>OW121785.1:28109673-29309673 GCA_933228815.1 Machimus atricapillus | reverse complement strand
ATCGATCGAAGGTCCGATGATCGGAGTCAGCAGTCCTACTTTCGATGGCGACATCGACGCGCAGTCAGCAGCTCGTGGCTAACAGGACGTAGTCAGCAGTTCGCGGTCGTTAACTTCGTAGGCAGGCGATGACCCTCGCGGTCGTTGACTGACCTAGATTAGCTTCACGTGCGGCACCGAACATTGCACCGAACAGCTCTTATAAAGCATATGTTTTCTTGTTTTCCTAATAGGTTTCTGGTGTGTTTAATATATTGTTCCAGACATTCTTCTGCTTCACCTTTCTGTTTCACGCTGTACGCTCTTGCATATCTGGTATAGTCGTCTACAAAGACTATTATGAAATTATTACCTCCGGGGAATGACGATGGCTTGATTGGTCCCATTGTGTCTATATTTATGGTATGTAGAGATCTAGTTGCTCTGACCCTCTGTTTATTAAAAGGAAGGCTTTACATTTTGGCTAATATGCACGTTTCACAATCCTTTATATTTTTGTCGAACTAAACTTTCTTCAAATTCTCATTTTGTCTCGGCAATTCTTTTAGATAATTTAACGACGCATGCCCTAGCCTAACATGCCATAGCATTCCTTCATTCAAATTTTCTTTAAAATTCTCCGAGTTGGAACTCTTTTGTTTCCCTAGTAGGTTTCCTAATTCTGTTTCTGGAATGATTTTATTTAAGTCCCATATTTTTCTATTTATATTAAACTCGCCCGACTCTGTTTCTCTGGTTTTTATCTTTATTTCATCATCTTCTTTCTCCCTCCCAAACTCTGACTGGATCTGATTAAGATCTGTCTGAGATTGAGCGATGAAATCTCCGATCGTTACCATATTTGCCACAATTGTAAACTCTGTTTGTTTTATATCGTTGCTACTGCTGGTGAGTAACTTTATTATCCAGTTTGGTTTTTGATAACTGCCCTCTAAATATATTTCCCTTGTATCTCTGTTGAAAATTTCTAATTTTTCATCATCTAAATATATACCATAACCCAGATCAGCGAATTTTCTGAGGGACAGTAAATTATCAGCCAAATTATAAGCTGTTATAATATTCACTAGTTTTATTGTTTTTCCCTCTTTTGTTTTTGCTGTTAGATTACCTCTGCCATCTATTTTAATATTTGCACTTTTGTTTTTATTTGCGCACCGTATTTCCTCCCCGGTGCTCTTAATATATTCCCTCGGTAAAAAACCCTTATTTATTAAGTGTTCTGTAGCCCCCGAATCGGCTATAAAATTTAACTCCGTATTGTATAAATTTTCTTGCTTACCTGCCTGATTAATTGCCGATCCCTTTTTGTATGGGTCGAATCTATTTTTAGTTTTGTATGTTTTACCTCTGAATGTACCCTTGCCTCTACTATTACTATTTTTACCTCTGTTGTCTAACTTATATTTATTATTTCTAGATCTATGATAATCATACCTTAGGTCTTGTACGGAATTTGGGCGTTCCGTCCCCTTGTGGTTCCTGACCTCCTCACATACATAGCAGAACCACGCTCCTACTCTTGCTAGGGGGCAATCTCTGGCCCAGTGGTCTGCAATTTTTTCATTGCATCTCTAGCAATGACCCTCTGTTTTGGCCCTCTGTCTTCTTCTCTGCTCTGACTCTGGTCTTCTCTCTGGTGTTCTTGCTGCATTGGCTCTTATTGGGCCCTTTAACAAATCACTTTCAGTCTGCAATAAATAATCTCTCATTTCATTCATGCTTAAATTTTCCTTTTTGATGCTTTTATAAGCTTGTATAGTTCTAAGTTGTTGATTAGAATTTTTAACAGCTTTATAAAAAGCTCTTATTTCTTCCTCCGTTAGTGGTATATCCGGTCCACTGTTTTCATACTCTACTACAATTTCATCGAATCTTTTGCAAAAATCTACTATTTTTTCATTTTTAACCGACTTCAAAAAAGGAGAAGGTTCTCAATTCGACTGTATGTTTTTGTATCTTGTCACGCGATCATTCCGCCAATTATAAATTTATTTTGATGATTCTTTTTTTGTTTGGTAGGTCATACTTCAGAGGTGGTCCCATATAAATTTTGTCGAAATTGATTCAGCGCTTTTTGAGAAAATCATCAAAAAACAAAATACATATATGTATACACAGATAAGGTTTTGGTATTTGGTTGTACATTCAGTGCCCGATTGCGAGACCAAAAACATTTTACTAAAAAAATATTACACTAAAAAGAATGAAATAAAAAATTTTTTAAAAAAAAGAGAACCGACTCCAAAGAATCCCAAGCCCTTAAAAGTATAAAATAATTATATTAAAAGTCCTCTGCTACTACTTTTAACATTAAATACCAAGACTTTCCTAGACTTTTAAAGGCGGTGTAAAAACCTGACTGATATCGAATACTAACTAAATAATTAATGCAATCAGTTTGTCTGTATTAATTGAATTATTATCAGTCAGGTTTTCACACCGACTTCAAAAGTCTAGGAAAGTCTTGGTATTTAATGTTGAAAGTAGTAGCAGAGGACTTTTAATATAATTATTTTATACTTTTTAGGGCTTGGGATTCTTTGGAGTCGGTTCTTTTTTATTTTTTAAATTTTTTTTAGACTTTTGTATTGTGTATAATTTTTCCCTGACCGATGTCCCTGACAAATTTGATTCTATTTTTCTCTGTTCTTTTATTTTCTCTATCATCTCTGTGGGTTCAGTTAAATTAATGATTTTGTTATGATAATTCTCTTCTGTTCTGGCTATAATTATTTGACACGCTATACTTTTCATATCTAATATTTTCTCTGTTTTATCGTTTTTGTACAGCTCCGAATTTAAAATTACCTCTACGGCAGTATTATTTTTTAATTCGGTTTTTAGGTGTGCTAACCAGTTCGTTATAATAGAGGGACGCTGATACCGAAATGTCGAATGAAATGAGCAGGGTCTCTTATTGAGTGAATGGTGGCGTGCAAAGTCAATATTCGGAGGGGCATGTGGTTTATGCCAGGAACTTTGCAATCTATTTTTATGAATATGTTCTCAAATTTTCTTTGATATTGCTTCATTTGCCGTCTTTATTTCTTCAATTTTGCAGTAAATTCAAACCATTCAAATTTCTTTAAACGCCCCTCTTATTATTTATACAAATATTTACGCCTGCATTGGCTGATCACACATCCATAGCGAATTCTAACACACCTAGAGAAAGTGTACGCTCAATTTGGCTTACAGTCATTCCGTGCTTAGTTTATATTTCTATGGTTCCTCTGTTAGTTGTCTCTGGTTTTTTCATCATTAGTAACATGTTCTGTGACATTGTTTTTAATTCGTTCTGCATCTCCTTTTGCAGCTCTGCCTGTGTTCGCAGTATTCCCGCAATGGATTGTATTACCGGTATCATGTTGCTGATTGCAGTTGACTGCATTCTCATTAATGTCATAAGAGCCCCTAAGTGACTTTCATGCTCTGAAAAAAAAATGTTTGTATTCTCTGCTAATTTTTGTTTGGGCTTTATCTGTGTTATAACACTGCTTTAGTATTTATACAGCCTCTGTACATGAATTCATGTCAGATCTTACATCTGTACTCCTCCTCTTTTATTATGTTGTGTGTGTGTTATTACGTTTTACTTTACCTTGAACTGACTGTGGTGTTGAGGGGGGATTCTCTGTCTCCCTCACTTCCAAATTTCCCTCACTCTGTTGTACAGTTTCTCTGCCTGCCTCCGTTGTCTTGTTACTCTCTGAATCTGCCAAACATAATTCTCTGTAATATACTTGTATTTGTCCACACACGAATAAATTATTGTACTACAACATTTATTCGGATCCTATACCAAGTCATTGTCAACGCATGTGCCGCCTCCTCAATCCGGCTAGCTGTACAACAGTTTCGCCGTTGCTATTTGAGTGGCGGGTGCGCACTCATACACGCTAACTCCGACCTCGGTGATCCTAATTTGTTTTATATCAAATGGAGAGAGAGAGCTTGGGATTTTATGTAGGATCACCCACCAAATATATATCACATCAAAAACCCTTTTTGTGTTATAATTCAATGTCTATGTTTATTTATTAATTCTTTATTAGTTCTCTTACAAGCACTTCTTATTTAAAAAACTAATTCACTTTCAATTCAATCTCTGATAACTCCTGATGACTATTTCACAACTTTCCTCGTTTACTGATCACTTGGGAATGGCTGCTGCTAAAGATATTTCGGGCCGGTCTCTGTTCCAGTTTTTTGTGGCATTGCCAGATCCCCTCCGAATATTCATTTGTGTCCCAAAGTTCTTCACCAACACATCTCCCATCCTCGGAGAGAACAATTGCAAGCGATTGCTCGATTAGGTGCCAACTATTATTGGAGTTAACTTTGAAATATGGTAGAAATTTGATTCTGCCTTCTTATGTCCGGCATCAACTTCATAGATTGAACTGGAAATCTTCCTTAAGATTTTGTATGGTCCAATCCTTAGTTCATCCATTTTGTTTCTATTAAGTCGATTTCCGTTTTCTACATAGACTCTGTCTCCCATTTCGAATTTATAATCTTCTCTACATAGATCATATATTTTCTTATTATAGTTGTGGGATTTTATTGAATTTTCAAGGGCTAGTTTTCTATTTCCTTTCAGATTTTCTTTTGTGCATCTTGATCTCAATTCAAGTGGTAGAATATCCACATTCTTCCCTTCTAAAAGGTATTTTGGAGTAAACTTCGTGACTGTATGTTCTGTTTCGTTATATTTTGCTACACATTTTTGTGCAACCGTTGTCCATACTGTTTTCTGGTCACCTTCGTTTATTTTATATCTTATCCTATTGACTAAGGTTTGATTTAGCCTTTCATTAAGCCCATTTGAAAATGGTGCGTCCACATCTGTGAACACTATTGTTATGTTTTTCTTTTTCAGGAAGTCCTTAAATTCCTTGGAATTTATGCCAGGGTATTGGTCTGTCAATACCATATCAACATTTTAGCTGCGTGTCACATTTTTTATTAGCTTAATAAAATCACTGGAGCTTTGATTTCTTGATGTCAATATATAAGCATATCTTGTAAAATGATCAACCAGAAGATGCAAGTATTTTTTGGTAGATCGTGATCCTCCGAAACCTCCAATGGTATCAATTGATATAATCTCAAATTGGCGTGTTGCTGGACCTAAATGTGACATCAAGCCAAATTTTGATTTGCTTCTTGAGTTGTTCTTAATACAAATGTCACATTCATCACAAATTTGCTTAATATTTGTGATGATATTCTTTGCTGTGTAGAATGGTGTTATTTTATTTATCATCTGGGTTCTTCCAATATGGCAGTAAGTTTCGCGGACATCTCTAATTAGTATTTTGCTAAATGCTTCTGACAATATGATTTTATTTCGTATTCTTTTTGTAGTAAATTTTATTCTCCAGTATAAACTTGGATGTTTCATTTTGTAGATCTTGATTTGTGTGTTGGTCATTTTTTATATCTTCCAGGTTAATTAAATTTACAATTTTTAAAAAATCATCCGTGTACGGTCGATTCGCAATCTAGCCGCGTCCGACGAGTCGCTTCTCCAGGAATAACATGCGTCATGCCCAACGACGGTTACAAGGGCCGCGTCTCTGAGAATAACGCGCCATATGTGCAATATCGATTGCACGGACCGTTTCCCCGGGAATCACAACGCGCCATATGTGCAATATCGATTGCACGGACCGTTTCTCTGAGAATCACAACGCGCCTTATGCGCACAGCGGCGGTTACACGCGCCCCACTCCGGGAGTTTAATCGATACCACTGGGTATATAAGGCGCACGCAGCTCTTGCTGAACACAGTCTAATTCGGTCCCTTCGACACATCGGTCGCACGCAGCTCCTGCCAGTCAGTTTAAACTCAGTTCAGTGCAGTTCAATTTAGTCCTTTTGCATGGACAGTCGCATCTACCCTTTGCTCTACAGCTTTGTGAGATGCCTTCAGCATCTCAGCCAATCAGTTCTTGTGCCTCAGTTTAGTTTAGTTCAATTTAGTCCTTTTGCATGGACAGTCGCAACTAGCCTTTGCTCTACAGCTTTATGAGATGCTTTCAGAATATCAGCCAATCAGTTCTTGTGCCTCAGTTCAGTTCAGTTTAATTTAGTCCTTTTGCATGGACAGTCGCATCTAGCCTTTGCTCTACGGCTTTGTGAGATGCCTTCTGAATATCATCTAATCAGTTCTTGCGTTTCAGCTCAGGCGTTAGTAACTTTGTTCGTGCTTGTATTGCTCAACCGGGAAATCGGTTATTGTCGGAACATCGCGCGGGCACAGGCTGCTGGCGCCTTATCGTCCAGCTTACCGGACCCAGAGCTGGCGTATGTACATACATCTCAGTCCAAGCGACTTCAGTCTACACGACTATAAGCAGGGGCCCAGTGCCTCAAGTCCAAGCGACTTCAGTCCACGCGACTATAAGCAGGCCAGTCCAAGCGACTCTAAACAAGCACCACAGTGCCTCGAATCCTGCTGACCATAGGATCAGCTTTTCGGCCCAGAGTCATTATATATATCGACTACATGCCGATATATCTAACGCGGTTGACCTGCAGGCGACCCGGAGTGAGTATCTACCCACGTAGGCTCCTCATGTGTTCAATACACGCACACACACACATACACACATACGTACAGACACACACACACACAAGCGCCTTAGATCGCGCAGCTTAGGCTTTCTGCCTTCAAGCATACCCACAAATCGACACAAGCGCCTTAGATCGCGCAGCTTAGGCTTTCTGCCTTCAAGCATACCTACAAATCGACTCATTCCTCATTAAATTATTATATTACTTCTCATTAATCATAACAACAGATCTGTAACCTTTTCATTAATAAAAAGAGGGGGTTTTTCCTTTTTTCCTGGACAGTTTCCACGCTGGACAGGTTTTCCTCCTGGGGTCACTAACTTATTACGTTGACCCCAAAAAACGTACTTGTTGTATTCATTTACCTCGACTTTTGGAATTTACATTTACACGCGTATATAACAACGGAATCTCGACGCTTTGGCGAGGTTTCGACACAACAATCCGTATTGTCACAAGGTTCTAGGACTGGATTTCTGCTTAAGCAGTCTACTTCTTGATTTGATTGTCCCGGGTTATATTTTACTTTAAAGTTATATTGGGATAAATAATACGTCAAATCACCTTGTTCCTCGTCTGTTCTAGCCTTGATGTTCAGATTTTCTAACGGTTTATGATCCGAATATACCACAAATTCTTTTCCCATAAGCTAGTGCTGCCAATATTTTACAGCTTCTTTAATAGCCAGACATTCTAGATATATTGCCTTCTTTTTCTTTTGAGTTTCTGTCAACTTTTTCGAGAAGTAAGCTACTGGTTTATTTACTCCGTTTTTATCTTCTTGTTTTAACACGGCTCCCACTCCTTGAATACTAGCATCTGTGAAAATTTTTATTGGTTGTTCAGGGTCAAATATTTTTAGAACTGGTTTCGAACATAGTAATTATTTTATTTTATCAAACGATTCCTGGCATTCTGTGGTCCAAATTAATTTTACATCTTTCCGTAATAAATTGTGTAACGGGTTTAGGATAATTGCACTATGTGGTATAAATTTATGATGAAAATTTACTTTCCCGAGGAACTGACGTATATTTTTTCTTGTTTCTGGAACTGGGAAGTTTTCGAACTATGTTATAATCGTCGTTTGTGATTTCAACTTGTTTGGCACGGTAGCCTACCCGGTAACGCAGGGGAGCAGCCACAACGACGAAAAAATGAGTACTTTCCCGGAACGTGTAGTTCGAAAACGGGTAGGAATTAGAAAAAATTGTACAGAACAAAAGCTTTCATTACATAGAAGAAAATTTTTCTCTACGACGCACCGTTTTAAAGATATTAGCGAAAAACTCAAAAGTGGGAACTTTTACCCTCCCCCCCCCCCCCCCCCCACTCCGGCGGCTCTCCTAGACGCGGGGACTTTTGGTATGTTTACTCCCTAAGCTCCCTGAACAACTTTCTGAAGAAATCGCTTAGGTCCCAGCTCACGCACTCTACAACTCCTTTTGAGTCACTTATTGGGTGGACTAATAAGGCTCCTCAATCAATTTTTTCTTCAATAGATTTGATACTTGATGTTCGATTTCTTTTCTATCAGCTGTACACCTGTACGGACGTTTATAACAATATTTATCCACCATCAAATCTATATGAGCTTAATAATCTCGTACAGTGCCAACGTCGTATTTATCTTTAGCAAAAATTGGTTTGTATTTCTCTATTAATTTATCAATTTCTGTTTGTTGATATGCATCTATATGGTTCACTGAAATTTCAAATTATTTTTATACATTATGTTCGTTGAAGTTTACTTCATATCTGTTTCTATAATTAATTCCTTGTTTCAGTACCTCAGAGTATGAAGGAACATCTTTTTCATTTTTGTCACCTAGTACATCAGGAATTTTGACATTTGTTGAATTGAAAATATCAGTTTTTGAGTCTTTATTTTTTTATCATCTTTATTTAGGAACTTCTTCTCTTCTTCTGGATTATTACATTGTATAATATTCAATTTTTCATCTTGCATTAATTTGAATTGTAATGCAATCCAAACCGATTAGAAAATCATAATGGAGGGATCGCTACAAAATCTGGAAATATAAAATACCGAAAGCGGCCAAAACATAAAATCTCGAAAACAAAAAAAAATTAAATACAGAAAACACAAAATGCCGAAAAACAAATTCCTGAAAAAAAGTTCAAATGGAAACAAAAAATTTTGCGAATGGCTAACGCAATTAGGAATTGTTGTGAGAAAAAATGATATAAGCTGCATGAGTTGCATTTGTGTTGTCGTTCTGAAAATGAATCAAGCCTGATATTGAATATTTGTCGAAAAAGCCGAAAATACTTCAAAGTTGTTGTTACTCAATCCGCGCGCGTTTTTCGGGAGTTAGGTTTTTCGGCATTATGTGTCTCAAGATTTTCCGTTTATGTATTTTGCTTTCAGGATTTTGTTTTCGAAACACTGACAGGTCTATCGAATTCAAAAAATTATTAATTAAGAGAAGCACTAGTGTAGTGATTTTCTTTACACATATATAAAATACAGATTTTTTATCACACTTCAGAGCATCTTGCTGGAAGCTTTCACCGAACTCGGTACTGTTAAGGCACGAGTTTAGGCTCTAAAATATTATTAAATGCTCAATCAGCTCGATGCTGGGCTTGGCCTTTGAAGTTATCTATTCATTACCGCTCTAAGTTTCCTTTGGTTTTTCCTTTGTTTAGCTAATTTTTGCGAGCGATGAAGATCTGTTGTCCATTTACAATTTTTTCTAATAAGTACTAAAAGCATGAAATCTAAGATTTTCAAGTGATGCTTATACGCTAGTTAAGTATCTCCCATCAACGACAACCGCGCCACCTGTGAGAACCGCCAAGCAAAACTTCTAATGCCAATCAATAAAAATGCAAGGTTTTGTCTTTCTCACTATCACTATCGTAAAGAGGGACGCAGCACAGACGTCGCACTCACTCGTTTTTTTGCGTTTGTTTCCATTGATTGAGCACATGGCTGGCATTAGAAGTTTTGCGCGGAAAAACCTGTAGTTGGCGCTAGTGGAGATACTTTGCTAGCGTATACTTATAGCATTGGTGATTTTGATCAAACCATTCTGGATATTTCATATTTGTATCTTCTATACATTTATTTAAAATAATCGACTTAAAATTCTTAAGTGTTGGTTTCTCTTTAAACAACTTCCAACAAAATTTGACCTGATGCACGCATATTTGAAAGAATAAATGTGATGGATGTATTAATTTTCTATCATCAGGGCAATTGCTATATATTGCTTCATTTCAATCAAAATATTGGACAAGTTAACAGAAGAAGAGTTATCAACCATAGCATCGGTGCATTCTTCGCAAGGAGGTTTTAAAGTTTCCATTAATTTTCTATAACAATATCCGGCAAAATACTTAGCAGGAATATCGCTCGTGCATAGATTTTGCGTCAATTCTGTTGAGTCGTCAATGATCATGCCATCTCCTTCGTTTAATTCAGAAAAATCATCCGTAAATAATTCAGTCTCACAAGGCTGGCTATTTGTCTCCTCATTAAGAACAGCTTCCCAATCAACCGTTATGTACTCATCAGTGTCGTTTTCGCAGTTTGAAAATTCCGAAGTGAAAAGTAATTTCAGAGATATTATTTTAGCCGCAATCTGGTTTATTTCAAAAACATTTGGATTATTTTTGTCGTGATCTAATATGCGAAAACAAATTTTCCAGTGGATCTAGATTTAATTTTCTCATGTTTATGTATGCTAAATCTTCATACTTTTCAAATAAATTTTGAGAAAACCTTATTGTCGACTCAATTGATATTGTTAGTCCGGTAAAGCAGAATACATTACTTTTGCTTTTAGAATGTTTTATTTCTAAACAATATAATTTCATTTCGGCCAGAAAGAAGAGATCATCAGAATTACCCTGCAAGAATGGTCTACCGTTCAGTATATCAAAAAGCCGGGTACTTTTCTCTATAATTATAGCAGTCGATTTAGCCCTTTCAATGAGATTTTCCGGGAAAGCATTTATTGCTAAGAAACTTCTAATTTCTGCTACAATACTGTGGCTTAACACTTGAACTGCTAGTCGTACACTCATTTTTTGAAAATCTGTTGGATTAATGTGGGCAAATGTTAATTTCGGGCAAATTCTGGCACTTTTGTCTTCTTCTGTAAAATATATATATTTTATTACATCCCATGAAATCACACCATCAGTTGTTTTAATATCGTCAAGTATAATTCTATTTCTAAATGTTTTAAATAAATGAGGTACGTCATAAATTACATATACATATACATAATTCTTTCTTTATATTCGAAGTATGTTTTGTTTACAGATATTTCAAGACAGCGAAAAAGTTTTCTGTTAAATGGACCTTGGTCACAACCGATAGCTCTAACAACTAAACCAAGATTTTCGCAAACATTGAGGTTGTGTAATATTTCTATCTTTAATAAGTCACCTGACATTGATGAAGACGTTGCAATATAACACACAACGTGCTTAAATGTGCCTGTTATACTTCTTACCATAAATACTAAAATATGTTTTGCTAAATTATTATGACTGTTGCCATCTCCGTGGACTTCGAAATCTTCAATTTGTTCTTTAAACTTATTGTATACTAAAAACTCCTGAATTGACATCTCGTCAAATATTAGTATTACTACCTTTTCTTTTTCGGGCAAATTTTCTACCTGTTTCTTAACTTCTTCCAAAATACTAAAATTAACTCCAGGAGAAAGGTGCTTTATTTTGATCCAACTATGTAGGGAGGACTTATGTGGTAAATGTAACCCGATGACATCTCGAAGAAATGAATAGCATGCGGATGAACGGAAATATAAACACTGTGTTAATATTTTCTCTTGCTCAGTATAAACACGAGGTTGACTCAAGATCAGATTTGCAAATGTTTTTGAATTATTATTAGCGCTAACTTTACTTATAATTTCAATTAACTTGTATTTCTTATTATTATTTTTTAAATGGCGTCTTTTCTTTAACATCTTTTTATCAAAGGTCAATTTTGTATTTTCTTTTTTTAAACTTTGATTTTCTTTCTTTAAGGCATTCAAATGCTTCTTCGCGATTTTGGCTTGTTTTAAGTATTTTGCACATTTGCTGCAAAGAGTTTCGAACTGAGCTGGGCTAGTTGGCAAATTATAGAATTTGGATTCCTGATCCAGCTCTTCTAGAGTGGTATCATTATCCGATGTAGTTTTTCCATGTGTCTTTAGAGTCAACGGGTCACGTACTAAGCGTATTTGATTTTCAGGCTCATTATTACGCGGGCGCGGTATATAATCCCAGCGAGCTCTTTGTTGGAGCAGTCCTGAACAACATGCGCACACGAAGAACTTACAATACATATCTGAGGATTTTTTCAATCCATACGAAAAGCTATTTCACCGTCACACACATTTTCATTTAATTATGCAATGTGTAAGACAACATTGATCTAAATGCCGCAAAAAGTTTATTCTTATTCATACATATGTGTTTTTTTTAATCCAGGCAACGAACCCTTAGCGAGTAAATTAACTTCTCATATGATTGTTTTATTCTACAGATGGCGCTAGGTGAAAAGGCATCCTTTAGAAAAAAGCATATCTGGGACCATTTTGCTATATGTCCACTCGACATCTGTATCTTATCTGTGGTTCTAATCTATCTTTGTACCAAATTTCATCAAAATCGGTTCTGAGGTTTAGGCGTGAAGGTGTCACAGACAGAGTTACTTTCGCAGTTATATATATGTAGTAGGGATTTTTTAATATATTAAGTATTTACTAGCTCGGTTACCCGGTTTCACCCGGTATATTATAAGTACTACTTAATTAAAGATCCTTGAAATGCTCGACTTTCGTAAAAAATTTTTGACTTATGGTCACCATCCGCCATTTTAAATTTCCAAATTTTGATACATAGTGGATTCGAAATTAGTGGTATCAAAATACCCATGGTACTAAATTTCACTTAAATTCGTTGGAGTTCGAAAATTGTTGGACGGCATATTGGATTCACCATCTTGAATTTCTAAATTTCGAGCTTATATTCGCAATTAGCACCTCCAAAAACCCAAACTATTAATTTTCATGCAATCCCTTAATATTTACAATTTTTGGCCGTCATCTTTGGTCTGCCACTTTGAAACCCGCGAATAAAAAGTAGCCTAAATGTTAAGTCGGGATGTGTAGTGCCTTCACTTAAAAAAACATAAAATTAAAAATTTTAAGTAACCCCCGACACAAAAAAAAATCTAAAAAAAACAAAATTAAAAATTTTGGAAAAACCCACGACGGATGTAAACGTCGTAATAGAAAAAGGATTAAATAAAATTTTAAAGCCCCCCTGACTAAAAGGAGGTAAGTAACCAAAGAAAATTCGTCGGGGGATGCCATTCCCTGCCCTGAATTAAGAATAGGAGAATATTAATTAAAGACTACATACATACATTCAATATTTTAGTTCACTTCAGGGCAGGGAATGCCCCCCCCCCCCCTACACATATTACTTTTTTTCATAATGTTTTTATAATGTACAGACATCGGCCTGTTACAATTTTAATATATCGCACACCTAGATCTAAAGGGAGCTCAAAATCTCAATTTTTGAGTTATGCGACCATCGAATTCCTTATCTCAATACCTACCGACCAATAAAACAGATGTAAAAATATCTCCACTACTCGACGCTAGATGCATAATGCAGAAAACTCCTGCAGTGCACAGGGACGCCGCAATCAGTTTTTCGCCTTTTCTGGAAAAAAGTGCTTTTTTGAGTTAATACCTGTTTAGATCTAGGTGTGCGATATGTAGGTACAGATGACTATTCAAAGGTCTGTGTAGATTTTTAGCTCTGTCGGATTTTTGTCTTTTGGACTTTTTTGTATCTATTTTGACTGGACTAAAAATCGACCCTAATGCAATGTCGCTTATCTTTAAACAACATCAACTTTTATTTCAAACAATTGGTAAAGCATTTTTATAGGATTTTTTTCAGAGATTACTAATTCGTAAACGAAAATGGTCAATCAGGGCCGGGATTCTGATCTCGGGTGAGTGGTGAGTGCGAGTCACACTCACCCTTCAAACTGCCAAAGCGATTCCGATCAATGGTGACTAGTGAGTGGTGACTTCGAAAAATTTTCTCACCAGAAAAGCGATTCCGATCAATGGTGACTAGTGAGTGGGACTCACTTTGGACTGTCAAATTTACTCCCTGCCGCTTTGATGTGCGACAATAGGCTATTGATTATGTTTTATCAAAAGGAACTAAGACGTTCAAGGGGTTTTATTGCACGAATCGTGCAATTGGTTATTAAGGATGAAAAAGCCGCAGAGTGCTATTAAATTAGAGGGTGCAAATTAGAGATAGGGGTGGAAATGCAAACCTTACGGGTTTTTCAGTATATCTCGAAAACGAAGCAAAATTTGGGATTTTTTTATATGGCAAATTTTGTAAAGAATAAGATTTTATATCGAAATAACTTATTTAAAAAATTTTAAAAAAAATTTTTAGTTCAAAATATATGGGACTTATTTATCGTGAGGGCAAATGAAACTTTGACTGGAAACTGCAGCCTTTTGAACGATATTGGCAAATCCGTCGGAATCATGGGGTTGGCGGAATATAAGCAAGTTAACTAAGCCCTAAACTAATGTAAGCAACTAATTTTGAGTTGGCGTCAAAGGAAAAATTTTGTGTTTGTTTGGCGCCGACTAAAAATTAGTTACTTACATTAGTTTAGGTGCTCAGTTATTCAGACTAAAAAGGTTTATTTTATTTTTCATTTTTCAGTTCCTTTTTTGTCGGTTTAATTTTTGGTTAAAAAGCTTTTGTATACCTTTAAAAATGTTGAAATTAGAGGACGAACGAAATCTATCGAAATTACCTTGTTATTCTTCACTGAGAATTTTACAATCTTGAAATCCTCGTGTATCAAATCAAAACTAATCGAGTATCGCTAAAAACCAATGACTGATCAATGTAATTGTTTGCAGAATTTTGCTTTCACCAAATCTTACATCAAAATCCACTATATTTTATGAAAATCAATTTTAAATTATGGGTCCACATACTCTAAAACTACTGTTTTGAATTGAAATTCCGTGTAAAACTTCTGTCGTAAAATCATCTCCAGGCTGTGTGCGAAATCTCTTGAAATGATATCATTTCGATCATTTCATGTTCGAAAACAAGATGGCGCCGAAATGATACACCTCAGAGCGAACATTTCAATGACAGTTCGTATCATTTCAGAGCAGACAAAATTGGGCTGAATATATTTAATCGGATTTACTTAATACTTTTAAATAGTAACCTCATAGGTCTTGCTATCGACCTTGCATTGTGTACAGTTGAAATTAAATACTCTTCGTATTTAATAAACACTTGTAACACCTTTAATAGCAGAAATACTAAGTATATGAAATTTTGCTCCTCTTCCATTAATTCCACATCCATTATAAACTTCCTTTTCCTATAAAACAATCTATATTATTACACCACAATATTTCCAAAACAAAGTGCGGTACCTTGACAGTTGAAATGATACGTCAAAGATTTCGCACACTTTTCTTGACATTTCCCATTTTTTTGCATTTCAAATGATTGAAATGATCGAAATGATATTCGAAAGAGATTTCGCACACAGCCTCAGTAAACTTTGACATACATGTTTTGCATGGAATGTGTTACTTTGACTTAAATTTTTTGCACAGTTGTTTTAATTTACTCGGTGATTTTGGCGGGAAAAGAAAAGTGTTGTTTTTACTATTTTCCAAGCAATTATTATGTTTCTCTGTCCATAGGAACCTTCCTTGTGCCTTAAGGAAAATATGAAAAAAAAATTAGCAGAATTTGTCGAGCCGTTCTCGAGTTTTGCGCTTAGCAACACATTTGGCGATTCATTTTTATTTATTTATATAGAATATAGATATACATAGATTATACTCTGTGATTTTATTTTTATTTTCAGTAAAAAAGTTTGTCTCAACATAATAAAACACAATAAGGCGAATTTTTCATAGAATTGTATGTATTAAACTCAGCATAAAACACCCTTATTATAGATAACTTGGTATTCCCATAGGTACAGCAAAAGAGCATTCACTACACAGACTCTTAACTTAGCAGCACATTTGGCGATTCATTTTTATTTATATAGATTCTACTTACTCAAAATTGCTTCAAAAAAATAACTATCCCAACACAATTCACAAAATTTAATAGACATTTAACGTTTTTGACGTTTAGTATTGCCGTGCTTGTGTTATTGCAACCTTTTCGAAAGTTCGAACTCACCATGCTTATCGCAATCGCTTGAAAGTGAGATGGTGAGTAGCTTTGACAGGCAGCATGGTGACTCGCACTCACCACTCACCCGAGATCAGAATCCCGGCCCAGGTCCTATTTTCAAGAAAAATAAGATCCGTTCAGTGGTTTGAGCTGTGTGTTGATAGATCAGTCAGTAACGGTTGCCTTTTATATATACAGATATAGGGATAAGGATATAGGGATAAATAAAAAAAAATGTTATCATAATATTATGCAAATGTGTAAACTGTAAATAAAATCTTTTAAATCGGGGGGCACGGCAGTGCCCCCGCCAAGTCGAGCAAAACAGCAAAAGAAAAGGCACGGCCGTAACATCCTTTTCTCGAAGTCATTCGGGCCATTTTCGACCCCCTGTAACTTCGTTGCGGAAAAAACTAGAATCCTAAATTTTCAGTGACCAAGAAGGCATTAGCTGTGTTTTTTTCACATTTGTTCCGGTTCTAGGTCTAACAGTAAGTTTTGCATTGAATTGAAATTTTAAAGACTGTCACGTATATAAAGATTTTAAAATTTGCGAAAGCGCATCAAATTAGCCATGATATTTACGCATACAACCTTCAAACCCTTAACCAGATAAATTTTTGGGTTCCTATTTGACGTAAAATGGGTATAAAATCCAGGCAACTTGATTTTATTTTTGCCAAGCCAAAATTTTTTGATATGTATAACTACTCATCAATTTCAATTCAATGCAAAACTTACTGTTAGACCTAGAACCGGAACAAATGTGAAAAAACACAGCTATTATATAGCTAGATATATTTCCAAATTACATTAAATTTGAACCAGTAGTTTACGAATTATCGCTGGTCAAAGTTCTTTAATTTTGTCACCAACACACTCACCGATCATCAAAATTCTAAGGTACTTCTAGCAGACCCACAAGCTCCAAATTTTGAACACAGTTATTGTTTAGCCTACAAAGGAAGGAAAAACTGAAAAATCCCGAAATTTCATTATATTTAATGAATAATAATGATTTTATTAAAAATTACGTTCATTCAAAAAATAACGCATGCGCTTGTACTCATGCTTGCCACTGGCCGCGATTGAATTTTGAAAGGATAAATGTAGTAGGCTATGAATCGTTCTGGGGGCATGGTAGTGCCCCCGCCAAGTCGATTAGTTTGTTCAAATTTTAAATTTTAGTTAGCGTTAAGCCCATAGAAGAAGGAAAAAAAGGAAAACTCCCGAAATTTCATTATAGTAAATGAAAAATACATCAAAGCATCTGAGAAAAATCAATAGAGGCAGGGAGTGGGCTTTAAGAAAATCAGTAGCTGACGGACAAGATATATTACCCGAGAAAAAAGAAAGGAGGATGACTTAACAAAAAGAAATGAGATCCCATCAAAAACATAAAATGTAACAAAATGCCAAGTCTCGCAACGCAGTTCTTCTGCCGTAAAAAGTTGTGAGTTGTGAAAGACAGATTTTTTAAACTCATATAAAACCCAGGGCAATGGTCCTACAGCTTTGGTGCCATAATAATAAATGCTCAGATGGACAAGTTCTAACAGGATATAACATTTTTTTTTTCTGGCCGGCACTTTCATATTTGGACCAAAAATGGATTGAAAATCGGATGATGTCCTTTTTTGCATTCAAAGTGTTATAATCTAATCGAAAAGTTTTTCTGGATAGGGACACCCTAATCACCTAGCCTAGCCGAATGAAATATACTTTACGACCTATTCTCATACCTACCAAATATACATAAAAAATTTCATAAAAATCGGTCGAGCCGTTTCGGAGGAGTGCGACCACAAACACCGTGACACGAGATTTTTATATATGTATAGATATAGAAGAAAAAAATATGTAGTATTCGATATTTATTTCATATCAATATTTATAATAAAAAACTTGTCTTGATTGCTTTCATTACGTCGTTAACTAATTCGTTTTAAAATATTTTCTCAAACAGTCAAATTTCGACTCTGTACCCGAACATAGCCCAATTGGTAGACCCGGGGTATATGTAAGGTTTTTAACAGTTGGGCGGCCGTCGCAGCGTAAACAAATTTTAGATATTAGATTTGTAAAAATTCATAGCATAATTTAAATATGAGCACACAGACATGTTTCTTAAGTTAGAATAATAAATAAATATTTTTTTTCTTTTCAGATGAACACAAAATAAAATCATACATCGAAAGTTACTTTAAAAATATAAATCGAGTGGAGTCTAAGCCTGATTTGAAAAAATTAAAATAGTTTACATTATAGAAAGTAATAAAATACAATACAACATGTACATGGATGATAAAATTCTTTTTTTTGCCCTTATACATATGTATACAACCTTCACCTTGAAGAGCTTGAACAAAGGTTTTTGTCCCAAAGGAAATAATAATTGAGTTGTTACATTTGACTGCAGTTAAACTGAAAATGTTTTTAATTACAATAATTTCAAATTGATTATTATTACTACACTAGCTGACCCGGTGAACTTCGAACCACCCAAAATTGATTTGATTGTAACTCTGCATAAGAGGTTATGAATCCCAATCAACCTTCCAACTCCAATTCACTGAGATCGGCAATATTGGCCGCACTGCGTTCGGGTTGATCGGGTGTTCGGTTGGTCGTTTTGGTTTTGGGCCGTGCCCGGGCAATACGAATCTATTAGGAGTATGCAAAAGTTTCCGTCGTTCACATTTAGGTGTCTCCTTTTATGAATTTCGCAAACATTGGTATTTAATACTGGGAATTTTTTCTTTTAACATTTGGTAATAATATACTGTGAAATTTTTTTTTTTGGCGAGAGTTGCGAAAAAAGGAGGAGGTTCTCAATTCGACGTGTATCTTTGTTTTTGTTTTTTTATGTATCTTCGTGCATAAATTTTAAGTCCGCTCTACGCTTCGCCCGCGGATCGCGGCGCGATTTGCGAGGCGGGTACTTGCCGCGACTGCGCGGCGTGATTATAACCATGACTCCACACTCGCAATGATTCACTGTACATAGTTTCAATGTAAAGTCACGTTTGCGTTTCGCGGTCCCTTTTACGCGGGAGCAAAAACTGACCACAATCGGGGAACAAAGCGCGAGCCCGCGAGGAATGTGCGAAACGGCTACACTCTTAACGTTCGCGCCCCGTCGCTTCGTGCGCGATCCGTGGGCTAAGTGTAGAGCGGGCTTTACAGATCGATCCGATTTTGATAATTCTTTTTTTATTGCATAAGGTATACCTCGAAGTTGGTTCCATGAAAATTTGAAAGCAAAATTCCACCCCTAGGGGTAAATAAAAGCCTTTTAACAAAAAATTAAACCGACGAAAAAAGAAACTGAAAAGTGAGAAATAAAAGCTTTTTAACAAAAAATTAAACCGACAAAAAAAAACTGAAAAGTGAAAAATAAAGTAAACCTTTTTAGTCTGAATAACTGAGCCCTAAACTAATGTAAACCCTAATTTTGAGTTGGCCCCAAAGGAAAAATTTTTTGTTTGTTTGGAGCCGACTAAAAATGACTTTACTTACAATAGTTTAGGTGCTCAGTTATTCAGACTAAAAAGTTTTATTTTATTTTTCACTTTTCAGTTCCTTTTTGGTCGGTTAAATTTTTGGTTAAAAATCTTTTATATACCTTTACAAATGTTGAAATTAGAGGACGAACGAAATCTATCCAAATTACCTAGTTATTCTTCAGTGAGAACTTTAAAATCTTGAAATCCTCGTGTATCAAAACTAATCGAGTATCGCTAAAACACAATGGCTGATCAAAGTTATTGTTTGCAAAATGCAACTAATTTCGCTTAAACCAAATGTTACCTCAAAATTCACTATGTTTTATGAAAATCAATTTTTCCACCTGCTCTAAAACTACTTTTCTTTTGTAATTGAAATTCCGTATAAAACTTCAGCCGAAAAATCATCTCAGTAAACTTTCACATAAATTTTTTGAATTGGAAGTGTTACTTTGACTAAAATTTTTTGCATTCAAAGTGTTATAATCTAATCGAAGTATGTTTTGTGCTGTTTTACGATTTGTTACGTTTTTAGCTTTTCCTTTAGGTTTTCCTAATTTTCTTACCTTTTGAAATATCCCTGAATTGAGACGAACAAAACAAAAAAAGAGTCATCCAAATCGGTCGAGCCGTTCTCGAGTTTTTGCGAGCCTAACGCACGGCACTCATTTTTGTATATATAGATACATATGTACCAGTGTGTAAAAAAAACATTAATGAACGGTACCTTAAGGTTCTGTACTGAACTTTCGGGAGTACAGTACGAAAACACATTCACCATTGAAAGATCACATCCTTTTTCTCTTTTCATAAAGTTTGTGTTCATGTACACAAAGGATATTCAGTACCAAATAATTGAGAAGAGAGGGAAATAACCGTAAAGATAACGTTCTGTACTATGTACAGATATTCTATCTCGCCTCATATTGTTTGTGTACACACCCACATACCGAATACAACCACTAAACCAACGTCATCTATTCGTTTTCTGATTTGCAATATTGTTTTTTGAGTGTTTGAAAGTGAAAGAAATGAAAAATTATTTAGTGGAAATCGGAAATGCTCCTAATAGTCTAAGGGTAAGAACATAACGAGCAGGTTTCGGTCGCGGTTTAGGTGGCTGTTCAGCTGACTGAGAAAACAAAGTAAGTATAATAAGTGGGGAAGCGCATAGCGCGGCAGCTGACTAATCAGCTCGCGATTCAGCTGACTATAGGCTCGTTTACACTGGCGAGTTTACAAGCTACAAGCCGGCGAGTAAAGAAGCCGGCGAGTCGGCGAATTCGCTTCTTGTCGTGTACACACGAAACTTTCCACTAGCTCAGAAGCCAATTAGCTGGCGTGTAGAAACATGTGTTTTTTGCACTGCAACTCCCGCTAGAACCAATTCCTCCGACATCTTAAAGGCCAGTCAGTCGCTAGTGCACAAGCTACTGTGTGTACACTTGGCTACTTTACAATCCCGCTCGCTCAAAAGCCGGCTAGTGGCGTGCGAAGTCGCCGGCGGAGTCAGCTTTTTCCACAGCGTTTTTAAAAGCAGCTTTAGAGCGAGTGCGTCGTGTACACTAGGCGAGTTTACGAGCTGCGTGTAAAAAAGCCCCGCTTTTAGCTTGTAAACTCGCCAGTGTAAACGGGGCTTATCGGGTTTTGCTGACTTCAAATCATTTTGTTTTTCCTAGCTAGTTAGTCTGCTGCGATGAGTGTTGTTGAGAAAAAGGAGCAATTGATTGGTGCCGTGCAGCGGAAAATTGGCATTTGGGGTGCGTAAAATAAAGAACATTTCAATAGGTACAAAATGGACAAGTACTGGAAGGAGATTGCAAAAGAAGTAGGCATGCCAGGCAACTTTATTTCAGCACAGTTTATTAATATAATGTATTTTTAATTGGAAATTGTTAGAGCAAAAGTAGTTTTTGAATTCATCTCTTATTTCAATACATTTTAAAGATGACCTATTATCCGACTGTGCACGCCTGTTGCTCGAAACGTATTAAATTTAAGTCAGCGAAACCACCGCACAATGCGCAGTATACCCTCGCTTGACCTGATAGTTAGCTTATTAGTCAGCAGAACAGTCACCTAAACCGCGACCGAAACCTGCTCGTTATGTTCTTACCCTAAGAGCTGGCTACTGCACTGATCGAACATAGTCGTGATTTTTGTCTCATAAGTTTCCAAAGATGTCGTCAAAGCCTGAGTCCATTTTGCAGAAGGCGCATTGGAGGCGGAGAGCGCGGGTGGGCGGTTAAACGTGTTAAGTTTTTTCAAAAAAAAACCTATCGAAGATAGTTCTGAAAGTTGGTATACTATTAGAAGTTGAAGGTAAAAATGGAAAGAAAATATTCCCAGAAGAGTAGGTGGAGGTTTAAGCGCTTGCAGAAGCGATAAAGCAGTAAACCATAAGTTGGGATATAACTCATAAAAAAAAAGTGATTCTGCGCGAGCAGGATTTGAACCCCGGACCGTTGGATTAAAAGTTCAACACTCTACGTCTACCGAATCGACTGAGCTCGTTAAAAGTTCTCTGAAATTATCCAATTTTCCGCGCAATTTTGTTAATTTTTCTTTCTGCAAGCGCTTAAGCCTCCACCTACTCTTCTGGGAATATTTTCTTTCCTTTTTTACCTTCAACTTCTAATAGTATACCAACTTTCAGAAGTATGTTCGATCAGTTTTTTTTTTTAAAACTTAACACGTTTAACCGCCCACCCGCGCTCCCCGCCTCCAATGCGCCTTCTGCAAAATGGATCCAGGCTTTGACGACATCTTCTGAAACGTATGAGACAAAAATCACGACTATGTTCGATCAGTGCAGTTTTATGTAGCCAGCTCTCCGTCTATAAGCAAGTTGAGAATGCCTCGACCAAAAAATAATATTTTGCACGATTTATTTGATAAAAGTGACTTGTAATATTCCAAATTATACAATACCTCTTGATTATAAAATAAGGCTTGTTCACATAAAAAATATCATGTCGCCACATTGGCGACTCGCCGATTTCCAGGACAACATTAAAATGCCTTTGAGCAAAAGGAGTAAAGTAAATGGCCCGGGTAGACCTGCGTTGAATTTGTATTGATGCCTGGGATGATCGGTACACTAAAGGTACCGTACGTTTAGCGTATTTGGTTTTTATTCGGTATATGGGCGGTGTACACAAACAATATGAGGCGATATAGAGTATCTGTACATAGTACAGTACGTTATCTTTGCGGTTATTTCTCTCTCTTCGCGCTTATTTGGTACTGAAGATCGTTTGTGTACATGAACACATACTTTATGAGGCGAGGAAGAGTATGTGTTTTCATTAAGTACGTTTCGTGAAATGTACTGTTTTTTTTCGTTCTCTGCTATGTACACTATTTGCTGCATTCCATTGGACCTGGCAAACTACTCGCCAGTACTTGTGAGTAGATGAGCAAACATAACCATAAATAACTTCAATCCATCTATAGAGCAATGGAAAATGTGAAAACACCTGGAGGAAAGAAATGGCTTAAGGGGTTGTGGGGATTTAAAGTGACACACTTTTGGCTTAAGTAAACAGAAATTTATTTAAGTTGATTTTATCGACTGTTGCTCACAATCGGGTCTTTTTGTGTGACGTCTCTCCCCTAGTCTTCGACTCTTGGCATGCCGATGGAAGACGATGGATTCGTGCCGCGTGCTGCCACAGCAACAGCCTGGGATGGCAATACCACAGTGCTCCCCTCTTAAAGGAACCGCACGGGAGGTCTGACGTGACGTCCCGATGCTGTAGTCCTTGAGTCAATTCCATCGGCATCCTCCACTAAGTATGAGGCTTTCAGTCTATCGAGCGATATGTTTACTCTCCTAGTGCGCATGTCCACCGTAAAATATTTAGCATGGCGGGCAAGGACTCGGTATAGACCTTTATAAGGTGGCTGCAGGGAGCGGCACAGTGGTCCAACCCGAACGAAATCTGATCACATGTTTGTACATACATCCTTAGCCACGAAAATTCTTGCTGTATCATGGTGAACTACTTGGTTAGGTCGCACTGAAGCAATATGCTTCCGCAAATCCAAGACGAATTCTGATGATACAGGTGTCCGGCTCTCCTCAAGATATTCTTCCGGTAGTCGGGGACTCTCGCCGTATACCATTTTTGCCGGTGTCGTCCGCAGGTCCTCTCGAACGGCGCATCCTAGGCCCAACAGCAGCAATGACAAAACATCACTCCACGATTCAGTGTCGTGGCACATTATAGCCGCCTTTAATGATATGTGCCACCTCTCGATCATCCCATTAACTTGGGGATAATAAGGCGTGAAATTCCAAGAATTCGCATAAGCTCGCTAAACAGCTCCGACTCGAACTGTCGTCTGAGATCTGTTGATATTCGTGCCGGAACTTCAAATCGAGGTTCCACCCATCAATAAGAGTACCCGCCACCGTAGCTGCAGTCATATTTGGAATTGAAAAAGCCTCAGGCCAGCGAGTGCTTCTATCGATGCACGTAAGATATTACGAATTACCTTTTGATGAGGGTAATGGTCCAATGACGTCTATATTGATATGCGCAAAACGCTCACTTGGCACTGAATAATTTGAAATAGGCGTTTTGGTGTGCATATGAATCTTAGGTCGCTGGAATCTGATACAAGTCTTGCAAAATGGAGAACAATCTCGTCGTAGAGGAGGCCAAACGAACCTCCGCTATTAGTTTAGCTGAAGCTCTTGGTCCCGGATGCGCCAACTCGTGCAACTTGTTGAACACTATTTTCCGATGTGTCGCAGGAATAATGGCCGGGTGCGACTTTGGGATGTGTCACAATACAATAGGTTCCCTGACTCCGGCAATCGTATTCTTTTTAGCTTTCGGACCCCTGGAGGTTCTCCAAAAGACCAAGAAGGTCCCGATCAGATTCCTGTTCCGCAAATATTTTCGTAAAATCTATCTTGGTTGAAGCCGAGGTAATTGCTTCGACCCTGGACAACACACCAGCGACTGTATTGTCCTTGCCGGGGTTATGGTGTATGTCAGTTGAAAATTGACTTATGAAGTCAGGCCTAGTTTGTCGCGGGGATGTTTTTTCAGCTCTTCGCTTAAATGCATACATATGTCAATGGCTTATGATCCATGAATATTGCAAACACTCGTCCATCCAAAAAATTCCTAGTGTTTTACAGCCTTATAGTAGGGGAGCCCGCGGTGCTAAATGGGGATTTACTCGAGCGTCGTGGGGACCTATTGGATTTCGAAGATTATATGGTAGAAAGAAAAAAAGGTTATATCATGTGTTCACTTTCAGCGGTGGGGGGAGTGACTACAGGCTTACAAAAATGTAAAAAACAACAGTCACATCGAAATACTCGAGCGCGTCAGATATTAATAGTGTATATGCCCCACGTGTCTCTGATGACGGAGGAATATTAATCTGCCGGTTTGAATGGTGGGGATAGCCGTACGAAGGGGTACAAAATAAGAAAAAAAAATTTATTCGAGCGCGTCAGATTTTCAGAAGGGGTGTTAAGTAAACCCTAAAGGAGCTCCCATTTAAAAGGCTGACGATTTGGACGCGACCAAACCTCATGTCTGATTTTTCAAAATGCAAAAAAAAAATCGTGACATTGAAATACTCGAGCGCGTCAGATTCATATACAGACGGTTCAGCTTGATGTCCTTGTCATGCTGACCCATAATCTGACAATTATGTGGAGGAATTTCCTTAATCTGAAGGTTTGAAAAAAATTAATTGTTTCTGACGTAAATTTTATAACTTTTTCAAATTTTTTTTGTTCACAAAATACACATTTCGCACTATTATCATCCATTGTTATAGCACATATAAAACTTATTGCGATTAATTTAAAAGCTTCGGCTCCGGTGCCTACTCCTGCGCCCAGTCGACCAGCGGCTCCCACCGGGAAGACCAAGCCGGAGGCCATCCTGCTCAGACCCGCAGCGGGGAAGACCTTCGCGGAAGTGCTTAGCGCTGCCCGCAGGGCGGTCAACCCCGAGAGCTATGGGGTGAGGGTGAAGGCCGTCCGGCAGACCAGGTCTGGCGAGGTGCTGCTTGAAATCGGGCAGTGCACACCGGGAATCCGGGCAGCCTTCTCGGACGCTCTAAAGGGAGCGGTCGGGTCGGCGAGCACCGTCAAGCAGCTGGTCGCCAGAGCCACTCTGGAGATCAGGGAACTTGACGCCTGCACGACCAAGGAGGAGGTCTTAGAAGCCCTCAGTAGGGATCTGGGGGAATATAATGGTCACCACCAGGTCGCGCTGACCCATCCAAATGGCCGCGGCCAGTGCCTGGCCATTATAGAAGCGGATGAGACGACTGCGGCGAAGTTGCTGCGGGCTGCCCGAATCAAGGTCGGCTGGGTCAACGCAAGGATCCGTAGGCGGGTGGTCGTGCCCAGGTGCTTCAAGTGCCTGGGCTACGGGCACCAGAGTCAAACCTGCAAGGGACCGGACCGGAGCAAGCTCTGCTTCCGGTGCGGCGGGGACGGCCACAGGGCCTAAGACTGCACCGTAAGTCCGGTGTGCTTCCCCTGCCCTGAAGTGGCGGGGGAGACCGGCCCGCGGCGACACTTGGCGGGCTCGGGTGAGTGCGGGGTCTTCCGCAAGGCCCTAGAGGAGGCCAAGAAAAGCTGATGGCAGTGGTCCTCCAGGGCAACTTAAGAAGGAGTAGGACGGCCCACGATCTGTTGGCTCAGATTCGTCTCGAGAAAGACGCTGACGTCGTCCTAGTCAGCGAACAGTACCGGGATGGATCTGAGCCTATGTGGTATCGCGATACTCTCGGCACGGCGGCAATCTGGGTCCCGGATCTGCGGCGCTTTGGCGTCGTGGACCATGGGCGGGCGCCGGCTTCGTTTGGGTGAGGAGCAATGACGTCACTTACGTCAGTTGCTACTTCACTCCGAACGAGCCAATAGCGGACTTCCAGGCCAAGTTAGATGGCCTGGAGGACGCGGTCCGCGACATGGATGGGGATCTGGTGGTGGCTGGAGACTTCAACGCGAATGCTTTGGAGTGGGGCGTGCCTGCGCCCGACTTGCGCGGTTGACGTGTCCTGGGCTTCGCGTCCAGGACCGGGCTGGTGGTCCTAAACACCGGCTCGCCGTCCACCTTCCGACGTCCTGGGTATAGGGAGACGATTATTGACATCTCCCTGGCGACAGAAAACCTGGCTGCACGAGTGCAGGACTGGCGGGTGATCGAGGACTACACAGCCAGCGATCACCAATATATCACGTTCCGAGTGCGGGATATAGCGCCAGTGCGGGTCCGGCGCGTGCAGGGCCCGCCCAGATGGGATGTCTCCAGGATGGATGTTGAAAGGCTGTCTCTAGCCATTACACGCGGCCGGCGAACCATTACCGGGTTCCCAGAGGAGTTGCCACCTCTCGAGCGGGCTGGTCAGGTGGTGGACTCCACAATGAGTCTAATCCACCGGGCCTGCCGAGAGGCCGTGCCGAGGAAGCAAGGATGTAGGGTAGAGCGCCGTCCTGCGTATTGGTGGACGAACGAAATCGCGGACCTAAGGCGTGTGGGGGTCGACCAATAATGGAGGTCGGCCTCCATTTAAATTTTATTTAAATTAAAATAATTTATAATTTATTGTTTTTATTTCATATTTTATTTTCACTTTTATTATTATTTACAATTTATTTATTTGTGGGTTTATTTTATTATTAATTTTTAATTTATATCTTTACCGGCCGGAGTCAAATCCAAAACTGAAACTTTTCTATTTTTCAAAACAACAGAACTTCATGTCGTGGCCTACTCGATTTTCACACAAATTTCACAGCTTGCTTTTATACAACCCCCACAGGCGGATATGTCTCCGTCTGAGGTGGTTGGCTCAACGAGCTGACCGGCGCGATCCCGACGCAGCCCGTAGATCCGCCGAACACAAAGCGGCGAAGAAGAGCCTTCGTAGGGCCATTCAGAAGGGTAAGCGCTGATGCTGGCAGCGGCTGGGAGAGGACCTCAACGAGGATCCTTGGGGACTAGGGTATAAGATCGTCCTCCGCAAGTTGGGAGCATTCAAACCGAATGCTCCCCTCGACGCGGGGACGGTCCGATCCATAGTGGATGCCCTTTTCGCCATCCACCCGCTGGAGCCTCATTACGCGGCCCACGAGGCACTCGATCCTCCTCCATTCGCGATGGAGGAGCTCACGAGGGCCTCGCAGAGTCTTCAAAACAAGAAGGCGCCAGGGCCCGACGGACCTCCAGCAGAGGTGCTGAAGGCGTTGACGTCGAGCCATCCAGAGCTCTTGCTCGAGATGTCCAATGCCTGCTTGAAGGTGGGAGTTTTCCCCTCCCGCTGGAAGGTAGCCAGGCTTGTGCTGATCAGCAAGGGCAAGGGGCCAGTGGGGTCGCCTGGTTTTGTTATATAAAATGGAAAATATCAGTTTGGCAATTGATTCCGGCCGGTAAGGATTTAAATTAAAAATTAATAATAAAATAAACCCAAAAATGAATACAACACTTAAATTAACAAATTGTAAATAATAATAAAAGTGAATATAAAATAAAAGGAATAAATTGTAAAATATTGTAATTTAAATATAACATAAATGGAGGCCAGCCCCCCATAATTGGTGACCCCGACAAGAAACGAACATTTTCTCAATACAATCGGTTTTCCAACATCGGAAAAAAACAAAAATAAAAAAAAAAGGGATCAAATAAAAGTGAAGCAATTTTGTGGGTGCAGACTACATCAAGCCATTGTCATCCAGCTACAACTCATCACATCAACTACCAGGCGACTCACAGCCTCATCAACTACCAGGCGACTCACAGCCTCATCAACTACCAGGCGACTCACAGCCTCATCAACTACCAGGCGACTCACAGCCTCATCAACTACCAGGCGATTCAAAGCCCCACCAATAAATTATCAGGCGATTTAAAATCTCATCAATTTGGCGATTCAAAGCCAAACTCTCTAAACCCTCAACTCTATCACTATACTCCTTTTTCTCTTTTTGTATCGTTATCATGCGATAACTGGGAAGGGAGCAGTGTGGCGGTTGCAACAAGCAAGCGGTGAATTAAAAAGTGAAAACGTAGCAGGCCACGAAATGAAGTTTTTGTTATATAAAATGGAAATTATCAGTTTGGCAATTGATTCCGGCCGGTAAGGATTTAAATTAAAAATTAATAATAAAATGAACCCAAAAATTAAAACAACACTTAAATTAACAAATTGTAAATAATAATAAAAGTGAATATAAAATAAAAGGAATAAATTGTAAAATATTGTAATTTAAATAAAACATAAATGGAGGCCAGCCCCCCATACCAACATTGGTGGACCCAGACCCTGCAAAAGGCATCTGTTGCTTCGCACCGCCGAGGCTGTAATGCTCTACGGAGCAGAGGTCTGGGCCGACGCGATGCGGTGGGAAAAGTACCGCAAGCGCATACTTGCGGTGCAACGCCGCGCGGCGCTTCGCATCGCGAGCTCCTACCGCACGGTCTCGGAGCCGGCGGTGTTGGTGGTCGCGGGGGTCATCCCAATTGACCTCCTAGCCAGGGAACGGCAGTCCGTCCACCGGGAGATGTCTGCTCTGGGGGGGAAAGAGGCCGCGAGGGTGGCCCGTGCTAGGACCATGGCGACCTGGCAGGATAGGTGGGATGGGGAGTCGCGGGGCCGGTGGACAGCCCGGCTGATCCCTCAGCTGGACATCAGGCTGAACCGTCAGCATGGCGAGGTGGATTACCACCTCACCCAAATGCTGACGGGGCACTTCCGGGCCTTCCTCTACCGTATTGGGAAGGTGCCGAGCCCGGGCTGCTCGTACTGCGATTCCCCATCGGACTCCGCTCTCCACACATTCTTCGAATGTGCCCGTTGGGGAGCGGAGCGGGTCGATCTGGAGGTGGCAGTGGGCGGCATAACCCCGCATAATATAGTCGGGGTTATGCTGCAGTGTGACGATCTTTGGCGGAGGGTCGCTTCTTTTGTGAGGGGGGTCCTCCGTCAGAAGGAAGAAGACAACAACAGGCGTAAGGAGCCTCTGTTGGTTTATGAGTGTTATTTATTTACTGGTGTGGAAAAATTTATTAATTTATTATTGGGGAAGCTGACAAAAGCGGGTGCCGACACCGGAGCACCGGCTGGCTAGGGATGGGGCACACTGACAAAAACATGGCTCCCGTGAGGAGTCCGTGTTGGCTGCGTGACTTATAAGTTTGGAGATTTTGTATAGAAAATCTATTCTTTTTATGAGTATCGGAAGTTCCAACAACACCAAGCACCGGATACAGGGAACAAAAAGGCACTCTTGGTTAAACACTTTATTAAAATCAGAACAAACTTCACAATTAAATTTTAATAAAACAGAATAATTTTATCTTTCATTTCTCTTGACTGTAAGCTTAGTAGCCTCTCGACAGACTGACTCTCATCTCATTTTCAAATATCTGCTAAACTGGGCAATGCAACGTGACTTAAGGAAATTTTTACTAGGTAAGCATCTTTTCTGTGGGAATGGGTCTGGACGTCGTTCTCACTGGGAAACTTAAGTACTTTTTCTGCAAGTTAGTTAAATTCTTTGCGATATCCGTTACCAAGCCATAGGCTTTGGTTTGGATTTTATTTTACAGGTATCTGGTAGATCCGTTGCCGGACTAGGGTTACTTGACTGAAGGTCAATATATGTAACTCCTCCTCTGTTTGAGTCAGAAGCCTCTGGATTCGTTTTATTTATTATTTTAATTTTGGTAGCCCTTCTTTTTATCAATATGAATGTTACTATGGCCAATATTCCCATGATTACCACTGAAAAGATACTTATACTTGTTCCATACATTACGTTCTTATGATATTTTAATTCTTTAATTTCTTTTAGATTATTTACATTGTCTAAAATTATTTTGTCAAAATTAATAGGTTTCGAAAACATGATGTTCTTTTCGTTTGCAGGATAGTAGAATTTGTCTAAAAAAGTTACTTTTTTATTATGAAATTTCTTTTCTCTAATGCCTATGGTACAATTGTTAAAATTTATCAGATAATGTCCTGTTAAAGTAAATGCTCTCTTATCACAATTTTGCCACATTTTATCTTTATTCATATTTTTCAACAAAATTGTTTCATCATCTATTTCCTCCAAACTAGTCACGTTGTTGTATATTAGTTTACAATTTCCTTGAGTAATACAATTTTTACTTAATTTCAGATCTTTTAACAAAGCATCTTCGTTATACTGATATGTTTTATTATCTATTTCGACAATCAATTCGTCTTTTTCATTAATTTCTAAATGTTCTGAGTTTGGTATTGGTACAATTAATTTTAATTCGGTTATTAAATAACTTTTTGGAACTTTAATGGCAAAAATTAATAAATCATCATTATATTTCATTGCTCCTGCTTTTAGAAGTTTTAATTTATAAAAGTCTACATGGTACATCTCCAACTCTTCAAGTGTAAGCATGCTTGGATGGATCGTATTATTTTTGGTAGCCATTATATTATCTAAAATCTGATTCACTTTATTTTCGAAATATCTGAGCTTAGTTTCTTGGTCTAGAAATAGGATTTTATAGTTTAATTCTTTTACATTTTCATTAGTTGAATTAAGTGATTCCAAAATTTTTTGTCTATCATTTTCAATTAAGATTTTTAAATCTACTAAAGTTTTATTAAAATGACTATTGATTCTGATCTGTTTATTTAAATTTTTGATCGCTCTATGGTTGTTGATGTCAGTAATCTGTAAATGTTTTGTTATTTCCTGTCTGTCTGTCTCGTCCATTGTTCCGAATAACCATTTTTGTGCAGAGCCTACTATGTTCAATAAACCTCTTTTTTGTCTAGCGGGATTTTGAATCGTTCGGAGTTTACCTTTAATAGTTTTAATTTCTGCATCGAGTGCTAGTCTGTCTTCAAGTTTAAGATGTTCAATGTTGAGCTCGAGATGATTTAAAATGTTAACCATTTCCATTGGATTGATTACATGTAAGATTATATCTGTATCGTTAGCTATTTCTACTTCCTTAATTTTTATTTTTACATAACCCTTCTCTTCAAGTATTGGATGAGCCTGCAATCGCCCTTGTGCTGAGCCTATCATCAAGATCAGTATGGTGATTACCTGTAAATTTATATGGTCTTTTAATGTTTGACGGATGGACATTTTTGAGCGGATATTTTCTGAAATAGGGTTGGTCTTTATGCCGTACTCTCTTATAATTTTTAATATAGCCTTTCTGTCTATTTTCAATATAAGTCTCTTTCCTTTTATTAAGCTTGTTAATATACTCTACCTTTTTCTTTGATATTCTTTCTACTAAAGTTTGTGCGTCTGGTAAATTGTTTGCTTGTCTCGGGGTCATCTCAATAGTGGAATGATATCGGTCATTGTAGTTGCCTATTGCCCTATACATTTTCTGCTCTAAAGGGATATTGTCGTCTATTGCTTGTATTTTTTCTATTAGAGTGGAATGTAATCTTTCTATATCGGCGTTTCCAGTATGATTATTGGGCTTCGTCCAATGGACTTCTATTTCTCTTTGCTGTAGAAAATTCTTTAACTGTTCTGACTTGAATTCATTATCCATAATAAGCTTTTTAGGTTTACCAAAGGTTGCTAAATAATTCTCTAACATGGCAATTTTAGTGATCCAATTTCTGTCAGTTATAAGGTACGCTACCGCGAATTTAGTAAGCCTGTCTATAATTGTCACAAAAGCTTGTTTACTGTAATGAAATATATCAATATGAATTATGTCATTTTTATAACTTGGGGTTTCCGTTACGCTTAGTTTAGGCTTTATAGGGTTTCGGTCATATTTAATACACTGACATTTTTCACAATTATTTATAATGAGTTGAATTTGTTCCTGTAAATTTGGATAATATATTTTATCTTTTAATGCTTTATACGTTTCATTAGTACCGCTATGTAATGATTCTATGGTGTGATATAACGAAATTTGTTTATGACACTCTTCTTCTGTCGGAATTTCCTGTGCTCTTTTGGTTGCTTTGAAAAACTTGATTCTTCTATCACTTGAAAATAATCTAATAATAATTTGCTGTACTCTATTGTAATCTGTGTCACTTACTTCAGCATAGATGCCAACGTGTCCGGGTTTTATATATTGTTTCAATACATTAACAATTACTCCTTCTTCATCTTGTGGGTTAATTTGTATAATCCGCCGTTTGTGACTTACTTCCATTGCCTTAGTTGGACTATAGGTCAAAATAATTTGAATTCTATATTTATTAACTATCTCATCTTTTATACCTATGTGGTCTAAAAGCTGTTCATCTACTGAATGTATTGTTCCCGACAGGTCCATATTGGATTCACTGCTATTACATTTGTTGATATAAGGGCTGTTCTCTAACCTACTGAGAAAATCGGCCACTTTATTTTCCTTCCCCTGGAGATAGTTAATATCGAAATTATATTCTTGTAACCTTAAGATCCACCTCTGGTTTCTTGGTGAAAACTCTTTTCCCTTATATTTTGAATTCAAATATTTTATTGGAGCATGATCGGTGATGATTTTAAAATATCTACCGTACAAATAAGGTCTGAAATAAGTTACCGAGTAAACTATAGCCAAAAACTCCTTATCTGTGGTACTGTAATTTTTCTCATAATTATTCAATGTTCGCGACACATAGCATACTGGGTGGCCTTCTTTAGAAAGAACGGCTCCAATAGCGTAATCACTTGCATCTGTAGTGACTGTAAATAGTTTATCGTAATTTGGAAACTTTAAAATAGGATGTGACGCTATCAATAACTTTAATTTTTCAAACGCTTCTATATACTGAGGGTCTTTGATATTAATTTTCGTATCTTTTTTCAAATATTTTATTAAATGATGGGCGACTTTGGCATAGTCTTTTATGAATTTGCGATAGAAACCGGTCATCCCCAAAAAAACTTTTTAACTGTTTTTCTGTTTTTGGAAGTTCGACTCTTTTAATATCTTCTATTTTATTTGGGTTCGGTTTTATTCCCTCCCTTGTTAAGACATGCCCTAGAAATTCGGTTTCTCGTCTCATAAAATTACACTTATTGGCTTGAATTTTTAAGTTGTATTCTGCTAATTTAGTAAAAATTTTTTGTAGTGAGTTTAGATGTTCCTCTAGAGTTGTTGAAAAGATGAGGATATCATCTAAATAGACAACACAAATCCTGTTGATGTATTCCCTTAGTACTTCATTTATTAAACGCTGAAATGTGGCAGGTGCATTCTTTAACCCGAATGGCATCCTGACATATTCATATAGCCCTAATGGTGTGACAAAAGCGGTTTTCTCAATGTCTTTCTCAGCTACTAAGATCTGATGATAGCCTTTCGCCAGATCTAAAGTGCTGAAGTATTGAGCTTTTCCCAACTTGTCTAAGATACTATCCATGTTCGGTAATGGATATTTATCATCCACCGTTACCTGATTCAGTCGTCTATAATCTACTACAATTCGGTACTTTTGAATTCCTGAATTATCTATCTTTTTAGGTATTACTATTATAGGGGAACTGTATTTGCTTTTGCTTTTCCTTATTATTCCCTGGGCCTCCATTTCCTTCATTTGTTTTGCTACTTCGTCTTCATGTTGGGGTGGATACCTATATAATTTAGAGTTTATCTGCTGATCTGTCGTGGTTTTAATTTCGTGGACTATACTCGCGGTGCTAGTAAGTTTATCCCCTTCTTTATAAAATAATTTTTTATATTTACCCAATAAATTTTCTATCCCTGATTTTTCTTCCGCATTCAGATGATCTAATTGTATATTACTTAATTCACTTGTCTCTAAAACATTCACTTCTTCTAGAATCGCCCTATTTAGAAAAGGTAGTTTGACGTCGTTTTTTAATATTATTTGTTGATCTGTTACATTAATAATTTTGACATTATTTTCCACCCAATCCATCCCCATCAAGAAGTCATATTGTTTCTCTAATTCAATTTTTACCCATTTCATTCTTGCATTATCGGTTTGCCTAAATTCTTCAGGGCATTTCGTTTTAACATATTCTGTAGGCTTTTTTGTTTCTCCCTCAATAGTAATTATTTGTATCTTACTACCATTCATTTTTTCATATATATTATCTGGAACCCGTTTTGAATTTAATAGGCTGATTGTGGAACCTGTATCTACCATAGCAACGAACTTGATTTTATTTATTGTTAGCCTGACATAAATTTTCTTCGTTTCCGAGGCTAATTTATAAAAAACTCTGCCTCTCCTAATGGGCTCACTTCGTTTACTGTACCTAATGTATCAACTTCCATAGGTTGAGTTTGGCTGTTATTATTTTGCGATTGATTTCTGGACGGGGCACTATTATTATTATTAGTAGTATTAGTGTTACTATTATTATTATTAGGATTTCGTTGAAACTGTCCGGAATTACTGTGTAAATTATTGCGATATGGTCCGGAATTACCGTGTAAATTATTGCGATATGGTCCGGAATTACCGTGTCGAAATTGATTGGAATTATTGGTGGGGTTGTTAGTTCTAGAATGACCCGGATTACTTTGGACGTTATTTCTGAATTGTCTAAAATTATTTTGAAAATTGTTGCTCTGTTCTGACTGATGGTTATTGTTATGAGTCCGACTGTTATAATTCTGTCTGTTCTGTCTGGGTTGGTATCTGTCTTTCGGTACTGGGTTAGGTCTGAATTTTAAATTATACTGGTCTTGTCCTATGTATTTATTAATTACTGGCCTTATCTCTTCTAAACTGAATTTATTGAACAATTCTGAAGCTAGAGTCCCTGCTGTAATTTCTTTTATTTTTAACACGAGAACACTGCTTAAATTATTTACAATTTCACTTTGGTGTTCACTAAAAATAGCACATTCGGCAATATCACTTATGAAATTTCTAATTTTATCAGATAATTCTAATATTGTACTTACTCTTAACATGCTTATTTCTTTCATAATAAGTCCCTGGTCTTTCGATGGTCGATATTGAAGTTTGAGTTTCTGCTTACAATCCTCCCATGTTGTTGGTGGTGCCGTGTCCAGATAATTCTTCGCTGGTCCTAATATTTTTTCGTGGTAGACTATGCTGTATACTTGAGGGGCTTGATATCCATATTCCACCATAGCTCGATCCACCGATGCAATGAATGAGGGTAGAGTCCCGTCTTTTCCTTCAAAAGCTGGCAGGAATCGTAGCTCCTTCTCAATTCGGCTTCTTAGCGAGGGTTGGTGTTGAGTCTGCCGGTTGAGCACCTCTGTTATGACTGCCAGACATTGTTCCATCATGTTCCGTTGACCTTCTTGTTGCTGATGTTGGGCTGGTTCTTGCTGGGCCATTCTTCGATTGCCGTCTAGAATTTGATTTCTATTGTTTCTCCTTTCCAGGCTGTTGGTGTTTCTATTATTTCTTTGCTTAGCTGTCGTTTCTTCGTATCCCACTAAATTGTGCTTTGGGCTACTGCGTTTCACACTTTGCAAGAAATATCACTCAACTTTCCCGTTAACTGTAGTACAATATTGATTGATTGATTCGTATCACTGGATCCTATTTTATCGAACAGGATCCTACCGACTGCGCCACTTATAAGTTTGGAGATTTTGTATAGAAAATCTATTCTTTTTATGAGTATCGGAAGTTCCAACAACACCAAGCACCGGATACAGGGAACAAAAAGGCACTCTTGGTTAAACACTTTATTAAAATCAGAACAAACTTCACAATTAAATTTTAATAAAACAGAATAATTTTATCTTTCATTTCTCTTGACTGTAAGCTTAGTAGCCTCTCGACAGACTGACTCTCATCTCATTTTCAAATATCTGCTAAACTGGGCAATGCAACGTGACTTAAGGAAATTTTTACTAGGTAAGCATCTTTTCTGTGGGAATGGGTCTGGACGTCGTTCTCACTGGGAAACTTAAGTACTTTTTCTGCAAGTTAGTTAAATTCTTTGCGATATCCGTTACCAAGCCATAGGCTTTGGTTTGGATTTTATTTTACAGGTATCTGGTAGATCCGTTGCCGGACTAGGGTTACTTGACTGAAGGTCAATATATGTAACTCGTGTGTGAGGACGGACGGATGTGTCTGAGTGGGTGATGTGCGCCCGTTGGGGGCGGATGTATAGGACTCCACCCTGAAGTAATGTCTACTAGACGGTTCCGGGGTGGAGTTCCTGGAGGTGGGGAGTGGGGTTTTAGCCGGTAGGCCTGCCACTCTGGCCAGGGAGTCCGGCACACGGGTGGCTTCGGTCACCTGGGTGCGTAACGGCATTTCCCCACTCCCATAAAAAAAAAAAAAAAAAAAATTGCGATTAATTCATAAAACTTTTTTAGGAGCGCAATAAATTAACCCAAGCGTTGTACACATACAAACAAGAACGTGTCGTCGTGCTGGCATCATGGCGTCAGAAAGAGTGGACGGAAAGTAGTGGAGGGACGGTGCGAGAGAGTAAGAGATAGAGAAAAAGTGAGAAGGAAAGAGAGGCGCGGAGTGGCAAATACATAGTTCTTTATTAATGATTTTAACTACTTCGGCTTGTGGAAATCGGCAGATTATATTATTCCCGTGATCCTTGAAGTATTTACTTTCAAACTGGAGAAAAATCAACCGCGCTCGAGAATGTCCTGGTGACGTTTTTTTTTTGCAACTTTGTAAATCTGCCATTTCCTCACGCCACGCTTAAATCGTCAGATTATTAAAATACATACTTTTCTGCATGTGATGAACTCACCATTCCTTAATCTGACGCGCTCGAGTTTTTTTAATGATCGATTTTTTTTTACTATTCTGTCTGATCGGCTGCCCTAGACGTTCAGAGCTTTATCAAAGGTTCATGTATGGTGGAGGTACTGAACAGAGTGCAAGCTTTCCCCCTTATGTTATTCTGACGCGCTCGAGCTTATTCAAAAATCCCCGCTTGGGCTCCCCTATTATTATACCTATATCGCAATAAACTCAATATCATAAGTAATGTACCTGCTTTCCGCTGGATTGAGACGTTTGGAGAAAAAGGTTAAAGGTGTCGTGTCATCATCAACTGTTTATTGAAGAACTGCACCAACAGCCCTGTCGGAAGCGTCGACCACTAGATGAAGTTTCATTTGCAGCCGGATGAGCTAACATATTGTTGCAGTCCCTGCAATACAAAATAAAACAAATATTAGTTTATTATTCGCAGGAATAATCAATTTGTACCTTACAGGGAAATTCTTAGAACTCCGGACCCTGGTGACTGGGGAGAAAATTAACCGGGTCAAGGCCGGATGTAGAAGGCGGGCGACGACCTCCATTGTTCCTCTTGCGATTTTGGTGACCAGACGAAGCGGACGCAAGTTTCGGTAGCGGCTAAAATTAAAAATCGAAAGGGGAACTAATATCAGTAAAATAAAGTAGAATAAAATAACCAAAAGAAAATTGTACCAAAATTGATCAAAAACATTATAGTTGTTAGTGGTAGTGTGAGCAGAAATTAAAATAAAAGTGTCGCGAATTTGATGAACACATTTTGTTTTACTTTAATTCCCCCCCGGCGTGGACTGAAGTGGTGAACCCGAGTGCGAGGATTTATTTTCCAGGGCTGCGACTACGCTGGGTAGAGAAAGAACCCCTCGGACTAGCCCCGCAGTGGCAAATTTCCGCGGGCCCACAGGTAAGTGTCGTGCCCTGCTAATTTGTAATTAAAAACACCGACGGGAAAATTCATTGCACCGCCGCCGGTGCAGACTCGCGCGGTTCAGCAGCATCCCGGCTGCGAAATTGAAGGTCGCGCGGCGATCAGCTGATCGAGAGCCTCCGCTGAATTGGGGCACCCAGCTGCCAGCATACCTCGCTGCTTGCCGAGCATCTTGTTGCCGCAACATTTGCCGGTTCCATCACCGGGACACACGCACTAACACACCGGAGTGCCACTGGAAGCCGGCGAAAATAAAAGCGGCCACCTTTGCGCCCCGATTCCGGGCTTCGCTCCCACAATTAGGCACCAAATAATTTAAAAGTGCTCACCTGTCTAGGAGAAATATCCCCAGGTCCCCTGCGGGCCCCTGCCGCCGTCAGTCCGTCCCGTCGTCCAGTCGGTTCCCCCGGGCAAGGCCCCCGCTGGTCCTCGCCTGTTGTTCGCTGGAAGAGAAAACAAAACAACATCACTTTCGGCTGAGGCATTAAACACCTTTCCGGCACTGTCCACTTCACGGCACTTCCCAACTCCCGGCACTTTGCTTTTGCCGGCACTTCACCTCGCGAAATCAACTAAGCACAAGCACTCGGAAATCAAATAAGCAGGTATTACTTACCTGCTTGTTTATTCGCGCCCCGAAAACCATAGCGACGCGCCGCCCGGGGACAAACAAACTCTGCCAGCCACTTGCTTCGGCGTACACACACGCAGAGTAGTACGTGTAGTAGAAGTACGGCGCCGGCAGTTCAGGCGAAGGGGAATAAGCGCGCTGTGTGAGAAGCCATCTGGGCAGGGTTGCCAGATTGCTTCGCCGGACGAGTTTCGGAGTTTCTTCCGCAAATGTTATTTCGCGACCGAAAATTAATTAAAGTCTCCCTCTCGGAAAAAATTGCCGTCGGTTTAATTAATTAAACCGAGGCCGCTACGGTAACATTTGGTGTCAGGTGTGGGGTTATCGGAGCAGAAATCGAAGGGTTTCTGTGGGGGTTGTATAAAAGCAAGCTGTGAAATTTGTGTGAAAATCGAGTAGGCCACGACATGAAGTTCTGTTGTTTTGAAAAATAGAAAAGTTTCAGTTTTGGATTTGACTTCGGTCGGTAAACTTCTAATATGAAAATAATCAAAATGTAAAAGACTTAAAATTAAATATAAACATTAAAAATAAATAAATTTTAAAATTATTTAAAAGTGGAAAGTGAAAATAAAATATAAATAGAAACAATAAATTACAAATTATTTAAAATATAAATAAAATTTAAATGGAGGCCGACCTCCATTACTGGTCGATCTCCACATTGGTGACCCCGATAAAAGTGAACAATTTAAATAGTTTCGGTCAATTAGCAAATAAATTATGTATTTAAAAAAAAAAAAAAAAAGTTTTTCGGTGTGACGCAATAAACAATTAAAAATAAATAAATTTCGTCGCGTTATTAAAATAATAAAATAATATTTCAAACTTTCCGACCATGGACATTGTGCAATTGAAATATCAACGGCCGAATCAGCAGTAATCGTTTCAACTACCTCAATCAGCTTATCAAAATTGGGCGCATCAACTCGCCCAACAAAATATCAACACATGCCAACAATGCAGCTTCAGTGAACAGCCGTTCATCTCATTCAACCATTCAACAGGCTGTAGATCAAACGAGTGGTCATATAATTCTACAACCAGTTTGGCAACTCATTCAAATAGCTCCTTACCGCAACAACCACAGCAAGCAATATTTCATCAACAAGTATTTAGAGTTCAACAACAACATCATCAACTATCAGGCGATTCACAGCCTTATCAACTATCAGGCGATTCACAGCCTTATCAACTATCAGGCGATTCACAGCCTTATCAACTATCAGGCGATTCAAAGCCTCATCAATTACCAGGCGATTTAAAGCCTCAACAATTTTCAACATTCAACTCCTTGGCGCTTCAAAGCCAATTCACAACTATCAACTCTCTTGGCGATTCAAAGCCAATTCTCTAAACCCTCAACTCTCTCATCACCATTCTCCCTTTTCCTTTTCTGTATCGTTATCATACGATAACTGGAAGGGGAGCAGTGTGGGGGTTGTATAAAAGCAAGCTGTGAAATTTGTGTGAAAATCGAGTAGGCCACGACATGAAGTTCTGTTGTTTTGAAAAATAGAAAAGTTTCAGTTTTGGATTTGACTTCGGTCGGTAAACTTCTAATGTGAAAATAATCACTTAAAATTAAATATAAACATTAAAAATAAATAAATTTCAAAATTATTTAAAAGTGGAAAGTGAAAATAAAATATAAATAGAAACAATAAATTACAAATTATTTAAAATATAAATAAAATTTAAATGGAGGCCGACCTCCATTACTGGTCGATCTCCACAGTTTCTTTGACCACCTTGCACCCGTGAACAGCAGCGAAATAAAAACTCGAAAAAAAAGAATTAATTAGAGGAACTTAGGAACTTACGATGGACTCCGGAAGAGGCAGCTACTCCCCGACGAACGCCTTTACAGGGCTGCCTGTACGGCCCCAGGAAGAGCCCCAGCGAAGCGACATGGATAAACTGGTGGAACAGATTAATCGGCTGACGGCTACGGTGACGCAAATGGCAGAAAGGGTGTTCAGGATGGAATTACGGTATGAGGAGGCAGTCCGACGTACCATCGACCAGTTGGCGGCCGCGCCAACTCCGCCCCGTCGGCCACAAGCGGCCCCCTCATACCACCCGGACGATCTAATATCCTTTGTTGAGCCCGAGCCTGAGTCTGAGCGAACTGTAGCCCCTGCTGAAAAGACACGAGAAGACGAGGGTCATGGTTTTGATCAGCGGCCTGTCTCGTCGACTTACCTGGAAAATCCTAGTCCGGCGAGACAGCAGCCCATCCAGCCTAGTCACTTCCAGCCGCAGCAGCCAATTCAGCCGAGCCATTACCAGCCGCAGCCGCCGCTCCAGCCGAGTCATTTCCAGCCGCAGCAGCCAATTCAGCCGAGCCATTACCAGCCGCAGCAGCCAACTCAGCTAAATCCTTACCAGTCGCAGCCGCCGCTTCAACCGAGCCACTTCCCGCCGCAGCCGCCGCTTCAGCCGAGTCCAGCACCGCCACCGCTGCTGATGAATAGTGGCCCCTTACCAGCTCCGATGGCTCCCAAGAGGATCTCGTTGGCCCCGAAAGATTATGCCGGTAAGGAGCCCTGGACGGCCTACAGGAGGCACTTTGAAGCCGTCGGTCGCGCAAATAATTGGTCCCCGGAATTGAAGGCGATGTACCTCGTGCCCTATTTACGAGGCACGGACCTGGCTTTCTATGAGACCCTACCTGAAAGCACTAAGGACAGCTACGAAAAACTTAGCCTCGCTCTCAATAGCCGTTTTAGCGACCAATATCAGCAGGCGGTGGCGCATATTCAGCTACGAGGGCGCACTCAGCGGACCAACGAAACGCTGTCGGAATATGCGACCGAGGTACAACGGCTGACCTACTTGAGTTTCAGCGAGGCTCAGGAATTTACCCGGGACAAGATTGCTCTCGCGCAATTTATAGACGGCATCAGTGATGCCGATACGCAGCGTCGAGTGCGCGACGCCGTTCCTGCTACCTTGGAAGCAGCCCTGGCCCAGGCGATCCGTATCGAAGCCAGCCGAGATGCCACCCGGATAAGTCGTCGCACCAAGCTCCTGCCGGAGACGATACCCCATCGACGTGCCGTCCAAACCCCCCGAACTGATGGGCAGCCAGCCACGAGCGACGGTCGGCAGCCGCAGGCCCAACAGCAGTCGGGAAACTAATACAGCCCAGGCTTGCGGGGCAAAGCCCGGGCTCTCCGACGAGAAAAACTCCGTCCTCACGTCCTGGAAAGGCAACAGCTCGTAAAAATGAAAGGAAAGCACCAGGAAAGAAATACTCACCTAACAGCCCTCCGCGGAACGCACGCAATCGCACTAGGGAATCCGCAATCATTAGGAGACGGATGACCGGCACTGTCGTGTGGTTCAGCGAGGAGAAGCGGTTCGGCTTCATCAGGCGAGACGATTCGGGAGAAGACGTCTTTGTCCACGCCGACGACATCGCCGCGAAAAATGAGGCCCGGCCATTACCTTTGCTGCGCCAAGGTGAGTCTGTCATCTTCGACTTGCAGCGGGACAAGCCGAAATTTAGGGCCGTGAATGTAACCGTGCCACAGGGACAACCCGCCCGGGGTAATTCCTCTTCTCTCGCCGAACCGAATTCTGCCCCCAAAACCTCTCCGACGCGGCGTATTTCGCCACCGCGTTCGACCCGACCGGCGCTGCAGGACCGTGCTATCGCTCCCCCCGACGCCTTCGCCGACCCTCCGAGGAGGTCGTTAAACTGAGCCCCACTGATCACTTGGAGCAGCTATCAGTGGGAAAACAGGCTCCTCTAACGATCTCGATTAAATCTCTAGAACTCGAGAACACACTATCCATCGTGGGAAGCGTTAACGGAGTCGACTGCCCGTTTCTTATCGACACCGGAGCGAGCCGAACAATCGTCCACCCGACTGTGCTGGGGAAGTCGTCAACTCCAGCGAAGCTCGCCCCTTCCAATGCCCGAATACAGAGCGTCACGGGCGAGCTTTTCCCCGTTAAAGGCACCGTGGAAGTCACGATCGAGTTCTTTGACTTCTCAACCCGGCACGTTGTGTACGTTGCGCCGATTTCCGACGAGTACATTCTAGGGATGGACTTCCTGAACATGCACGGCTGTGGCCTCGACCTCCGCAACAGGCTGTTCACGGTCGGGAATCAGACCTTTCCGCTATCGGGCAAGGCGTCCCGAGACGTAACCGCTAGGGTACTACAGCCCATCAACTTACCTGCCCGATCCGAAACGTTGATGAGCCTGTATTGCGGCATCGCCGGTGACACGAACGTCTTCGTCACCCGTAACTCGGCATGTCCGGACGAACTGGCTTTCCTCCCGGCAATTTCGACCCCTAAAAATGGGATGATTAAAATTCCGGTCATTAATACGGCGAACGAAAACTTGCAAATCCTACCTACGGCCAGTCTTGCCTCGGTTGAAAACGAAGCTCTACTTCTGCAGCCGGCGGAGAAAACTGTGACGAGCACGCCCCCAGACTTCATTCAGCGCGCGGCGCCGGCTCTGAACACCACACAACAAGAGCTCCTGTGGAAAACGCTGCTGAAGTACAAGTCCGCCTTCGCCTCCTCTAAAAAGGACATAGGCCGCACGTCCCTGACGAGGCATCGGATCGATGTAGGCGAAGCGCAACCGTTAAAGCAGCCGCCCCGAAGAATGCCGTGGAGCCGACGAACTGAGGCTGAACAGCTGCTGAACGATATGAAGGCGGACGGGATCGTACAACCGTCCAGCAGCGCCTGGTGTAGTCCGGTAGTACTCGTCCGGAAAAAAGATGGCTCGCTCCGCTTCTGCGGACTACCGACGCTTGAATGAAGTCACCAAGAAGGATTCATACCCCCTTCCGCGCATCGATCTCACCGTGGATGCGCTGGGCGATTCGAGGTGGTTCAGCACCCTCGACTTGCAATCGGGTTACTGGCAAGTCGAGCTGGAAGAGAGGGACAAAGATAAGACTGCTTTCTCCATTGGCACGGGACTATACGAATTTGTCGTGATGCCATTCGGATTTACAAATGCGCCAGCCACCTTTCAGCGGCTAATGGACCGTGTCCTCGACGGCCTACCCTACACGACCTGCCTAGTGTATTTGGATGACATCATCGTTCACGGCAGGACATTCGACGACATGCTGAGAAATTTGGAGCTGGTCCTCCAGAAACTCAGCCAGGCCAATCTGAAGGTGTCGCCGAATAAATGCGAACTGTGTAGGGATGCGGTTAAATTTCTGGGACACGTAGTCTCCAAAGAAGGCCTTTCAACCGACCTCGAAAAAGTCGAAGCCGTGAGGAACTGGCCCCGACCGAAAAACAAGACCGAGGTGCAGTCATTCTTGGGCCGTTGTGCGTATTATCGACGCTTCGTGCTGAATTTCTCGCAGATAGCGAAGCCACTGACGGCTCTGACGGAAAAAGACCGCCCGTTCCGCTGGGATGATGACTGCGAGGATGCCTTCCAGAGCCTGAAGCAGAAACTCACCTCAGCGCCCGTACTGGCCCAGCCGAATGAGCAGGACCTATTTGTGCTCGACACCGACGCCAGCGATTTGGCCGTGGGAGCTGTAGTCAAAGCAGTGGCCCACTTCCAGCCCTATCTCCTGGGTCGGCATTTTCTCCTGCGCACCGATCACGCGTCCCTTAAATGCCTCATGACCTTTAAGGAGCCAGAAGGCCAAATAGCCCGTTGGCTGGAGAGGCTCCAGGCCTATGATTTTGAAGTACAGCATCGGCCCGGGCGCCAGCATAAGAATGCCGATGCCTTGTCACGTCGCCCGTGCGCTGAGGCGAGTTGTGGCTACTGCGCGCGCTTAGAGGACCAGCACCTCCTGAAAATCAGCACGGCGATAGTGTCTGACTGCATGGCGGACCTTCAAGATGTAGACGCAACCCTGGAAATAATAAAAAACTGGGTAAGGGAAGGGGAAAGACTAGATAGAAGTCAGATCACTCACCTGAGCCCGACAGTCAAGGCGTACTGGGCGATGTATTCCATGCTGCAAATGAAGGACAACCTGAACCTCTTGTGTCGAGATTGCCCCGACTCGATCGCCCCCATCACCCAGATCATCGTGCCCGAGAAGAAGAAGCTGGAAGTTATCGCCCACTGCCACAGCAGCCCGGCGGGAGGATATCTAGGAGCCGAGAAGACCCTGGCGAAGATAAAGCAGCGCTATTATTAGGTTGGGTGTAGCCAAAACATAAGAGGATTCGTTCGCAGTTGCCTTACCTGCCCGACCTGGGCGTCACACCGAAAAGCAGAGCCCCTCTGCAACTTAATAACGTGGGGGCCCCCTTCGAGCGGGTGGCCGTCGATATTCTGGGACCCTTACCACCTACGGTCCCCCACGGCCACCGCTACGTCCTAATATGCATGGACTATTTTTCGAAATGGCCGGAAGCCATGCCGCTGAAAGACTACACGGCCGAGAGCGTAACCGATGCTCTCATTGCGCATGTTTTCTCGCGATTTGGGATGCCGTTACAACTCCACTCGGATCAGGGCCGCAACTTTGAATCCGAAGTTTTCCAGGAGGTCATGCGAAAATTCGGGATTGAGAAAACTCGCACTACCCCGTTGCATCCCCAATCAGACGGCATGGTCGAACGCTTCAACAGGACCCTGCTGAGTGCACTCTCAAATTACCGGATCACCAAAGACCTGAGGGACCCCCCCAGGAAAGCCACGGTAATCCACCGAAACCGTCTGGCCCCCTATCACACCCCGCCTTAAAGCAACGCTGGAGGAAATGAAGAAAAACCCCGAAAGAAAATAGGAAGACGAAACAGAATCAACGAACGGAGGCGACAGAACCGACAATAAGACTTAGGACACGGCAAAACGAATAATAAATAAATGAATTACTTAAATTAAAGTTAGACTAAATAAATGAATTAAAGGTGCGAAATCGAATAATAAAGAAATTAATTAAATTAAAATTAGACTAAATAAATGAATTAAAGGTGCGAAATCGAATAATAAGGAAATTAATTAAATTAAAAGTAAACTAAATAAATGAATTTAAATTGCGAAACCGAATAGTAAATAAATAAATTAAATTAAAAAGGGGCTAATAACTAAAGACACCAAATTAAGACACAGCCTAATAGACGATCATTAAATTAAGTTAACTAAATTAAATCGAAAAGTAAAACTTAGGCTAAGACAGGGCACGGCACTTTATTCGCGTCGATCCGGGCTTGAATTTGATTTCCGAATCGAGCGAGTCGGAGGCGCTCGCACAAACCTCCGCCGTTCCCGGATCAGCTTGAGGCGGCCGAATTTTGCTCCGATCACAAGGTCGCGCGCGGGCGGAAATGCCAACGCCTCAAGCTGATCAAACAAGCAGAAAGGAAAAAAAGCAGCAGAACCCCACTCACCGGAACAACCCAGCAGAGGACCAGTCGCACAAGGGTTGAACGGCCGAGCCAGCGACGACGTTGACCCCACATCCTCATTTACCAGAGCTGAGGGCAGCTCTACTTCTAAGGACGGGGTAGTGTTGCAGTCCCTGCAATACAAAATAAAACAAATATTAGTTTATTATTCGCAGGAATAATCAATTTGTACCTTACAGGGAAATTCTTAGAACTCCGGACCCTGGTGACTGGGGAGAAAATTAACCGGGTCAAGGCCGGATGTAGAAGGCCGGCGACGACCTCCATTGTTCCTCTTGCGATTTTGGTGACCAGACGAAGCGGACACATGTTTCGGTAGCGGCTAAAATTAAAAATCGAAAGGGGAATTAATATCAGTAAAATAAAGTAGAATAAAATAACCAAAAGAAAATTGTACCAAAATTGATCAAAAACATTATAGTTGTTAGTGGTAGTGTGAGCAGAAATTAAAATAAAAGTGTGTTCCCCCCCGGCGTGGACTGAAGTGGTGAACCCGAGTGCGAGGATTTATTTTCCAGGGCTGCGACTACGCTGGGTAGAGAAAGAACCCCTCGGACTAGCCCCGCAGTGGCAAATTTCCGCGGGCCCACAGGTAAGTGTCGTGCCCTGCTAATTTGTAATTAAAAACACCGACGGGAAAATTCATTGCACCGCCGCCGGTGCAGACTCGCGCGGTTCAGCAGCATCCCGGCTGCGAAATTGAAGGTCGCGCGGCGATCAGCTGATCGAGAGCCTCCGCTGAATTGGGGCACCCAGCTGCCAGCATACCTCGCTGCTTGCCGAGCATCTTGTTGCCGCAACATTTGCCGGTTCCATCACCGGGACACACGCACTAACACACCGGAGTGCCACTGGAAGCCGGCGAAAATAAAAGCGGCCACCTTTGCGCCCCGATTCCGGGCTTCGCTCCCACAATTAGGCACCAAATAATTTAAAAGTGCTCACCTGTCTAGGAGAAATATCCCCAGGTCCCCTGCGGGCCCCTGCCGCCGTCAGTCCGTCCCGTCGTCCAGTCGGTTCCCCCGGGCAAGGCCCCCGCTGGTCCTCGCCTGTTGTTCGCTGGAAGAGAAAACAAAACAACATCACTTTCGGCTGAGGCATTAAACACCTTTCCGGCACTGTCCACTTCACGGCACTTCCCAACTCCCGGCACTTTGCTTTTGCCGGCACTTCACCTCGCGAAATCAACTAAGCACAAGCACTCGGAAATCAAATAAGCAGGTATTACTTACCTGCTTGTTTATTCGCGCCCCGAAAACCATAGCGACGCCGCCCGGGGACAAACAAACTCTGCCAGCACTTGCTTCGGCGTACACACACGCAGAGCAGTACGTGTAGTAGAAGTACGGCGCCGGCAGTTCAGGCCAAAGACTATGGAACCTACGCTACAAAGACTGTTCACTCCTGCAATTTAGATATTCAGTTTTTGTGACCTTGGTACCGTTATTCCTCCCAACCCCACGATTTTGTTAGAAGTCGATAGCATGCTCAAGCATTGTGGTGGAAACGAGAGAAACAATGCAGAGGAATTTAGAGAAATTGATACAGAGCTACAGGGTGCCCACTGCCGTGCACTTAAAACTAAAATAAAATGTTCATAAATAAATAAATAAACCTGTTTTATAATTGGTCTCTTATTTCAAAATACCAGTTTTAATGCCACTATAAATTTCACCACAAAATATTATAATTTTAAACATCAAACTCGTAATTTCACAAATTATAAAGAACTTCTCTTAAAACACAATTAGAATTAATCACCCTGTCCTTTGAAGCAAACGGAATACCGGTGCGGGCCGGCATACAATCGCATTTGATTTAGCATTCGCCTTCGGCCCGCATAAGGAAAACCCATGGTGAAAAAACGTAAACAAACTTATATGTGAACCCCTTCAATGTGTGAGAAGTCATCTGGGCAGGGTTGCCAGATTGCTTCGCCGGCCGAGTTTCGGAGTTTCTTCCGCAAATTTTATTTCGCGACCGAAAATTAATTAAAGTCTCCCTCTCGGAAAAAATTGCCGTCGGTTTAATTAATTAAACCGAGGCCGCTACGGTAACAATATGTAGTTGCATCAGCTAAATCCGATTTGCAAGCCTGGGGGATGTTACAAAAAACGACAGAGAAACGAAGAGGGTGTTCAGACTCGACGCCTCACTTAGTTCATAAGAATCAAAGATTATCCACAATAAGATGCGACACTCCTATACTAAGCAAAACCACTATCCCATATGCATTTCCGAAAACTTGGGGAAAATAAAATTTCGCCTTCGATAAGGCAGCAAAGCAATACTGCCTACCATTCCTTAGGTAAATTCCCATAAGAGCGAACGAGGCAAAAGTAGGCAACCACCAACTGCTCACCTACAGCGCTTACGCTATACAGAATAAATGTGACCACTTTTTTTATATGGAGTTTTCGCGACTCACCCAATGTGAATGTATGCGTGCGGCATCACCAGTGCCATGGTGTTAGTCCCCTCCGGTTGATGTTCTGATATATGGAATGACAGAATTGCAAAGGGGAAGAAGCAGGTAGCACACAGAGGCCCTTAAATACGGTTACGCAGATTTTGTTTTTGCTTTTCGGCTCACCCAATTTGATTGTGTGTGGCTCCAGCGGGCGCGTACAAAGTGGGCCTGATTCTCTCAGAGAAGTTTTTTATCCCTTCCTTTGACATGAGCTTCTTATTACTATCTACTTCTCGCAAAATTCTCAATTCTCGCTTGGGTGGCGGTGCCAAGGTCACTAAAATTTTAGCGAATACGTCATGAGTGTCGCATCTTGTTGTGGATAATCTTTGATAAGAATAATGAGATGAGATGAGAGAGAATATGAGATGTAAACAAACATCAATTAGGTAGAGCAATATGTACAGCGAAAAGCGAAAAGCGAAAAGAAAGTTTCAATCGTGTCACGGGCATGCCGCGCCAACAGCTCGGTCACCCAGTTTTCGAGTGCGCTTCGCCAGCACTTTGGCTGGCACCCTCGGAGGAATGAACGAACATGGAGTGGATGACACGTGTAAAATCCCTGTACGTGAGTGAAGCCAAAAAACCTGGTTTTTGATTGTCAAAAATGGTTTTTAATTGTCAAACTCGGAGGAATGCTGTCAAATGATGAACGAGTGGGAAACTTCGGTTTGTCAAGTGTAGTCAGCAAGCGAGCAAGCTTTTATTTTCAGTAAAAGTTGGTTACAAGGTGTAATTTTTATGTTTTAATTTGTGGAACGTGATAATTACATCTATTGTGGGTTATTTTATAGAAAAAACTGAGAAAAAATGCCTAAAAAATGTTTTGTGCCTGGCTGCAAAAATGCGAGGATTTGTGGGAACTCTGGGATTTCTTTTCACAAGTACGTATTTAAGAAAATTACACTTAGTAATTTCATTTCATAAAAATTGTGAAAATGATTGGATTTTATCGAAAAATTCATTCTTAACTGAAGTGGTTTTCCCTCCAGAAGAACTGTCAGTTTTGTGCAAATGAATGACAAAATCGTCACCGTAAAAAATTTTTTTTTGGGGTCAAAGCATAAATTAATATAATGATAGAAATATTATTTTACTTAATACTTTCTTTTTATTGGGTTTTAGGTCCCCGAGCGATGTCCACATGCAGAACAGGTGGCTACAACAAATTAAATCGCCGGCAAAAGTTAGCCCCTCCGGAGTGCCAGCAAAAATTTTACGCCTGTACTGAGTGATGTCTATGTGTGAGTGTTTCTACTCACACATCTTTGAAATGGCTTCACTTTTTTCGGCTCGTTTCCACTCCATGTTCGTTCATTCCTCCGAGCTGGCACCATTGCGTACTTACGAAAGCACGCTGCAATTGAAATGCGCACAGCTGACTTTGCACCGGGAAAGACTTTACGCTTCCGAATTGAGTAACTTAGATATTAAGTAATTAGTTGTACATGCAATTCGCTATAAATACGAGTGCACTGAATAAACTGATCAATCTGGAAATACGTCTTGTCTGTATACCACGGGAGTTGAGCTCTTTAGCTACTCCCTTCTAGATTCACAGGAGTGGAGCTCTTTAGCTACTCCCTTCTCGATTCACAGGAGTTAAGCTTTTTAGCTACTTCCTTTTGAATCATCATAGAGTCATAGCTCACATAGCTGCTCTAACGAAGTTTCAGTCTTCGCATCATCGGCAACACATCATCCCGGGTCTCCAGCAGAGACATTGGATCAACAGCAACTAGAGGCACTAGCGAGTGATCGACGGCGTTCTATCACAGCTTCCGCTTCGAGCGATAGGCAAAAGAGCCATCGTAAACATTGGTGACCCCGACGTGATCATCTACACATCTTGGTGATTCCGCGTCTCATTCAAACGATTCAGTTACTATGGAGACGTTGGGAGCAGTTCAGGACAAGACTGGATCCGCCATTCAGGCGATTGTTTCTAACTACAAGAAAGATTCAGCTGATCGCAAGACTTTGGACTACTATAAAGAGAGGTTGAGGCGGCTCCAAGAAGCCTGGGATTCTTTTGAGGCCACAGATAACCTCATTCGAACAAAATTCGGATTATTATGAATCCATGAGGAGTATTTATGAGGCATATTCTCAAATTTTCCAAGAGAATATAACCAATTTCACGGGAACTACGGACTTCGATCAAGGAGCGAGGCTCCAGGCACCACCCATGGGACAAAAAAATCCAACAACAGCCTCTAATGAAGGGGCTAAGAGCAGGACACCTTCAGCATCGGCTCGAAATTCAAAAGGGGCATCAACAGTTGGCTACAGATCATCCGCACACAATCAAGGTACTGATGCCGACGCTGAACTGTTATTAAAACTCGTACGAAAGCAACGGGTAACAATAGCATCATTGACAAGGCTCCTGAATAGGCTAAAGCAGGACAATCAGCCGTGCTCAAAGGAAGCCTATGAAGAGAAGTCATGCACCATAAAGCGCTTCTGGGCACAAATCGAAGCGTTCCAGCACAACATATCGGAATTAGCCGACGAAACAAATATTGATGGCTACCAGGCAGATGAATACTACAGTTTGGAAGAGGAGGTCCACGACACGCTCATCAGGATAGCGGAGACGCGAGCAGCCCTAAGCAAGCACAACGGGGAAGCATCCGTTACTACAAGCAACATGATGCCATTACACATGCAGCTACCAAAAATTGTACTTCCCAAATTCGACGGAAGTTATTTAGAGTGGACACAATTCCATGACCTATTCACCCAAATGGTGCATAATCAAGCTCTGGGATCTTGTCAGAAGATGTGGTACCTCAAAACACATCTTTCCGGGGAAGCAGAAAAATTAATTCGACATTTCAGCCTGTCGGACGAAAATTATGCAGCTGCGTGGGAAATCCTTAAGGAACGCTATGACAATCACAGACTTCTTGTCACAGCATTAATAAACAAATTGCTGTCGCAGCCAAGCGCGACTACCGAAGGGCCAGCTGCTATCTAAGCACTTCACGATACCACCCAGGAATGCCTCCTTGGACTGCAAAATTTGGGAGTGGATATTACAAATTGGGATCCGCTCCTATTTTACCTGCTGACGAGGAAGTTAGATCCCAACACACATACATTATACGAGCAATCTCTGTCTCAGCCCAAGAAGTTGCCGCAATTAAAGGAGTTTCTGAATTTTCTGGAAACACGATTCCAATCGCTTGAAGCCTTAGGAAGCAAGGCCAGAAATTCCGAGGGTCAACAAAGGCGAGTTCCAGCGAAATCATTCACATCAACAATCAACCGCAATAATCAATGCCCATCGTGCAAAGGAAATCATCCGCTGTTCGCTTGTCAAAAATTCCTACAATTGGCTCCAGCAAAACGACTGCACTTCCTAAAAGGGTCCAATTTATGCATCAACTGCCTTAAACAGGGCCACACCGTGTCAAAATGCACGTTAGTTTTAAGCGGGTTTAGTTTTTAATTCATTGTCTAATTTTTAATTAATTCCGTGCATGGAGTTTCTGCTAGTTTCATTTTAATTCATCTTAGTTTTAGCTAGTTTAATTTTAATTCATTTTATTTTTAATTTTCTATTCCTGTGCGATTCGGTTCGTGGGGTTTGATTTAAATCTGCAGGTCTTAGTTCTCCGGCGCGGTTTCATCGCCTTGCGGGGCGAAAAAGGGGGCGAGCCGGTTTTTGTGAACTACCGTGAACTTTATTGGTGGGTCCCGGAGATCTTTCGTGATCCGGTAGTTCACATCATTAAGAATTTCGAGGACGCGGTAGGGGCCTTCCCAGTCACGCTGGAGTTTCGGACAGTGTCCTTTCCGGCGTTTTGGGTTAAAGAGCCATACCCGGTCGCCTACTTTGAAAGGGTTAGCTCTGGCCGATCATAGCGGTCCTTCATCGCCTCACTATTAGCCTGGATGTGGTGTCGGCTGAAATTGTGAGCGATCTCCAAACGTTCCCGAAGGTTCTGCAGATATTCCCGGTAGTCTGCCACCGGTTCGTAAGGGGCTTCCCCGGTGAGGAGCTGCACAGGGAGTCGCAGTTCTCTGCCAAAATTCAGAAGTGCCGGAGTCTGCTTCGTCGTTTGATGGGGTGCGGAGCGATATGCCATCATGATGAAAGGCAGATAGTAATCCCAGTTGTCCTGCTTGGTGCTGGTGAATTTCGACAAGGCACGGTCCGGTTGAATCTTTCCACCATTCCGTCGGACTGAGGGTGCAGGGGGGTCGTTCGCGTCTTCTCGATTCCGAATTTCCTCATCACCTCCTGGATACTTCGGACTCGAAGTTGCGCCCTTGGTCGGAATGGAGCTGTAAGGGCATTCCAAACCTCGAGAAGACATTCTCGATTACATTTTCGGCGGAAAAGGTTTTCAATGGCATCGCCTCCGGCCATTTCGAGAAGTAGTCGATGCACAAAAGGATGTAGCGATATCCGTGGGGGACCGTCGGCGGTAGGGGTCCTAGGATGTCGACTGCTACTCTCTCGAACGGCGCGCCTACGTTGTACAGCTGGAGCTTGGCTCTGTTCTTTGGAGTGGCTCCCTTTCGTTGCTGGCAGGGGATACAGCTGCGGACGAAGTACTTAATATCGCTGCTGCTGCCGACCCAATAGTAGTTCTGTTTCACCTTGGCGATGGTCTTCTCAAGCCCTAGGTGACCTCCAGCCGGACTGCTCTGGCAATGTTGGATTATGGCCAACTGCTTCACGTCAGGAACTACTATTTGGGCGGTTTCGGTGGTGCTACCGGGACAGCTTCGATATAAGACGTCGTCCTTGATGAACCACGTAGAGAAGAGGGTCCAATAGGCCTTCACGGTGGGAGGTAAGTCCGAAATATTGGCTCTGTCCGGTCTTTCTCCATCCTTGACCCACTGTTTCACTACAGCAAGGTTTGGGTCTTTATCCTGGAGGTCTGCCATGGAATCCGCGACGATCGCCATGTTGGTCCTTGCCGTCTGTTGCTCCTCCTGGCGGGCGCAGTGCCCACAGCTCGATTCCGAGCAAGGGCAGCGAGAAAGGGCGTCGGCGTTTCGGTGTTGCTGTCCCGGACGGTGTTGTACCTCGAAGTCGTAGGCCTGCAGTCTTTCTAGCCAGCGCGCGATCTGGCCTTCAGGCTCCTTGAAGTTCATCAGCCACTTCAAGGATGCATGGTCTGTCCTGAGGAGAAAGGGCTTGCCTAGTAGGTAGGGCTGGAAATGGTTCATCGCCCGGACTACAGCAAGCAGCTCTTTGCGGGTCACGCAGTAGTTTCTCTCCGCTTTACTGAGTGTCTTGCTGTAGTACTCTACTACCTTCTCCTCGCCGTCTTGAATTTGAGACAGACTGCCCCCCAGGCGAAGTCACTAGCGTCCGTATCTAGAACGAATCGGTCCCGGTCATTAGGCTGAGCCAGAATGGGGGCCGATGTCAGCTTCTCCTTCAAGGTCTGAAAGGCCAGTTCGCTGTCCTCGTCCCAGGTGAAAGGCTGCTTCTTTTCCGTAAGTCTGGTGAGCGGCTTAGCGATCGCGGAAAAGTTTAGGACGAACCTCCGGTAGTACGCACAGAGACCTAGGAACGACTGCACTTCCGTCTTATTGGCCGGTCTGGGCCAGGTCTTCACGGCGGCAACTTTGTCGGGGTCAGTAGACAATCCATCTTTCGACACTACGTATCCTAGAAATTTAACCGAGTCCTTACACAACTCGCATTTACTCGGCGATATTTTTAGGTTGGCCTGGTGCAGCTTCTGGAGGACAAGCTCCAAGTTTCTCAACATCTCATCAAAAGTTCTCCCGTGTACGATGATGTCGTCGAGATACACCAGGCAGGTGGTGTAAGGAAGGCCGGCTAGGACACGTTCCATTAGCCGTTGAAAGGTGGCCGGTGCGTTCGTGAGGCCAAACGGCATGACTACGAACTCGAATAAGCCCGTTCCAATTGAGAACGCAGTCTTGTCGCGGTCCTCCTCTTGTAGTTCTACCTGCCAATACCCGGACTGCAGGTCAAGGGTGCTCAACCACTTGGAATCGCCCAACGCATCCAGAGTGAGGTCTACTCGAGGGAGAGGGTAGGAATCTTTCCTCGTGACCTCATTTAAGCGCCGGTAGTCCACACAGAAGCGGAGTGATCCGTCCTTCTTCTTCACGAGGACAACTGGGCTACACCAGGCGCTTTTGGAGGGCCTCACTACCCCCTCCTCCTCCATCTCTTTCAGCAGTCGCTCTACCTCTTCCCGGCGACTCCACGGCATCCTACGTGGTGGCTGCTTAATGGGCCTCGATTCGCCCACGTCGATTTGAGGTTTCGTCATCGAGGTGCGGGCCAAGTCCTGTTTAGACGCTGCAAAAGCGGATTTATGGGCCAACAGCGTTTCCCACAGACGCTGGCGTTGTTCCGTGGCCAGAGCTGGCGAGGCACGCTGAAACAGCTCCACTAGTCCTGGTGGGGTGTCGCTCGTTGTCTCCTGCGGTAGCGACAGGACATCAGTAGCCGGCTCGACTGTAGCAAGAGTATCGGTAGGGCTCACCTTTATTTTACCGCCTGACGTATTTGCTACCAGAATTTTCATCATGCCGTTTTTAGATGCTGCTATCGACGAAAGGACAGACAGTTCGGCTGGACATGAGGGGCTGGGCGAAACAAGGACATCCTTCCCGTCTATTATTCCGCAGTAGAGATCAACTACGTCTTCGGAATTTGGAGGTAATTCCAGAGTGCGTAAGACACTGCCTCTATATTCTGTTGCCGCTCCTTTTTGTAAGGGTATTGTTCGCCCGTCCACGGTGAGAAGTTCACGCCGGAGGTCCAAACCGCAGCCGTGGGCCTTCAGAAAGTCCATGCCCAGCAGGCATTCGTCTGAGATGGGAGCCACGAAGACGACGTGCTTGGCAGAGAAGTCGGCCATGTCTATGGTGACTTCGATGGTTCCATCAACGGGAAATATTTCGCCTGAGACAGTCTGGATGCGGGCATTCGTCGGCTTCAGCCTTGTGCGTAGTGCTGATTTTTCCAGGACAGCCGGGTGGACGATGGTTCGGCTAGCCCCAGTGTCAATGGTGAGAGGACAGCTAACACCATTGACAGTGCCCGCGATCGACAGGGTGGACGTGACTTCTAGTGCCCTAATCGAAATTGTTAGAGGGGCTTCCGGTCCCACTGATTGGTGCCCCAGTCTATCAGCGGGCATCAGTTTAAATTCCGATTAGCATTGGGGGACGACGGTGGTGGCGGTAGTGGAGCCGTCGTGGCCTGTGGAGTGGTAACAGGCCTAGCACGCGGTCGAAAGCCAATCCGTTTCGGACGTTCGTTGGTGCGAGCGAACCGACTTCCTCGAACCGGTCGCCCCTGAAGTCCGGTGGTGTTGACCGCCATATTTCGCGGTTCCGCGCGTGCCAAGTCGAAGGTGACGCCTTCTCCCTTGTCCAACGACGGCAATGCGTGGTCTGGGTTGGTCGCGCTGATGCCGGTGATGTGACGTCTTCCTCGGTGTCGTTCCGTCTTATGAAGCCATATTTCCGCTTCACCGAAAACCAGCACGGTACCAATGAGTTGCCGCTGGATAATCGTGGGAGTCGCCGTTGCGGGTTTTGCGGGCTTCGATTTGGAAGCAACAGGTAAGTTGTTCTGTGTGATTGGTGGTCCACTACTTCGATGCTTCGTCTTGTTGTTAGATGGGGAGCTCTTGCGACGAGAAACCTTCCTCTTCGCGGTGCCTAGACTTCGCTCCTTAAGCCTAGGCTGGCTTAGTTTCCCGAAGGCGGAGCATCATTCCGGGGACTTGCAGTTGGCGGACTGCTCGGCCTTGACGTTTGCGGCGGAGTCCTCGTGTCTGTTGTTCGAGGAAGCTGGCTAGCAGGCACCCTATTAGCTCGTCGATGGGGAATTACAGTATGGAGGATTTACCTCCATATAAACCTTTGATTTATTTATTTTATTTATTTCTTTTTAATTTTTTATATTTTATAAAACTTTATTCTGGTTGTTATCTTAAGTTTTATTTCTTTTATTTAATTAAATTAATTCAACAAATTAGGTTTTTTTTTAAGTTTTTAATAATATCTTTAAATGCTTTTTAGTTCTTATTTGATATCCAGACAGAGAAAATTACAATATATTTCTTCTTTTTAAAAACAATATCAATAGCATAGCTACTACGATTATTTTTTTAAAAGCCTCTTTAATTAAACAAATACTTTTAATTTACAAGTTGGATTACAACTACTGTATCTACTTTTTCCTTTACACACATATAATATAAATACCGCCACAACACCCCCTTCCTAGCGAATCCTAGGAGAGCGAAAGTAGGTTCTGATTCAAAAGCCTTTAAAGAAATGTAACTCTTTTGTGCGTTGACTTTGGAATTTTTGAAGTTGATAGTGTAGTGGAGGTTTCAAATTTTTGGAAATCATTTATAGACGCTGGTCTATTTTTTAAGATTTTTTTAGTGTGAACAGTCTCTGGCTGTTCCTTTGTTAAAGTAGAGCTAGCTTGTGTAGTATTGAACTGTTGAACATTCTTCTTAGTTGGATTAGAACCTTGCTTACAATCATCCGCGAAGAATGAATAATATGGTTTTAACCGACTCACAGAAACGTTAATATTTTCATCTTTAATTTTTATTGTGAAATAATCCTTATGTCTTTCCGTTACTGGATATGGTCCATTATAACAAGCCTTGAAAGTGTCTTTGGTTGCATCGTTCCTTACCAAACCATGAGAACAAGTCTCTAAATCTTTGAATTTGAAAAATTTCATTTTTGCGTGGTTAGAAGCCGAAATCGGTCGAATATTATTAAAAATATGTTTTAAATGATTCACGAAATCATTTTGAGGAACGTTTTGATTAGTTGTTTCGATAAAATCGCCGGGGAGTCTTAAAGACTGACCATAAAGTAATTCAGCGGGTGTTGCAGTAAATTCTTCTTTAAAAACCGTTCTCAATCCTAGAAGAACAAAAGGTAAGGATTCTGACCACGAGATATTTTCGTAAGTTTTAATAGTTGCTTTAAGAGATCTATGCCAACGTTCCAAAAAACCGTTCGACTGAGGGTGATATGCTGTAGTCCGGTTATGTTGGAAGCCTAACAATTTTCCGAGTTCATTGAAAAGACTTGATTCGAACTGTCTACCTTGATCCGTGACTATAATTTTTGGGATTCCAAATCTAGCTATCCATTCTTTACATAAAGCTTTGGCACATGACTCTGCTGAGATGTCTCTTAATGGAATCACTTCTGGCCAACGAGAGAAACGGTCAAAAATAGTGAGACAATATCTATAACCGCGAGAAGGTGGTAAAGGACCAATAATATCTAAATGAATTGTTTCAAATCTAGATGACGAAATTGGAAATGAGGTGAAAGGTTTTTTAACATGCCTCGAAACCTTGTTCTTTTGGCATACTAAGCAACTTTGGCTCCAGTTATTTACATCTTTGTTCATCGATGGCCAAAAATATTTAGTTGTTATCATTTTATTTGTGGCCCGAATGCTGGGGTGGGATAGATTGTGTACTGTATTGAAAACTTTTAAACGAAACGGCTCCGGGATGTAAGGACGTTTTTTAGATTTTTTATCTTCACAGTAAATCTGTTTATCACTACCGAGAACGGGCAATTTTGAAAATTTATAAGAAGTGTTTTTAAATAAGTCTTGAAGCTGGCTATCGTTTTCTTGTGCTATAGCTATAGCTTCAAAATCTATAGATGCTGGTAAATGAATTTCTTCTATTCGGGAAAGTGTGTCTGCTACGACATTGTCTTAACCAGCGATATGTCTGATATCGGTGGTAAATTGCCATATGTAGTTTAAATGTCTTGCTTGACGTGGTGAAGCTTTATCTGGATTCTGTTTAAAAGCAAAAATTAAAGGTTTATGATCTGTGTACAGAGTGAAATTTCTGCCTTCTAAATGATATCGAAAATATTTAATTCCATAATAAGCAGCTAATAATTCTCGATCAAACGCGCTATATTTAATTTGCGCTGAGTTTAATTTTGTGGAAAAAAAAGCGAGAGGCTGCCAAGAATTATCGACCCATTGATTTAAAGCTGCACCAATTGCTGTATCTGATGCATCAACGAATATTGCCAAACGAGCATTAATATTGGGGAAGGCGAGAAGAGCAATTTTTGCTAATTGTGCTTTAATATTTTCGAAAGCTTCAATGGAATTTGGAGTCCACTCTATTTTTTTCGAACCATCTTTCTTACTTCCTTTTAAATATTTGTTCAAAAGTAATTGATGTTCCGCTGCGTGCGGAAGAAATCGGCGATAAAAGTTAGCCATCCCAAGAAATCTTCTAAGTTCCTTGACTGTGGACGGTTGTTTAAATTCTATAATCGCTTTAATTTTTTCGGCAGATGGTTTAATACCATTTGAATTAATATAATGACCGAGAAACTTTACTTCTGGAAGCATGAAGTTACACTTCTCGATGTTTATAATTAATCCATGTTTTTGTAATCTTTGAACAATTTGTTTTAAATGCTCCAAGTGTTGCTGTTCAGAATGAGAGGCTACCAAAATATCGTCCAGATAAACGAAACAAAATTGGCAGTCTCGAAGTACTGAATTTATAAATCTTTGGAAAGTTTGTGCTGCATTGCAAAGACCAAACGTCATTCTGGTAAATTCGAATAAACCGAAAGGTGTACAGATTGCAGTTTTAGGGATATCTTCTGGTTCAACAGGAATTTGATGATACGCCTTGGTCAAATCTAATGTAGAAAATATTTTACAATTTTGAAGATGGCAAACAAAATCATGAAAAGGTTGACGAGACTCTTTTGAATCGTCAATGTTGCGCTGAAATTTCTGAAGCGCTGAGGACAGCCGCTGGTCCTATGTAGAACAGATGATTTGAGTTGAGTTGATATTACTTAAGTGCTACACTTAAGTAACGTAGAACAGATGAGTTGATATTATTTAAGTGCAACACTTAAATAACGTAGACTGCTACTGCTGGTGCCTGTACCAGAGTAACTAGATTTTAGCCGAAGCGTAGTAAAAGACTGATTTCATGCGACTGTGTCTTTATTTTCAAGTTTTTCCCTTAAATACTAATTAATACACATTTATTTACAGTAATACAATAGCTAACTTAAGAATTGCTTGCGATGCACCCCGTGCCCGAGAAACGCGAGCGTCGCGCCGCGTTATCGCTTGCGATGCACCCCGTGCCCGAGAAACGCGAGCGTCGCGCCGCGTTAGCGGTGTCGTGTGACGAGTACCGGCACGTTTTGCGGCGTGGGAAATTCACCTGTTGCGGGGCCGGTGTGCGTCGCAAGCAATTTTTGTTTTACAGTTTAATGACCGGAATGCACATGAGCTTTTGCTTATCATGTGCATTCCAAAGATCCAACATTCTCCCCCCCCCCCCCCCCCCCCCCCCCCCCCGTTGAAGCGCTGCTTCAACTCTGATGATGATCTATCTAGGACTCCAGGTCGATGGTGAAGGTCGGCGTGGGTACCGTTGTTCGCGGTGGTAGTCCTTCCCTTGAATCCGCCTTTGATGTGTTAGGAACCTCCTCTCGGGTGCGTTTTCTTGGAGTGGGGCCCGCTGGAGGTTTGTATGTATAAACCCGAAACCTCCACACCACATAAATCAGCATGCAGACCGAGATGGCACATCCGATGTATGCTATTGAAAATTGATGCACCTCATGGCCGGGCAGGCTAGACGGTAGGTTGCTATTTTCCTGCTGAAGTCGCAGCTGTGCTCAAGGGCGGATCCAGAATTTTTTTCTGGGAGGGGCACAAGGGTCAGACGGGCAAAAATAATTAACAATAACTAACTGTTAAAAATAAACTTGTAGTATTTATGTAAAGGTTTATTAAAGTATGAAAATTTAGGAGTCGTCCAGTAATGGAAGTCGGCCTCCATTTAAATTTTATTTTAAACTATTTGACACACATAACCTCAAAAGTGTTTTTTATTCAAAATTACTTATAATGATCGATAATTCAAGTGAAAATATATGTAATCATATTAATTAAGTGTATGTATAGCTCGCTAATACACTCAAGCTCGATCTTCAAAAGTCCATAATTTTGGAGAAATAAGGCAAAGGACATCATCCGATTTTCATACATTTTTGGTCCAAATATGAAAGTGCCGACCAGAAAAAAAAATTTATATTCTGGTAGAACTTGTCCATCTGAGCATTTATTATTATGGCACCAAAGCTGTCTGTAGGACCATTGCCCTAGGTTTTATATGAGTTTAAAAAATCTGTCTTTTCATGCATTTTCAATTAAATGATCTGACCTTTTTACACCTTTTAGTGCTGTTTTAACATCATTTTGTGCATCTGTTGTGCCTTAGAATATTCCTAAGCCCGTTTTTAAATTGAGGTTGTTGTTAAAAAGTAAAAGAAAAAAAATATAGTTTATGTAATATTATGTTTTTTAAAAATTATCATTGTTTTACAGTTTTATACGTAAACGTAATATTAATTACAATCTAAACAATTAAGTCGTCATCATCTGGTAAAACGAATTCCTTTGTTTTGGCTCAGCTTTAACCTTTTTTGGATCTATCATTCATTATCATTAAATTCCAGAAAAAATAAGCTCTGTCTTAACGATCACGTCGTATTTTAGTTAGAAAATCCCCAAAAAGTGATTTTCTATGCACAGAATCGGTATAGGTTAGAACCATTGGTGCTATTAATGTTCAAAATGTCATGTTACGGCAAAACATCACTTGTTTTTAACCGACTTAAAAAAAAAGGAGGTTCTCAGTTTGACCTGTATGTATGTATGTATGTTTGTCCACGATTATCTCGCGGTTGTCTGAACCGATTTTGATGCGGTTTTCAGAAAAGTATTTGTTACACTTAAGAGAAGGTTTTGGTATGTATTTTACTAAAAAATATTACACTAAAAAGAATGAAATAAAAATTTTTTTTAAAAAAAAAAAGAACCGACTCCAAAAAATCCCAAGCCCTAAAAAGTATAAAATAATTATATTAAAAGTCCTCTGCTACTACTTTCAACATTAAATACCAAGACTTTCCTAGACTTTTGAAGGCGGTGTGAAAACCTGACTGATATCGAATACTAACTAAATAATTAATGCAATCAGTTTGTCTGGATTAATTGGATTAATATCAGTCAGGTTTTCAGACCGCCTTCAAAAGTCTAATTCAATCCCTTTCCCTGTATCGGCTGTATCTGCAACTGCATCGTCGGTTTTTTGTTTTTTTGGAAAGAAAAGCGCACTTATGCTCTTTTGTCTTTTCCTGTCTTTATCACTCATTATATATGTCTGTAGGTACACACAGTAATATCACTTGTTACTCGCTAAAACTACACTGAACTAAGTAGTAGGCTACTACAAAAAAAAGTTTATTTTAGTTTACGTAATTATAACAAGCGCATGAGAAAAAAAATAGGTAAAAAAACTTTTTAAGTTAAACGGTTTTATGTTAAACATACATTGCAATGTTTAAGAAAAATGTACTAAAAACCAAAAAATAAAATAGATACAGTCGTGGGAATTATAAACATATGCATAGACTAGACTAAAATATAAAACCGTGGGGCACGTCAATTGTCTACAAATTCCTCACCGTCTGCGGGCCAACTGCCTAACGACGAATTAAACGATTCTTCTATCGCACATTAAGTCGATAATTTGTAGACAATTGACGTGCCCCACGGTTTTATATTTTAGTCTAGTCTATGCATATGTTTATAATTCCCACGACTGTATCTATTTTATTTTTTGGTTTTTAGTACATTTTTCTTAAACATTGCAATGTATGTTTAACATAAAACCGTTTAACTTAAAAAGTTTTTTTACCTATTTTTTTATTTTCTAGTTTTTAGTTTTTATTTCATCTAATATTTTTCATTCTATTTAGTGCCTCATTTTTACTAGTTTTCTTTCCTGTCAATTTGTTGGAGTTTTTATTTCATCTAATATTTTTCATTCTATTTAGTGCCTCATTTTTACTAGTTTTCTTTCCTGTCAATTTGTTGGAGTCTAACTCCTCAATACATACCTAATCCTTCCAAAGACTAAAAAATAATTAGATACCTAGATTTCAGTTTTAATGTATAGACTGTCTAAAAATTATATATTTAAACGGTAGCGGCGGCCATCTTAGATTTTTTTTACCATTTTGTTCCCACGAGTAATCGACATTTAAACGGTAGCGGCGGCCATCTTAGATTTCAATTTTGCATAGTAAATTGTATTCTACTTGTATAAAACCTAAGTTATCCGCCATTTTGTAGAGGCCGCCATCTTGGATTTTAATTTTATTTATATAGTACATTGTATTCTACTGGTTGAGCACTTGAGCACTTTCATTTGATACCCATATTGATGGGATTAATAAAATAATGAATAAACATAATTGTATTGTCACCAAAATCCAAAGTGTATACAAAATTTCAGATTAATCGGTCGACAGGAAGAGGGTGAAATTTGAATTACTAAATTTGACCCAAGAATAAAACAAACGGGGTGAGCTAAATAAAACCGTTTAAAAACTCGGCTGCTCGACTGAACCCGTCTGGGGGGGGCACGTGCCCCTGTGCCCCCCCCCTAAATCCGCCCTAGGCTGTGCTTCCACCTTCTCCCACGCGGATTGATGGATGTGATAAGACGAGAAGTTGTCCTTGAGTTGCGCAACTTGTTCTGGTAACACGATCTGGGTGATGTTTGTGGCCGGGATGTATGAACTTCTAAGCACAGTTGGATAAATATTGTGGCCTTGGATGGTGACTTGGTTTTGCTTGATGATGCAGTTTCCTTGCATCTCTAAAATGCCAGAGCCCTCGATCGTCATTGATGTTACGTCACTGCCACATGCTACCTTGATCATCTCAGGCTTCCGTACGGAGTATATCCATTGATTTGGGTTGTTTAGCTGTATCCACTGTGACTCTCGCGGAAAGCTTATAATTCTACATGTAGAAGGCAGTTGCATATTGTTGATGAGATCCATTTCGCAGGAGCTTTGATTTGAACCCCTTTGATACACTGGATGGTTCTGCTTACACATGTGATTGTCATCGCGAATTGATACACATGATTGCAACTCTTGCTCGGTGAGCGCGTAGTATTGATCTCTATGCAGATTTAGTACTAAAAATGGCGACGAAGGAGCCACCGCAACAAATGTGTCATTTATTAAAAACGGTATTGACAAAACCTTCAGAAGTTCGAACTCTTCTGTATTTAGCAATGGAATGCTAATTTTAAACATGATGCGGTTTGTCATCGCCTTGGCTGCCACATCCATGATGGTGTACAGTTGTACTATGTTGTTTTCGATTCGAGGGAGCTTCAGGGACGATCGCAGGTTAGCCTTGATGAGAATTAGTTGTTGTTTGAGTTGCTGAGGCGTTATGAGTTTCGGGCTGATTCGTCCGTGCTGAGATTGTACAAGAACTTCGATGAGTGACGTCTGCATTCGTTGTATGTTCGAGGTGGCCAGTAACATTTGAGTGGTCAATGATGTGAACAAAGTCGACAGCTTTTGTTCTCGGAGCTCTTCTTGAATACTGGTGATGCCGTTGTTCAGTTGAGTAATGTGAGCTTGCATTGAGTTAAATTGCCTCGCAACCTCTTCTTCCGTCTTTTTGATGACGTTTATGCTAGAGTCGATTATTGAGGTTTGATTGCGTATAAGCTGCAGCAAATGGTCCTCGTTCTTTCTAGTATCATCGATTGTTTTGGACATCTTTTCAGCGTAATCTGAATCTAGTACGCCAAACAGACTGTTCGCAATGTTGCCGACGATATTTAGTGCACCTCTTTTCTTTCGCGTTGCCAATGGTTGTGGAGATAATAATTCATTGTTGTCAGTAAGCTCCCTTATCAGCTGTTGCATTTGTGACAGGATGGTTGAACATGGGTCTTCGGACTGTAATTGACTACAGATGTTTACTAGCGCCTTGTGTCCTCCTACAAGTCCGTGGAACTCCTTCCAATATCCTGCCATCTGGTAGTAAGCGATGATGTTCCACTCATTCGATATTATTGACGCAGATCCCAGATTCTCGAAGTAGACCCCCGGCTGGGAGTTAAATGGTTTTGTCTCAATCGGAGCCCCGGTTGTTAGTGGGAGTATTGTGCATGTGAGTAGTACCGTGGCTATGGCAGACATTGGGGATATTCGAATCCTCTTCCTAGGCGTAGGATTCTCGTCCTGCCTTGCTGGTTGCTCGTGAGCTCCAGAGGTCGTTGGCAGGTTTGTTTCCTCGTTGGTTGCAGGGACTGGATCATCTGTCTCGATTGGCAGCGGAGCGAGTCGATGGATAGGCCTGCGTAACACGCTTTTAGCTGTGCGCACGTCTGCTACTCGGATGAGACCATCTTCTCCCTTGTGAGTGGAGACCACGCGACCCAGCGGCCACTTCATGGGTGGCAGGTTATCCTCCTTGAGTATCACCATTGTCCCGGGCTTGATGTTTTCAATCTTTCTTCGCCATTTCTGCCGCTGTTGAAGCTCATTGAGATACTCTGCCGACCAGCGCTTCCAGAACTCGTTCTTTATGTGTGCGACTAATTTCCATCGAGTGAGTAAGGACAATTTTTCCGGAGTTGCCTCGGGATGAATAGTACTTGCCAAGGGTTCGCCAATTAAAAGGTGTCCAGGCGTCAGCGCACTTAGGTCATTAGGGTCTGATGACATGGGTGTTAACGGTCGTGAATTTAGCACCGCCTCCACCTCTGTAACAACTGTCTCCAATTCCTCGTATGTGAGCGACGCTGCCGCAACGGATCGTCGTAACAAGGTCTTTGCGGACTTGACTGCTGCTTCCCGAAGACCCCCGAAGTGGGGAGCTCGGGGGGGTATGAAGTGGAAATCCATGCCATGAGTGCCACATAATGACTGTATTTGATTCCTTGAGCCCTTTCAGAATGTATAGCATCCTTCAGCTCGACCAGCTGCGCTTGCGCACCAATGAAGTTGGTAGCATTGTCACAGTGTAGATGTCTGCAATGTCCTCTTCTCGCCATAAACCTCTTCAGAGCTCCGATGAAGGCGTCCGTGGTTAGATTTGTCACAAGTTCTAAGTGAACTGCCTTCGTGGCAAAACAGCAAAATACTGCTATATATGATTTTTGCGGCCTTTTCCCTCTGACCTGATAGTGGGTCCAGGCAGGCCCGCAGAAGTCCACTCCTGCGTTGACGAAAGGACGAGCGGGTTGAACTCGTCGCGCTGGCAGATCTCCCATTAATTGTGATAATTGTTTGGGCTTTGTTCTGAAGCATCGCAGGCAGTATTGGACGACTGATCTCGCGAGAGTTTTTCCCTTGATGGGCCAAAACCGCTGCCTAACTATAGCCAGTAGTGCTTGGGCTCCAGTATGTTGGTTTTCTTCGTGGAAATCCTTCAGTATCAATTTCGTGACTGGGTGTGCGTAGGGTAGTACAATCTGATGTTTGGCATCGAAGGGCAATTCCGAAGCTCTCAATCGTCCGCCTACCCTAATGATTCCCTTTTCGTCGAGAAAGGGAGTAAGATCACTGAGTTTGCTGTTTTTCTGCGATTCTCCCGTGGCTCTTAGATGCGCTATTTCGGTCGAAAATTCCTTCTGCTGCATTTGCTTAACGATGATCGTTAGTGCTTCCTCTAACTCGTTCGCAGTGAGTGACGGGTCGGCAGAGGAGGTCCTGGGCATTCCTCGAGCTCCCTTTATGAAGCGATTCATGTAGGCAACAATTCTTTGTAGCTTCCGAAATGAGTTTCCGTGATTGATTGTGTCGAATAGATTCTGTGGCTCTGCTGCTGTGATGGCCGACAAAACCGTTTTCCGCGATTCAGGAATGTTTTCCAGCTTCGGAGTGTGAGCTGCTGGCCACACTGATTCTTGGCCATGGAGGAAAGGTGGCCCGTAGTACCAAAGACAATTGTCCTTGAGCTTGCTGGGACTTATGCCGCGCGACAGTAGGTCGGCCGGATTTTCCTTGGACTTCACGTGTCGCCACTGTTGAGATGTGGTCAGCTGCTGGATGGCGGACACTCTGTTGGCGACAAAGGTATGCAAGGACGATGAATATGAGTTGATCCAGCAGAGGACTATTTCCGAGTCAGTCCAGAAAAAGGTGCGATCCGTGTTTACGCCTAAATCTGTTTGGATGCGTGTTGCTAAGTCGACTGCCAATTTTGCCGCGCATAGTTCCAGGCGAGGTATCGAGAGAGTTTTCAGTGGTGCTACTCTGGATCTGGAGCATAGCAATTGAGCTGTTATAGTGCTGTGCTGGCCTGTTGTTCGGATGTACGCTGCCGCCCCAAACGCCTTCTCGGATGCGTCTGCGAAGACGTGGAGTTGCATTGTGTCCGGCGTTTTATGAAGACATGCATGCCTCGGAACACATATTTCATCCAGCATCCTTAATTCTTCTCTGAACCGGTTCCACTCAGTATGCAATTCGAGCGGAAGCGCAGCATCCCAATCCAGCTTTAGTAACCATAATTGTTGCAAAAACATTTTTGCCAGCACTGTGGCTGGTCCCACTAAACCGAGCGGGTCGAAAATGTGTGCCGTTTCGGAGCAAACAATCCTTTTCGTAATTTTGTGCCGCTCTGGCCAGGACGTTTTTACCTTGAACGAATCAGATTTGGGTAGCCATGTTAACCCTAGCGTCTTGATGTGTGGTTGATCCTTCTCGAGAAAGTCCAATTCTACCTCGATGTCTTCTTTTGGAAGATTCTGCAAGAGTTTTGGATGATTTGCACACCATTTTCTCAACTTAAATCCCGGTGTTTGCAGTAATTCCTTGAGCTGATTTTTCATTTCAACTGCAGTGAATAGATGATCTGACCCGGTCATGACGTCGTCCACATAAAAGTCCCGTGCTAGTACGTCGGCGCCCAATGGGTACTGCTTCTTGCCTGACTCCGCAAGCCTTTGCAGACATTTGGTAGCGAGATATGGTGCAGACGATGTCCCATACGTTACGGTGCATAATTGATAGCATCGTAGCGGTTCTTTCGGTTCATCTCTCCACCAGATGAGTTGGTAATTCCGATCTTCCTCTCTCACCCAAATTTGCCGGTACATCTTCTCGATGTCCGCTGTAAATACATATCTTTTTTTTTTTAATTTTTTTTTTTTTTTAATTTTTTCTATATTGTTAGTTCTTTCATTATTCCTCTGTTTTGCTCTATAATCTTAGTTTATTTATTTATTTATTTATCTATATTGTTACCTAGATGTTTTTGCTTTGTTGTTTTTGTTCTACTCGCTATACTATACTATTATTTTACTATTATACTATTATATTATTATATTATTATATTATTATTATATTATTATTATTATATTAGTACTACTACTATTATTATCTAATATTAATATTAACCATGCATTGTACAATGTAAGGCTAGGCCTTTGTACTTATTTCAAATAAATTATTATTATTATTATTATTATTATATCTGGGCATTCGGAATCTAAGCAGTGTTGTAAATAGCTCTCCTTGGACGGTGGGGCCCACGAGCAATGAATCGTTTAGCGAGATGTTCGATGACGTTTTTGCGGAGGCATCGAATACCACTCTCAACTTAGTGGTGCTGCTATCAGGCTTTAGCACGGCATGATGTGGCAAGAAATAGTACGGCGATCTGACTGTGCGAGAGTCGACAGCTTCCATGTGCCCGAGCTCGCGATATTCTTGCATGAACTTAAGGTATTTGTCCTTTAGTTCTGGTTGCCGACTAAATTTCCTTTCCAGTGCGAGGAACCGTTGAAGTGCTATGTCCTTTGATTCCCCCAGCTTCAAGTCTCTGTCCTTGAACGGGAGGGCAATCACAAATCGGCCTCGATGATCTCGATACGTGGTCTGGTGGAAAGAGTTTTCACACTTTTTCTCTGCTGGGGTCAATGATTTGTGCGATAGTTCCTGCTCCTGCTCTATCTTCCAAAATTTCTCCAGTTGATTAGTGAGTGCTTCGTCCTCGCTGCAGATGCCACAAAGAGCTACTTGCTGCATAGAAGACCCGCTGATCTTACCGCACACAATCCATCCCAGAAGAGTGTTTTGAAGTATGGGTAGATCGTTTCGCAGTCTGATCTGCCCGACTGCTAACAATTGATGATAAATTTCCGCTCCGATGAGGAAATCGATGCGATCAGAGCGAGTGAATGCGGGGTCCGCAAGCTTGATATTATGCGGAATTGGCCAGTCGTTGATTTGAATATCCTTCGCTGGATGCTGAGGAGTTATTTTCTGCAATACAAAGGCCTCTAGCCGTGTAGAGAAGCCCGTAGTGTTGGAGCTCAATTTCACGTTGACTCGATGCTGAGTGTGTTGACTGGAGCCACCAATTCCTTGTATGTTTACCGAATCGGAGAGTCTGGCGAGATTTAATTGTCGTGCCATTTTCTGCGTAATGAAATTGAGTTGTGAACCGGAATCCAGTATTGCTCTGCACTGGATGCCTTCCCCATTTTCTCCTGTTAACTGCACCGTTACGGTGCTTAGTATCACGAGGCCCTTCGGTGCTCCAGATGTTTGAGCTGACAGTGTTGCATGCTGTGTTTCTGCCTGGATCTGTGTCGATTGAGAAGATTCCTTGGTTCCTTCTTGGCCCCCTTGCGTTCCCTGATCTAGATGCAGCAATGTATTATGCTTTTTTGAACATTTGCTGCATGATCGGGAGCTGCATTTCGCATAATTATGTCCAGCCCTCAGGCAGTTGATGCACAGCTTGTGTGTTCGCACGAGCTCCAGCCGCTTCTTTGGGGAGAGTTTGAGGAACTGCTGGCAATAGAATAGCGGATGTTCTGCGCGACAAGCTATGCATTTTGTCTGACTTGTTGTTATGGCAAGTGATCTTGCAGTAGTTGGCTTACGAGTAACTTCTTCCGAATTTTTGCTCTTGCTCCCTAAGGCTTCTAGGGACTGGAACCGTGTCTCGAGAAATTTAAGCAATCTGTCCAATGGTTGCAGTTCTCGCGGGTTGTCCAATGCATGCTCATAGATGACTTGTGTAGCCCGATCCATTCTTTTTATTAAGAGATGAGTCATCAGAGAGTCCCACTGATCGGTCGGCAAGCCGAGGTTGTTGAGTCCTCTGAGGCACTCCTTTGTTGTGTCGTGTAAAGCCCTTAAAGCTGATGCACTTTCAACTTGAATGGTGGGTTGTGACATCAGCTTGTTGAGGAGAGCCGTCACGATTACTCTCATGTTATTGTATCGATCAACGAGAGCCTCCCACGCCGCTGTGTAGTTGTCGTTAGAGATGGTGTAGTGGCGAATCAGCTTCTCTGGTTCACCGGTCAGATTTGTTTTCAAGTACCACATCTTTTGACACTTTGACATGGTTTGGTTGTGTATCATTTGCACAAACAAATCATGAAACTGCCGCCATTGTAGATAATCTCCGTTGAATTTTGGGAGAGTTATCTTCGGCAGCTTCATTGGGCTGGGCATGGCTTCGCCCGTGGGCACCTGCATGCTATTGCTGAAACGTCCTTCCTGTCTGCCTGAGAGTTCCTCCAGCCTCTCATGGAGGAGAATCAACGTTGTCTGCACCCGGTCTCCTAATGTCATGTAGGCGGCTGTGTCGTATCCATGGTCCGAGGGGTCCTCCTCTAGCTCGAAGATTTGGCAATGTCCCTCCTCCAGCCTTGCCCACTGCCGATTGACTGCATCTAGCTTCACTTGATAGTGATGCTTTGAGACACCTTGCGGGAGACTCCTCTATTGTCTCCAGCATCTGCGACAGCGTACGCATTCCAGCCCTCTGCCTTCTGATCATCTTGATGATTGGGGTTGGATTGTCGTCTCCGGGTTGCCTTCCTAAACTGGGTGTCGGCGTGCTGGCTCTGCTGGTCCCAGGGGCCGTCAACTCCCCTAGATTCCTCCTGAACAGGGCTTCATACTTCTGTAGAAGATGCGAAACTGCCGTGTAATAATTGGACGTAAAATATTTGTTCTCCCGCTCCGGGTCCGCGGCTTCGCACAACTCGTGCCTCTCGTCGAACTCGGCCCAGAGTCCTTGCAGCTTATTCAAGCGATCCTTGTAGTAAGCCTCCGTCTTCCTGTCAGTTGGGTCCTTGTTGAAGTTGTTCACCAGCTTCTGGAGTAGCGTTCCGGTCGCCACTTGTTGAGCTGCGAGTGCCTCCATGGTCTGATGCGGGATGCTGCTTGTAGATGAACCGTGATAATCACGTCGGGGTCACCAAATTTTATGACGAGACTCTTTTGAATCGTCAATGTTGCGCTGAAATTTCTGAAGCGCTGAGGACAGCCGCTGGTCCTATGTAGAACAGATGATTTGAGTTGAGTTGAGTTGATATTACTTAAGTGCAACACTTAAGTAACGTAGAACAGATGAGTTGATATTATTTAAGTGCAACACTTAAATAACGTAGACTGCTACTGCTGGTGCCTGTACCAGAGTAACTAGATTTTAGCCGAAGCGTAGTAAAAGACTGATTTCATGCGACTGTGTCTTTATTTTCAAGTTTTTCCCTTAAATACTAATTAATACTCAAGCTTTCATTGATTTTGACGTAATGACCTTGCGCCAAATTTACACCTTTGCCACTCTCAAATTTATTACTAAGAATCTACCAAGTTTTGCCAACCATCTGACCAATCACTATACCCGAAGGCAGGCCACTAGACCCTTAAGGGAAATAAAATGTAATAAAAGTTTAATGCAAAGACATGTTGCCTACATAGGACCAAAATTGTATAACCAGCTACCATCTGAGCTAAAATCTAGTTTGCAATCTGTTAACTATAAATTAAAGTTAAAAAATTATGTGTTTGGTAAACCTGGAATTTTCTCCACGATTTTTAGCTGCTAGGATATCTCTCTGACTGACATTGCCTTAACTCTAGTTAAACCCTTGAATTATTTATAATTGTAAGCTGTGGAATGAATAATAAAAAAAAAATAAAAATAAAAAAAAATACACATTTATTTACAGTAATACAATAGCTAACTTAAGAATTGCTTGCGATGCACCCCGTGCCCGAGAAACGCGAGCGTCGCGCCGCGTTAGCGGTGTCGTGTGACGAGTACCGGCACGTTTTGCGGCGTGGGAAATTCACCTGTTGCGGGGCCGGTGTGCGTCGCAAGCAATTTTTGTTTTACAGTTTAATGACCGGAATGCACATGAGCTTTTGCTTATCATGTGCATTCCAAAGATCCAACATAGGTGGTATTGGATATCTATCTGGAATTGTAACAGAATTAAGACGCCTATAGTCGCCACATGGTCTCCAATCTCCATTAGCTTTAGGGACCATATGTAAAGGTGATGACCAAGGACTGTTGGATGGTCTACAATGCCTTGATTAAGTAAAAAATCAAATTCCTTCTTTGCAATTGTCAATTTCTCTGGCGATAGACGTCGGACTTTGGAAAAAATTGGTGGACCTGTAGTTTTAATTTGGTGTGTTATGTTGTGTTTAACTGGTTTCGAGAAGGTTGTATCAATAGTAATGCTTTTAAAATCTCTGATTAATTTTTGTACTTTGTCATTTATCGATGGCTTAATTAACACTGATAAAGTAGTAGAAGGACCAGTAAATATACGACCATTTGCAGTTAAATTAGTTAGAGGATCGATAAGCATTCTTTTAGATAGGTCAACAATTAATTTATAACGATACAAAAAATTTGCACCTATAATTGGTTTCTCGACATCAGCTATCAAGAATTGCCATTGGAAATTTCTTCTTAAACCTAGATCCAGAGTAAGAATTTTATTTCCATAAGTGTTAATTAGTGTCAAATTTGCCGCTGATAACTTTAAACTTGTAGGTAATAATTTAGATGATAAAGGCAGTGGGATAACAGAAAGATCTGCTCCAGTATCAATTAAATATGATTGTTTTGTAGATTTATCGTAAATGTAAAGACGACTGTTTTGCTCGCTTCTATCACCTGTCGTCGAAGATGACAAGCTTCTTAGTTTTTTGGTGGTTCCGAAACTACAAACGAACAAGGAGGAATACACTTATTAGCTTTGTGTTTAAATTGTGAATGATACCAACACCAATTAGGATTGCCTGGAGATTGTGAATGTCTTTTTTGATTGACTTGAGGAGAATAGCTTCTAGAAGAACGCGAATTATGTTGTGAAAAACAACTTGAAGAACGATTACGATATTTTAATGAAATTATGTCACGTGTTATTTCATCCATTCTTCGATTTAATTGGATAATCTCCGATGTTAAGTTGGCTAAATAATTATTATTGCAAGCTGATTGTTGAGAGCTGCAAGTAAAGATTGAAGGCTTTTGGCTTACCTCAAAAATTTTATCAGCACAATTTGCCAATTCTGTTAGAGAGCCGGTATTACATGAGAGAATTGCCCTCATGTAGTCTGGAAGACGCTGCAACCAAAGAGTTTTTAAAACATCATCACTCAAATTTCCTCCAGATAAATTTCTCATTTCCCTGAGAAACTGAGATGGGGATCGATCACCTAAAATCACATCCCCGAGAAGTTTATTCAATTTGGATGCTTCACTATCAGATAAACGTGATATTAAAGCTTCTCTGATTTCGGTATACGGTCGGTGTGTATCTGGGTTTTCCAGTATATCACTTAATATAAAAACGAGATTCTCATCCAACGCAGAAAGTAAATGATTATATTTGGAGGTCTCTGAAGATATTCTGGCTAGCTCAAACTGCGCTTCAAGCTTTTTGAACCAGAACTTTGGAGCGTTTCTCCAAAAAGGCGGTGCTGTAAAAGTTACTGCCGAAATGGATGGAAGTGTTGTAGAGACGGTTTTACGCGGATGCGGAAGTGGACTGGATGATAAAAAGCTGTTCTCATTTACAATACCACTAATATTTTCATCCCGACTTTGATTCCCGTGAACCCCACAGGTTTCCAAAAAATCACCACTTGAATTATTCATTATTCCTTTTCTCTATTATTTCTACCAGAACCGAGAAAACGCGACGTGTGTATTGGAATTAACAGAAATTAGCTATTTCTAACACTAAACTGTTCTACAAGCTTTAAAAAATAATTAAATAATTTAAAATAATGGATACTTCTTGTTGATTACTTGCCGATATCTTCTTCCTTTCTTTTTTTTGGGCTTGATATCCGGTTGAAGGTAGATGACTTCTGATTCCGGTGATATTAGTATGATGATTGGACGTCACAGACGAAATTTCTGCAAAAGATGCAGCCGATGTCGTTGTTTTTACCGTGATATTTATTGAAGCAGGTTGAAGGCAAGATGTGTTATTACTCGACGTTGTTGGTCGTCGGCCAGTCCTTTATCACGTCGAGCTGTCTTCTTTCTCGTTAAACTGTCCCTGATCACGTCGGGGTCACCATTTATGGAGGATTTAACTCCATATAAACCTTTGATTTATTTATTTTATTTATTTCTTTTTAATTTTTTATATTTTATAAAACTTTATTCTGGTTGTTATTTTAAGTTTTATTTCTTTTATTTAATTAAATTAATTCAACAAATTAGGTTTCTTTTTTTGTTTTTAATAATATCTTTAAATGCTTTTTAGTTCTTATTTGATATCCAGACAGAGAAAATTACAATATATTTCTTCTTTTTCAAAACAATATCAATAGCATAGCTACTACGATTATTTTTTTAAAAACCTCTTTAATTAAACAAATACTTTTAATTTACAAGTTGAATTACAACTACTGTATCTACTTTTTCCTTTACACACATATAACATAAATACCGCCACAACAGGCTCGGACGGCCGCATATATCGCCGACTAATTCTCGTCGCGTCCCGGCTGGCTTCGACTCGAATAGCCTGTGATGAAGCTGATTCGAGGCTGACCGGTACCGAGTTGCGAACTTTGCGTTGAGTTTCTGGATCCGCGATGCCATCGACGAACTGTGCGAGCGCTATTTTATCGCGAGTGATCTCCTGGGCCTCCCGGAAACTCAGGTAGGTAAGTCGCTGAACGTCCGTCGCATACTCAGACAGGCCTTCATGGGAACGTTGTGTCCTACCTCGCAGTTGGATGTGAGCGATCGACTGCTCATATTGGTCGCTGAAGCGAGTGTTGAGGGCGCTACTTAGCCGCTCTTAATCGTCCTTTGTACTTTCAGGGAGGGTCTCGTAGAAGACCAGAGCTGTGCCCCTGAGGTAAGGCACGAGATACATGGCCTTCAACTCAGCCGACCAGCTGTTCGCGCGAGCGACAGCCTCAAAGTGTCGCTTATACATAGACCACGGCTCCTTCCCATCGTAGTCCTTAGGAGCGAGGGAGATGCGCTTCGGGCTTGGGGCTGGGAGCAGAGGCGGCTGCAACGCATCTGCTACGCTGGCGTGAATGGGCGGCTGCGCTAGGCTCGTCTTTACCGGTACAGGCTCCAGTGGTAGTGGGGGAGCGTGCTCCAGGTGAGTCGAGGAAAGCGGTCTGGTTTCAAAACCTGGAGGGCCTTGGCCACCCTCGGCGCGAATTTGCGTCAGTTCCGCTTCCCTGGGCTCCTCAAAAGAAATTAGATCCACCGCGCGCGAGAGGGGAGACGGCTCGTTTCTCCTCGTTGGCGTAGGAGCGGGGGCCAGCTGATCTAGGGTAAGCCGAACCGCTTCCTCGTGTCACACTTCTAACCGGTTGATCTTTTCAGCCATTTGCTGCATCGTAGCCGTCAATTCCCGCATCTGCTCGGCTTGTTGGGCAACGACGCTCACGAGTTTGTCCAAATCCGTGCTGGTGGACGTCCGCCCGGGTAAGCCGTGGAGGGGGGTAAAGCTGCCTCTTCCGGAGTCAGTCATCCTTATTTGATTTTTTATTTTATTTCGTAGATTGTCGGGGAAAAAAGAAATCTCTCGATTTCTGCTAGAATACCCCACACCTGGCACCAAATGTTACCGATGCGGCCTCGGATTAATTAATTAACCCGATGGCAATTCGTCCGAGAGGGAGACTTTTAAATGTTGGTGGCGAAATAAAATTGGAGGCAGAAACTCCGAAACTCGGCCGGCGAAGCAATCTGGCAACCGCGGTCAGATGGCTTCTCACAAAGCTCGCTTATTCCCCTTCGCCTGAACTGCCGGCGCTGTATTCCCACCACACGCACGCGCTCGCACTAAAGTAGGCCAAGTTGCCGCAACACGGCGATGTTGCGAAGGATGACAGGGGGCCCCGCCGGCGGAGCTCCCGGCACCGCAGCTGATCGCGATTCTGAGCCTGCTGAAGGACAAGCGGCTGATTTCGGCACTCCTCGTCCGTGCCTTTGTTTTCTTGTTTAGGGCTTAGCTATTTGCTGCGGCTAATCCACTTGGGCGATGGGATTAATTCGGCCGAGGGAATTAATTGCGCGCCGGACTTTCGCGAGAACTATAATTAACTTGGGCTGGGACACGGCACTTACCTGGAGTTCCGTGGGATCGGCCAACACGGAGTTGGTGGTCGCAATTCTCGAGTCCCTTGCTCACTCCTGAAAGTCGGGGTTCAGTACAATGCACAGCACTTAGTCACTAATTGCTTTTATGAGTCTCACGGCTAAAGTTCCGATTCACAAAGTCGCTCAAAATCACTCCACTACTGAGGCGTACAATTTTGTTCGCGCGATCAATTTCCTTCTTCGAAGGCTCGGTTTATTTTTTCCCTTTCTTTTTTTTCCGATAAAAGCAAACTTGCCGCAGGTCGTGTACTTCTCTCGCACTGTCACACACAAGATGGATGCGATCGTTCACACCGCCCAGCTTCCGGCCTTGACCTTCAGTTCTAATATTTCAGTTCTAAATATTTCCCTACGAGAGGTAAGTTCGTAAAATCAACGAATAAAGAAATTAACTTGTCCTCTCCTTTTTTTTTCAGGGACTGCAACAATATTGTTACAGAATTTGCCTTCCTTATAATTCGCACATGGTTTTGGAAGCGGGCGTATATGGGGGCCGGTGTTCGGTCCGCGCAAGTGTGGGCGTCTGTGGCAGGGGCACTGGTCTTCAGCCACACTGAAGAGATCTGGCCAGTGCCCCGGATCGAAACGCCGACCACTTTTTTTGTGTGCTCGTCTGCCTCGGCAGGCGAGCCTTGTATTCTCAACAAAATTAGTGTAAGTCCGTCCCCGTATCCCCGTAACCCCGGGGAATTATAACGAGGGCAAACTGTTCAGTTTTGTCCGCCAGCCGCTCGGCGGGAAAAATTGTAACATTGGTGCCAGGTGTGGGGTGTCAGCCCTTCTAACCGAGGGCGGCCCCGCTCAACCCTCTTGCATCTGGGTCGCCGGCAGCGACGGCAGCAACGACGTCGGCTTTGCAGCGACCGCGCTTCGCAGCACCACCACGGCATTTCCGTCGCAGCAACCCCGATCGTCCGTCTTCCGACGACGCTGCGACGGCGCCGAGTCCCTTCTGCCGCGGCAAGCAGCTTAATTAGGGTACGCTATAGTACAACGTTTCTGACAATGCTGCCGCGGCACGCCGTCCCTGCTGCAGTCGAGCTTCGCAGGTCGACCGGACAGCAGCCGGCATCGCCGCCCCGACCCGACCCGACTAAGGCGATGTTGTCTCGGTCCCCTGCCTCCTGCCGCAGTCGCCGTGGCCTTACCCGCCACTGCGCCCACCACACCACAGCGAGGCCGTCCTACGTCTGTCGCCGAGAGACGACACTGCCACGGCCCTGATCGCTTCTGCCGCGGCAAGCAGTTACTACTACACTGCTGCCGCGGCATCGATCACTGCCGCAGCTTGACCGTCGCAGCAGCCGGCATCGCTGCGTACCTCCGTACGCGTACGCAGGACGATGCTGCCACGGTCTCCTGCCGCAAAACGACCGCTGTGAGTGTTGACTCGCCGCCGCGTCAAGCTGCACGCTTCTATGGCGCGGCCGCTGCAACCGCCCGTCTGCGTAGCTCGTCGTCGCTTTCGGCGGCCTGGATGCTGCGTGAAGTCGCTCGGATGGAACTTCGAGCTTCTGAGGAGGGAATAATGTTACAGAATTTGCCTTCCTTATAATTCGCACATGGTTTTGGAAGCGGGCGTATATGGGGGCCGGTGTTCGGTCCGCGCAAGTGTGGGCGTCTGTGGCAGGGGCACTGGTCTTCAGCCACACTGAAGAGATCTGGCCAGTGCCCCGGATCGAAACGCCGACCACTTTTTTTGTGTGCTCGTCTGCCTCGGCAGGCGAGCCTTGTATTCTCAACAAAATTAGTGTAAGTCCGTCCCCGTATCCCCGTAACCCCGGGGAATTATAACGAGGGCAAACTGTTCAGTTTTGTCCGCCAGCCGCTCGGCGGGCAAAATTGTAACAATATATATGGTATATATCATTCCGCAAACTACAGCGTATAGTTGCGTATGTTTTGAGATTTGTGAATGCAGTCAGGGCTCCACGTAAGCTGCCACCAAAGCAATTATCCCCTACTTGCCAAGAGCTGGACGAGGCGATGCCTAAAATAGTAAAAATCATGCAGGAGGACGAATTCAAGGAGGAAATTAGTCAATTACCTAGGGCCAAGGAAGTTAATAAAAATAGCAGTCTGAGCAGTCTTACACCATTTTTGGACCAAAGAGGCATCATTCGAGTTGGTGGACGTTTTAAGCAATCATCACTCTCTTACGATACAAAGCATCCCATGCTACTTCCGTACTCAGACCCGCTAACAAAGCTCCTGATGTTGGCTATTCACAAGAAAAACCTGCACTCTGGAGCACAAGCATTACTTGCCGACACTAGGCAACGGTTTTGGCCAATTAAGGGGAAAATCATTGCCAGATCAATTGTTCAGCATTGTACTACTTGCGCAAGGGCCAAACCGAAACTGTTATCACAGCTGATGGGAGACTTGCCCGCCACAAGAGTCCAACCTGCCCGGCCGTTTGTAAATGCCGGTGTAGATTTTTCCGGGCCCATTTGGATCCACCATAAGCTTCGAGGGAAAAGACCTGACAAGGCCTATATATCAGTTTTTTGCTGCTTCGCTACAAAAGATGTACATTTAGAGATGTCAGCGATCTATCAACGGAAGCATTCCTTGGAGCACTAAGACGATTCGTCAGTCGTAGAGGAAATTGTCGCAACATTTACTGTGACAATGCAACTAATTTTGTAGGTGCACGAAATCAGTTAGAAGAGCTAACCAAAACAATATACTCCGGAAAAGCTATGGAAGACATAACAGGAACCTGCAACAAACGGGGTATTGACTTCCATTTTATTCCCCCAAGAGCACCGCATTTTGGTGGGCTGTGGGAAGCGGCAGTTAAATCGGCCAAGCACTTACTCTTCAAAACTGCCTCTACTGGATCTCTAACGTACGAGGAACTAGAAACATTGGTGGTTGAAATAGAAGCGATTTTAAATTCCAGGCCTATAACTCACATGTCAAATGATCCTAACGATCTGACTGCGCTCACCCCGGGTCATTTTCTTATAGGGGAACCACTGACAGCAACCATAGATGCAAATGCTGAAAAACTAAAAACAAGTTTACTCACGATGGAGACTCGTCTCGCACCTGAAACAGGAATTCTGGAAACGCTGGTCCCGGGAATACTTAAATGCAGTTCAACACCGCCTCAAGTGGAAGGAACCTTGTCAAAACATTGAGCCAGGCACTATTGTAATTATCCAAAATGATAATCTTCCAGTTATGAAGTGGCCGCTTGGCAGGATTGTTGAAACACACAAGGGAGATGATGGTATGGGGGACTGGCCTCCATTTATATTTTATTTAAATTACAATAATTTATTCCTTTTATTTTGTATTTTATTTTCACTTCTAATAATAGACGAGAACCTTAAATGGAATAGTCATGTGCTTTATGTTTGTAATAGGATTAGGAGTATGATCCACAGAATATTAATTATCAGGAATTTCTTAGATCGACACCTTATGCGAACGGTTTATTTTGCCTTGATACAATCCATTTTGCAATATGGGATAATTGCTTGGGGTGCTGCGTATACATCTTGCCTTATGCCCCTAACTAACCTACAAAGTAAACTAGTCAAATTGTGTTTGAAAAAATCTAAGTTCTTCTCCAGTACTCAAGCTTTCATTGATTTTGACGTAATGACCTTGCGCCAAATTTACACCTTTGCCACTCTCAAATTTATTACTAAGAATCTACCAAGTTTTGCCAACCATCTGACCAATCACTATACCCGAAGGCAGGCCACTAGACCCTTAAGGGAAATAAAATGTAATAATAGTTTAATGCAAAGACATGTTGCCTACATAGGACCAAAATTGTATAACCAGCTACCATCTGAGCTAAAATCTAGTTTGCAATCTGTTAACTATAAATTAAAGTTAAAAAATTATGTGTTTGGTAACCCTGGAATTTTCTCCACGATTTTTAGCTGCTAGGATATCTCTCTGACTGACATTGTCTGTATTAGCTTTTCTATTTACCATAGCTCTATCTTCTATACTCGTTGGTTATAAGACAGTCCCAATCCTCACGCACAAGCTATGCTTCTGTGAGCGATTAGCCTTAACTTTAGTTAGACCCTTGAATTATTTATAATTGTAAGCTGTGGAATGAATAATAAAAAAAAAAAAAAAAAAAAACTTCTATTATTATTTACAATTTGTTAATTTAAGTGTTGTTTTAATTTTTATTATTAATTTTTAATTTAAATCCTTACCGGCCGGAATCAATTGCTAAACTGATATTTTCAATTTCGTGGCCTGCTACGTTTTCACTTTTTAATTCACCGCTTGCTTGTTGCAACCGCCACACTGCTCCCTTCCCAGTTATCGCATGATAACGATACAAAAAGAGAAAAAGGAGTATAGTGATAGAGTTGAGGGTTTAGAGGCTTTGGCTTTGAATCGCCAAGAGAGTTGATAGTTGTGAATCGGCTTTGCCTCCATTTATATTTTATTTAAATTACAATATTTTACAATTTATTCTTTTTATTTTATATTCACTTTTATTATTATTTACAATTTGTTGATTTAAGTGTTGTATTAATTTTTGGGTTCCTTTTATTATTAATTTTTAATTTAAATCCTTACCGGCCGGAATCAATTGCTAAACTGATATTTTCAATTTCGTGGCCTGCTACGTTTTCACTTTTTAATTCACCGCTTGCTTGTTGCAACCGCCACACTCAACCGCCACAATGGCTTAGTTCGAGTAGCCGATGTAAAAACAGCCACAGGTGTTATGTAGCTAAATTAATCTGGGGTGCTTCACACGCCAGATTAAGCTCCAGACCGGAAATCAATAATGTGCCTTTGCGCATTTTTGGGTAAGCGCAACGTGCCGGCTGTAAAAATGACACCCAGCGCGTGAGCGATGACCTCGAAATTGGGAGTGCTCAATATTAAAAGGAAATTGCGATCACAGCACACGGGCAACGATGACACCGTCGTCGCTGCACAACAGGTGCTTGATCGAATTTCTGTCAATTAGGCACCGACGCCGGAAACGGAGGTTTCCCGCGATTCGGAAAATTGAGCGCTAGTTAGTCGTTCAGTAAAATTCAAAGTAATGAGTCGTTGATTAGACCTGAAGGAAATTAGTCGTGGAGAAAACTTAAAAGGAGTTGGTCGAAATAAAGTAATAGTCGATTTCGGTAAACACGAAGTAAGTAAAAGTGAAGGTTCCCGGTCGGTTACGGTGTTTCGGTAAATTAAGTATAAAATAATAAAGCCGATGTAAGAACTGAGAGTAACCAAAATAATAAATAAGCCGGTGTAAGGACTAATAAAGAAGCAATAAAGTTAAGTGCTCAAAAAGGTGAATTGTGTTTCCTTGTGTTATCCAAAACTCCCCGCAGTGTACCTGTAAAGAGGAGGATCATCTCACATTGGGACCTTCCCCTTCAACGATCGATCTTACCCCCTTTTCGGAGTATAGCTCACTCAGCTGCTCCCCAGGAGTTAAAGCCTTGCGGCTGCTCCTCGCGAAAAGGAATCGGTCTTCACGAAGAAAGGCAGCTGAAGTTGGACCCCGAGTGTTGTCAACAAATCTATTGTTGCAACACAGCGGGCAGACCCCCGCCGAAAGTACAACACAGGCATATTCCGGCGAGCCATTCATCGATTATCACCACTGCCTTGTGACGACAAAGAATCGCAATCTGAGGACGATCACATCTTGATTCACAAACAGAATCTAGATAAACCCTCCATCAACAATACAGCTAAACAGCTTACTGATAATGGGGAAGGCTCCAACAAAAAGGAGATCAATAAAGACCAGATTCCCAGGAAGAGGCTTCGCAACTCTTATGGTACTGCAATTGTTACTCTGCTATTAACCTGTCTCATATTACCTACCACAAAGGCACTTGCTGTCGAGGTCGAACACTTCGCTGCAAAGCCCGGAATATATTTTGAAAATATGGGAACTACCAGCCTCATAACAACAGAATGGAACGTAGTAGTATACTATGACTTGGGACCATATTGGACAGAGTTCTCAGTGCTATCAAACGGCACGAATGCGCTACGACAGCTATGCGAACAGATCAAGGATAAGCAAGGGTGCAACCAGATAGTAAAGGAATTTGAACATCTTAAAGAAGAACTAGAAAATGACAATAGATTTCTTACATCCAAAAAACAGAAAAGAGGCGCCATCGACATAATCGGAAACGTAGCTGTAAATAGTTAGAGTAGGTTTAAGTCAAATAAAAACGCGCTGGTTCGGAGTAAAGTTAAGCTGTATATTTTCCTTCTGTACAGTGCGGCGGTTAACAAGAAAGTGGGTGACGAGCAGTTACAATTGTCAGTACATAGCCAGTTACAGTTTTTGATTTCAGAGGCAGAGAGTACATGGTAGTAAATACAGTGGCTTGTGAACTTAACCACGTACAATTAGAATGAATTTTAGTTTACAAAAGAGTGTATAAATTAATGTTGACTTGAAGTTGACTCTTAACATTCCGCCCGCCTCGTGTGTATCACGACCCACTGCGCATGAAAAGAAAACATGCCGCCCGCCTTGCAGGAAATAAGCTGCTCGCCATATTGAAGAAGTAGGTAAACCGCCCGCCATGAAGGAGTGCCTTACAGAAAAGGCCAGAATCTGTTAAGGAAAAAAGCAGAATAATAAGTAGATGCTAGGTGAATCTTATTAGATTAGTAGGTTGCAATTTCAGAGTTAAGTTAGCCTTCATTCTCTCGCGTATCGATAGGCAATATACATAGCTTCACAACCGGTCGCTTGAAATGACCATCTTTATGCAGGACCGTGGCTACACGGATTTGTCCGTCTGAGCCCGGATGAAGAGCGACAATTCTACCCAATAGCCAGCACTGGGGTGGTAAATTGTCTTCTTTAATCAACACAAGGCTGTTGAGTTTTATAGGATCTGACGAATGTTGCCACTTGTACCTCAATTGGAGATTATAGAGGTACTCCTTGTGCCAGCGTTTCCAAAAACTCTGGTACATATGCTGCACCATTTGCCAGCGATTTAAGCGATTGGTAGGTACCTCAAGGAGGCTAGGCTCAGGTACAGCTAGAAGGTTTTCGCCAACCAAAAAATGTCCAGGCGTTAGGGCGTTGAGATCTAATGGATCGTCAGATAGTGCTTGCAACGGGCGAGAGTTGAGACAGGCCTCGATTTGAGCCAATAAGGTGAGCATTTCCTCCATGGAAAGTAGATGTTTTCCGACGACTCGTCTAAGGTGATGTTTCATGGCTTTAACACCCGCCTCCCACAATCCTCCAAAGTGTGGTGAACGAGGAGGGATAAAATGCCATTCGGTGCCGTCCTTCCCAGTGAGTTGAGGAATAGCTGCCTCATTGATAAGCTGCTGGAGATGTTGCGAAAGTTGCTTATCAGCAGCTACAAAAGTTCGACCATTATCACTGTATATGCGAGCGCAACGACCACGGCGACTGACGAAGCGACGAAAAGCCGCACTAAAAGCTTCAGCCGTAAGATCCATTACAAGTTCTAAATGAATGTCACGAGTTACGAAGCATATGAAGCAGGCTACGTACGTTTTTGCCTGTAAACGACAACGACCTTTTTTAAGTTTGACGACGAATGGGCCAGCAAAGTCGACTCCGCAATGTAGAAAGGGTTTAGCAGGGCGTATTCTATCAGCTGGTAGATTTCCCATCAATGGAGGACTTGAGCTTCCCTTAAACCGGCAGCACACAACACATCGACGGATGAATTGTCTTACTTTATTACGGCCATTTATAAGCCAATATTTAGTACGAATATGTTGTAGAGTAGCTTGTGTTCCACCGTGTAATGTCCTTGTATGAGAGTAAGCTATTACCAGCAGAGTAAGATGACTATCAGCAGGCAAAATGAGAGGGTATTTCTCATCCTCAGATAGCAAGGCGTGCTTCAAGCGTCCACCTACGCGGAGTAATAGTTTGTCGTCCAACTTCGGATTTAGCATACGTAATTTGCTACTAGGCGGTAAGATCGCAGTTTTATCCTTTGTGAGTAGCTTAATTTCCATAGGAAAATATTGATGTTGTACAAGTCTAATCAGTACTTCAGATGCCCGCTGAATTTCGTCGGCTTTCAATATACCTGAATTGTGAAGAGTAGATTTGCGTTGGCAGTTGTAGTACAGTCGAAAGCATAGAGCTGTGATTCGAAAGAGTTTCATAAGATCTGAATAACGGCGGAGAAGAGAGGTGAGAAAGTCTTCCGTCGCAAGATTGGCAGATGCAGAAGATATAGATACGCAATTGCTTATGGTGACTTCTTCAAGTTGTTCTTTGGAGAGAGATACTTCATTTTCAGGCCAGTGACTCGGTAAAAGACTGAGCCAAGTTGGACCTTGCCACCACAACTTATATTCCTGCAGTTCTGAAGCTGGTATGCCACGCGTAATGCAATCAGCGGACGATATGTGATGCCATACTGCATTAGGTAGTTTCTCCTGGACTAATGAAACCCTGTTTGCGACAAAGACCTGCCATTTAGAAGGATGTGCACGCAACCAAGCTAGTACTATGGTCGAATCAGTCCAAGTATGTATAGGAACCTCAGCAAGCTCTAGATTGGTTTGTACGTAAGCCAGAAGTTCGGCTAGTAAGGCGGCGCCGCATAACTCCAATCTCGGCAACGATACGGTGCGTATAGGACTCATACGAGTTTTGGCAGCGAGAAGATGTATTTCGAAGTCATCAGCGTCGTGGGCAATTCGCAAGTAAACAGCAGCCCCGTAAGCAGCTTGCGAAGCATCGCAAAAGCCGTGCAGTTCAAGCTTTTCTGAAGGAGTTTTCAATCCAATCCACCGGGGATTTTTTAAGTTCATATCCTGAAGTTGTTTTTTGAAAGTACCACACAAATGCTGGGGTGTAATCTTCGGGGATGTGAAAAAATCCTCCTTAATTATGTTGTTGAGCAAGAAAAGCACAGAATTGTAAATTTGATATTGCGCTATATTTTAGTTGTTTAACGATTCCTTTTCGATTGGTTATTGATTTAGTAATAAATTTACTCGGTAGTTTCTTTTAATTGGTTTTTATTTTATATTTTTATTTACAGCCTTTTCCTTTTTTAATTTTTTGTAATAACTGACTGGATATCTGCCTCGAACTAACTTGATTATTAAAAATTTTCTATTACAAAGTTAAACTTTTTCCTGAAACTACTCTGATCTGAAACTACTTTGATCTGAAACTACTTGGATTTTTAATATTTTCCTCATTTTGTAAAGTTCTTTAGATATGTACATATAAATTAATTTGGAATTGTTCAAAATTAACCGTTAACCGCCACAACACCCCCCTTCCAGTGTAACGAGAAAGATAAATAGAAAGGTGGTCATTTAGATTTTATTTTAAAAGTCTCGTTATGTGATCGAAAAGCTTATTCGTTTTTTATAGAGAAAATTTTGAGTGTCTCCGTTACTAAAAGGCACTGGCTCATTATTTAGATTAAAGGAGTGGTCAGTCGCTGGCTGATCCTTGCACTCAAAATTTTCTTTGGCGACATCAACATCTCCCTGTGACAACGTTGAAATCGAAGCTTCGGCGGCCTCACCAGTGGATGCAATAAAACAAGGTTTCAAACGATTTAAGGAAATATTTCTATTTTTACCCTTAATTTGTAAAGTATAATAATGTTGATCTCTGGCTACAACAGGAAAAGGTCCCTCATAACAATTTTCGAAAGAACCTTTAGATGAAACACTTCGAACCAAAACGTGAGAGCAAGTATTTAAATCTTTAAATTTGTAAAATTTAGTTTTAGAGTGATTGGAGGCCGGGGCAGGGGAAATGTTATCGAATAAATTTCTTAGATGCTTTGCAAAACATTTTGAGAATTAGGATGATGTTGGATAAAATCACCAGGCAGTCTTAAGGGCTGGCCATATAAAAGTTCGGCAGGGGTGGCGATAAAATCTTCCCGAAATGTCGTTCGCAAACCAAGTAAAACGGAAGGTAAAACATCGGACCATGAATCTCGTTCGTAAGCTCTAATCGCCGCTTTTAAAGTTCGATGCCAACGTTCGATAAAACCATTCGATTGAGGATGATAAGAAGTAGTTCTGTTGTGTTTAAATCCTAAAAATTTTGAAAGTTCGTTAAAAAGCATTGATTCGAACTGCCTGCCTTGATCGGTTATTATGATTTTGGGTACTCCATAGCGAGAAATCCATTCCCGATAAAGGGTTTCAGCGCATGTTTCAGCTGAAATATTGGTTAACGGAATTGCCTCAGGCCATCGAGAATAACGATCGATTACCGTAAGACAATATCTAAAACCTTTTGAAGGAGGGAAAGGACCAATAATATCGAGATGAATAGTTTCGAATCTTTCGGAAGGAATAGGAAATGAGCCGAAAGGGGTTTTAACATGACGGGAAATTTTATTTTTCTGACATGCTAAACAGCAGCGACTCCATTTAGTGATATCTTTACTAATAGAAGGCCAAAAATACCTCGAAGTGATCATTTTATTAGTCGTTCTAATGCTAGGATGAGCTAAATCGTGAATTAAGGGGATTGGATAACGATCCGGGACCGTGATGGCGTTGAGACGTCTATAGTCTCCACAAGGTCTCCATTCACCATTTTTCTTTGGAACCATGTGTAGAGGAGAGGACCAATTACTGTTAGAGGGCCTACAAATGCCTTGATTGAGTAAGAATTCAAATTCTTTCTTGGCAACTAATAATTTTTCTGGCGAAAGTCTGCGCACTTTAGAAAATATAGGAGGGCCAGTGGTTTTAATTTGGTGAGTTACTAAATGTTTCACTGGTTTCGTAAAGCCTGAATCAATCGTGATCTTATGGAATTTACGTAGTAACTTTTGAACTTTTTCGTTAACGGTTGGTTTGATTAGTACGGATAATGATGAGGGTGGACTTTTTCTGAGAATACCAGATGAAGTCAAATGTGTCAGAGGGTCTACTAAAACTCTTTTGGCTAGATCCACTATTAAACCGAAATGAAATAAAAAATCTGCGCCGAGAATCGGCTTGGCTACATCAGCTATTAAGAAGGGCCACTGGAAATTTCTGCGCAGGCCTAGGTCTAAAGAAAGAATTTTCGTACCGTAAGTATTTATCGGTGAAGAATTTGCAGCTGAAAGACATAAACCGGAAGGAATTAATTTTTTAGAAATAGGAGCGGGTATAACGGAAATATCTGCTCCGGTATCGACCAAATAAAATTGTTTTGATGACCTGTCGTAAATATGAAGGCGACTTGAATATCCGCTTCTATCAACCGTCGCTAAAGCTGAAAAGCGATTTATTTTTTTGGTGTATCCGTTGGGACATAAGAGCAAGGCTTTATACATTTATTAGCGTTGTCTCCGAACTTGTCGTGGTACCAACAAAAATTTGGATTAATATGGTGAGTAGAACTGCTTCTCCTCCTAAACCTAGAAGGGGTGGCCGAACGATTAGAGGAATGGTCGAAACGGCGATTAGAGGAACGACTGGATGAACGGTCTCGTTGTTTTAAGGCTTTAACTTCAACAGAAAGTTCCTGAACTTGCTTAGTGAGGTTTAGAATTTGGACTGATAAATTGCCAAATAAACTTTCCTCTGGGGGAGGAAGAGAATAAGCGCACACCGATGGTTTGTTAGTAATTTCGAAAATTCTATCGGCACAGTTCCCGAGTTCATTAAGGTCTCCGGAACTACAAGAAAGGATTGCTTTCATGTTATCAGGGAGCCTCTGCATCCAAATGGTTTTCAGCACATCATCGTTGAGGCTGCCATTGGATAATTCTCTTAACTCGCGAAGAAATTGTGACGGAGATCTGTCACCTAGCTTCAAATCACCCAAAAGTTGGTTTAATTTCGCGGAAGCACTAGCTGTTAAGCGAGAGATCAACGTTTCTTTTAATTGCGTATATGGCTGGACCGGGTCAGGTGATCTAAGAACATCACTGATGAGGCGGAATAGCTCTTCATCCAAAGCTGAGAGGGCGTGATTAAATTTTGTGTTTTCGCTTGTTATTCTGGCTGTAAGAAATTGTGTCTCCAGTCTTTGGAACCAAAATTGGGGAGCGCTTTTCCAAAATGAAGGCACGGTAACTGAAAGGGAATCGATGGAAGACGAAGTGGACGGAACGGAATTTTGAGTTGATTCGGTTCCTCTTCCGATTGAATCACCAATATTGTGGTTCATATTTTTTTGATTTAAAGGAAATTAAATGAGGAAAATTTACATGAAAATGAAATGGATTTGAAAAGTACTCCCTTGAAAGTTTTAAAACTATTGTAGTTCTTGCTGTTCTGTTTTAAAACTATTGTAGGTCTTGTTGTTCTGCTTCTTAGGACCAGTCGGGAAGGAAATATTTTTTTTTTTGCTTTTTTTTTTTTTTTTTGATGTTTAATTTTTCTTCGTTTTTAGGTGCGTCTTCTTGAACTTCGGGGTCACCAGTTGTTGGGGCTTTCTTGTTTTCAACCCAACAAGACACCACACAAATGCTGAGGTGTAATCTTCGGGGATGTGAAAAAATCCTCCTTAATTATGTTGTTGAGCAAGAAAAGCACAGAATTGTAAATTTGATATTGCGCTATATTTTAGTTGTTTAACGATTCCTTTTCGATTGGTTATTGATTTAGTAATAAATTTACTCGGTAGTTTCTTTTAATTGGTTTTTATTTTATATTTTTATTTACAGCCTTTTCCTTTTTTAATTTTTTGTAATAACTGACTGGCTATCTGCCTCGAACTAACTTGATTATTAAAAATTTTCTATTACAAAGTTAAACTTTTTCCTGAAACTACTCTGATCTGAAACTACTTTGATCTGAAACTACTTGGATTTTTAATATTTTCCTCATTTTGTAAAGTTTTTAGATACATATAAATTAATTTGGAATTGTTCAAAATTAACCGTTAACCGCCACAAGGGGTAGATTAGTCCCCTGCAGGGCAGTGCTTGATTCCGGATCCCAGCTAAATTTTATTTCGGAAAAATTGGCAAAACGACTTAATTTGGGCCCCACAATCAATTCCCTGTGCATCGAGGGCATTGGGAAGAAGAAATTGCAAACACAGCATCGCATCAACGTCACCATCAAGTCCAGGATTAACCACTTTATTAAAAAATGGAGGCATTCATTCTACCACAAATTACAGCCGACCAGCCAGCTTACCGTTTTGATGTGTCATCTTGGAACTTGCCAAGGAATACCACTCTTGCAGACCCCTCCTTCAACCAGCCAGGCAGAATAGATTTGTTAATCGGTGCCGAGATCTTTTTCGAATTACTTCTCGTTGGCCAGATCAAGTTAGAAGACAACCTCCCCACTCTGCAACACACACTTTTCGGGTGGATAGTCTCGGGAAAGATTAACAGCACTCACCAATCCACCGCCATTTGTGGAATTTGTACCCATGATGACACTAAGCTAAGTAGTAAGGAGCCCACCGCTCATATAAAGTGCACTAGGTGACGTAGGGACAGCATTAGAGGTACCCCACCGGGTTGTTTTTGCGAGGTACTTGTACCCACCGGTCATAAGATCTTGTTGAGGCGGGAGCTAGATAGACACGTCCTAGTTACACTTGTTTGGAGACAAAAAGAAAAAAGCAGGGTTTTGTTGTTGGAGTGGTTGGCTGAAGGGGGAGAGCTAGTCATTTTTCCGTGCTTAAAACAACTTGCGGTCGGGAGTGAAAGAGATGGGTAGGTTGGTTCGCTTACATTCTGTGGGTGTGAAAAGTAGAAAAGATGTAGGGGATCCTGTGCAGAATATAACAATTGGCATGTATGCAGTGATCGGGAGAAGTGCCGCGATAAAGAAGATGACAAAAAAGGGGAAAAAAAACTGCAATCCGGAGTGGCCAGAAGAGACGAAAGGGTAATCAGGCAAATATAAAGAATCGCTGTGCGTGCAGTGTACAATTATGCAAAAAGAGTGATACAAAAATTTGCAGTGCATATGTGGATACGCGGGGGGCTTTGTTTTGCCCTGTCTTAACGCTGTGTCCGGAAGAAGTGAAGTTGCGAAGAAGGCGAAAAAAGAAAAATTTGTCGTGGGTATGCGCGAGAGGTTTTGTTTTGGTTTTGCCTGCAGTCAGTAAACCTGGTGTTGTGGATGACACGAAATGTGGGTGAAGGTAAGGGAATAGAGACGGGTTGCATGAATAAAAAACGAAGTCAACTGAGTTAAAATAGTTTTATTCCAGGTAAAATCGTTTAGCAGAGATAGTATGTCTGTGCGACGGTTGTAAAATGGGGGTCAAAACTACGCTACATTGATAAATACGCATCTTAAATCTGTATCGGTCCAGGGCGTCAATTTCCCATGACCCTTTCCGGGCACTTCGGTAGGCATAGCTCCAGACATATAGATATTTAATTTCCGGCAGTTTTTGGAATCTCACTTGCTTTTTCATTTTCGTGTAAAGTGCTCGTAAAAATAATACATCTCACAGCCTAGGCCGAACAAAATGAACGAACCCCCTAGAACTTTAAAAGTGTCTAGGACACAGGTCGCGAATTTTGATGGCGTCTTTCGATTTTTGTACGGTCCGCACACATCCTTACCGTTTGCATAGACACAGTTAGGCGATCGTAGAAGGTGTTCTGCCTCAACATCGTCAGGTGAGTTTAAGGCGGTCATTTCCATACAGCAAAAGTAACATCTTACTATATCTTTCAGGTTGGTGTAAAAGAATCCACTTCTTGCCAGCTTGTACGATTTCCTCTCGTCCAAAGATAAATTTTTAAATGTTTTCAGTCGGTCAGATTCACGCTTTAAGACCAGCATTGTGACTGCAATAAAAACTACTTATAAAACGTCTTTTATATTAATCCATGTGTTGTGCTGTTGTGGGAACCCAAGCCATTTAACATAAACTTTATCCCCTCGGCGTTTTAAAACTTTCTCTACAAGGTAGACGTCGGGATATTTGACGGGGGCTAGTTCAAGCTGGTAAAAAGCACCTTGTATTATATCTCCTTGATAGTCTTCAAGAATGTAAGTTACTGGATAAGTGTCTTTTACCTCTTTTATTTTAAAAATTTCAGTAGACCAGTTTGGGGTGTAGCCTTTTTCAAAAACATGTTTATATCTGCTTACCCGAACAAAGTCTCCTACTTTGTACTTTGGACTTGGCTTTGTTTTTGGTTTTTGATACACCGTTAGCAATAAACGAAGCTCATTAGCAGGGCCTACGTCTATAGGTCTCATCTTAATAGTCCGATGTTTTGTTCTGTTATATTTGTCTGTTAACTTGTCTAACATACTTAGCCAATGATAATTACCATTCATACTAAACTCCCTCCACATGATGTTTTTCAGCGTTCTATTAAATCTTTCTACAATTGACGCCTTTAATGAACTGTAAGTTGAGTAATGATTAACATCATATTTCTCCATCAAACGTTTGAACGACTTGTTATAGAACTCTTTTCCATCATCTGTTTGCAAGTTTCTTGGAATACGCCCCTGATTGAAAATTAATTGCATTGCTTTAGTGACCTCTATCCCGCTTTTGTCTTTAATTGGTAAAGCCCATGCATATTTGGAAAATGTGTCAATGACAGTTAGCAAAAAACGAAAGTGCTAATTTTCTGTCGCATATGAACTCATATCAACCAAGTCTGCCTGCCAAAGGTCATCTTTACCTTTAATCGTTACACGACGGCGCGTAAAGTTTTTGCGGGCAGGTTTATGTAGTTCGTTAATAATCTGTCTTCTGCTCATTCTTGAAAGAGTATATAAGTACTTTTTGCAAGATGTGGGGTTTATATACAAAAAACCTGTTGTCAAGAGTTTTTGTTTTTGCGGTAAAGATGATTGCGTTCAATCACCCATTGACAATGATCGTGACAGGACCTTCTGGATGCGGAAAGACTACGTTTATTAAAAATCTTATGAATGATGTCTCGTTAATACAGCCGGAAATTACTAGGATTATATGGTGTAATGCGGAACGTGAAGCTCTACCAGTAGATATTGCGTCCACAAACATAGAATATATAGATAGTGTCCCCGATGAGTTTATAAATTACACAAATGAACACACGCTAATTGTTATAGATAGATGATATGATGTTAAATGCTTTCAGTAAGCAGGTTTGTGAGCTTTTTACTAAAGGATCACATCATCGTAATTTTTCAGTGATTCTTGTAACGCAAAACGTATTTCATCAGGGAAAGTTCTGCAGAGATATATCGCTAAACTGTAAGTACCTTGTCGTTTTTAAAAATCCCCGAGATAAAAGTCAATTTGTGCATTTAGCGAGACAAATTTATCCGGAAGATAGTTTAGAACTTCTAAAGATATATAAAGAGACCACACAGGAGCCTTACGGGTGCTTACTGATAGATCTTACTCAGGAGATTAACGATACGTTAAGATTCCGAACGGATATATTTAACAAAGATTTCGTAACTTGTTTTTGTCCACATAGCTCTCTGAATAGTAAAAATGGTGTCAAAAGTGAAACGATTAAAGGACAACAAGCATATGCTCTATGTGCTTCAAAAATCTAAAACAAACTTAAGAAATGCCATCATTAAAAATGCAGATCCCGAGGTTATAAAAAGACTTTGTGAAATCACACTTAACACGCTAAAAGGAAATCATATGCCTCATGGTAAAATATATAATTCGCTGTGCAAGTATAAAAAGGATATGCGAAAATTAGTTGACGCAAAAGGATCTGTGGCAAGACAGCGTAAAATACTAGTACAAGGCGGAGGATTTTTACCAGTTTTATTAGGAAGTGTACTATCGGGTGTAATAGGTTCGCTAATTGAAAAATATGCATAAAACTAATAACCTTAACAAAATGCTGCTTCTTTCACCGGAAGTTTATAATACTTTAAAGAATGAAATTGAGCAATCTGCAAATCTGTCATTATTTGATAAATCAATGGATAAGATATTAAAAAGTAAAAATCTGTCTGACAAAGAGAAATGGTATGATTATAGGAATGAATTAATAAAGTTTTTTAATGTAAAACGTAAAAACGCACAAGTTTTCGAAAAAAGGAGACCTAAGATTCCCATTCAAGAAAATTTACCAGTTAAACATAAGAGTTTGAGAGATAGTTCTACTCAAACAAAAATTATTTTTAAAAAAGATGAATCAATACAAGCCTCGCCGATAAAGGAAAATATATTTGAAAAGGCACCTTTCGAGATAGAAGAATTTATTTTTGAGGAGCCGCGTGAAAAAACACCGCCAAGGAGGTCTTTATCAGAATTTATTTTTGAGGAGCCGCGCGAAAAAACTCCGCCAAGGAGATCTTTATCTCCAGCTGCTAAACGACGTTTATCAGCTAGTGGGATAGCAAAAAGTCTTAAGCCACCGGCGAAAGTACCAAAAGTTGAAGATAAAGGCTATAGAGTAATAACTGGTAGTGACGGTATAACACAGTATACTGTACCTACGGATATGAGTGTTGACGAAGTTGCTAGCTTTATAAAGGAGTTAGAACAAGACGCACCCAAAGAGAAGGCCCCAAGTAAACAGCCTATATTAAGGCCGTCGCCACTAGATCCTGGTCAATACGAGCTTGCATTCCCAGCGAAAAAAGGACTGCGGCAAAGTGAACGCTTAAAAGGTAAAAAAGAGCGAAGTTCGAGTGTACCAGACGTAACTTGGGTTAGGTTTTAAAATATAAAAATGCCTGTAGATATAGTAAATGACGGCTTTTACGTGGGTCTTTTAAGCAACAATTCTATGGAATTTTATCCTAAAAACACTCTGTCAGCTTTTACAAATGCACTTGCTAGCCCATGTAAGTTTTCTAATAGCTGGTGTGTTGGAGTAACTGAAATTTCATTACCAAATTATGACATAAATGAAGTGAAGAGGATGAAGCGCAATGTAGCTGAAGCAATAAATGATAACAGCTTTAAAAGGGTGAGGCGCGAAACGTCTAATAACCAGTTAAAAGAAATAAGAGAACAGCAAAAAGCAGAATTGAAATCGTTGACAGTGAAAATAAATGACAATGTTAAACTTGAGTGGACAAAAGAAAGTCTTGAACAAGCTAGCTATAGAGCAGGGCAGGTAAATTTTTCAGCATTTCTATTAAGATTTTGCAATGCAGTCAGCCCTTCTTGGTATACTATGTTTTTGGACGACGTTAAAAAAGCAATGTGGGATCGGCTGGAAGCTCACTTTTTGGATAATGTAATACCTGAAATAAGCTACACACAAGAGCCGGAAGAGTTTATACTACACATTTATCAGGGGAAAAAAACTTCGGAAAATGTCGTCGTATAAGGACTATGAGTCAGTTGAGGCATTTGTTGACGACTTTATTGGACAGATTCCTAGAAAAAAAAGAAAGCATATTGTCATACAGAATGCAATCGATAATTACACACACCCTGCTCTTAGCATTAAAAGGGCCCAAGAAAAAGCAATAAAAGGTACCGCCAAAAAAGTACATCAAATGTTTGAACTACGGCTAGAAGACTTGGAAGTGACAATAAGGATAAAAAAGCCATTACCGTCACACCTTAATGTTAAAGATCTTGTCGCGCTTTTAATATCAAATGTGCATTTTGACGATCAGACAATTAGCGAACAAGAAAAGCAGAAAAAGATTATTCAGATTAAAGATACAATTTTCGGTATTCTAAATAGGTTGAAAAAAGATTCAATAACTGCAAAAACACCTAATCAGCGACAAATTACTAAAGAAAAGATAGTGATGTTTTGGATGTACCATACGAAAAGCAGAGTTCAGGAGAATACTTGACAACGCCAGTGCCTATTAATACAAATATAAACAATCTGTCGGATTTCTTTACGGATATATTTCTTCAGACACCTGAAGAAAAGCGTAAACCTGATGCAATACTTTCGGAAATAAAAGAATCATTCAACACTGCGGGACTACGTCAAGAGCATATGACAATCATTGACAAAATTAATGGTCTGGAAAGTACAGTCAATGAATTAATACAAAGATTCCCCCGAGAATCTATGGAAATATCAAAAAGATGTCATGATAAAAACTTGATTTTCATTTACACCGATATTATTAAACCGAGAATTATTGGTAATAAATTAGCTCGATACTTACGAGTCATACCGGCACAATTGTGCGATGGTGTACTTAGATTTGAACATGTAGAATACTGTCCTATCGAGAAAACATTTATAGAAGGTATTTCTATAAAAATAACTGATAGCCAGGGTGAATTGATTAATTTTAAACCAAGTTATATCCCGACTTATGTGATGCTTCATTTTAAGACACAATAAACTATAAATATATGTGCACCCCCAGCCAGTTTTTCAATTTGATAGCACTTTGCCTGACTTTAGCCCTTAATAAAAATGAATTCGTATTATACACGATACTACTTACTACAAAGTGGCGGTAACTTGTCGGATATAGGAGAATTGTACCGAGCGCCGCTTACTTACCAGCAAGGAAGAGGTATTGGCAGTTTCTTCAGCGGGCTATTTCGTTATTTACAGCCATTAGTTGCTTCAGGAGCCAAAGTTATAAAACAGCAAGGATTGAAAACTGGAAAAACAATACTGTAAGAAATTGGTAGCAAGCCGGTTAAGGATATTTTAAAAGACCAGGGCAAAGCTGCTGTACAAGACCTAGCGCAAAAAGGTCTAAATAAACTCTTCGATAAAATGGGCGGCGCAGGTATAAATAATCGTGCAATTATTAAAAGAGCTAATCCATTTACGACGTTACGCTTAACCAAGTCTCCTATTAAACGAAAAAGACCTTCAAAACAAATAAAACGGTCTACGAAAAAAACAGCAAACAAGAAGAAAAAGTCTATAAAAGGCAAACGCAGTTTTCGTAAACGAGCATTGGATATTTTTGATAAATAAACAAAATGTCCACGTACAGCGAGTGCATGAAATCTGAGCTAGATCTTTTCTCTACACCAGTTATTCAAAGTAATATTTTAAAAACCGAAGAAGTAGCATACAAACCTATAGCCTCATTAGATAACTCATCAGTTTTGGAATTTGTCTCACTGGGACATGGAGATACATATCGTGACTTGTCAAGTATATACCTACGTTTAAAAGTGCAACTGATTAAAATTAAGGATGGAAAAGAAGAACTTTATACCGGAAGAGATATTCTCGTAACTAGCCCAGACGGCACCACGAAGACTGTGACTGATGAAGGCCCTGGTGTTGTCAATAACGTACTTCACTCGCTCTTTCGCCAGTGCACTATTTACCTAAACGGGAGACCGGTTGTTCAAACTGACAATAATTACAATTATAGGGCATATATTGAAAACTTGTTAAATTATGGTAAAGATGCAGCCTCGACACATTTAGAATCTGTCGGCTGGTATCTTGATCAGGATAATATGGAGGTTACTCAAAGTGTAGAAGAAAATGCGGGTTACCTGGCAAGACAAAAGCTTTTCAATAAGAGCAACGTTGTCGAGCTAATGGGAAAAATATATGCTGATATGTTTAACCAAGATAAATTATTAATGAACGGTGTAGATCTGCGCGTTGTGTTATCACTTGAAAAACCCGAATTTTACCTTTTGTCAAAAGATGATGGCAATTCCCCACGAATTAAGATTGTAGAGGCCACAATGTACATGAATCACGCATCTATTAACCCCAGCATCATGCTGGCTCATGAAACCGTTTTACAACGAACCAATGCTGTATACCCATACAAACGAGTCGAGGTTAAAACATATACTATACCTGCAAACACATTCACATTATCCTTAGATAATATTGTCATAGGACAGTTACCAAATTTATTGGTGTTTGGTATGGTTGATAACGACGCATATACAGGAAACCAAACAAAAAATTCCTATAATTTTAAACATAATAACATCACAAGATTTAATTTATCAGTAAATGGTGTCCAGATTCCTAACCAGCCTATAGAATTTGATTATTCGAAGGAACAACCTATTAGTACAAGAGGATACATCTCCTTGTTCAAAGGAACTGGAATACATTATTTCGATAAAGGGCTTCAGATTTCAAAGAAATTCTTTGACAACGGTTGTTTTCTTCTTGCTTTTGATTTAACTTCTGACCATTCGTATAATTCAACCTGCGGCAATCTATTAAACCAAGGTACGGTTAGAATTGAAGGAAGATTTAAGGAGGCTCTGAAGACAACAGTAACCTGTGTCGTCTATGCCGAATATGATGGGAGTGTGGAAATCGACAAAGATAGGAACGTATACACTAGCTTCTAAAAACCTATATAAGATGATGCAATTTAGAATTAATCACAGTGCATAGACAGTGAAGCCAGCTATCATGAGTTGCCTGATAAATGTCGAATACTTTTCTGGAGGTTGCTTGACCTTCTTGAAAAAGGTTTCTTTTGCGGGATTCACTGCACAAAGTAAATTATTTACAAAGGAAATTATCTTCAAATACCCTACATCAACTCCAGGATGTATCGAGCAATCAAATAAGTTGGGAAACATTGAACTTAGACGTTTAGATGAAGATCTAATTAAAACACTAGCGAAATTTACTACAATACTTGTTTGTGATGCCTCAACCAAGGAGTTTATAAATAACTATGTTACATCCTATACCAAGGTTATTGACGTAGGGACAGCAACCCTGGACTCGGAACAAGAATGAACACGATCGATCTTACAAAGTCGCTAGCTAATAACCCTACTACAAAAAGGTTTTTTAGAGGTGTATTTGCTTGTGACCGTCTGCCAAAAGAAATAAAAAAACCCGCATGCGTCATAGCTAATACGGACCCTGCACGAAAGAGCGGCACCCACTGGGTTGCATTTTTCATTCCAAAAAGGGGTCCTGCAGAATACTTTGACTTGTATGGTAAGCCCCCCAGCAACAGGCTTTTTCGCGACTTCTTACATACAAATTCAGATGTGGTTGTAAATAGTAAAAAACGATTACAAGGTGCACTTTCATCTACCTGTGGTCATTATTGCTGTGTGTATCTGTATTTTCGGTGTAAAGGAAAAAGTTTAAAACATTTTCTGAAACAATTTTCCTTCAATAATTTTAGATTAAATGATAATAAAATCGTGAATTTATATCGGAAAATATACTTGAGAAAATTTTTAAAATATGGTGGGGGTAAATATAACCAGCTATGTATACCGGAAAATAAGAGTATAAATACGAGACGCTGGTGATGTACACTTAATGCTGAGGTATAAGTCGCCGCTTCAAGATGGAACCAGCACCTAAAGCTAAAAAACCTAAACAATTAAGTGAAAAAAAAGTGCGTGCAGAAGAGTTTAAAGTGATGGATACAAAACCCAAAAAGCAAAAACTTCGGCCGATACGGAAAAGAGGTAAAAACCAATCAGAGGCCCCGGGCGAAAATCTTTTGCTAAACTATACGTATCATCTGGACCATCACCATAATCAGAAAGTTGTCCTCGGATTTGATCCGATCTCGTTTGAGGCAAAGATAGTCTTTCACCGTCATGGACATGGGCCTGTCTTAACATTTTACCTCGGATGGTTGGAGGTTTACAAACATTTGGCCAAACTAAAAGACGAGGTTATTCCAGACATGTTCCCGCCAAACCAAGAGGAGCTTCAGACGAAATACACAATCCCCGTTGGTACAGGAAATATTGAGCTGACCCTTAATGAACTCTACAAATTAATTGATATGCAGGATTTCTTCAAGATTGTAATGTTCCACAATAACAATGCTGCCGAAAGTGAGAAGGAGTACTATAAGAAATATTGTGAAAAGTGTAGAAGTAAAAATTTAATTTTTTTACCTGAAGAAGACTTTTTTATACCGTCTAGAACCTCTTATGTGCATCTGAATTATTCTAGACTTTTCTTTGAGATACCTTTGTATTGCAGTACCAATATTCTGTTTGATATAATAAGCATCTAATAAATTTTTAATAAAATATATGAGGTTTTTGATTTCAATTTATAATAATTTTATTGATTAACATATACATAGGTACATATTTACACAGTTCTGCCGAGCGCAACGAATAAGAGATACATTATTGTGGATTTTACAGGGAAATTGATAATTTGTAAGTTCACTTAGTCTAGGTATTTCTCCAAGCTCGATGATTTCTGAAGCTGGTGTGTATTTCCTGACAAATGAAGCCTTGATTTCGCCTTTTACATACACGGTTGTATTTTCAAATCTTGAAAACAGATCGGGTAAATTGTTGTAGTTGATGTCTCCGTCATTCCAACGCAGACCATTTATATTCTGGACGTCATACTGGATCTGCCGTCTTGCCTTCGATGACAGTTCCTGGTATGGGTAGGGTGGCAGGAAATGATAAGTATCTGGGATGATTGTTCCAACAGCAAGGACGGCAAGTTCTTTAATAAAATACTGACCATTGTTCCCGCAAACAAACTGCAAGTCCAGAATAAATTTATCCATGTTATCAGTTGGCGGAAAAATACGGAATGAACTAGTATTGAGTACGCATATTTATATATGTTTTTTATCTCAATAAGTTACGGACTTCGTCGCTACAGCTGTAGGTGGGACAATCAATATAGTCATGTATTGCAGAGTTTATGAAGTGTTCAGCATCGTTGTACAGATGCATTCGATAAGCGCCGAATGCGATTTCTTCAGGAAGAAAATATTTTAAATCCCAGAGGTAACTGTTTAATTTAGCGCACAAGAACAGATCACAAAAAAGTTCAATCTCGATTTTACCGGTCAAATATAAATCGCATATAGTAAGACCACGGTGAGATTTTGCTCTTATTTCTTCATGTATTTGTTTCAGCCAGTCATTCTTTTTAAGATTGTCTAAAGTCTCACTGTGAATATTGTTTAGGTGGCATGCAACACACTGAATTCCACTAAATAAGTCATAGGCCTCAGCCGAAATTTCAGGTTCACAGGTCCACATTATTGGCTCGGCCGAATTCCCGGCTTCACACATCCACATTAGCTGCGTTTTTTTCACCGGGGTTTGTGACCAGATTTAACAGGAAATTTTGCATTGAATTGAAATTTATGAGTAGTTATACATATCAAAAAATGTTGGCTTGGCAAAAATAAAATCAAGTTGCCTGGATTTTATACCCATTTTACGTCAAATAGCAACCCAACAATTTGTCTGGTTTAAGGGTTTGAAGGTTGTATGCGTAAATATCATGGCTAATTTGATGCGCTTTCGACAATTTTAAAATCTTTATATATACGTGACAGTCTTTAAAATTTCAATTCAATGCAAAATTTCCTGTTAAATCTGGTCACAAACCCCGGTGAAAAAAACGCAGCTATTATTTAAGCTGAAACCTTGTGAGATCTTTGGGGGTGGGGGCTGACCCAAAAATAGAGTGTTGGCTGGTGCTAATTGCGGCTATCCCTCAGGTCTGGATAAAGTTTGTTTTACCTGTGCACTAAGTTACATTGACACTTACATATATTACATTATTTTATACTGATACATTTTTATCTGTCTAACTATAAGGATAACAAATTTCAAAATATCTTAAAATTAGTATGTATATTGGCATTGATTACTCTCGTTTCTTTTTGAAGCCATACGGGTAGGAAAAATAATCGTCTGTAACAACTCTTTTGTCAAACGTAAATGATAAGTGTTTTTTTTCCAATGTAGAAATAACAACGCCCGGGCGTTTCCGCTTAATTTTTTTTTCATTTTTAACGCACACGCCATCTTGGAAGCTCTCTTTGGTGACAATTGATTTCAAACACTCAAAATTGACAATTTTAGAATTTTCAAAATTAATTGTAATACCTTTACATTTAATAATGTACTCGGGCTCTTTCTCTGTCTCAACTTTAAGCCCGTAAGTTTTAGGTCCGGTGGTCACAAATTCTGAAATATAGGCGTTAGTGCCGAAGCATTCAACCTCATCAGTTAAATCTCCCAAAAACCCGGAGATTGTGAATGGCAAAGGCTTGTCTGTATCGTCCACAAATATTAAACTGTCGGTGTCACAGTATAAAATTTTGTCTCCCACTTTTTCTAAAACCTCATAGAGCTTAAGCCTTGCAAATGCTGTTGTGTAGGCTGCAATAAGTATATTTACGTGGGGAAGAATGTTTAGATTTTCCTGAATGTATTTCCAAGTTACCCACATGGTATTGTCATTAATTGGATATATAGAGCAAATTTCGATTCCTGGCGATTGTATAAAGTCGCAAAATTCTTTAAAATTATTTAAGACTTTTGTGTAGGTTCTATCTTCCCTTTGAGCGAATTTACCCCATAAGGAATTTAAACAAATTTTTGCCGTGTTACGCCTACCAATGTTTTTATGAATTTTGTCTTTGTCCAAAACAATACTTTCTTTTATCTCATAGTCCTTTATGAAGTTGTCTCTTTCCGCCTCAGTAATACATTTACTACCCCATCCGCTAGCCTCCTGCTTAATTTTTAAGAAAGTATTAACATACTCTGTAAATAAACCCCCATTTTTTTCTACCGGGTCATATACAGTATAATTATACTTCCAGACTTCGAAGACTTTTTTTATCTTATACCCCTTTTTAACGGCTAAAGCCACTTCGGGAATAATCCATGTACCGGTAATCTGTTTTTCTTCTTCATTATGATGGCACGGAGAAACTCTATTTTCGTCAGCACATTTTTTACAAAGTGCGAAATACAGCTTTAAGTTAGTTTTAAAAGGCAGCACGGGTAAAAACAAATTAGATGGCGCTACAACAGAATACATAATAAAGCCATGCATTGACAAAATTTCCGATAATAAAGGCATGTGATCATTTCGAAATATTTGCGGGTGTCCAATAGGGTAGGGTGAATATTTGTTAATATACGGGTACAAACTTGTAAAGTCTAAATAACGAATTGTTTCTGTTTCTTTTGCTTTGTGATATAGTTTGAATACCTCTGTACGCTCTCCAAAAACAGCACTGCGTGGGTTAAGTGGTACAGGTATGTCTGCAACAAGCATTTTTAATCTTTCATCTATAAGAGGATTTGTTTTTAGAAATTGTCTGAATTCACATTCCCAAATGTATACCAGATTATAGCTGTGATGTCTAATTGTGTCAATTCTTTTTAGAGTGGCCTCATACCTTTGATCAATAGTCTCTATCCTTTGATATGTGCTATTTGTAAATTCTCGAACTTTAAAACAGTCGTTACAGCCATGATAAAAACAGCCAAAAAACTCGTAAACTGTGTTGGTTTCTGAATTAAAACCATCTACCTGTAACCCGCACCTTTCCAACTTCACCTCACCTTTGTTGTTGGCAGAGACAATCTGGTGACTGGTTTTTGTGCCTTCCCAAGCAAGCCATTTGGCAGCAATCAATGAATGATTTTTGGACTTAAAATAACCATTTTTAGGCATTATACCTAAAACATTATTCTTTAAATAGTTCTTCCGGAAAACCAGCATACAGGCTGACGCTATAGTTAAAGACTCCACAAAGGGATTTATTTGCGTTATGTCAAGAAACTCTCGCATAAATCGAGTACACCCTAAACGTAAAATGTTAACGTCATTTATACAATATTTCAGCATTTCTTCTTTATTATTGAAAACCCCCCTGGAAGCGGTATTATACCAATTTAGGAACGCTGCCCTCTCTTTTATCTTCATGGCTGTAAAGCCATATAATTCAGGGGGCGGGTAGTCACCAGTGTAATCAATATTCTCTGTGGTGTTAAAGTAGTAAGGGTAATATCCTTTTGCGTGATCGTTAATATCAAAGACTTCAGGAAACTTAGAGAGAGGTAGCGCCAAAAAATTTAGCGAATCAATAAAAACCAAATTTTCGCATGTTAATTTCATTATTTTCATGCCGTTCATTATTGGCTCTATTTTTAAATTCCTAGCCAGAAGTTCGGAAATTAGAAAATGGCCATCATACCCTTGCAAATTATGTGCTATACAGTACACGTTGGTAATTGAGGGGCGAGGCCTTAAGCAATAATCTAAAAAAATTTTCACAACATTCGTCTCACCGTCGTATTGGAAAATGTACTGCCTATCACCACAAACGTTACATTTTTCTTTCACGTCCGGTTGTTCATAACAGTTGTAGCAGGTCTGTTGGGCAACAATTAAATTTACAATATGTAGGAAAGAAGTGTCGCTACTTTCGTATAAAGTATTTTGTGTACTTTCACAATCAAAAAAAATTAATAAATATTTCTTATCTTTCCTCCCGATGTACCGTTTAATGTAACAAAGATGTTCCGGCGGAACAATTTTTGAGCAAATTTGACATAAATACTCATTGCAGACATGGTCGCCTAATTCCCTTTTAGTGAGATTAAGAAATTTGGCACATGACTTGCAAATTTTAAAACTATCACATACACTTTTATTTTTAATTTTATTTTGGAGATGGTTGGTAAAACAGATCTCGCCTCTAAATGTACGACCGCAATCCTCACACGCTCGGAGTTTTTCAACAAATTTACATGGCGGAAAGGTGTCACAGTAGCGACATTTTACTTTGCATTTGTGTAATTTCGCCTCTGATAATTTATCACAAAAAGGGCAGGCATATCTCTTGTTAAAAAAACCTGTCAGTGATTTAATAACATAAAAGTGTTTTAATGTTTGCGAAAAATATAGACAAATTTTTTTTTCAGACCCGCCTTCATTTGGCAGTTTGAATAAGATTGAGTTTGGGTTTTTTAAATCATCAAACACAATGATCTGATAATTAGTTAAAAAGTTTTGAAATTTATAGAGGTCTATTAAAATGCACCCCTTTTCGGTAATCGTAACCTTTGAATTTTTGCATAACTGATTTGCCAACTTATCCAGAGTTTGAATAACAGAAATACTTTTCTGTTTACTGAAGTTTTCCGAGAGCATTTCAACAGCATAGCATATACTTCGCGGAAGACAATTCACGTCATTTTCCGTACCCACGTCTATCACACTCGTTTTTTTAGCTAAAGCTGTGCTCTCCGATACACATTTAGGATTTATTTTACCTCCTGCGAAAGGGAAATTGATTATGTCTGCATTTACCTGCATGACATCGTCGGAAAGAAAAATTTCGTTGGATTGATTCACATTGGAAATTAATCCAGTTAAATATTCCCCGGATAAATGCGTAATAGGCCTAACACTAGACCATATGGGCTTTACGTGTGGTGAATTAGGTAGTGCAATTGAAAAACCAATTTTGCTACCTGCCACAGAATTTGACAACACTTCTTTAAGCACATTATCAAACGCATGTTTTAATGTCTCGAGAGGGTTTTGACCGGTGTTACCGAAATCTTGTAACTGAAAAACAAGTTTAACACCCTTCGTGTGGAACCTTCTGTAAAACGACGTCTGCTTTGAAAGTAATGTGAAGCCTTTGTTTAGACCACTACCGCACTGAATTATTTGAGCTGCATCACGTTTTTCCGGTAGAATATTTTCAGCAGTTTCACAAATCATAGTGTCGGACCGTTCCTCAGAATTAAGGAAATTAATAGCGTTTGTCAGGACACTATTGGCTAGGGGCACATTATGCAGAATTGAGTGCTTTGTTATCAATGACAACAACAAAAACTTTTCGCGATCCGAAAACACCACGTTATTTTTCCTAACTGTTTCTATACAAATATTTAAGGCGGACAAAAATATTTCAGGGTTTAAATTTACCGCACTCTTTAAATGGTTAATAATTTCGTTGGACGTCATCTCTACAGTTAATTTTTAACATTTATTTCTTAAACTTACATAAAACTATTCTTTTATTCAGGTACCACTCCCAAAAGTCGACGGTTTCAGCCTCCTCCTCGGGCTCGAAATCCTTCTCTGCTTTAGCGCCTGTGGGAAGGGTCGGCACCGCTGCCTCTGATTCTGCTTCTTTGGTAGTGTCTGATGCGTGCTGCTCTTCACCGGGTACCATAATCGATAAATCTTTTGAGAGAAATAAAGGTGATATTAAAATTATGATTAGACAAAAAACGAGTAATATAGTCGACTTTTTCATGAAACGTAAACAAATATTTTTGTACTTACCCTCTTTTGGTCTGAAAATTAAACACTCCCGTATATTCAATGACGTCCGCACCGTAAAACTTGAAAGAGTGAAAAAAGACTATTCACTACACTTAACCACTTGTAAAAATCAGCCGAAGTCTGTCGCCGCACAATTTAACACCAGCCTTTTATACATTCTTCTTCGGTATATTTATTAAAAAGAAAAGCAAAACAGAGACTATGTAGGGTCAACCACCCATTAAATAAACAGCATTTAACCCTTCTTTATCAACGAGTCGCCACTGTCAATAACGCATCCATTACAAGTCTTAAACCTATTAAGACATTTCCTTGTCCTACGTCAAACTAAAATTTAAAATGCTTCCGCGTATAACCCTTCCTTATCAGCGAGTCACCACTGTCAATCACACGTCTATGAACATAACTTCGTCTCTTATTAGTCTTAAACCTATCAGATCAGTTCTTTGTTCTACAACAAACTGAAATTTAAAATACTTCCACGTATTGCTAAGTCTATCAAAACAATCAGTTTCAGGTCTTTGCTGTATTACAAGTTACTATTTAAAATGCATCCCTATGCGCTTAAATCCACCAGAGCAATTAATTCTAGACCTTTGCTCCACGAGCAGTTGGAATTTAAAATAGTTCTTCGGGTTACAATTAATAAATATTAGAGCAACGCAGTACAAAAAGTTGCAGTTAGAGGTGTGTTGTGCAACATAAAGATCGGCCATGGTATATAAGGATCATGCCGTCGTTCGGTGATTTCAGAAGTCCTTGGAAAGCTGCAGACGGACTATTACGACAAGTTGGGAAACAATGGTAAGTGATGGTGCATTACATGTTTTACTATGATAAAATTAATAATTTTTACTACACAGAGTGCGTTCGAATTACTACAAAGTGTTGCTGAAACTGCGCAGGACAATTTAATACCAACAGCCTCGCTGGAAATTGGGAAAGAACACAAGATAAAATATTTTCGTCTTGTGAAGACCAAATACGGCCTGCGGCTCACGGTACATTTCACGGACAACAACTACATCTTTCTCCCACCCAGATTTACTGAGAAGGTGAAGACCCAACGGCAGGTGGATGAGCTAAATCAGCAGGGCGAGCACTCCCTCATCTTTGAAGGACAGGATGAGTCAAGAGGAGGTTTTCTAAAATTTAAATTTTTACAAAAATAAAAATGCTACTCAGAAGCCAGACATAGCATCAATGTTTGTACTCTATTCTCATTTTCTTTAAAAAATGTAGGAAAACTACAATAAAAATATCTCGACCGAATTTGTCTTTTATTTCAATAACTAGCCCATCGTACCTTACCCCTGCCTTCAAAGTTCATCGGCACGCACTTCCCCATTTTCCAAGACTAATTGTTATGCAACTACCCATCGCTCCTCACCCCTGCCATCAGGTTCACCGGCAGGTTCTTCTTCATTTTCAAGATCAGTTGTTGTGCAACCCCTCAACGCTCCTCGCCCTTGTCTTCAAGTTCATCGGTATGTCCACCATGTAGCCCCCACACGTGCTATGTCCACCAGAGCCATAGGTAAAACCAAAACAAAACCTCTCGCGCATACCCACGACAAATTTTTCTTTTTTCGCCTTCTTCGCAACTTCACTTCTTCCGGACACAGCGTTAGGACAGGGCAAAACAAAGCCCCCCGCGTATCCACATATGCACTGCAAATTTTTGTATCACTCTTTTTGCATAATTGTACACTGCACGCACAGCGATTCTTTATATTTGCCTGATTACCCTTTCGTCTCTTCTGGCCACTCCGGATTGCAGTTTTTTTTCCCCTTTTTTGTCATCTTCTTTATCGCGGCACTTCTCCCGATCACTGCATACATGCCAATTGTTATATTCTGCACAGGATCCCCTACATCTTTTCTACTTTTCACACCCACAGAATGTAAGCGAACCAACCTACCCATCTCTTTCACTCCCGACCGCAAGTTGTTTTAAGCACGGAAAAATGACTAGCTCTCCCCCTTCAGCCAACCACTCCAACAACAAAACCCTGCTTTTTTCTTTTTGTCTCCAAACAAGTGTAACTAGGACGTGTCTATCTAGCTCCCGCCTCAACAAGATCTTATGACCGGTGGGTACAAGTACCTCGCAAAAACAACCCGGTGGGGTACCTCTAATGCTGTCCCTACGTCACCTAGTGCACTTTATATGAGCGGTGGGCTCCTTACTACTAAGCTAAGCGAAAGGGTAGAACAATTCTGGAGGCTGGAGGAAACTGCACCACCGTCCACCACCATGTCACCAGCAGAGCTTGAATGTGAAGCACACTTCAGTCGCACCATGCAACGAAATAAAGAGGGACGTTTCATTGTGAAACTACCATTCGCCCAGGAACCAAGCACCTTGGGAGATTCCATAACAGTTGCTCTTACCAGATTTCACGCTTTAGAACGCAGGTTGATTAAAAACCCAGAACTTCAACAACAATACCAGGAATTCATGCAGGAGTATGTGAAGTTGGGACACATGAAGCAAGTGGACATCAAAGACGTCTCCAAGCCTTATTACTTCATACCGCACCATTGCGTACTGAAACCGGAAAGCACCACTACCAAGCTTCGTGTGGTTTTCGATGCATCCAGCAAAACGAGTACCAATTTAGCACTCAACGACATCCCGTATACCGGCCCCGCCATCCAGGAGGAATTGTTCGCCATTTTACTTCGATTCCGTGTTCCACGTTTTGTATTTACGGCAGATATTACAAAAATGTATCGCCAAGTGTTAGTAGACGAAGACGACCAAAAATACCAAATGATCATATGGCGAGATCGTCCAGACTTGCCTTCTCAGTACTTTCAATTATGTACTGTTACATACGGTGTAACCACAGCACCCTACCTGGCCATAAAATGCCTTCATCAGCTAGCATCACAATCATCACATCATATTTATCGTTTCATATCCAATTGCCACCAGCGAAAGGAGGCAGATAGATTAAAGTCGTCGCTTACTGTGGAGGAATTGGATAGAGCACTCATCGCCATCGTGAAAGAGGTCCAAAACCAAGGATTTCCAGAAGAACTGAGGTCGTTGCGGAGAACTCAACAAGTACACAGCCAAAGTGTTTTGAAAACCCTAACTCCATTCATAGACAACGAAGGCATCATTCGAGTGGGAGGTCGATTACAAGCATCCACTTTGCCAGTTGACGCCAAGCACCCAATGGTACTCCCATATATGCATCCCATTACCAAATTATTGATGACATTCATACATGTTAGACATGCCCACGTGGGACCTCAAGCATTGTTGGCTATAACCAGACAGAGATTTTGGCCAATTCAGGGAAAAACACTTGCCAGAAGTATTGTCCATAAGTGTGTCCAGTGTTGCAAGGCCAAACCACTATTGCTAAACCAGTTCATGGGCAATCTGCCACCACGCAGAGTTCAACCAGCGCGACCATTTGTCAACGCCGGAGTAGATTTTTGTGGACCATTCGCTATTCATTATAAGCTCAGAGGAAAACGCCCCCAGAAATGTTATGTCGCAATATTTTGCTGTTTTGCCACAAAGGCAATACATATCGAAGTAGTCAGCGACTTAACAACGGAAGCCTTTTTAGCCGCTCTCAAACGTTTCGTTAGCCGACGGGGAAACTGCAGACATTTACATTGCGACAATGCCACCAATTTTGTCGCAGCCTGGAATCAGCTACGTGAACAACAAGAGAATATCTACTCAAATAGTTCAAAGGAGCAGATCAGCAATTTCTGTACCGCCAGAGGAATTGATTTCCATTTTATCCCACCCCGTGCACCCCACTTCGGTGGATTGTGGGAAGCAGCAGTTAAGTCGGCGAAACATTTGATGAAGCGCAGCATTGGAGGCGCATCCACTACCTACGAGGAATTGGAAACCATTATGGTCGAAATAGAGGCCATATTAAATTCTAGGCCATTGACACCAATGTCATCTGATCCGAATGATCTTTCGGCATTGACACCAGGACACTTCTTGATCGGCGAGCCTTTAACCGGAGTGGTGGATCAAAGAGCTGAACCCTTGACAGTGAAATTGCTTCAGAGATGGAGAATGATTTCCCAATTAAAGAACGAGTTTTGGGTTCGGTGGACTCGTGAGTATCTTAGCGAGTTACAGCACCGTTACAAATGGAATCGACCAATCGAAAACATCAAACCAGGCACCATGGTCCTGTTAAAAGACGAAAACGTCCCAGTCCTGAAGTGGCCCCTCGCTAGAGTAATCAATTGCATTAAAGGACGTGATGGTTTTATCCGAGTAGCTGACGTAAAGACCAGTAGTGGAACCCTCAGAAGACCCATCCATAAGATGGCACCACTGCCTATCGAAAGAGATGATTCGGAGGACGTCGCAACATCGGATTCCACTAAAAACGAAATGCCTCCAACCCCTCCGCCAGAGCCTGAGCGAGATGAACCAGGACCATCTGGCTCACAACCAGATCCAACACCACCCAAACGAAAAAGGGAGGACCACAGTCAAGATTCCCGGCCAGGATCATCGAGTCATACATACCAGACGTCGTCCTCTGAACCCATGGAGTGTAGCCTTGCTAGCATGCCTTATCTTACCGGTGTTTTCGATAAATATTGTTATTCAACCATTTACGTCGCAACCAGGATTGTATTTTGAAGGCATGGGCTCTGCTCATCTATTCACCAACGAATGGAATCTGGTGGTGTTTTACAACATGACCCCATACTGGCAAGAATTTAATAATCTGGAAGGCCAGATAAACCAGTTGACCCGCATTTGTAGTTTAATGGGCAACAAACCTTCATGTATCCAGACAATCGAGAACTTCCAAACCACCGTGACACAGATTCAAGGAACCAACCAATTACTTATTCGCCAGCCGAGGATTAGAAGCAGACGTGCTCCACTCAACATCATCGGGAATATTGCCAGTTCCCTATTTGGCGTACTAGATTCAACGTACGCAGAAGAGATGAGCCATACCATAGCAACCATCCAGGGCAATGAGAAACATTTGCTACAATTGATCAAAAACCAGACTTCCATCATTGATTCTACCGCCAATTTAATGAAAAAATCACAGGATGTTATCGATAGCCAACTACGTGCGTTCAACACTCAAGTGAATAAAACCATCGCTGAGATCAATGGCATCAAACAGGAATTAAGACAACAGCGTTACCACGAAATGTTTAACACTTTCTCCATCCATTTGATTTTGTCTCTCAACGCATACCAGAATGTCCAGGCTTCGTTAATAGACGTTATCATCGATACACACCACGGCAAAATCAATCCACGATTATTGTCTCCAAGCCAGCTAAGAACGGAGCTTCTAGTGATTAAAGAGAATTTGCCACCAATGTTGAGACTGCCAGCAAATCAGAACAACTTGCTTGAGTTATACCAATTGATGACAATCGAGGGCACGATTGTCGAGAACCAAATCATATTCAGAATCAGGTTGCCATTGTTCTCTTATGAGCAGTTTGAATTACTCCGAATTGTACCTGTGCCAGTTCAGGTGAATGATACATTTGTCGTAATTGAGCCAGCATCCAAGTTTCTCATCATCAACCTACATCGAGACCTATACTATCCCCTACCAGAGCAGGAATTAGGAATGTGTCAATTGGCTAGCCACACTAGTTACATGTGTAAACAGCACCATCCGCTGTATCGAAGAGGTTCCAACCTAAGCTCCTGCGAGATTGAATTTTTGACCCAGTCGCCAAATCCAAGTACTTGCAAATTCACCACAAATCACCAGGTCGCACGATGGATCCAGTTATTAAATCCAAATCACTGGATATATGTTGTAAAGGATGAATCTAATGTCAACATCGTGTGCGGAGACGCAGTCATCTCGAAGACATTAAAGGGGTCAGGCCTACTCTATCTACCAAGTGGATGCAACATAAAGGAAGAACAAGCAACCATATCTTCGCATAATACTTATCCCACGGTTCTCAGGAGTTCGTTTGTGACAACCAAAAATCTCACAGACATCCTAACACCATTCGAATTGTCGAAACTCACTCACCAGCCAACATCTCGCCTAGAACTTGATGCCGAAATTGACAACTTAAGAAAGCAGATTAAACAGCTCCAATCAGAAGAGACGTTGCCCACCAGACACCTAGGACACGATGTACATCACTTCAGCCTAGGATATACCAGTGTGTCGGTTAACGGTTAATTTTGAACAATTCCAAATTAATTTATATGTAGCTAAAGAACTTTACAAAATGAGGAAAATATTAAAAATCCAAGTAGCTTCAGATCAAAGTAGTTTCAGATCAGAGTAGTTTCAGGAAAAAGTTTAACTTTGTAATAGAAAATTTTTAATAATCAAGTTAGTTCGAAACAGATAGCCAGTCAGTTATTACAAAAAATCAAAAAAGGAAAAGGCTGTAAATAAAAATATAAAATAAAAACCAATTAAAAGAAACTACTGAATAAATTTAGTACTAAACCAATAACCAATCGAAACGGAATCGTTAAACAACTAAATTATAGCGCGATATCAAATTTACAATTCTGCGCTCAACAACATAATTAAGGAGGATTTTTTCACATCCCCGAAGATTACACCCCAGCATTTGTATGGTGTCTTGTTGGGGTAAAAACAAGAAAGCCCCAACACCAGCCTGCTATTGATCATCACCACCAATCCCATTACCACGACGCCTTTCAGCAGCCTTTACTGTGGACCCAAGCTTGACTGTTGAGCCCTTAGCTCAACGGGGGGAGGATGTTTAATCTCAGAAATTAAAATTGATTAGGTGGCATAGTTTAAAACAAGTCCAAGAATTATGATCCAACATTTTTGTGAAACATCAGCATAAAGTCCCTTCGCACGATGCAAGCTTATCCGCCTTTGGTTTATCTATGATAAAAAACTGTCGCTTACGATCCAATTTCATCTCGCGGCTCGCATCTCGTCCAGCGTTAGTTCCCGTGCGCCACTTGAAAATATTCCCATTAAAAACTGCTGCCATAGGCATTCGGTTAGCTCGCGGTCTCGGGTTTCGTGGGAAGAGCCGTCGCTGCTATCGGCCTTTATGCTGATCGTCCAATTTTGCGATAAGAAATTAGTTGTTCTAATTTATTTAAGGGAGCCCCCATGAAATAAAGTAGTCCTTCTTTAGACATACTCCAAGTCAGTCGTTTCATTCATTTCCCTCAGTCACCGTTGGATTTTGTGCTGCTTTTGGAATTGCTGCCAGCGCCCAGTGATTTTCGCCAAGTGTTTTTGCACCCATTATTGTGCTCAGGTTGATGCACTTGAGCACCCATCATCAGTTGTGCGGTCCAAGTACCCCACATTTCAATCTTTATTGTGCGGGAAACAAACTAGTTATCTCGCGTTAAAAACAGGCTGGAACATTCTTTGAACAGTCGAGGGAGGTTTCCCAGTCTTTACGAGTACAAGCATCTAATTTATTGGCCAAGAAATACACCAACCAGTCATCCCATTCCTTTACAGGCCGAGACAGATTTTCAAGCGCTCTGACTGCTTTATTAAATCTGTCGAGAACTCTTCTAAGCTCGCTAGGAGTTTCAGACGACATAGCAGGCAAAGTAATGAGCTCGTTGAGATTCGAGTTAACTAATACTCTTTTATTATCATACCGAGATAATATTGTGTTCCAAGCAGCCGCATAATTAGAATTTGTAACCGAGAAATGTTTAAGTAGCTTGGCTGCCTCGCCAGTAACAGAAGATTTTAAATAATGCATTTTCTGCACGTCAGACAAAGCTGCATTATCGTGAATAAGGGCTAGATACGTATCCTGAAAGGAGGGCCACTCCAAATATGATCCACTAAAGTTTGGCAAATTTATTTTTGGAAGCTTTATCATGTCTGAAGACGTTTTGACTGCGGTGGAGTGGAGCAGCTGAGAGTCATCTGCACTAGGCGTTTCCCTAGGAGCTTGAAAAGCTGCAAGCTCCTCCTGCAGCCAACCGATTGCTGCAACATATGTACATTCCACATCGGAATAAAAATCGGAAGTAAGGAACCCGTCTGTTTTAAGAGTTTCCTCGTCAGTAACTTCGAATAAACTTTCGTGCGTTCTAACAAATTGTTGCCAATAAGTTTGCAATAATTGTAAACGCGTTTTTAGAAAGATTTCGGTCCGTTTTTCTTTGCCTGTCTTACTCGCATTTGCAGTGAAATTATGGATTCTGTCCGCAGTTAATTTAACTTTATTCTTGAGCTTTTCCATTATGTTTAGGGTAGTAAATTAAAGCAAATGTGTTAAAGAAATTAAATACCAGCCACAATTTCGACGCGCACTTCTTTAGCACAACCCGAAAATGTCACTTTGTTCTCTAAAGCTCACTGCAAATGATCAACGATGCTCACGAAATAGCTCGAAAAGTCCACGATTATATTTTGAGGAAACCACAAAAGTTCCAAAGCCAAAAAGAGATAAGCTCCACGAATAATTGTCCGAAAAGTTTGTCCGAAAAGTTCACGATCCTCGAAAGCCTCAAAAGCTCACTTCACTTCTATGCATAGCAGCATAGCATAAATTATGTTGTGCTCAATGTTCGAAACTAAGTTAATGTTTGAATGTTCACCGTTTTGGCTTAATTTTTCAAATTAGTTTTTCAAGTTTATAATTTTCAGATACGAGTATATGTAGAATGTAGAATTCAATAGCATGCTTAGATTAATGTCTTATTATGGATTACGGCAAAATGTATGTTGCATGTTAGTATTAAAGAAATGGAACGAACTCACAGGATTCCAGGATTCCCTGAAGATAGTGCTACTCTTCCTATTGTCCCGATCCGATGATAGCCTCTGTTGATTATGTCCCGCTGCAGCACAGGCGAATGCACCATAAGCACGTGGGGCTCTATTTTGGCACAGACCAAATTTGGGCAAAAAATCACCAATGTTAATCTTAATTTATATTAACGCGGATCGCAAATAGTCAGTAGTTTATAAGTTTTTAAGTTTTTAAATCACTTAGGTGATTTATTTGGCAATTACCACCTTCCGTTAATCAGCACATGCGGTAGCTGACCGAACCGAATTGTTCTACACAGGTAGACGTACAGCGCGAATATACTTTCGCCGGAATTTTATAGAGTTTCACAAGTCGCGATTAAAAACTCACTTATCCGGCTCGAAGGACCAAAAAATGTAAATAGTTAGAGTAGGTTTAAGTAAAATAAAAACGCGCTGGTTCGGAGTAAAGTTAAGCTGTATATTTTCCTTCTGTACAGTGCGGCGGTTAACAAGAAAGTGGGTGACGAGCAGTTACAATTGTCAGTACATAGCCAGTTACAGTTTTTGATTTCAGAGGCAGAGAGTACATGGTAGTAAATACAGTGGCTTGTGAACTTAACCACGTACAATTAGAATGAATTTTAGTTTACAAAAGAGTGTATAAGTTAATGTTGACTTGAAGTTGACTCTTAACAGTAGCTAACTCACTGTTTGGAGTGCTCGATTCTGAATATGCGAAAACGATGTCCGAAACCATTGATGATATCAATGAAAATGAAGATCATCTCTTAATATTGCTAAAAAATCAAACATCGATAATTGATTCAACACTAAACATCATGAAAAAGGATCAATCAGCCGTAGAGAGAAAATTCGAAGAATTAGACAAACGCATGCAACAATTGGAAGGTCAAATAAATCGTACCGGAGAGGAAAATTACGAACTCAAGGTCGTGCAGCTATTCACATCATTGTCTATACAAATGTCGCTAATAGCGTCGAATTTGCAGAAAACTCAAACGGTAGTAATCGATGTGCTGACCGATATTCATCACGGCAGAATCAGTCCTCTGCTCGTAACTCCACAACAACTAAGCCGAGAGTTGATCGCCATCAAGAATCACCTACCTCCGTCATTACGGTTACCAACAGATCAGAATATATTACAACTTTACAAAACCATGTCTGCAGCAGCAGGAATTGCTAACAAGCATGCAATCATCAAAATTGGGATTCCATTGGTCAGCTTGGAAAAGTTCGACCTGTTTAAAATGACGCCAATACCAGTACTAGTTAATGATACGCTAATGGCTATAAGACCATGCGCTAGTTACATTGCCTTTACGTCATATAGAGATCAATATTTTACGATGACGGATCAAGAACTATCGTCATGCATCTCAACAGAAGAATCGGGCTATCTATGTTCACAAAATCATCCTATATATAACAAGTTGGCTCACAGTTGCACTTGCGAAATAACTCTGTTCAACAAATCGCCACTCAGGAAATGTGAGATTCAAAAAGCCTGGGATAGCCTCATTTTAACTCAACTTAAGGCTCCAAATCAATGGATATTCGCAACAAGGGATGGAATCACTGTAAATACACTGTGTAAGAATAAAGCAAGACCAGTCAGCTTAAGTGGTTCGGGTCTATTGAAATTATCACCAGGCTTCGCTATCAAACATGATCTAGTCACAGTTCGTGGAACCAACACCTATCTAAGCAGCATCAAGGCATCCTATACGAGGTCAGGTGATCTGGGTGAATTCTCTATCCCGGTACGTGCAGAACCTACCAGAAGCGAATCGACACCCTACAAGGGTCAACAAGAACAGCTTGAAACATTAAAGAAACTAATCGCATCACAACTACAAGAAGAGTCATTAAAGAGGCCCCACCCTAACAGCAGTCATCAGTTCACGATAGGATATCTCGCATTGGCAGTAATTTTGGTCATCATTCTCATCATTTGCGTGGTACTCATCAGATACAAGGAAAACATCTGCAAGGGCCCATCAAAACGATCTACAGCGGCACCTACACCGGCACCAAGAAAATCTAAAGAGTTAGACTTTAGTGTAAACATTTAATTCTAAATCATATTATATTAGGGTTCTTGAACCGCAGTTCAACGCGGGGGAGAATGTTAGGAAACATAAAATCAAAAATATCAAAACAACATGACCCACAAATGGCAATTGCTTACGAAACAAAAGTACCTACCGCACTACGCGGAAGAGAAGAATTTACGTTGTTAGCATTTGCTGAGTTACTGTACTACTTAAGTAATCTAGCAACTCGCGTGCCGCTGCGCCGGTTCGCTTACTTAAGGGAAATGCAGTTCAAGTACAATGCTGATTATTTAGGTTGCAATGCTAAGCAATTGTAATTTGGGGACATGTTTGGTAATTGTTTGAACTGTAGTTAATTTTGAATTAAGCTTTTTTGTTGTATAAATATTGAAGAAAATAATAATAACGTGTTCAGTTGTTAACTTGCGCTCGCTTTATCACTTTAACCACAGCCAAACTCCTTGCTGGTATAACTTGTTTAAGTGCCGGTTATACCTTTAACTATAGCAAGACATCTTCGCGAGTATAATTGGTTCAAGTGCCGATTATACTTCTATTTTACCGCGAGTGTAATTGGTCCAAGTACCGATTGGACTTCTACATTCTACCGTTAAGGCAAAGGAGCCTTATCGTTAACAAGTAGTTTGAACATTGCAAAAAGCTTGTGCAATTTCGAGTCATTTAATTGCCGTGGTCGCGACAATAAAGTGTGCGCATCTGCAGAACCCGGTGTTTTATTTGGTGACTACCGAGTGCTCTACACACTTCCCAGGGCTGATTTACTTTCAGCGAACCCGGACGCGAGTGCGAGTTAAGCCCGTGTTGGGGTCATCCCACGGGACGGAAGGTAAGTGCCGTGCCCTAAAATCTGCGTGCTTTTATCCCGGAACGTGTACCGGAGTTGGGTCGATTTATTTGGTGCCGGGAGAATCGAGTTGGGTGACAAATCGTCCAACCCTCTAAAAGCGCTTGGAGCAGCCCCGTGGTGCTAGTGCGGAAGGAGGATGGCACCCTTCGTTTCTGTGTGGACTACAGGCGGTTAAACGAAGCCACAAAGAAGGACTCCTATCCTTTGCCCCGCATAGACCTCACCTTGGACGCTTTGGGAGACTCCAAATGGTTCAGCACCCTCGACTTGCAGTCTGGGTACTGGCAGGTTGAACTGGAAGAAGATGACAAGGATAAGACGGCGTTTTCCATTGGTACTGGCCTCTACGAATTCGTAGTAATGCCATTTGGACTTACGAACGCGCCAGCCACCTTCCAGCGGCTTATGGACCGTGTCCTAGACGGCCTGCACAACTTGCCTGGTGTACCTCGACGACATCATCGTCCACGGCAAGACATTTGACGACATGTTACGACACTTGGAGCTCGTCCTGCAACGGCTGCGCCAAGCCAATTTGAAAAGTTCGCCCGCCAAATGTGAATTGTGTAGGGACACGGTCAAATTCCTGGAACACGTCGTGTCAAAAGATGGCCTTTCAACCGACCCGGACAAGGTTAAGGCTGTAAAGGACTGGCCCACGCCGACCAGCAAGACTGAGGTCCAATCATTCTTAAGCCTACGTGCCTACTACCGGTGCTTCGTGTTAAACTTTTCGGAAATCGCGAAGCCTCTCACTGCGCTAACCGAAAAGCATCGTGCCTTCTGCTGGGACGAAGCTTGCGAAAGGGCCTTTCAGTGCCTCAAAGGGAAGCTAATGTCAGCCCCCATATTAGCCCAGCCGAACGAACAGGACCTGTTTGTCCTCGATACCGATGCCAGCGACTCCGCTTGGGGGGCCGTGTTGTCCCAGATGCAAAATGGAGAAGAGAAAATAGTGGAATACTACAGCAAGACACTCAGTAAGGCCGAGAGGAATTACTGCGTGACACGCAAGGAGCTGCTTGCTGTAGTCAAGGCGATGCAACACTTTCAACCCTATCTCCTGGGACGGCACTTTCTGTTGCGCACCGACCACGCGTCCCTCAAGTGGCTAATGAACTTCAAGGAGCCGGAAGGACAAATAGCTCGTTCGCTGGAAAGGCTCCAGGCGTACGACTTTGAGGTTCAACATCGACCGGGGCGAATACACGCGAATGCCGATGCACTCGCCCGACGCCCGTGTGCCGAGACGAGCTGCGGCTACTGCGCACGGCAGGAGGAACAGCATGCTGCCCGAGTTCAAGTAGCCATTGTCACCGAATCCATGGCTGACCTGCAGGACCGCGATGCCCACCTGTCTGTAGTAAAGAATTGGGTTAAAGAAGGACAAAAGCCATAGAGGGAACAAATTTCTCACCTGAGCCCAACAGTCAAGGCTTACTGGACCCTGTTCCCATCGCTGTGCATCAAGGACGACGTGCTATACCGGAGCTGCCCCAGTGCTATTGGCGTTGTGGCGGTTGCAACAAGCAAGCGGTGAATTAAAAAGTGAAAACGTAGCAGGCCACGAGATGAAGTTTTTGTTATATAAAATGGAAAATATGAGTTTGGCAATTGATTCCGGCCAGTAACAACAACACTAAAATAAACAAACTGTAAATAATAATAAAAGTGGAAATAAAATATAAAATAAAAATAATAAATTATTCTAATTTAAATAAAATTTAAATGGAGGCTAGTCCCCCATAGCGTGAACACTCAGATGATCGTGCCGGAGGCCACTAAACGTCAAATCATCGAGCACTGTGACAGCACCACAGCAGGAGGACATCTCGGAGTAGAGACGACGCTGGCGAAAATAAAGCAACGGTATTACTGGGTAGGTTGTAGCCAGGACGTAAGAGAAGCTATCCGGAGTTGTCTGCTGTGCCAGCAAAGATCCGGCGCTACGCCTAAGAAACGAGCCCCGCTACGACTTTACAACGTAGGGGCACCGTTCGAGCGAGTGGCAATTGATATCCTGGGACCTTTAACACCCACGGTCCCACACGGCCATCGATACATGCTACTATGTATCGACTACTTCACCAAGTGGCCGGAAGCGATGCCACTGCGAGATTACACCGCCGAGAGCGTAGCAGATGCCCTTATCAGCTATGTCTTCTCTAGATTCGGCGTGCCCCTACAGTTGCACTCAGATCAAGGACGTAATTTTGAGTCGGAGGTGTTCCAAGCCGTAATGCGGAGGTTTGGGATTGAAAAGACCCGGACCACCCCGCTACATCCGCAATCAGACGGCATGGTGGAGCGCTTCAACCGAAGCCTCCTTAGCGCACTCTCATAATTCGTCGCGGAGAACCAGAACGACTGGGACACGTATCTTCCCTTCATTCTGCTGGCTTACAGGTCTGCGGTCCACCAGACAACAAAACAAACCCCAGCCAGGCTGAATTTCGGGAGAGAACTACGCCTCCCCGTGCAGCTGATCACCGGAGAACCACCGGGTCAACCCCTGGACCCCCGCGAATACCTGCAGGAGCTGCAACATCGCCTGGAAGTAGCGCACGACTTCGCTCGAAAAAATATTCGGAGCGGCAGCGAGGTAATGAAACAGCGGTACGACCTCTCCGCAAAGGCAAACCCATTCAAGGTCGCCGACAGGGTTTGGCTGCATCACCCCCGCCGTAAAAAAGGGCGATGCCCCAAATTACAACGGGACTGGGAGGGCCACTTCCGTGTGCTGGAAGTGATTAACGAGGTGAATTACCGCATCACCAAGGACCCGAAAGACCCGCCGAAAAAGACTACGGTAGTCCATCGCAATCGTCTTGCCCCGTACCACGCGCCGCAGTGATATCGCGTAAAAACCCGAAAAAGGACAAAAATAACCGGGACTAACACGCTTAAAACTAAACGTAAACAATAAAGCAAATAACAAAAAATGCCGCTTAAAAAGAAACCTAAACCGAAAACTGATCATGAAAAATAAAAATTATAAATAAACAGAAAGAGACACGAACTCTATGGTGCATGCTAATGTTTTTTTTTATTTTTTTTTGTGCTGGGCACGGCACTTCTTCGATCTGGACAATTTTATTTTATTTTTTTTCCTGATCAAGCGAGTTGAGGCGCTTGCACAAACCTCTATTGTTCCCGGGTCAGCTGGGGTCGGCCGTCTTCCGTCCCTTTATCGCGTCGCGGGAGTTACATTACCTTGCCTCAGCAACACTGCAGACAAAGAAATTTGTCATAGCAGCATAAATGAAGAGCTTATAAGCAAAATGACCGTTAGGACCTGATCTGCCCAGACCATTCCCACATTCCTAGGGTATCAGATGATATCTTTTGTGCCCTACTAGGAAATCAAGATGAGATGCCGTGAGAACTGCGATTAGCTAAGCACTTTTGGATAATTAGAATTAAGCAGATTAAAGCTAGTTAGCCAGATAAGTTTGAGTCTTAAGACAACCGCCGGAGCATACACAAGTTTTGTTCAATAGTTATACTCGGAGTTCAAACAAAGATCATATATACTTAATAAAAGTGTGTTTGGATATTAAAACCAAAACTATAAAACTTAATAAATAAATTAATTATTAAAACCTAAGTTTTAATCAAATAATAAAACTCGGGCGGAAATGCCAACAAAACCAGCTGACCACACACACAAACAAGAGGAAGCCCACGTCGAGGAAGGACTTACCTGGGACACCCAGCAAGTCCAACGGAGCCCGACGACGATTCAGTGACCACCCTGATCATCCGATCATCCCGCTGAAGAGCGCCAACAAAGCTGCAGCAATTTCCCGGAGCTGAGGGCAGCTCCCTTTTGTAAAGGGGGAGTAATGTTGCAGTCCCTGCAAAAAACAAAAAAGGAAATGAATTAAATTCGCTAATTATGTACTAATCGGACTTACCTCTTGCAGGGAAATTTTTAGTACCTTCCTTCCTTCCTTCCCCTAGCGCTTGCTGCGGAATTGAGGCCAACCGAGGGTCAAGGCCGGAAGAGGCTGGCGGTCAATGACTCCTCCATCTTTGGTGTGACCGGCGAATCGAGGAGAACGAAGTTTTCGGGGCGATCGTTTTTGGCTAAAGGTAAAATCCGAAATTAAAAGAATTGCTTGAAATAAGTAGAAAATTGCTTGAAGTAATTAGAGCATTGCTTGAAATTATTAGAAAATTGTTTGTAGTTAGTAGAAATTTGGATTAGGAAGTAGTGTGAACATTGCAAAAAGTTTGTGCAATTTCGAGTCATTTAATTGCCGTGGTCGCGACAATAAAGTGTGCGCATCTGCAGAACCCGGTGTTTTATTTGGTGACTCCCGAGTGCTCTACACACTTCCCAGGGCTGATTTACTTTCAGCGAACCCGGACGCAAGTGCGAGTTAAGCCCGTGTTGGGGTCATTCCACGGGACGGAAGGTAAGTGCCGTGCCCTAAAATCTGCGTGCTTTTATCCCGGAACGTGTACCGGAGTTGGGTCGATTTATTTGGTGCCGGGAGAATCGAGTTGGGTGGCAGAAACAGCTGCACAAATTTTGTAGCACGCAAAATTTGCCTCACACATTGAAGGCGTACACAGATTAAGTTTGTTTACGTTTTTTCACCATTCGTTTTCTAAAGGTGGATCCACACTGAGCCGACGAAAGCAAACGAAAGCGAACGAGTCCACGTTGTTGTTGTTGTAAACAACAACAACAACGTGGACTCTTTCGCTTTCGTTTGCTTTCGTTGGCTCAGTGTGGATCCACCTTTAGAAAACGAATGGTGAAAAAACGTAAACAAACTTAATCTGTGTACGCCTTCAATGTGTGAGGCAGGCACTCGATTTCTACCTGTTCCTAAGTATATGAGAAGCACGGCCGTGCCGGCACCAACACAGTGCCAGAAAAAGCAATGCTTGCTCAAGAGCGCGCCGTAATAGGTGAACTCTGGTGTAATTGTGTGTGCGGCGATGTTGATTGTCGCCGTCCTTATTCTTTATTAGGCAATTTAAATGGGAATTTGGACTTGGAACAAGCAGGGAAAGATTCTCTTTCTAACTAATGGGAAAATTTTTTGGTTTTTTTCCCCCAAAATGGGCTGTGGTGGGGATAACTGCGCCGCAAAAATAGAGTGCCTATTCTTTGTAAACTACATATTCTTTGCTGCTTACCCCGCCGTGCTACTCAGCCACACAGAAAGGCCGCGCGCCGCTCAGCGAGCTTGGGGAAGTCGCGGGCTTCTCTGTGGGTATGCCGCTATGGGGGGCTTGGCCTCCATTTATATTTTATTTAAATTACTATAATTTACAATTTATTCTTTTTATTTTATATTCACTTTTATTATTATTTACAATTTGTTAATTTAAGTGTTGTATTAATTTTTGGGTTTATTTTATTTTTAATTTAAATCTTTACCGGCCGGAATCAATTGTCAAACTGATATTTTCCATTTTATATAACAAAAACTTCATCTCGTGGCCTGCTACGTTTTCACTTTTTAATTCACCGCTTGCTGGTTGCAACCGCCACACCGCGTAGGAAAAATTGGGCAAGTGGGCGGGGTTGCCAGATCGCCTGGCCGGCCGAGTTTTTGTCGAGTTTCTTCTAAATTTTTTTTGCAAACAGAAATGAAGTATCCCTCTCAGCAACGCCACCGCAGGCCGAATTTGCCCCCTAATATTGTTACCGAGGGGCAAATTCTGTAACAATACATATATATATATATATATATATATATATATGTAGGCCCGGTCCTGAAAATGAAGTGACGGGCCAATATTTTCGAACGCACCCTTTCTAAATATCGTAACTTATCGTGACCGATCGTATTATCGTATTATGTGTCAGAATCTGACGCATCTGGGGCAGTCTCAGTTAAGTTGTCGTCCGCTTCAGACCAGGAAAGAAAAGTGCTGTTTAGAATTAGGGAAATCAAAATTGTACATGCATTCTTAGCGCAAAGCATTGTTGCAAGCTTGCACCTTTTGTTTTCCTCATTGCGGATAAGTTGCCGTGAGAATTGCTCCCGCCGACGCGGCGGGTGTCCCATTTCGTCTGGCGCGTTGGGTTTATCAGAATTCCCGAGCGATGAAAAAGATGCAAACTTGCAATTATGTGTAGCTTTACTTAATTGTAATTAAATGTATCGTATGTACTTAGTATTTAAGCAAATTTGAAGAAGTAAAGTTTTCAGTTTTGTTATTACCACAAGACACGACGGATTTCATTTAGACCTCTACGCCACTTCAGCAATCAATTAGGTATACTGGTACAAGAACCAGAATACCCACAACTAAAAACGTCAAGGTACAAGAACCTTGACTCATCAGCACGTCGAAGTAAAGTTACTTCAAGACATTGGTGACCCCGACGTGATTTTAAATCACGCAATCTTGTTGACACATCGGACATCAATCACCTTATACCATGGAGGATCTAGCACAGAATCAGAAGGCAACTGGAGAGGAGATTCAACGACTCATATCCAACTTCAAGAAGGAGTCTGCATGCAGAAAGACAGCAGCGTACCTGGAGGAGAAGATTCAACGTGTGGACACTCTATGGGAGGAATTCGAATCTGTGGACACCGTGATTCAAGCAGACCACGCCGATCGCACGGATCATTCTTACTTCACCAAGGACTACTACACGGCAGTCAAGGATTTGTATACGACCTACAGGGACCAGATGGCAACACAGCTCGAGTCTGCGTCTCAAGTAGCTCCAGAACCTCAATCGGCGTCGACTGCAGGTATTCCCAGTCAGCACAACGAGGACAACCATCCTCAGGAACCTCACGTCCATGAAACCACAAGCGGAGGGGGAATACGTACCAATGAAGGAGGTCACAACATTGTTCCTAATTCATTAGTAAAGGCAGTTCGAAAACAAAACATCCATATGCAAGCTTTGCGTCGTCTCCTTGATAGAATTGGCGAAGGCAGTCAAGGGCAACAGTCCAAGCAATATTACCAATACAACATTGATGCCATTGAGCGACAATGGTCGCTATTGGAAATTGGTAATAATGAAATCTGGGAGCTCATCGACGACCCAGAAACCACTGGCTACAATTTCAACGAATATATTGACCTTGAGCAAAGGGTTCAATCGACTGGAATCAGTCTATCTGAAGGGCTAGCGCAACAAACAATGCAAGCAACGCCCCAGAGCAATGATTTCGGTAGCAGCAGCATAGCCATGAAAATGCCGAGAATTGTCATGCCTGTTTTCGACGGCAATTATTCTAACTGGCGGCAATTCCATGATTTGTTTACTCAGATGGTACATAACCAACCTATGAGTGGATGCCAAAAGATGTGGTATCTCAAAACAAACCTGAAGGGCGAAGCCGAAAAGTTAATAAGGCATTTAACTCTCTCAAATGAGAACTACACGTCGGCATGGAAAATGTTTAAGGATCGTTATGACAACACCAGGCTGCTCGTAACTGCTCTTTTTAATAAGCTGACTTCGCAACCAAGGATGGTGACAGAAAGCGCAGCAGCAATCAAGCTGATGCACGACACAACGAAGGTAACGCTCATGGGCTTAGACAACTTACAAATTCCCACTACGAATTGGGACTCATTAGTCCTACATCTTCTAGTGGGAAAGCTGGATCGGCAGACACACATTTTGTATGAACAATCACTCACTCAACCCAAGGCTCTGCAATCATTGCGCCAGTTCTTTGAATTTTTGGAAAATCGGTTCCAGGCTTTAGAGGCTCTTGGAACAAAGGGGAAATCAACCGAGGAGGTCGCACGAAAGGCAATTCCCGGCCCTCGACGAACGAATTCATTGGTGTCAACACAGACAAAGGCCAACAAGTGCCCGGCATGCACTCAAGTTCATCAGTTATTCTCCTGTTCGAAATTCTTGCAACTCGAGCCATCTAATAGATTAGCACTGCTAAGAAAAAATAACCTGTGCATCAATTGCATGAAACCCGGGCACTCAGCAGCAACTTGTACCTCAAGAGGATGCAAATCATGCTCCAAGAAGCACAATTCATTAGTGAATTTGAAACAAGCCTCTTCCGAAAGGACAGACACTCCGCAATCTAAGCCAGTCAGCACCAGCGAGGCTAGCGAGCAAACAGTTGCCGTGGCGTCTCAAGAAACAAAACCGCAAGGATATGTTCTGCTGAGCACAGTCATAGTGAGACTCATAACCAACAAAGGCAAGAATATCGAGTGTAGAGCCATCCTGGATTCGGGATCGCAAGTAAACCTGATCACCGAAAGAATGGTGAAACGATTGGAACTTTCCGGGACTCCACACGTAATGCAAATCCATGGGATAGGTCAGGCTAAAAAACAAGCGCAAAAGAGAGTAAGCGTGGTAATGCAATCACGAACAAGTGGCTTCTCAGCTAGGCTAGAAGCATTCATCATCAAGCAGATAATTCCCCCACATCCAAGTCAAGGTATTGACACTTCTGCATGGTCGATACCACACAACATCGAACTCGCTGATCTTACCTTCAATCAGCCCAATCAGGTCGATCTACTCATAGGAGCGGAGCACTTCTATCAACTTCTCTGTGTGGGACAAGTGAAGCTAGGTACGAACTGCCAACCCTGCAGAAAACACTACTAGGATGGGTGGTTTCTGGTCGAGTCGACAGCAATCCGGTCGGTAATTCATTGTGTTGCATTTCCAATCAGGACGAGGCAATGAATCAACAATTGGAAAGGTTTTGGTGCATCGAAGAAAACAACGAACAGAAGAAGGCTCTTACCGCCTCGGAGCGGAAATGTGAAGAATATTTCGCTCAGACCACCAGACGAAGTGAATCGGGACGATTCATTGTAAATCTTCCACTCCTAGAAGACCCTAACATTCTAGGAAGATCGCATGATATTGCGCTCCGCAGATTTTTATCAATAGAGCGAAGGCTGGAACGAGATCATGAGCTGCGTTCACAGTACACTGCCTTCATGGAGGAATACGAGCAGCTTGGACACATGCAAGAAATCAACAGTCACCAAATTAAAGAGCCTCACTATTTTATTCCACATCACGCTGTAAGAAAGCCAGATAGCACCACGACGAAACTTAGAGTCGTCTTTGACGCCTCCTGCAAAACTTCGTCTAATATCTCATTAAAGGAGTTATTGGCCACAGGACCAACCGTTCAGGATGAACTTGTGGCGAAACACGAATATTTGAATATTTGCCCTTAAGCGTTCACGGCGCCACCAGCGGTCGTGATTAGGACTTTTATTTAGTAGTCACGCTTCTAGTAAAGGACCTATAAACTCTTTACAATATTATTGCGTTTTAGACTTCCAAGATTCGTCTTCACAGCCGACATCCAAAAAATGTATCGGCAGATACTAGTTGATGAAGATCAACGAAGCCTTCAATTAATAATGTGGAGAAGTAATCCAAACCACCCCATCAAACACTATCAATTAAATACAGTGACGTATGGAACGACATCAGCACCATATTTAGCCACGAAGTGCCTGCAAAGATTGGCTCAAGAAGGCAGCGTTGCACATCCTCTAGCAGCAGAAGTGCTCGCCAGGGATTTCTATGTAGATGACGTGATGTCAGGAGCAGACAGCTTAGCAGTGGCGATGGAAATGCAGAAACAGCTCAGGTCTCTATTGTCAGAAGGAGGCTTCACACTGCGAAAATGGTGTGCGAATCATCCGCAACTTTTTAAGTCAATTGCGCCGGCAGACAAAGAAATACAGCTATCGTTCAATGATATTAAGGAAGAGTCTATCAAGGTTCTAGGCCTGATTTGGCATCCAGCATCAGACTCATTTCGTATTAAGGCAACGTTGGGTGATCGTACCAAGGCAACAAAAAGGATAGTATGTTCAGATTTTGCCCGGATTTTTGACCCACTTGGAATCATGGCTCCAGTTGTGATAACAGCTAAACTATTCCTTCAAGAATTATGGTCACTAAAGATAGACTGGGATGCATCGCTACCAATAGCACTACTTACAAGATGGTTGCACTTCCGTCAAGGTCTTCACGACCTCAATGATGTTACGTTTCCAAGGCATATTTTCTCCCAGCAATTACCGAAGCAAACGCAACTACATGCATTCGCGGACGCCTCCCAGAAGGCCTATGGCGCCGCAATCTACATAAGATCAATGTGTAAGGACAATCAGCTTATAGTGAGATTGCTATGCGCCAAGTCACGGGTCGCGCCCCTTAAACAGATCACACTACCACGGCTTGAGCTGTGTGCTGCGAAACTTGCAGTAGAACTCGTCAACCGTGTCAGAAACAATCTGAACCTCAAGGACAAGCCTACCTATTTCTGGACAGATTCGGAGATAGTGCTTGGGTGGATCAACTCGTCTTCTGCGTCCTATCAGACCTTCGTAGCAAATCGCATATCAGCAATACAACTATCGCTTGCCGAACAATGGCGTCATGTCAACTCCAAAAACAACCTGGCTGATGTTCTCACTCGTGGCTTATCCCCCGAAAAATTAAAGGGGTGCGCGATTTGGTTTTATGGGCCCCTATTCTTGCATGGAAACGAAAGGTCATGGGCACAGCCTTACATTAAGCATCAAGATTGTGAATTGGAGAAAAGGCGAGTGACTCTCATGGCTGCTTCAGGAGAGGAGCCCGATACGCACTTCATTCATAAAATTAACCATCACAACTCATTTAGCAAGCTGAAACGAATCGTAGCCTACATCCTCCGGTTCATAAGCAACCTAAAACACAAGAACTTCAAGTCAAGGAACCCAAACATTACAACTCAGCCGCTCAGTGTACCAGAATTGGAGAGCGCATTGATGGTGGTTGTTAAAGTGATGCAGGAAGAAGGGTTCAAGGAGGAGATCACCCTGTTAAGACATGGAGAGTTGGCGAGGAACAGCTCACTTAAGGGCTTAGCTCCGTTCTCAGATGAAGGAGGGATCATAAGAGTGGGTGGCCGTCTCGAGGCAGCAGACATACCATACGACACAAAACATCCTATACTGCTGCCCTATTCAAGCAATCTGACGAAAATCTTGATGACTGAATTGCATATACAACACCTCCATGTTGGACCCCAAACCTTGTTGTCCATCACACGACAACGCTTCTGGCCAATCAAGGGTAAGACTCTAGCCAGATCGGTGGTTCAGCACTGTGTGCGGTGCTCAAGGGCAAAACCCGCCCTACTTTCACAGCTAATGGGCCAATTGCCCGCTCATCGAGTTCAGCCTGCACGGCCGTTCGTGAATTCCGGCGTTGACTTTTGCGGACCTGTATGGACCCACTATAAGGTCAAAAGGAAACGACCCCAAAAATCCTATATAGCCGTTTTTTGCTGCTTTGCGACCAAGGCCACACATTTAGAAGTCGTAAGCGATTTATCTACCCGAGCATTCATTGGTGCACTCCGGCGATTTATGGGGAGACGAGGGCATTGCAAAAACATATACTGCGACAATGCCACCAACTTTGTTGGAGCCAGAAATGAGCTGAAGGAACTTAAGGAGTCTATATACTCCGAATCAGCCAAGACACACATAAATGACACCTGCGAATCTTATGGCACAGAATTTCATTTTATCCCACCGCGTGCTCCTCACTTCGGAAGACTCTGGGAGGCTGCGGTCAAATCAGCAAAATATCTGCTTACACGCACTTTAGGCAACGCATCGCTGACCTATGAAGAATTAGAGACGATCATCGTTCAGATAGAAGCCATATTGAACTCTAGACCGATAACGGCAATGTCGTCGAATCCTAACGACAATACTGCCTTGACTCCAGGCCACTTCCTTATTGGCGAAGCACTCACTAGCGCTGTCGATCCCGTTGCGATTCCCGATAATAGCAACCTGATTACAAGACTAGATCGGCTTTCTCACCTCAAAATGGAATTTTGGAAAAGATGGTCGGTAGAATACTTAAATGAACTACAGCAACGCCACAAATGGACACATGCCAGCGCCAATATCCAACCAGGCACTCTTGTCATCATCAGGGATGAACATCTAAAACCGTTACAATGGCCCTTAGGACGAGTAGTTGATGTCATCAAAGGCGCCGACGGTTTCGCTCGGGTAGCAAATGTTCGCATCGGTAGTAAAATAGTGCGACGCCGCATACACGACCTTGCACCTCTCCCCGTCCCGATTGAGAACACAAACACAGCAGATGCTGATGAAAACGTTCATACAACCGAATCGCCTAGTGAAGAGCCAACACAAACAGCCCAGCCTAGTACTTCATCAGCTCAGCCTAACACTTCCTCAGCTCAGCCTAACACTTCATCAGCTCCGACGGAGGATCTTCGAACCCAGCGAAAACGACCACGTCTCTCATTGGGCCATACTATTTCAGCTATACTTCTTATTCTGTTGGTACCATCAATACAATCCTCTCCAATAAAGATAACTCCCGTTAAGGGACAGCCTGCACTTCATTTTGAAAATCTTGGCACAGCTAACATAATTGCTGATGAATGGACTCTCATTGTTTATTACGATATGAGCAATTACTGGACTGAATTTGAAGGTTTTATCAATGGGACCCGCATGCTGCACGAATTTTGCAGGAAGATCAGTAGAGAGAGATCGTGTGAAACTATTACAAGACAATTAGAACACTTAAAGGAGGAAATTATGAACAACAATGAGATGTTAAAACCACAAGTTACGCGAGTAAGACGCGGTGCCGTAAATTTTGTTGGAAGCATCGCGAACGCATTATTTAGAGTTTTGGATGCGGAATACGCTGAAAAAATGTCTAAAACTATAGACAATGTTAAAACGAACGAAGATTACTTACTCGATCTTTTGAAAAAACAAACGTCCCTGATTGACGTTCAGTAAACGTCATGAAGAAAAATCAAGAACAGATTAATAATCAGTTCAAGGAAATAGAGTCAAAGGTCAACTCTTTGATAAACGTTAGTCACATAATATCAATGGAAATACATCAAGAGAAGCTGAGTCTCTTGTTTACGTCTTTGGCCATACAGTCACTTATCGTCTCGACTAACATCCAGAGAGCCCAGTATTTGATAATGGATGTTCTTGCAGATACACATCATGGACAAACCAGCCCACAACTAATCACCCCGGTACAATTACGAGAAGCGCTGATCCACATCAAGGGAAATTTACCTAACAACTTAGAACTCGCTGTGGATCCGAATAACTTTCTCCGACTTTATAGTCTAATGAAAATAGCAGCAAGAGCTACGGAAAAACACATAATATTCAAGATAGGCATCCCATTGCTAGCACCCGAAAAATTTGAACTATTTCACATCATTCCCGTTCCAGCATTGATCAATAATACTTTCGTTGCCATTAAACCTTCATCGTCATACATGATTATCGATTTACATCGTGAAACATATTATCCACTCAGCGAGCAAGCGCTACATTCCTGCATATCAATATCTGATGAACATCATATATGCAAACAAACTCACCCAATGTACAAACGAGGCTCTACCGTGAGTTCCTGCGAGGTCAATCTACTGAATGAAACACCTCAACCGCCCCAATGTCAAATTGCCATTGTTGGAGAAGAGCCCCAGTGGATACAGATGAGCGATCCAAACCAATGGATCTTCGCTCTTAAGGAGAAAACCACCATCAAGATCGTCTGCGGCATCAACACTTCGACAATAACATTCGAAGGATCCGGCATTCTTAACATGCAAGAGAATTGTATCATTAAACAACGACATGTTACAATACAAGGCCATAACATACGCCCCATAATCTCAAGAATGTCGTATACCTCGGTAGGGGAATTCATCCCCATAGCTCAACCTACCCAGCTCACGGAAGCGCTATCAAGCGTCCAACCATACCAGCCTGAAATGAACGACACATTGACACTGCAAACAAGGATTAACGATTTGGCTCGGAGCGAGCTGCCAGTTCAAATCCAAGCACATGACGTACATCAATTCGCAGTAGGATACATTGCAGCAATACTTGCACTCATAATGTTGGGATGGACAATATGGAAATCCAGGCTGAGGTACTGCAGTCGCACCATTCGTAAACCAATTCCTCTACCAAGACGAACGATGAGCACCGACTTCAGTGTTCACATCTAGGACCAGTTGTTGAACCAACGATTCAACGCGGGGGAGGATGTTTAGAATTAGGGAAATCAAGATTGTACATGCATTCTTAGCGCAAAGCATTGTTGCAAGTTTGCACCTTTTGTTTTCCTCATTGCGGATAAGTTGCCGTGAGAATTGCTCCCGCCGACGCGGCGGGTGTCCCATTTCGTCTGGCGCGTTGGGTTTATCAGAATTCCCGAGCGATGAAAAAGATGCAAACTTGCAATTATGTGTAGCTTTACTTAATTGTAATTAAATGTATCGTATGTACTTAGTATTTAAGCAAATTTGAAGAAATAAAGTTTTCAGTTTTGTTATTACCACAAGACACGACGGATTTCATTTAGACCTCTACGCCACTTCAGCAATCAATTAGGTATATTGGTACAAGAACCAGAATACCCACAACTAAAAACGTCAAGGTACAAGAACCTTGACTCATCAGCACGTCGAAGTAAAGTAACTTCAAGACAACTGCTAAGCTGTTAAATGTAAAGTGGAGCAAAGTTGGAAAAGTTGAAAAGCTGAAGTGTAAAGCTGATTTTGTGAAGCTGTTTTGTACCTTTTATTTACTGTGATGCTGCCCCTTAAAAAAAGAAAGGAAATAATTGAATAATTGATTGACTCAGCTTTGAATTAGTGTTGGACTAAAAATGAACTCTTTTATTTTAATGTGAACTAATTGACTTACCATAACCAAAATCTCTTGAATTAAATAATAAAATATTATAATTTAAAAAAACTAAAAAACACACTTTTATCGCGCACTAAAAGGTATAAAATAATTAAATTAAATAAACTTTAATTTGTTACGATATATGCATGTTACCCTTCCCAATATTTTAACTTTATTGTAGGGTTAACGCAAACATATATTTTTTTATTCAATATGTGACGGATGATAGATATGCTAGGTAGTTATTAGTACACTTATCACTTCTTTTATGTCCAATGAGTAATTCAAAAAGTGTGGAGCGCTTTTTGGTTATGTGTACTTTTAATTAATTTAGACAAAGCGCTCCACACTTTTTGAATTACTCATTGGACATAAAAGAAGTGATAAGTTTACTAATAACTACCTAGCATATCTATCATCCGTCACATATTGAATAAAAAAATATATGTTCGCGTTAACCCTACAATAAAGTTAAAATATTGGGAAGAGTAACATGCATATATCGTAACAAATTAAAGTTTATTTAATTTAATTATTTTATACCTTTTAGTGCGCGATAAAAGTGTGTTTTTTAGTTTTTTTAAATTATAATATTTTATTTTATACTTTTCAGTCTTAAAATGACTTTAACATGCTAATCATGGCATTGTCATCCAAACTAAACGTGTATGCAAAATTTCAGCTCAATCGTAAACCGGGAAGTGGGTCAAATTTAACTCCCAAGATTCCTTTACACATAACTAAAAAGCGCTCCACAGTCCGCCATATTGGACTTAGAATGACGTCACTTAGCTAATCATGCATTGTCATCCAAACTAAACGTGTATCCAAAATTTTAGCTCAATCGGAAGCCGGGAATTGGGTCAAATTTAACTCCCAAGATTCCTTTACACATAACTAAAAAGCGCTCCACAGTCCGCCATATTGGACTTAGAATGACGTCACTTAGCTTATCATGCATTGTCATCCAAACTAAACGTGTATGCAAAATGTCAGCTCAATTGGAAACCGGTAAGTGGGTCAAATTTAACTTCCAAGATTTGTTTACGCATAACCAAAAATAACCAAAAAAGGGTTCCACAGTCCGCCATATTGGACTTAGAATTACGCCACTTAGCTTATCATGCATTGTCATCCAAACTAAACGTGTATGCAAAATTTCAGCTCAATCGGAAACCGGCAAGTGGGTCACATTTAACTTCCAAGATTTGTTTACACATAACCAAAAAGCGCTCCACAGTCCGGCATATTAGACTTAGAATTACGATACTTAGCTTATCATGCATTGTCATCCAAACTAAACGTGTATGCAAAATTTCAGCTCAATCGGAAACCGGCAAGTGGGTCAAATTTAACTTCCAAGATTTGTTTACGCATAACCAAAAATAACCAAAAAAGGGCTCCACAGTCCGCCATATTGGACTTAGAATTACGCCACTTAGCTTATCATGCATTGTCATCCAAACTAAACGTGTGTACAAAATTTCAACTCAATCGGAAACCGGGAAGTGGGTCAAATTTAACTTCCAAGATTCCTTTACACATAACCAAAAAGCGCTCCACAGTCCGCCATATTGGACTTAGAATTACGCCACTTAGCTTATCATGCATTGTCATCCAAACTAAACGTGTGTGCAAAATTTTAGCTCAATCGGAAACCGGCAAGTGGGTCAAATTTAACTTCCAAGATTTGTTTACATAGTTACAAGTGAAGCTAATAAAAGTGTGTTAAAATTAATAAAATAAAAATAAACTGAAATAAAGATAAACTGAAAATAAAATTAAATGTAACGTTTTTCTGTTCGCATTCGCCCGTTATAAAATACCCCTCCCCCTACAAATGGTGTCAGAAATGGGATAACGGGATAAAGCATAACGGGATGCGAACGACGGTTGGTAAAGAATAAAAGAAAAAAAACAAAAACGAAAGATCAAACAGTGAATTTGTGCCTACGTGACTGATGAAGCGATTTTGTCCCTGAAAACTCGAGGAACACTTCTCCGCAAAGAATTGCGTTTTTCCTGGTAAATATGATTTCCGAATTAGGGATCATATGAGGTCGGTACCGAATTTTTTATGCATGCAACTTTTATTGTTTTGGGGCACACATAGCATATTGAGCGGAGCGTGGTGCGCTGTAATGTGACTCATTGTTTCATGGAAGAGCTGAATTTGAGGGGATTAACAGTATTGGAATTGCAATTGCAATTAAGACAAAGAGGATTGTCATACCGGTATAAGCGTAAGGAGGAGTTAGTTTCGAGATTAGCTGCAGCCTTGGCGGCTGAAGAGGAGGAAGCTTTTCTTCAAGCGAATACAGGCGGCGATATTGGGACAGAAATTGATTTAGATCGGGGGGAAGCTGATATGCAGGAGGGTTCCGAGAATTTTGAAAACGCCACTTCGTTTGAAAATATTAAAGAAGGTGTAGCGTCATTGATCCAAGATAAGGGAAAAATAGAAGAGGACAAAAAGGGAAACAGTGATACTGACAAAATTAAAATGAGCTTTAATAATTTTGTGTTCAGGGACGTGGAGGAGTCTTTAGAAAAATTTAATGGGGAGACTGGGAAAAGATATGCTGGATGGGTTAAGGAATATGAGGATATCGCTGTAGTCTGCGGTTGGAATGATATACAAAAATATCTGTATGCGAGACGCTTGTTAGCCGGTGCCGCAAAGCTGGCAGTCGAGACCAGCACAAGTGTTAAAAGCTATGATGATTTAAAAGCTTTATTAAGCAAAGAATTTGGGAAGGCCCCAACAGCTCTTATGCCCGTTCTCCAATTGCGAACCGACCAACTACGAACCAAATAACATCGCGCCATCGCTTTCCATTTTCTTATTAGAGTCATCTTCTCTCTCGCTTGTGTTTTGGTCAACCGAGCTAACTTTTTAAATGTGTGCGTTTAACCAAAAGTAATAGTCCCCCATTCAGCAACGATATTGTACCAGAATAGTGACGTCGCCGCAGCTTTTCCGCCGGTTGCCAAAACACCAGTGCACTAATTATAACACGAAACACTTATAAAAATGTGCACGGTAATTTCAGGAAAATATAAAAAGTTAAATTGAGAAGTTTTTCCGCTCAAAAAGTGGTAAAAACTTCCACATTTAATATTTGGCCGATTGTGTTTTCGCAGCTGACAGGCACAACTACAGGCAAGGGCTTAATACTTTACACGGGGTTGAGCTTTTTCTTTCGGTGGTTCGTAGTTGGTCGGTTCGCAATTGGAGAACGGGCATTAGCGTGCATAGGGCTTTAGAAACGCTTAAAAAGCACGCGCAGGAAACCTATTTGGAGTACCTTTATAGTATGAAGCAGATAGCGAGTCGGGGAAATATTGATGAGGAGTCTCTGGTTTCCTACATTACTGCTGGAATTCCCGATGAGATTCAAAATAAAGCAATTTTGTTCGAAGCAACCACTCTCGAGCAGCTTAAGCAGAATCTGAAAGTTTATGAGGGTGTCAGATCCCATGGAATATTTAAGAAGACAGGTACAAGCGGTCAGCAGAATTCGGGTAAGCGGAACCATTTGACCGGTAGTAAGAATAGGTGTTATAATTGTGGGTCCTTTTCCCATATTACTGCTAGTTATCATGAGCAGCGAACTGTCGAGCAGTGCAGACGTTTTTTTTGTTCTGTGAACTTTTAACTTGTACTCTCGGTGTTACTGTTTCTATTGACTGTTTTTATTATTTTAATTTAGTTATTAATATTTTGACTGTGATTTTATTTTTATCGGACGGTGCTTAAGGCTGGGATTTATTATATCGCGACTCGTCCAGATAATTTTTTCTGTGAAGTCCATCGACCTCGCTGTGATTTTTTCATGAGTTGACCTAACGGCCGCAAATTTGTGGGTGGCCCAGACTTATAGAACTTCTGAACAGTCGTTTCAGCTGTTGACTCTAGTGGCTGTGACTATCTTTGATAAATTTCGCAACTCTTATAGCTTCATGCAACTGTGCTCGACTGCTGTGATACTTTTACCATTCTTGCTTTTCTAAATTCCGTGTTATTTATTTAATTTATTCGACTAACTGCTGTTAATTCTTATTAGGCTTCTATTCTTGTGTTTCATTTAATTTAATTTGGTATGGCGCCTAATCAAATTTGCTCTGCGCAAGAATGTTTGGATAAAACCGGCAAAAGCCCCCAATTTTGCTGCTTTGGGGTGTGCGCGAAGTTATTCCATGCCAAATGCGCCCAATTTCCCGCTTCTATCGGCGAGTACTTAAATAAGTCGGGCAATGGACTGCAGTGGTTTTGCCCTGATTGCCGGCGAAACTCCCCTTCTGTTTATTCCGCGAAGATTGAGAGCCTTCAGGGTGCACTTTCATCAGTTTTAAAATTATGCTCTGACTTGCAAAAGGAGCTTACTCTTATCAAAGCAAACCTGAATGTTTTCGTGGACCGAAGGGAATCCTTCTCTACTCAGGCTTCATCATTGTTGGCAGCCCCACAAGGTGACTCTGTCTTTGCATCATCTAACGAGTACGATATTATATGCTTGACGGAAACCTGGCTGTCCTCGGATATTCTAAATCCTGAGCTCTTCTCTTCTGAGTTTCAGGTATATCGTCGCGATCGCCATCTGTCTCGAGTTTGTGCTCCTGTTGGGGGTGGAGTACTCTGTGCCGTTCGCAACTGCTTCTCTTCTGCATTGGTGGAGATTCCTAAACCAGGTAACCTTGAGCTTCTCTGTCTTGTTTTGAATTTTCCAAAGAAAAGTCTTTTCATCATCAATGTATACATCCCTCCGAACTCCCCGCGTGATGTGTATGATGCTTTTTGCGACGTTGCTGAGTTTGTGTCGGACTTACTGCTGCCTCTTAACGACTTTTTGGTTTTCGGCGATTTTAATCTTCCTTCTCTTCACTGGACTTATGAGGAATCGGCTGACTGTCTGACTGATTCGGATTTCAGCAATTTTTATGCATTGCATGAAGAGTTTGTTGCAAGATCTGAGGCCGCCTATTTATCTTACCTATCTAATTTAAAAGACTCTATTAAGAATGAGCCAAAGCGATTCTGGAGTTTTATTAACTCTCGGAGAAATTCCGATGGTTATCCTGCCTCACTTCGCTACGATGGGGAGACTTCTAACGATCCTTTGACCATTTGTAATTTTTTCTACAGGTTTTTTGGTACTGCTTTTACCTCCGAAAACTGTGATATTCCTGACTTTTATAACTTGACTACACTTCCATCTGCAACTTTAGAAATTAAGGACCTCTACTTTGATCAGGATACCGTAATAAAATATGTAAGCGAACTTCCCTCTAAATTCACCTGTGGACCTGACGGCGTACCATCCATAGTTTTGAAATCGTGTGCTTTACCTTTATTAAATGTTATCTGTTATTTATTTAATTTATCAATGTCCTCTGGAATCTTTCCTGATTGTTGGAAGCTATCATATATTATACCTCTTCATAAGAAGGGCTGTAAGGATGACGTTTCCAATTACAGACCAATTGCTAAACTTTCGGCACTAGGTAAACTATTTGAGGCTATTGTCTGTGATATTTTATATTTCCATTGCAGATCCCTAATCAATGAAGACCAACATGGCTTCGTAAAGGGTAGATCAACGGTATCTAATCTCCTAACTTTCTCGTCTTACTGTGTTGATGCTATCGAAAAGGGCGAACAGGTTGATTGTATTTATACTGATTTTAGTAAGGCCTTCGATAGAATCAACCACAAGGCACTTATCTTTAAACTGAAGAGATTGGGTTTTCCTCCAATATTTTTAAAATGGCTTTCGACTTATTTGACTGATCGACTACAAGTTGTGTCTTTTCGTAACACATTATCTTCACCTATCCATAATACATCCGGTGTTCCACAGGGAAGTCATCTGGGTCCTCTTGTTTTTATTTTATTTATTAACGACGTGAGTTATGTTCTGCTGCACTCGAATATACTTATTTATGCTGACGATGCTAAAATTTTTAAAATCATTAAAAATCCATACGACTGCTCTCTACTCAATGACGATTTAAATAAATTTTCTCAGTGGTGCTCTTTAAATTGTTTGCCTTTGAATGAAGGTAAGTGCACACTCATGTCCTTCTCAAGAAAACATAATCCCATTAAATTTCCCTATTTAATGGATGGAAGTTAATTGTGTCGACTTGACTCGGTGAAAGATCTGGGTGTAACATTTAACTCTAAATTACTTTTGACGATCACATTAATATCATTGTTAATAAAGCTAATTCACTGCTTGGCTTTATAAAGAGATGGTCTAAAGAATTTAATGATCCATATATTACCAAACTGTTGTTCCTTACGTTCGTTTTACCAGTCTTAGAATATGCCAGTCCTGTTTGGTCACCTTCTTATGCGTTTCACTCTGATCGACTTGAGTCTTTTCAAAAACGATTTTTGCGATTCGCCCTTCAATCTCTTCCTTGGGTCAATTCCCTATTCCTACCACCATATGCGGATCGCCTAAAGCTTATTTCCATGGCATCCCTGTCCGATAGACGAACTGTATCCATAATTGTTTTTGGCTTTAAAGTTTTATCTGGTGAATACGACTGTCCACGATTGTTAGGCTTCTTGAGCTTATCCGTTCCACGTTTTGGCCTCAGATCTTGCAATCTGCTTCATGTACCTTTTCGCCGTACCAACTATGGCTTGCATGAACCAACTACGCTTCGCTTCGAGACTGTTTAATTCGCATCCCAATATCATTGATTTTAACTTATCTACTTTTCAATTGAAGAATCGGCTTACGAATTTCTTTAGTAACTAATTTATAACTATTTGATTTGTTTATTTTTTTTTTAATGTTTAACCAGATATTTGCTTTTTCTTGTTTTTAATAGACATTTAAAAGACATTGTATGTCTCATTGCGAATTAAATAACTAAATATCCAGACAGGGACAAGGGAGCTCGTTGCTTCAATTGTGGAGAATTTGGGCATATGGCGAATAAGTGTAATAAACCAAAGAGGTTTAGGGGAACTGGCAACCCTGCTCCGGTGAATTTGGTTTCCACCCCGTGTTTGCACGTTTCGACAGAGCTGGCCGGAAAATCATATAATGCCCTGGTCGACACCGGGAGTTCAGTTACCCTGACGCGGCAATCGGTGTGGTCATCTCCAGGAAAAGGTCTAAAATTTAGTGGCCAAAGCATTCCCTTAGTGGGATTAGGAAAAGTGGTGAAACACACCTTGGTTTCAAAGGATTTGATATTTACCATAGAGGGCGAAAATTATCCTGTTACCTGTCATGTTGTGCCGGATTCCTGGATCCCTGCGGATATTCTCATTGGAAAGGATCTTTTAAAAGAGACATCCGTTTTAATTGAGAAGGAGAAAATAACGCTTAAGAAGTTGAATCAAAGTGTGTTGGAAGAAACCAATCCCATTCAACAAATAAACATAGTTCAGCCAATTGATGAAGATGCGCTATCAAACATAAAAGAAATCACGGATGAAGTAGCGCGAAAAAAGGTGTCTGATCTCGTAGCCGGCTATAATCCAAAGAAGCCTGAAAAGTCTTGCTTGGAAATGCACATTCAACTGGAAAGTGATAAGCCTGTCTATCAACGGCCAAGAAGGCTAGCTCCCAAGGAAACGAATGAAGTCAACAAGCAAATCCAAGAGTGGATGCAGGATGGGATTATTCAGCCAAGTTGTTCGGATTTTGCGAGTCCTGTTGTTGTTGCTAAAAAAAAGGATGGATCTATCCGTCTCTGCGTAGACTATAGAAAACTAAATGAAAAAATAGTCAAAGATAGATTTCCCTTACCAAACATTGAGGACATTCTGCAAAGCCTATACCATGCACGATTCTTTACTACGCTTGACTTAAAGAATGGGTTTTTTCATGTGGACGTCGACGCCGGCAGTAGAAGGTACACTTCCTTTATTGTTCCTACTGGACAGTACGAGTTTTTAAGGGTCCCGTTTGGCCTCTGCAATTCCCCCGCGGTGTTCCAGAGATATGTATGTGAATACGGTTTTCAAGGATCTGATACAAGAAGATGTAGCACTTGTTTATATGGACGACGTCATTATCCCATCAGGCACGGTTGATGAGAATGTTGAAAAATTGGAACGAGTATTGAAGGTAGCTGAAAACCATGGTTTGCTGATTAAGTGAAAGAAGTCTTTTTAAAGGAGTCTGTTGAATTTTTGGGACATGTTTTGGAGAATGGTAGCATCCGACCATCCCCCGCGAAGACAAAGGCTGTTAGAAATTTTCCTATCCCGAAGAATGTTAAGCAGGTACAGAGCTTTTTGGGGCTTTCGGGATACTTTCGTAAGTTTGTGCAGAATTATTCCTTAATTGCTAAGCCGTTGACAGACTTGATTCGTAAAGATGTCTCTTTCGTTTTCGGTGAAAAGCAAATGTGTTCCTTTAACGAACTTAAAGATAAATTATGCAAAGAACCGGCGTGAAGCTCTTCAATCCAGACTTACTAACGCAATTGCATACGGACTCAAGTAGAGACGGTTACGGTGGTGTTTTACTCCAGAAAAATAGCGAGGACAATCAGTGGCATCCTATTTTCTATCTTAGTTTTAAAACATCGCGTAGTGAAAAAAACTATACAAATTACGAACTAGAGATTCTTGCTGTAATAAAGTGCGTTAAAAAGTTAAGAGTGTATTTACTCGGGTTGAAATTTGAAATATTTACAGGCTGTAAAGCATTCACATTTACTATGAAGAAAAAAGATATTTGTAGTCGAGTTGCTCGATGGGCTCTCGCTTTGGAAGAGTTTCAGTGTACTATACATCACCGTAAGGACACTGCAATAAAGCACGTCGACGCTTTAAGCCGTTACTCTGTCGTTTTACCTGTTCACGACGGTATCCTGGAACAAATCCGGAACGCACAACGCAAAGACGAATACTGCCAACTAATTGCAACAATTTTGAAGCGGCAATCATACGACGATTTTGTGGTACGAGGCGATGTTCTGTACAGATTTGGCGATGGAAGGCATCTGTTGGTTGTCCCTAAATCTCTTCAAAGGCAAATTCCGCAAGGTATTCATGAGAAAGGGAAATTCTAGAAGATTAATTAATTAATTCTAGAAGATTAATTGCCGTCGCCCAAGACGAATATTTCATTACGAAGCTGGAAAAAAAGGTCGAGGATGTTATAGCCAACTGCGTATCTTGTATCTTAGCTAAAAGAAAGTCCGGCAAACAAGAAGGGTTTTTGAACCCAATTGAAATGGCGAACTTCCGTTACAAACTTTTCATCTCGATCACCTTGGTCCTTTACCGTCTACAGCAAAGAACTATAAATACCTGCTGGTGATCGTGGACGGATTTACCAAGTTTACGTGGATATTTCTGGTTAAATCGACTACAGCAGATGAAGTTGTCCAGAGGATGAAGCTGTTGGGTGAAACCTTCGGAAATCCCAGAAGAGTGGTGACGGATAGAGGAACGGCGTTCACCTCGAACGTATTTAAAGATTATTGTAAAGAACAAATCATTGACCACGTCAACGTGACAACCGGTGTACCCCGCGGAAACGGGCAGGTGGAAAGGATTAACCAAACTATCATTGCTGTACTTTCAAAGATGTGCATCGAGGACCCCCAGAAGTGGTGGAAATATGTTCCGCGCTTGCAGGGAATTATGAACTCCACGAAATCAAGGGCAACAAAAAGGACACCTTTTGAATTAATGATAGGTGTGCCAATGTATAGCCGTGAAGACCAGAAGCTGCGAGAATTCATCGAAGAAGAAATAGTGGAGAATTTCGAAGAAGACAGAAAGGATATGCGAGCTGAGGCAAAGCGCCAAATCGGATTGATTCAAGCTGAAAACGCTAAAGGATTCAACAAGAACAGGAAAACCAGCCACCGGTACGCCGTAGGAGAGCTTGCTGCTATAAAACGAACGCAAGTCGGGCCAGGACTTAAGTTGTGTCGTAAATATCTGGGTCCTTATGAAGTGAAGCGAATACTGGGAAAGGATCGTTATGCTGTTTCGAAGGCTGGGAACCACGAGGGACCTGTTGCGACAACATCCTTTGCAGATTTCATGAAGCCATGGGTGATCTTGGAAGATGACGAACTATCATCTGGGTCAGATTAATCTCAGGATGGCCGAATGTAGGCCCAGTCCTGAAAATGAAGTGACGGGCCAATATTTTCGAACGCACCCTTTCTAAATATCGTAACTTATCGTGACCGATCGTATTATCGTATTATGTGTCAGAATCTGACGCATCTGGGGCAGTCTCAGTTAAGTTATCGTCCGCTGCAGACCAGAAAAGTAAAGTGCTACGCTGTTAAAGGTAAAGTAGAGTAAAGTTGGAAAAGTTGAAAAGCTGAAGTGTTAAGCTGATTTTGTGAAGCTGTTTTGTACCTTTTATTTACTGTGATGCTGCCCCTTAAAAAGGAAAGGAAATAATTGAATAATTGATTGACTCACCTTTGAATTAGTGTTGGACTAAAAATGAACTCTTTTATTTTAATGTGAACTAATTGACTTACCTTAACCAAAATCTCTTGAATTAAATAAAAATAAACTGAAATAAAGATAAACTGAAAATAAAATTAAATGTAACGTTTTTCTGTTCGCATTCGCCCGTTATAAAATACCCCTCCCCCTACATATATATGTATTGTTGCATCGCGTGGGAGTCAGCAATTCTATGCTGACTCCCGGACTGGCCAACGACATAAAAAAGCGCATCGGGTGCATCGCATTCCCGACTGCGCAATGCACTGGTTTTGGCGCGTCAGCATTTTGGGGCACTCGGTGACTGCACTCGAGAATTGCACTCGTCAGCCCGTGGGCGCGCGGCCACCCAAGGGCCGGCCCGCCCGATGGGCTTGCACTTGCACTGTAAGCACAACTGCATTAAGTTCTGTATTAGAATATAAGGTGGCTTGCAAATAAAATTCATTCGCGTCTTGACCATCAACCAGAGCAGTTGTTTTAATTAAACCTCCTGGATCTTCATCAGAAGGAAGAAGCGTTTCATCATTGGATATTGTATCATCATCAGGACAGAATCAAGCTGTCTACAACCAATACATCATAAGCAGAAGAGCATCGTCGTCGAGATCGAATCAAAATCAGTTGCATTGGTACTAAGAACCAACTGTAACGCAATTTCCCGAGCGCGCTTAGTGGAATGCTTAGTACATCAGGGCCTAAAGTCAAAATAGACTTAACATGTATGTATATATATATAAACGAAAAGGGAGAATAATGTTACAAACAGGGAGTTACGTCTTGAAAGAATTGGGAAAATTAAGGAATAGATGAAGTAGGAATGAAAGAGCAATTATTAGTTTCCCTTATCACTTAAACAGTTATTGACGGATACAGTTTAGTTTGCTTTTGAAGGCTTTCGAGCGTGATCGAATTCTCGGTACGCGTTATATCATCTTGCTGCTCCTTAGATGAACTTGGAACATTTGCCTCGATGTCCACTGAATTCGCTTTTATGACGGCAACCGCTTCCTCCCTCCTTCTTGCACCCTTGTGCAATATGTAAGTAGTGCAGGTCGTGCAGAGCGCTGCTAAGTGCCACCAACTCCTTCCATATGTTCCTCAAATCATAGTCATATTAATGATGATGCCGAATATATACTAGACTGTTCGAATTAGAAACCACACAACCATCAAAACTGAGTAAATTAAACCGAAATCGTTTAGCAACCACGCGTGCCTTGAAAAAAATCTTTTATTTGGTCAAAATGGTCTTGGGAGAATAGGTGAAGAATGTTGAGATGCTGTTGATCAGTGATGACATTTTCGATCGCTTTTCTCTCCGTGGGATACATAACCTGCATCCGAAGTGCTTCTGAGGTTTCCACTGAATAAATTCCAGCTTTGATTAGGTCTCCTGCTTCCTCGTACTTCCAGGGAATCTCCTCCGATGGTTTTAGATGTCCTGGAGACTCCAATCGATTGCCCTGAGGATTAAATCCATACCAAGCACCATGGAGCTGGTAAGCTGGCATAAGAGTAGAGGAACACGGAATCTCGGTACCATATTCTTGCAAAAGATGCGTGGTTGGGGCCATGAAGAAGCTGTTGTTGTTATAGTTGACGGGAAGCTTATTGAAACATCTTGTTGTCTGCTTAACTGTTACTTCCACAGCCTGGCACCTAACGAGATAGATCACTTCACCTCTTGATGCAGCCGTATAGCCCAGTTCCTTCATTCGCATCAACGTGAATTCTGCGGGCTGATGATGAGCTACTGCTAACTGCATCTGTATTACGTCGCGTTCTAATTGCCATTTTTTGTGTACCAGGTTAAGATATAAGGTTTGAATTTGTGACTTTATCTGCCGTTCGACATAGACGAATTTTGCGTTGACGTAGGTGAGTAAATCCAGATTTTTCGATTTAAACGCCTTTCTCGTAAACTAGTAATCATGAGCTGATTTGCGAACAATTACCAGCCGAGGATGTTCAGTTTGAAACCCATTATATCTACATACTGATATGGCTTTTACAATTTCCAGTGCAAACACAAAATCACCAGCATGCACTGTGTATATTGTGTGTAAATGGTCATTATTTATATTTTTGCTTTGTGCTCTAGTGGCATTTCCTTGATATAGTAAATGATAGTTAAGGGGTATCCGGGATCCCAGCAGCTCATTCCGAGTTTAACGTCCATACATTTTTGCTGTAAATATGGGCATAGTAAGTTGTCATGCAAGACCACCTGATTGTCTTCTAACCGAACAAAGGCATAATAATCAGTAACTGTGATTTGCAGGGCTTGGATCACGATGACATTGTTCCATGAATTTGTTCCGTAGGAAAATGAAGTTCCTTTGCAAGCTCCGTTGGACTCAATAACTCCTGCAATGCTTTCGGTGCGATGTATGGAGGAGTTAGCGTGAATATCCGTCATCCACTTATTATTTTGCAGACGAAACGTGCCATTGCTATAAATCCTGAAGCATTCCTCCTTAGAGATGTCTTGAATGAAGCTACTTCATCCTCCGTGTACCAACAAAAGGTGACTAAACATGCCGCAGTAGTAGACTGATTGCAAAATATTGATTTTGCATTGATACATATATATCAATGCTCGCAACATCATTCAACTCTAGTAATTGAATATCTTCTACTTCGTGAGTGATATTACGTACTTTGATATCAAACTCCTCGATGCTCAGCAGGGAAATACGTGTCTTGTTCATTCTATCATGTCCACAGTCGTACGCTATTAGAGCCAGTCAGTATGGTTTGAAGAAATGTACTCAAGACGAGGATGATCCGAAAACCATTCATCATGATACAATTTGCTGCGCATGGAAGTGCACAAAAAAACTTAATTTACTGAGTAAAAAAAAAATTATTGTAATTGCGAAGCTTAAAGCACGGTACACACACTCGTGGTACCGGGAACGTGCTCGATATTCCATGTTCGATGATTTAAAACGTCACCGTACCTGGAACATCATCCACACTACACGATGTTTACACCAGGAGGTTATTCCCCCCCTGGTTTGTCATACACACTGTCAATGTTCATGGTATGACCAACATCGTACATCGCGACAAAACACGAGCGTGTGTACCGTGCTTAATGCAAAGATACAGAATTTGCCCCTCGATAACAATATTAGGGGGCAAATTCGGCCTGCGGTGGCGTTGTTGAGAGGAGACTTAATTTGTGTTGGCGCAAAAGAATTTAAAGAAACTCCCCAAAAACTCGGCCGGCCTGGCGATCTGGCAACCCTGCCTCACGGCTTGCTTGCTTCGCGCTCTCGAAGAGGGGAAATGCTGCCCCGCTCGATGTGTGTGGCTGGCCTCAAGGTTGCTCGCGAAGGACGGGGCCCGATCAGCGGAGCACCTCGCACAGTTGACGGCTGCGAAGCTCAAGGGCACCGCACTTAAGGCAGCCGATTGATTTGTTCGCGGCGCGGTCGCAGCAAATTAAATTTAGGGCACGGCACTTACCTTAGGGCCCGTGGGATGGTCTGCTCGGGCTTAATTCACTCCCGGATGGAGTCCTTGGCTCCACTGGCTAAAAAGCACTGCACCCCTGAAAAAATTGTTCACACGGGAGGCACTCGGGAATAAGAAATTAAACACCGTGTTCCTATGAAACGAGCACTTTATTCTCACAGCCGCCCGTACTCAAGTGCGACACAATTCCACGACTGCGCTAAAACAATTCCTCGCTATACAACTTGTACAAAAAAATTTCTGACAATTTCTAATAATTTTTCTAATTTAAGGTACAAAAGGGAGAAAGATCGCCGAAACCACGGTCCGCTCAACTTGCCGGTCACGTCCAAAATGGATGGGATCGTCGACCTCGCTCAGCTTCCGGCCTTGACCTTGGAGTTTTTCTCCATAGGCGTTAGGGGGAAAGAGGGGACGTTCTGAAAACTTTCCTGCAAGAGATAAGATCATAAATTGCAACGAATAAAGAGGTAATTAATTTTTCTCTATTGCAGGGACTGCAACACTACTCCCCCTTTGGGAAAAGAGCTGTCCTCAGCTCGGGGAAGCAGGTGCAGCTTCGCTCGGCGCTATTCAGCCGGATGATCCTCTCAGCTCGCAAGCAGCGGGATGGTCGCTGAATCGTCGTTGGGTTCGGCTTTACTTTGCTGGACATCCCAGGTAAGTCCTTCCTCTCCGTGAGCCTCTTCTGTTGTTGTGTGTGTGGTCAGCTGGTTTCGTTGCCATTTCCGCCCGCGACGCGATAAAGGGACGGAAGACGGCCGAGCCCAGCTGACCCGGGAACAATAGAGGTTTGTGCACGCGCCTCAGCTCGCTTGATCTGGAAAAAAAAATAGAATAGTCCAAATCGAAGGAGTGCCGTGCCCAGCACAAAATAAAATTAGAATAACACTATAGAGTTCGTGCCTCTTTTCTGTTTATTGGTAATTTTATTTAGTTTACGGTTTAGTTTTGCGCGACAATTTTGTTAGTTTTGTTATCACCACGTTTAGTTTTAAGCGAGATTATTTTCGGCGGGAGGCGGCGGGGTAGCGTGTGGGTCCCGAGCACCTCCTTTGGTGCTGGTCGCAGGCGACTTAGGGCCTCGGCCATTCAGCTCCGGGAGTTGCCCGCTCAAGAGTAGAACGGCTGCCCTGGACAGGCTGCCCGTGGGGTCCCGTCACATTCACGGCCCGAAATTTCGGCTTACCCGGCTTAATGTCGAAAACGACGAATTCCCCTACTCTAAGAGAGGGGCGCGTTTGAGTCGGGTGCGTAGCGGTGATGCGGGACTCGTGGACGAAAACGTCTTTTCCCGAATCGTCCCGTTTGATGAACCCATATCCCAAGTGTGCATCAAACCGCACCACTACACCTGTTATCTGTCGTTCGACAATGGCTGAACTTGTCGAAGACGTTCGGGGTCCCTGGGTTGACTGAACAGGTGAGTGATTTTTTTGTGCCCTATTTCGTTTTTTATAGCCGCCATTTTTATTTCTAGGTTTTCGTCGGGACGGAGATTTGGTCGCAGGACCTCGAGATGGCGATGCAGGGAGACCTGTAGTATGGTTCGGCGTTCGGGCTCCGTTCTGTTCCGGTGAATTTTTCTTCTCACTTCGTGGGGTCGATTGTGGAGACGGCGGATCAGGAACAGCATCTCGAGGTTCTTTCGTATGAGGAGGAGTAGGTGAAGCATTATTTGTTTGAGTCCCCTTGTTCCAGCTTCTATTTTTTCCAGGCCTCATTGTACGTCGGGGGTACAGAGCTTTCTCCGTGCTAGTGCCCAGGCTTCGCTCTACAAGCCTAGGCCGACCTAGTTTCCCGACTGCGGGGATTCCTGCGACGGCTGTGCGCTACTCGCTGGCCCTTGCGCGGTGTTGGTCGTCGGCGGCGCATTATCCCGGGGAACCCTGGCAGCTCGCCTATGGGGGATCGTCTCCGGCATTCGCATGCTGCGGCGGCTGATTCGCGTGGCATCCCGGCTCGCCTCGATGCGTATGGCATGAGCCAGCGCTGCTTCCAGCGTAGCAGGAACCGTGTCACGCACACGTTGCTGGGTGTTCGGGTCCGCAATTCCATCGATGAACTGGGCCAGCGCGATTTTATCCCGAGTAAATTCCTGAGCCTCGCTGAAGCTTAGGTACGTTAGCCTTTGCACCTCGGTGGCGTACACCGCCAGGCTTTCGTTGGCGCGCTGCGTTCGTCCCCGCAGCTGAATGTGTGCCACTGCCTGTTGGTACTGGTCGCTGAATCGACTGTTGAACGCGACGCTAAGCTTGTCGTAATCGTCCTTTTTCGATTCAGCTAGCGTCTCGTGGAAGGCGAGTGCAGTACCACGGAGGTAGGGCACCAAGTACATGGCCTTCAGCTCTGGGGACCAGTGATTGGCGCGAGCAACAGCTTCGCTGTAGCGGTGGTGGTAAGGGACCCACAGCGCCGACGTTCGGAAACGGCTGTGAACTCGGTGGAGCCGGCTGAATTCGGGGCGGAGGCGGTGGCAAAGTTTCCAGGTGAGTGGAAGAAATAGGCCGCCTGTCGTAATTTCTGATTTCGGGTTGGAGCCTTCCAGGATTCAGTACGGTTGGCTCCGGGTCTGGTTCGACGAAAGAAATCAGATCGTCTTCACGAGCGGAGGGGCTGGGTGCTGGCGACGCGGTGGAGTTGGGGCAGCGGCTAACTGGTCCAGAGTGAGCCGGACGGCTTCCTCGTGTCGCAACTCCATCCGGGACATCCTCTCCGCCATCTGGGTCACGGTGGCGGTCAGCCGGGTGATCTGCTCCGCCAGTTTATCCAGGTCCGTTCGCGAAGGGTCCTCCTCGCTTTGTGTTGTTCGTCCCGCCGGCGCGCTGTACGGCGAATAACTTCCCCTTACTGAATCCATTTGGGAATGCGGGACGGTAATTCAGCAAATTTGCAAATTTTATTTTAAATAAAATAATTAAATAAAATTATTTAATTTACTGAATTCGCAACGTTGTTTTTCCCGAATTTTCCTCGATGAATTATTCAGCTCCTGTACTGCCAGTTACGAGAGCAGTCGTAATTTGCGGAATATTTGGAGCGGAATAAATTGTTGGCAGCGAATCAATTGAGTTTCTTTGAATTAATTTGCGCGTGCGGAGTGGTGAAGGAATCTCTCGATTTCCGATCTTTACCCCACATCTGGCACCAATTGTTACAGAATTTGCCCCTCGATAACAATATTAGGGGGCAAATTCGGCCTGCGGTGGCGTTGTTGAGAGGAGACTTAATTTGTGTTGGCGCAAAAGAATTTAAAGAAACTCCCCAAAAACTCGGCCGGCCTGGCGATCTGGCAACCCTGCCTCACGGCTTGCTTGCTTCGCGCTCTCGAAGAGGGGAAATGCTGCCCCGCTCGATGTGTGTGGCTGGCCTCAATGTTGCTCGCGAGGGACGGGGCCCGATCAGCGGAGCACCTCGCACAGCTGACGGCTGCGAAGCTCAAGGGCACCGCACTTAAGGCAGCCGATTGATTTGTTCGCGGCGCGGTCGCAGCAAATTAAATTTAGGGCACGGCACTTACCTTAGGACCCGTGGGATGGTCTACTCGGGCTTAATTCACTCCCGGATGGAGTCCTTGGCTCCACTGGCTAAAAAGCACTGCACCCCTGAAAAAATTGTTCACACGGGAGGCACTCGGGAATAAGAAATTAAACACCGTGCGTGTTCCTATGAAACGAGCACTTTATTCTCACAGCCGCCCGTAATCAAGTGCGACACAATTCCACGACTGCGCTAAAACAATTCCTCGCTATACAACTTGTACAAAAAAAAGTTCTGACAATTTCTAATAATTTTTCTAATTTAAGGTAAAAAGGGAGTATGGAGGATTTAACTCCATATAAACGTTTGATTTATTTATTTTATTTATTTCTTTTTAATTTTTTATATTTTATAAAACTTTATTCTGGTTGTTATTTTAAGTTTTATTTCTTTTATTTAATTAAATTAATTCAACAAATTAGGTTTTTTTTTTATTTGATAATATCTTTAAATGCTTTTTAGTTCTTATTTGATATCCAGACAGAGAAAATTACAATATATTTCTTCATTTTAAAAACAATATCAATAGCATAGCTACTACGATTATTTTTTTAAAAGCCTCTTTTAATTAAACAAATACTTTTAATTTACAAGTTGAATTACAACTGTTTGCGCGAAACTCGTGCAAAGCGCGCGTGTCCCGCTGATTTACATGAAAAAAATTGAAAGGGGGGGGATAAATAAAACACAGTATTTTTGGGTCCAATGAAAAAGTAATCAACGATTTATTGGCCCAGAGGAAAAAAGCCTTTCGGCAAAAAATCCTCAGAAGCGTATAGTTCGGCCTGGTGGCCACGCATTAGGTCGCTCGGCGACCGATACGAAAATGTTCCTGGCGCTGCTCGGCAGCGGGAACGCACGAGCCGCTCGACGGCCGTCACCCACTCGCACACTCGCCCGTCCAAATCGCCCCGAGTTCACACACAAAAAAGGTCGCGGAAGTTGATCCGGGAAACAGCTTGGAGCGAAGGCAAAACTAAACTATAACGTAGCTCGGCAGAAGGCAACTGAAACTAGAACGTAGCTCGGCAGAAGGCAAACTGAAACTAGAACGTAGCTCGGCAGAAGGCAAACTGAAACTAGAACGTAGCTCGGCAGAAGGCAAACTGAAACTAGAACGTTCTCGCGCGCGAGGAGACAGCCGGCGTCCACCCCACTCCCTACACATTCGCAACATACGATTGGCGCGCGGTCGATGCCGGGCGAGTCGCGATTCGAGCGCGTCGGTTCAGGATTGCGCCCGTCCGGCCCGGGTCCCGCGGGATAACGACGGAACATGCTCCCCGGTTGCGAGGAGAACGAGCAAACACACGAGCGGGTGTAACGCATATCGCATAGTTAATTTCATTCGCATGTGTGTATAAAGAAACGCATCACACATTGTCGCATCTCCACATCGCATACAACTTAAATGTATATTACAGAACAACGGTATACAACATTAGAAACTCATACGCACATCGCCGAGTTACACAATTTTAACAACAGGCGCGCTATAGTATTGCGTACACAATGCAAGTTATAAGTTTTCAATTGGCAATGGGCAAATGGAGGTGACATTGCGCTTGAAGATGCCCTGCGGAGTCTTGACGCTAACGACTCTCACTACTCCGTCGCTCCCCGGGTGCGTCTCGTGGATGACTCCTAGAGGCCAACGCGCGCAGGGCTGATTCTTGTCGATCACGATGACGACGGCATCTCGTTTTATGTCCACGCTTGGCTGGACCCATTTCTGTCGCTTCTGCAATTCGTGGAGATACTCCAAGTGCCACCGTTTCCAGAAGTCCTGGCGGGCCTTGGAGACATACATATCTCCAAACAGTCAAACGATTGTCTGGAATAGAAAGATAATTATCTTCCGGCAGAGTGGTGAATGGTCTTCCGGCTAAGATTATAGCAGGCGATAAGGCAGTTGGATCATTGGGGTCAGAGGACAAGGTCGTTAGTGGACGAGAATTTAGGATTCCTTCAATTTCTATGGCAAGAGTGTTCAACTGTTCAAACGTCAAAAGTTGTCCGCCGGCAACTCGCTTAAAATGGTGCTTGAATGACTTCACAGCAGCTTCCCAAATTCCTCCGAAATGAGGCGATAAGGGAGGATTGAAATGCCAATGAATTTTCTCTTGGACCGCGTAATGACCCACTGTTTGCTCGAATTCCTTGGACTTCACCAAATCATATAAATCCCTGAGCTGGTTCCTTGCCCCGACAAAATTTGACCCATTGTCCGAATAAACGTGTACAGGAGTTATCAATCGACGATTAGTGAAACGGCTGAAAGCACCCAGAAATCCCTCGGTCGTCACGTCGCTCACTATTTCAATGTGGACTGCCCTCGTGGACATACACACAAAAATGCAACCATAAGCCTTCACCTGAGAGCGATTACGGACCTTTTTTTCCTTTATATAAAAGGGACCGCAAAAATCAACTCCCGTGTGCATGAATGGCGCAGAAGGCCGCACGCGGGAGGACGGTAAGCTTGCCATTTCACTGCACAATGGAACCGGCCGATGTCGAATGCACGTCACACAATTACGGATAATTTTACGAACTTGATTTTTACCGTCTAAAATCCAAAATCGATTTCGAATAGTGTTTAGCGTCCCTTGTATGCCGGAATGAAGTGTTTTGCGATGAATCCCGCGAATTATTAGATCGGTGACATGATGCCGAGACGGTAAAAGAATTGGATGCGTTTGATCGAGAGAAATTTTTGCGTGGTGCAGACGACCACCAACGCGGAGCAATCCATGCTTGTCAAGAAAGGGGCTGAAAGCGGCGAGTTTCCCTTTCTCGATACGTTTCCCTTCCGAAAGACGGTCTATTTCGATCCCAAATTGTTCGCGTTGGATAAGGAAAAGAATTTTTCGTTCTGCCGCGTAATGCTCGGTCACGCTCATTTGCTTATTTCGATAAGGACTCGTGGGACAAAGGCGTAAACAATACGCGATTACAGTTACAAGTGTGTCATATGACGAGAAACGTTCGAACAGCTGATACTTTACAGGGTTTGTAAGAAGGCAAATATTTTTTCGTAAACCGGGTAAATCTAAATTCGCTACGATTTCAAGGCTCGCGGGCCAGTGATCCTCGGGCCCTCGCAACCAAGGAGGACCGTCAAACCACATTATGTTTTGCAAGAAATCACCCGGCAATTGCCCCCGAGACAATGCATCGGCCGGATTTTCCCTCGTACGAACATGACGCCACTCTACATCCGGTCCTAGAGCCTGAATCTCTGCGACACGATTAGCCTCGAATGGCAGGAGCACTCCGGGAGACTTCCTGAGCCATTGCAAGACAGTGGTTGAATCAGACCAAAAAATATATCGATCGACCCTGAACGTGAATGCCGCTTCAGATTCAATGAATAAGCGAGCCAAAATCTGCGCGGCACAAAGCTCAAGCCGAGGAATAGTCATATCCTTCAGCGGAGCTACTCGTGACTTAGAGCATGCAAGACGAACCCGGATTCGACCCGGCCTGTCGATTGATCGGACGTAAAGGCAAGCACCGTAGCCAAGTTGACTTGCATCGCAAAACCCGTGTACTTCTATATGAACAGCGTCGGTCAGGGTCAACCGCCTATCGACGCCAAGATCGCGAATTGATCCTAGTTCGGTGGAGAACCTATTCCATCACGAATGCAGAGCCTGCGGAACGGATTCATCCCAATCGATTTTAGCCCTCCAGCAATCCTGCATCATAACCTTGGCAGAAAGAATTATCGGTCCGAGCAAACCCAAGGGATCAAATAACCGTGCAATCTTTGACAAGATTGAGCGTTTCGTGATTTTACTTGACGTATCATGAGGACTCACGGTGTAGATAAACTGATCGCGTTCAGAATTCCATACGACTCCGAGCGTTTTAAAGGTAGGATTTTCTTGTACAATCGAGTCCAAATGGATTATTTTGTCGCGAATGTTATCAAGCGCGTGTTGATGATTTGAAGCCCATTGCCGAATGTCAAACCCACCGCGTTTGAGCAATTCAATCATCTCGTCACGCAGTTTTAAAATTTCATCGAGCGAGTCGGCGCCCGTCAAGAGATCGTCCACATACAAATCCCGTTTTAAAATCCCAGATGCGCGTGGAAAGTCAGACGCTTCATCATCCGCTAGCTGATGAACTGACCGCACGGAAAGAAACGAAGATGCATTAATGCCAAATGCCACGGTATTGATTTGAAAGACCGCAGTATCGTTTCCGTCGAACCAGAAAACACGTTGATACTGACGATCGTCTGGGTGTAATAAAATTTGCCGATACATTTTCGCAATGTCGGCAGTCAAAACGAAAACGTGACCACGGAATCTCAACAAATGGGCAAAAAGCTTGTCTTGAATTGTAGGACCAGTCATCAAAACGTCATTGAGGGAAATGCCGAGACTTGTTTTTGTAGAGGCATCAAAAACCACGCGTACCTTGGTTGTACTGCTGGAAGCCTTGATGACTGGATGGTGCGGAATGTAGTACCCACTTCCCGATTCCTCAACTACCTTGGATATATGACCCGAATCCAACCAATCCTGCATCGCTTTACGATATTCTTTATCTAATTCAGGATTGGATCTCAGACGACGTTGTAAAGAGCGAAAACGATGGAGAGCATGAGATCGAGAGTCACCTAAGTCACTGATCTCTTCGCGGAATGGTAAACGTACAACGTACCTACCGGTAGCATCACGCACGGTGTTGGCGGTGTAGTGGGCTTCACACGCTGCCTCGTTGGCTGACTTATTCGCTCTGGGCCCCGCGTCCTCAACCACCCAGAATTTCTCAAGCTCGTCAGTCAGGCTGGCAAGATTGCAAGAGACAGGAGGTGATTTCACAAAAGATCTCCCGGACGCGCTTAATCCACCGACAATCACCCAACCAAGCTTCGTCTTTTGTAAAACCAAATCGCGGTTGTTACTTGACAAGTCGATTTGACCGACGGAAAGTAAAGATATAGTGGTGCCCGATCCGATCAAGATATCAACTTCGCGGGGCTCATGAAAGCGTGGATCTGCTAATTTCAAATTTGATGGAAATTTGAGGGATTCCCGAGAAAAAACTTCTCCGGGAACAAGATCTGCGATTTTAGGAACGACGAGACAATTCAACGTTTTCTCAAAGTCAGTGTGCATTGCCCGAAACGTGCATGTGATGTTATTTTTAGAAACGGTGCGCATGTCATTGATCGCGTTAATTGGAACTGAGCATGTGGGAGTTGGTAATCTCAGTTTTTTCGCGAATCGACTTGTCATAAAATGTGCTGTTGCACAAGTATCTAATAAAGCCCGTGCTTGAACGTATTTCCCGTCAATGTCGCGAACACGTATTATGGCGCTCATCATGAGGTCAGGGCGCAACGCGGACGATGACACGCTGAGCGTGCTCTCGGCTAGTCATGCGGAAAGATTCTTGACCGCGGGTTCATTCTTAGGATTCACCCCCTTTTGCTTCCGTTCTTCCGAATGCAGAAGGGTGTGATGATATTTCGGGCATTTCCTGCAATGAGAGAACGTACAGTTCCCTGTGTGGCTGCGCAGACAATTCCTGCACAGCTGCTTGGATTTAATAAAATTCCATCGCTGCTGAGCATTCATTTTCTCGAATGCCGGGCAACGATACAAAAAGTGAGGTTGATCGCACTGAGGGCAAGCACCCAAAGTCGAAGTGACCATCGAACGAGCTCCCGCGTCCGACCTCCTGAACTTGGACGAACGTGCCTGCCATTCGCCTGGCCGTTTATTGGAAGTCCCGGTCCCGCCACGAGCGACATTCCGCTCTTCAGTACTCAAGTGCGATGCCTGTTCGAGAAGAAACTGTCGAAACTGGGTTAATGTCGGAAGAGTGTCAAGCCCCAAGGATTTCTCCCAATCGCGACGAATTTCCGATGGAAGAGCCCGTTCCAAACAACGAATAACCATCAAGGGATCGGGCCTCACGTCCAGAGACTCCAACATACTCAAATGTTGCTGGGCCTCGTCGACGATCTTAGACAAACCCCTGGAAGTTGCGGCCAACAAAGGAACAACGTCGAGGATGGCATCGAGATGCCTGTAAATCAAAAGGCGTTTTCGTTCGTAAGCAAGAACTAGCTCATCCCAAGCCTTCTTATAATTTTCCGCACTAACTGAGTAAAGTGCCAACTTATTCAAAGCCCCTTCGGTGAGGAAACTCTTTAAATAAATAAATTTGCTCAAGTCGTCGAGATCCGCGCGCGAATCGATCATTGAAAGGAAGGTATTCTTGAAAGTGAGCCATTTATCAAGATCGCCGTTAAATTTCGGGAGCTCTGCAATTGGCAATTTTACCGCCTTTTGCCTTTCAAGCATCGTTGAATGTCCCATCATTCCACTTCCGAACGAATCATTCTGAGCACCAGTGGATACACTAGGAGGCGGAGCATCATGAACTCGAGTTACTAAATCGTAATACTGCTCCTGAATCTCCTCAATTTGAGCTAAGCCTTCATCGTTTGCATCAATGAGGGCCAGCTCATCGTGCATCTCTTCATAGTTGCGAAACAATTCCGAAATGCGCTTCAAACGAAAGCCTGCATTTTTCATGTCTATTTTACCGGACGAAATCCCCGAACGAAGGCTGGCTATTTGACCCCTTAAAGCGGTGCGTTTTTGCCTGATAACAGCCGCACGGTCCGCCATCGTGATAAATATTCCGAATCAAACGAGTTTTTCCCCGGATCCGATAAAAACACAGACGCGTGTATGAAAAACTGCGCAAAGAAAAATCCCTTGAGACACAAATGATTCTGACGAACGTGACACTATACGACTCCTCTATATGTGTATATATATGGATATGAGGATGAACTGTGAAGCTGAGAATTGAAAGGAAGAAAAGAGAAACTTATTTTTTGCCAATTCCTGGAATGGGCTTCCAAGAGGTGGTGATGACGGAGAACCTCTGGACGCTTGATGATTGCTTGCCTGGAGGCACGCTGAACTTCGGTCCGAATCAGCACCTGTAGATGTGGAAGCAAGGGCACCGAGGAGCAGCAGCAGCAGCTCCGAGAAGCTGCAGCGACTCTGAGAACTTCCCTGGAAACGGCCGTTCAAGTTTGCCGCACACTGTTGAGCCTGAGAGGGCCCGACTTGACACTAGCTCCCAATTGGGGCTATGCACTCGCGTTTTATGCTCACGGAAGCACTCTCGAAACGAATATGTGAGGGCGCGCGATCACTCCTCACAGGAGGCACCAAAATGTTTGCGCGAAACTCGTGCAAAGCGCGCGTGTCCCGCTGATTTACATGAAAAAAATGGAAAGGGGGGGGATAAATAAAACACAGTATTTTTGGGTCCAATGAAAAAGTAATCAACGATTTATTGGCCCAGAGGAAAAAAGCCTTTCGGCAAAAAACCCTCAGAAGCGTATAGTTCGGCCTGGTGGCCACGCATTAGGTCGCTCGGCGACCGATACGAAAATGTTCCTGGCGCTGCTCGGCAGCGGGAACGCACGAGCCGCTCGACGGCCGTCAGCCACTCGCACACTCGCCCGTCCAAATCGCCCCGAGTTCACACACAAAAAAGGTCGCGGAAGTTGATCCGGGAAACAGCTTGGAGCGAAGGCAAAACTAAACTATAACGTAGCTCGGCAGAAGGCAACTGAAACTACAACGTAGCTCGGCAGAAGGCAAACTGAAACTAGAACGTAGCTCGGCAGAAGGCAAACTGAAACTAGAACGTAGCTCGGCAGAAGGCAAACTGAAACTAGAACGTTCTCGCGCGCGAGGAGACAGCCGGCGTCCACCCCACTCCCTACACATTCGCAACATACGCGCGCGGTCGATGCCGGGCGAGTCGCGATTCGAGCGCGTCGGTTCAGGATTGCGCCCGTCCGGCCCGGGTCCCGCGGGATAACGACGGAACAACAACTACTGTATCTACTTTTTCCTTTACACACATATAACATAAATACCGCCACAACACCCCCTTCCTAGCGAATCCTAGGAGAGCGAAAGTAGGTTCTGATTCAAAAGCCTTTAAAGAAATGTAACTCTTTTGTGCGTTGACTTTGGAATTTTTGAAGTTGATAGTGTAGTGGAGGTTTCAAAGTTTTGGGAATCATTTATAGACGCTGGTCTATTTTTTAAGATTTTTTTAGTGTGAACAGTCTCTGGCTGTTCCTTTGTTAAAGTAGAGCTAGCTTGTGTAGTATTGAACTGTTGAACATTCTTCTTAGTTGGATTAGAACCTTGCTTACAATCATCCGCGAAGAATGAATAATATGGTTTTAACCGACTCACAGAAACGTTAATATTTTTATCTTTAATTTTTATTGTGAAATAACCTTATGTCTTTCCGTTACTGGATATGGTCCATTATAACAAGCCTTGAAAGTGTCTTTGGTTGCATCGTTCCTTACCAAACCATGAGAACAAGTCTCTAAATCTTTGAATTTGAAAAATTTCATTTTTGCGTGGTTAGAAGCCGAAATCGGTCGAATATTATTAAAAATATGTTTTAAATGATTCACGAAATCATTTTGATGAACGTTTTGATTAGTTGTTTCGATAAAATCGCCGGGGAGTCTTAAAGACTGACCATAAAGTAATTCAGCGGGTGTTGCAGTAAATTCTTCTTTAAAAACCGTTCTCAATCCTAGAAGAACAAAAGGTAAGGATTCTGACCACGAGATATTTTCGTAAGTTTTAATAGTTGCTTTAAGAGATCTATGCCAACGTTCCAAAAAACCGTTCGACTGAGGGTGATATGCTGTAGTCCGGTTATGTTGGAAGCCTAAAAATTTTCCGAGTTCATTGAAAAGACTTGATTCGAACTGTCTACCTTGATCCGTGACTATAATTTTTGGGATTCCAAATCTAGCTATCCATTCTTTACATAAAGCTTTGGCACATGACTTTGCTGAGATGTCTCTTAATGGAATTGCTTCTGGCCAACGAGAGAAACGGTCAATAATAGTGAGACAATATCTATAACCGCGAGAAGGTGGTAAAGGACCAATAATATCTAAATGAATTGTTTCGAATCTAGATGACGAAATTGGAAATGAGGTGAAAGGTTTTTTAACATGCCTCGAAACCTTGTTCTTTTGGCATACTAAGCAACTTTGGCTCCAGTTATTTACATCTTTGTTCATCGATGGCCAAAAATATTTAGTTGTTATCATTTTATTTGTGGCCCGAATGCTGGGGTGGGATAGATTGTGTACTGTATTGAAAACTTTTAAACGAAACGGCTCCGGGATGTAAGGACGCTTTTTAGATATTTTATCTTCACAGTAAATCTGTTTATCACTACCGAGAACGGGCAATTTTGAAAATTTATAAGAAGTGTTTTTAAATGAGTCTTGAAGCTGGCTATCGTTTTCTTGTGCTGTAGCTATAGCTTCAAAATTTATAGATGCTGGTAAATGAATTTCTTCTATTCGGGAAAGTGTGTCTGCTACGACATTGTCTGAACCAGCGATATGTCTGATATATATATATATATATTTAATTTGCGCTGAGTTTAATTTTGTGGAAAAAAAACCGAGAGGCTGCCAAGAATTATCGACCCATTGATTTAAAGCTGCACCAATTGCTGTATCTGATGCATCAACGAATATTGCCAAACGAGCATTAATATTGGGGAAGGCGAGAAGAGTAATTTTTGCTAATTGTGCTTTAATATTTTCGAAAGCTTCAATGGAATTTGGAGTCCACTCTATTTTTTTCGAACCATCTTTCTTACTTCCTTTTAAATATTTGTTCAAAAGTAATTGATGTTCCGCTGCGTGCGGAAGAAATCGGCGATAAAAGTTAGCCATCCCAAGAAATCTTCTAAGTTCCTTGACTGAGGACGGTTGTTTAAATCCTATAATTGCTTTAATTTTTTCCGGAGATGGTTTAATACCATTTGAATTAATATAATGACCGAGAAACTTTACTTCTGGAAGCATGAAGTTACACTTCTCGATGTTTATAATTAATCCATGTTTTTGTAATCTTTGAAAAATTTGTTTTAAATGCTCCAAGTGTTGCTGTTCAGAATGAGAGGCTACCAAAATATCGTCCAGATAAACGAAACAAAATTGGCAGTCTCGAAGTACTGAATTTATAAATCTTTGGAAAGTTTGTGCTGCATTGCAAAGACCAAACGTCATTCTGGTAAATTCGAATAAACCGAAAGGTGTACAGATTGCAGTTTTAGGGATATCTTCTGGTTCAACAGGAATTTGATGATACGCCTTGGTCAAATCTAAAGTAGAAAATATTTTACAATTTTGAAGATGGCAAACAAAATCATGAATAAGTGGTATTCGATATCTATCTGGAATTGTAACAGAATTAAGACGCCTATAGTCGCCACATGGTCTCCAATCTCCATTAGCTTTAGGGACCATATGTAAAGGTGATGACCAAGGACTGTTGGATGGTCTACAAATGCCTTGATTAAGTAAAAAATCAAATTCCTTCTTTGCAATTGGCAATTTCTCTGGCGATAGACGTCGGACTTTGGAAAAAATTGGTGGACCTGTAGTTTTAATTTGGTGTGTTATGTTGTGTTTAACTGGTTTCGAGAAGGTTGTATCAATAGTAATGCTTTTAAAATCTCTGATTAATTTTTGTACTTTGTCATTTATCGATGGCTTAATTAACACTGATAAAGTAGTAGAAGGACCAGTAAATATACGACCATTTGCAGTTAAATTAGTTAGAGGATCGATAAGCATTCTTTTAGATAGGTCAACAATTAATTTATAACGATACAAAAAATTTGCACCTATAATTGGTTTCTCGACATCAGCTATCAAGAATTGCCATTGGAAATTTCTTCTTAAACCTAGATCCAGAGTAAGAATTTTATTTCCATAAGTGTTAATTAGTGTCGAATTTGCCGCTGATAACTTTAAACTTGTAGGTAATAATTTAGATGATAAAGGCAGTGGGATAACAGAAAGATCTGCTCCAGTATCAATTAAATATGATTGTTTTGTAGATTTATCGTAAATGTAAAGACGACTGTTTTGCTCGCTTCTATCACCTGTCGTCGAAGATGACAAGCTTCTTATTTTTTTGGTGGTTCCGAAACTACAAACGAACAAGGAGGAATACACTTATTAGCTTTGTGTTTAAATTGTGAATGATACCAACACCAATTAGGATTGCCTGGAGATTGTGAATGTCTTTTTTGATTGACTTGAGGAGAATAGCTTCTAGAAGAACGCGAATTATGTTGTGAAAAACAACTTGAAGAACGATTACGATATTTTAATGAAATTATGTCACGTGTTATTTCATCCATTCTTCGATTTAATTTGATAATCTCCGATGTTAAGTTGGCTAAATAATTATTATTGCAAGCTGATTGTTGAGAGCTGCAAGTAAAGATTGAAGGCTTTTGGCTTACCTCAAAAATTTTATCAGCACAATTTGCCAATTCTGTTAGAGAGCCGATATTACATGAGAGAATTGCCCTCATGTAGTCTGGAAGACGCTGCAACCAAAGAGTTTTTAAAACATCATCACTCAAATTTCCTCCAGATAAATTTCTCATTTCCCTGAGAAACTGAGATGGGGATCGATCACCTAAAATCACATCCCCGAGAAGTTTATTCAATTTGGATGCTTCACTATCAGATAAACGTGATATTAAAGCTTCTCTGATTTCGGTATACGGTCGGTGTGTATCTGGGTTTTCCAGTATATCACTTAATATAAAAACGAGATTCTCATCCAACGCAGAAAGTAAATGATTATATTTGGAGGTCTCTGAAGATATTCTGGCTAGCTCAAACTGCGCTTCAAGCTTTTTGAACCAGAACTTTGGAGCGTTTCTCCAAAAAGGCGGTGCTGTAAAAGTTACTGCCGAAATGGATGGAAGTGTTGTAGAGACGGTTTTACGCGGATGCGGAAGTGGACTGGATGATAAAAAGCTGTTCTCATTTACAATACCACTAATATTTTCATCACGACTTTGATTCCCGTGAACCCCACAGGCTTCCAAAAAATCACCACTTGAATTATTCATTATTCCTTTTCTCTATTATTTCTACTAGAACCGAGAAAACGGGACGTGTGTATTGGAATTAACAGAAATTAGCTATTTCTAACACTAAACTGTTCTACAAGCTTTACAAAATAATTTAAAATAATGGATACTTCTTGTTGATTACTTGCCGATATCTTCTTCCTTTTTTTTTGGGCTTGATATCCGGTTGAAGGTAGATGACTTCTGATTCCGGTGATATTAGTATGATGATTGGACGTCACAGACGAAATTTCTGCAAAAGATGCAGCCGATGTCGTTGTTTTTACCGTGATATTTATTGAAGCAGGTTGAAGGCAAGATGTGTTATTACTCGACGTTGTTGGTCGTCGGCCAGTCCTTTATCACGTCGAGCTGTCTTCTTTCTCGTTAAACTGTCCCTGATCACGTCGGGGTCACCATTTATAGAGGATTTAACTCCATATAAACCTGTGATTTATTTATTTTATTTATTTCTTTTTAATTTTTTATATTTTATAAAACTTTATTCTGGTTGTTATTTTAAGTTTTATTTCTTTTATTTACTTAAATTAATTCAACAAATTAGGTTTTTTTTTTATTTAATAATATCTTTAAATGCTTTTTAGTTCTTATTTAATATCCAGACAGAGAAAATTACAATATATTTCTTCATTTTAAAAACAATATCAATAGCATAGCTACTACGATTATTTTTTTAAAAGCCTCTTTTAATTAAACAAATACTTTTAATTTACAAGTTGAATTACAACTACTGTATCTACTTTTTCCTTTACACACATATAACATAAATACCGCCACAGGAGAAAGATCGCCGAAACCACGGTCCGCTCAACTTGCCGGTCACGTCCAAGATGGATGGGATCGTCGATCTCGCTCAGCTTCCGGCCTTGACCTTGGAGTTTTTCTCCATAAGCGCTAGGGGGAAAGAGGGGACGTTTTGAAAACTTTCCTGCAAGAGGTAAGATCATAAATTGCAGCGAATAAAGAGGTAATTAATTTTTTTTCTATTGCAGGGACTGCAACAGTATTATTGTACATGCCCTCATAAAAAAACTTAAATCTACATTACCCTCCCGTTAGGGGGGTTGGCGCGCTGAAAGAGATAGGTGAGTGGGGAGAACCGAGAGGAGAAAACGTTCGATTCAGTTCAACATACCTGGGCTATTCTTATTATTTTTTAAGATGAAACTTTATTATCATCGCCACAAATTTTTTCGTTCATCTATAGCTAGTCGCATTACAGCCGGCCGATGAGTAGGGGTGCCGGGGGGCGGGGTAAAGTGAAAGGCGCTCGCCAATGGCTCGCATCAGCTGACCGTGTAGCTTTTATATTCTCACTCATTCGTGCAAGTGCTCCGCGGTATTTGTGTGTTTTGATCACTTGATCGTGATGGACATTGAAAGCGTCTATCATCTGAATGATTGTATTTATTATGTATTCCGTACTCAAATACGCAGATTGAAATTAAAATTTATAGTTGGATATCTTGTCCACTATTGAATTCCCATTATCATTCCCATTTTCCAATTATTAAGTTAAGATGAAAAACGCGATTTTAATACCATTGTAGCGGCATCGTCGCACTTGTTGTCAGGTTTTGAAATAAACACTTTGAATTATAATTTTTTAATTTTTATTTTACTAACCTGTGGAAAATTGGATAGTGATCAAGTAGGTAAAAACAAAATTGTAATTTTTGATTTTCATAAAAAAATAAAAAAAGTTAGTATGTAGAAAGATATTAGAGAATCAAGTCTAAAATATATTAATAAAAAAAGATATATTACATTTTATAAATTATTAACAACTATTAATAATCAAGTTCAATATCGGGCATAGATAAACCCGTGAATAAAATATAATAAAAAAATAATATGGAGTAATGATAAGCCTCCATTGGCTGTTCCCCATTTACTCCATAACTGGTGACCCCAATAAAAAGATTAAAGAAGAAGTGGACATCAATCGCCCGAGATAAGGACGCCGGGATCAAAACTTTAAATTTCATCTCATTTTCTTGAAGAACAACTTTAAGAAACTCCTAGACCAATCGGCAACAACGGTACCAGCACCCCCATACCAGCATCTCCATTTCTACATCATCAAATTGTGAAGTTTATATCTAATGATTTAAGAAATTTTTTTTTTTTTTTTTTAGTTTTTTGTCGATTTTTCATTATTTGTAAACAATTTTCCAACTTCTTCCATCATTTAAATTTCCATTCAAAATTATTACAGCTTTAAAATAAGTATATTAATCTAATTTAATATTTTAAAGTGTTTAAAAAGCTAAAACAACATGATTAATAACAGTGCAGAAAGGGCAGCTGGTGATAATGCTCCTCCAGTTGTTGATTTCGTGTCGGTTAAACCTCCACCGTTTTGGAGAGACATGCCTTCTCTTTGGTTTGATCGTCTTGAGGCACAATTTGAACTCGCTAGAATTTCTTGCCAAAGAACCAAGTTCAATCATGTATTAGTTGCTCTTGATGGCGACATTATTAGAATCATCAGTGGATTATATACGAAATCCTCATCAAACTGAACCGTATACTCATTTAAAAGAAACGATTATTTCGCGTTTGTCGGCGAGTGAATCTTCGCGTTTGAACCAATTGTTGGGCGAGTTATGTCTAGGAGACCGTCGTCCTTCTCAACTCCTTCGAGAGTTGAGGGAATTGGGAGGTAACACTGTAGGCGACGAATTATTGCGGACGTTATGGTTGCAAAGGCTCCCAGAAAGTATGCAGGCAATTCTCGCGTGCAACCCTGGAAATTTAAATGAATTAGCAAATTGTGCAGATAAAATTTCAGAGGTTTATAATAAACCTTCTATTTCGGCTGTATCTTACACTTCGGAACAAAGCAACAATTTTAATCAAAACAACCTTGCTTCTCAAATTGAACAATTAATGAAACAATTCCAGGCATTCGATTCAAAACTTAAAGCAATAAATTCTAAATTTGAATCTTTTCAAAGAAGAAGTCGTTCCTTAAGCAAAGGAACCCATAGCCGAGGGAGAAGTATCTTTTCAAATAAAAATTATAAAAGATATTGCTGGTATCATTTTAAACACGGAGATAATGCCGTTAAATGTGTAGCTCCGTGTAGCTTTTTGAAAGACAAAACAAGTGACTTTTCAAAAAATTAAACCGCCTTTCTTCTCAGACGACGGATAGTAAAGGCAATTCCACCAGTCGTCTACACATTTTTGACAAGTCTTCTGGAAGACATTTTTTAGTAGATACGACCGGTTTTAAGCTATCTGCCGCAAATTCATCCACAATTAACACGTTTGGTCTGAAGATTGGATTTAGGTCTTCGTAGAAATTTTCCTTGGCAATTTATTATCGCTGACGTATCTAAATCTATTCTAGGCGCGGATTTCCTTCAGCATTACGAGCTTTTGGTAGATCTTTCAAAGAAAATCCTTATCGATCCAGTTACCTCGCTAACTACAAACGGAAAATTAGTTAAAGGACCACCTTTTTCTCTTTCTTTATTAACGGATAACATAACTGATGAACGTATACGTAAAATTTTACGTGAATTTCAGTGCATTACCTTAGGCACAGGGTTCACTAAACCAGTTAAACATTCGATAACTCATCGTATTTTAACCTCTGGTAATCCTATCGTGTCTAAAGTCCGTCCTCTGTCTACAGACAAACTTTTAGCCGCTAAAAAGGAATTCGACTTTATGATTAAACAGGGAATTTGCAGGCCTTCAGATAGTTGTTGGTCTTCACCGTTACATTTAGTCAAGAAAAAGAATGGTGATTGGAGACCATGTGGGGATTATCGTCGATTAAATTCAATAACTATCCCAGATCGTTATCCTATTCCCCTTATTCAAGATTTTGCGCATCACCTACAAGGCTGCAAAATATTTCCAACTTTAGACCTCACAAAGGCTTATCACCAAATCCCAGTTGAACCCGAAGACATTCCAAAAACTGCAATATGCACACCGTTTGGCCTCTTCGAGTTTCCACGAATGATGTTTGGCCTTTGCAACGCAGCACAAACATTCCAACGGTTTATACATTCGGTTCTGCAAAATTTACCCTTCTGTTTTGTTTATCTCGATGACGTTCTCGTCGCTTCAAAATCAGAAGTTGAACATTTGCACCACTTAGACCAAATATTTGTGCGATTTAAGGAACACGGTCTAATTATTAATGTTGAAAAATGCGAGTTTATGAAATCCAACGTAATATTTTTAGGTCACTATATCAGTTCAGATGGTATTAAACCGTCCCCTGATAAAGTTGAGTCAATTAAAAATTTCAAACTTCCTGAAACAGTGAAGCAACTTAGACGCTTCCTGGGAATGGTAAACTTTTACCGGCGTGTTATTCCTAACGCAGCGCTACATCAGGTTTTACTGAATAATTTCCTCAAAGGAAATAAAAAAGAGGGTAACAAAAAGATTAATTGGAACTCAGACACTATCGAATCTTTTAATATTATTAAATCGCAGTTATCAGAGGCTACACTCTTAACTTTTCCTGATGCCAAAGCAGATTTAGCTCTTTTCGTTGATGCTTCTGACATCGCTTTAGGGGCAGCTCTTCATCAAAATGTTCAGAATAATTGGCAACCTCTTGGATTTTTTTCAACCAAATTGAATTCGGCACAATGTAAATACAGTGCATATGATCGTGAGCTGCTAGCGATTTATAAAGGAATTAAATATTTTCGTTATAATCTGGAAGGTCGTAAATTCACAATATTCACTGATCATAAACCTTTAATATACGCTTTTCGTCAGAATCCAGAGAAAGCTTCGCCAAGACAATTAAGGCATTTGGATTACATTGGGCAGTTTTCAACGGACATTAGGCATATTTCGGGCAAAGATAACGTAGTAGCAGACGCATGATCCAGATTAGATGAAATTCATTTACCTTGCTCAATAGATCTAAACGCTATTGCCCAAGCTCAAGAAAATGACGAAATACTGAAAGAACTTCTAATAAATGAATCTTTCAAATTTTCTAAATTTCCAGTTTATGGAAGTGACATTCAAATATTTTGCGAGACCTCTTTTGGAGCTCGTCCATACATTCCAAAGCCATTTCGTTTTGAAATTTTCAAATCAATCCACGAATTGACCCATTCCAGTGTCCGGAATACCAATAGGATGGTTACGGCTAGATATTTTTGCCCATCAATGAATAAAGACGTTAATGATTGGTCGCGAGCTTGTCTTCAGTGCCAAAAATCTAAGATAACGCGCCATGTTAAAAATCCTCTCGGAACATTTCCTAAGATTTCAAAACGTTTTCATACTATCCATATCGACCTAATCGGACCTCTTCCCTCGTCTCAAGGTTTTAAATATTGCCTCACTATCATCGATAGATTTACACGATGGCCGAAAGCAATTCCTTTAGTCGACAGCTCCGCTGAAAAGGTCGCAGAGGCACTCTGCAGAGATTTGGATTTCACGTTTTGGAGTTCCAGAGTTTATTATTACGGATCAGGGCCGTCAATTTGAATCTCATTTGTTCAAGGAACTTTCAAGCATTTTAGGATTTAAACGTAATCGAACCACTGCGTATCATCCGCAATCAAACGGTTTATTAGAACGATGGCATTGTACACTTAAAACCGCTATTAGAGCTTACAATGCACGTTCTTGGTCGAAAGCGTTACCTTTCATTTTACTAGGATTGCGAAATTCCTTAAAGGAAGAATTTCCAGCCACTCCTGCTGAACTAGTCTATGGCTAACCTTTAAGGCTACCTACGGATTTCTTACAACAACCAGTAAATACTCTTCCTCAAAACGAGATTATAAGATACTTACGAAATTTATTCGCAAAACTTCAGCCGGTTCCGACTTCCAACCATTCTAATGAAAAGATTTTCAAATTTAAAAGTTTAGACACTTGCTCGCACGCTTTCGTAAGGACCGATGCACTCAGAACACCGCTTCAAAGCCCTTATGAAGGACCCTTTCCAATTGTTTCAAAAAGCAAAGATTATTTCACACTCCTTATCAAGGGAAAAGAAACTAACATTTCTTTAAACAGACTCAAACCGTGCTATTCAGCGGAAAATGTTGAAAATAATAATGTCGCAATCATAAAAAAAGAAATTGATAAACATGAAATGAGCCCAACAGGAATTTTGCGAATGTATCATAACTCCAAACCTCAGCCAGCGTCTGATGACATTGATTGTCATGGGCCAGAGCTCATGAAGTCAACCAATATCCTCAACAACTCAACACCAAATTTCAAACCAAAAAGAGTAGATTTCGAGCAATATATATCAATCCAATTATTCAAATTTTCGCGGAAATATACCTATTCCGCTGGTGGGGGAGTATTGTAGCGGCATCGTCGCACTTGTTGTCAGGTTTTGAAATAAACACTTGAATTATAATTTTTAAATTTTTATTTTACTAACCTGTGGAAAATTGGATAGTGATCAAGTAGGTAAAAACACCCTAAATCGAATAATTTTCCGAAAATTTTCAGTTAAATGCCTACGATCCGAAAAAAGTTTCACTTGCATCGTGGTTTCATAAAACCACACAATGTTTTTTTAAATATAGGTTTGTTTAGGTATTTAACAATTTATTTATTTAGTTTGTATATATGTATATATATTTAATCACTGATGGACTTATTTATGTCAGTATATACTTATTTGTTTATTTATTTTAATGCTCATGTATTCACTTATTCTGTTATTCATTTATATTTAATATGCATTCAGTCAGGTATCTATTTATTGTAATGTTCGTACATTTGTTTATTTATTTAACTTATTGTTCATACATACACTTATTTATTTATTTTTTGATTTACTTATGTGTTTATTTATTCTCGGTAAGGTCCACACATGTATTTGTTTACCTATTTCAGTCTTCATTTATTTAACTTAGGCATTTATTTATTCAGTATCGCGTTTATGAACTCGTTTATTGGAGCCTTAAGGAGTTGTAATGTTATTTACTTATTGACGTTTCGCTGGCGACAGAAAATCTGGCCCGGCGCGGCGTTTGCAGGGCCCGCCCAGATGGGATGTCTCCAGAATGGACGTTGAAAGGCTGTCTCTAGCCATCACACGTGGCCGGCGAACCGGTGCCGGGACCTCGGAGGGGTTCCCACCTCTCGAGCAGGCTGCTCAGGTGGTGGACTCCACAATGAGTCTAATCCACCGGGCTTGCCGAGAGGCCGTGCCGAGGAAAAGAAGAGGTAGGGAGGGGCGCCGTCCTGCGTATAGGTGGACGGACGAAATCGCGGACCTAAGGCGGATATGTCTCCGTCTGAGCCGGTTGGCTCAATGAGCTGACCGGGGCGATCCCGACGCAGCCCGTAGGTCCGCCGAACACAAAGCGGCGAAGAAGAGCCTTCGTAGGGCGATTCAGAAGAGTTAGCGCCGATGCTGGCAGCGGCTGGGAGAGGACCTCAACGAGGACCCTCGGGGACTAGGGTATAAGATCGTCCTCCGCAAGTTGGGGGCATTCAAACCGAATGCTCGACGCGGGGACGGTCCGATCCATAGTGGATGCCCTTTTCCCCACCCACCCGCTGGAGCTCCTTACGCGGCCCGCGAGGCGCTCGACCCTCCTCCATTCACAATGGAGGAGCTTACGAGGGCCTCGCAAAGTCTTCAAAACAAGAAGGCGCCAGGGCCCGACGGACTTCCGGCAGAGGTGCTCAAGGCGTCGACGTCGAGCCATCCAGAGCTCTTGCTCGAGATGTACAATGCCTGCTTGAAGGCGGGAGCTTTCTCCTCCCGCTGGAAGGTAGCCAGGCTTGTGCTTATCAGCAAGGGCAAGGGGCCAGTGGGGTCCCCTGGGTCGTACAGACCGCTGTGTATGCTCGACACAGCCGGCAAACTTCTGGAAAAGCTCCTGAAGCCTCGACTCCAAGCAGCCGTTGAAGCTGCTGGTGACCTTTCCGAGAGACAGTACGGCTTTCGGAAAGGGAGGTCGACGGTCCACGCTATCCAGCAGTGCTATTCTCTAAGCACATTTTATTATACTCGACGCTGAATCCGCGTTGACGAACTCATTTCATATTCTCTAAGAATGCGACGCCGCTAGTAGGTATTAGGGCACCCAGGCCAGACATGTGTGACGTCACGAGACAATATAGTTGTCTCGCTCTCGCTCTCGCTCTCGCTCTCGCTCTCGCTCTCGCTCTCGCTCTCGCTCTGTTTATGTTTTGTCTCGCTCTCTCTTTGTTTATGTTTATGTTTTGTCTCGCTCTCTCTTTGTTTATGTTTATGTTTTGTCTCGCTCTCTTTGTTTATGTTTTATGTTTTGTCTCGCTCTCTCTTTGTTTATGTTTATGTTTCTGTCTCGCTCTCCGGTCGGTCGGCCATCTTTGTTTATGTTTCTGTCTTTGTTTATGTTTATGTTTCTGTCTCGCTCTCCGGTCGGTCGGCCATCTTTGTTTATGTTTCTGTCTTTGTTTATGTTTATGTTTCTGTCTCGCTCTCCGGTCGGTCGGCCATCTTTGTTTATGTTTCTGTCTCTGTCTTTGGTTTTGTCTGGTTCTCTTTCACGGCTGTTGGGGCGGTCGGTCGGTCGGTCGGCCATCTTTTTGTTTATGTTTCTGTCTCGCTCTCCGGTCGGGCGGTCGGTCGGTCGGCCATCTTTGTTTATGTTTCTGTCTCTGTCTTTGGTTCTGTCTGGTTCTCTTTCACGGCTGTTGGGGCGGTTTGGTCGGCTGGCCAGACGTTATGGGCCGCCGATAGCGTCATCTTTGGTAGAGCTGGACATTTTTAATGAGTAAAAAGCAAATATTGTGTTTGGCCACCTCATGGGGGCTTGAACCGGGGATCGACGGCTTTAGAGGCATGTATGCTAGCCACGGGGCTATCAAGGCTTCTAGGAGTTGCTATTTAATTTGCGTATACATTCGTCAGAGCGGCTGATCGAGGGAGCGATGATCTAAAAATAGAATTTAATTTTCTATTTAATTTGCGTGTATACATGCGGCGTCAGAACGATTGATTTGCCCGGGAGCAATCTAAAAATAGAATTTTAATTTTCTTACGGCTCTGTCATATGTTGGAAATTTAATGTATTAAAAAGCAGGCAGGCAAGCAGGCGGGCTGTGTGTGACTCGAGATTTGAACCGTTGATCTATGGCTTAAGAGGCCTGTATGCTAACCACAGGGCTATCAAGGGTTTTGGCCGCCGCTATTTAATTTGCGTATACATGTTGCTTCACAGAACGGCCGATCGCGGGAGCGATGATCTAAAAATAGAATTTTGATTTTTCTTTCGGTCATGCTGAGGGTGGATGGATGGATGGCTGGATGGCTCGAAATAGCATGGTGGCCAAAGTCAAAGCTTTTGGTCGATCGCTCCTCGCTGTGCTGAATGAGCGTAGATGAATATGATTGATTGATTAATAAGAACTTCCCCGGGGGACCTTCATTATTCTTACATGGCGTTTCGCGTAAATTTTGACCATGAATGAACAGCTGTGCCGATAAGAATTGACACTGAAAATAATATCTAATTAGCGCAGCTGGATTCGTTGCTATGTTGCGGTAGGTAATGGTATGCATGTTGCGGTAAGTATTTGAGTATAAATTAAGAGCAGTGTGAACCTTTTACACTCAGTCTGCTCTAAATATTGGGAGCCTATATTGGGTTTAAATATTAAATCATTATTGATAGTTTTATAACAAAGCGTTTTCATCCACGTTAACTGCGTATATCGAGTATACAGCGCGTGTGTGTGAATAAAACGATTAGAGAATATTTTTTAATCGTAGAGTAGACAAACTTGAATATTGATCGCTACATCTTCGTATATTTTCGCGAATAAATCGTTTCTATCCCTCGATCACGAATAAATTTTCGTGAGGTGTGTTAACATAAAATATACCTATATATGGCGGCGTACGACCATTCTTAATTGAATATTTCAAGTGTTCGGACGTAAAGAAATTATTGAACGATGGAAAAATTCACCATTACAAAAGTATTATTTTTATTATGTTTTCCTTGGTAAAAATTTTACTTCAATATACTTCACACTTGGTCAATGTTCTATTTCGAGCCCAGCCTTTATAATAATTATTAAAAAAATAAATGTGTTACATACCAAAAACAAAAACTTCTTTCATATTTCCCAATAATATTCCCTGGCCCTCCTCCAAGTTCTATAAAATGAATTGTAATGCAAAACAAAAGGATAGTTTGCATAGAGTTCTGGCAATGAGCAGTTATAAAGATTCTACCAAGCTGCTAGAGGAAGATAGAGACAGAGGAAATAGGTTAAAAGAATTAAAGTACCAGATAAAGTCTGCTACAGTTAAATCAGTTATCAAGCCAGGGCAAGCATCTAAAAGTAAAAATACTTCTGCCGTACGCTACCAAAAGATAAAAGATAATAATAAAGGGCAAGTATTGAAAAATAATTTTTCTAAAACAACCAGCCAACCAACCAACTGAATATTTCAGATGAATATTAAGAAATTCCTTGACGATTACTCTAATGTTCTGCTAGAGGAGCATAAGAATACAATAGAAAAACGCTACAAATTTCTTCAGCAATATGAAAATGTAAACAAAGTAACATCTAAATATGGTGAACATTACACCAACTGTACATGGGCGTATGATGATGCAACTGCGGGGGCAGATACCTGCGAATGTCATGATGTGCAGCGATTTAGCCGGGAGAATCAACGCCTCATGAAATTTTACATGAGGCTGACGAGAAACAACTGTAAGGAATGCCGAAAAGGGTTCGATTTATTCTAACACCAAAAGTATACATTCTACATGTGTGGGAGTTTGCATACAGAGCCAGCCGTAAGGGCACGTGGCATATATGTGCACTCGATAGGATGAGGTTTCAGCAGAGAATTTACAATACAAGTAAAATTCTGGAGTCTATACTGAACCAACACCATCGGGATGTAATATACAATACAAGATTTTATGATAAGGAAATTGAGCAATAAAACAATTGTTTATATTTTTTAAAATGATTTTTTATTTTAGATTATAATAATACATCTTTAGAATTTATCCATGAGTTGTGGTTTGATGAGAATCCCAGCCATTTCACGTAAACTTTATCGCCTTTCGACTTTAGAATTTTTTCAACAAGGTAGATATGAGGATGTTTCACTTTCAGCAGCTCCATTTCGTAAAATCCTCCTTTTATAGGATTACCCTGGTAGTCCTCAAGCAAATATGTGACTGGGTTAGTCACTTGAATTTTAGCAATCTTGAAAACTTCAGCAGTCCAGTTTGGTGTATAGCCTTTTTCGAAAACATGTTTATATTTGCTAATACGAACAGAGTCTCCTTCTTTATATTTAGGCGAATCAGCAATCTTTATGTTATTGTACACTGTAGCTAGAAGATGCTTTTCATTGCTTGCATTGACATCGCAAGGGCGCATTTGGATTGTTCGATGCTTTTTCATGTTATATTGAGATAGTAGTTCCTTTATCATTTGAAGCCACTTGTAAGAACCATTCATGCTGAACTCCTTCCACATCATGCTCTTTAAAGTTCTGTTGAATCGTTCAACTATCGATGCTTTGAGCGATGTATAGGTAGAGTAGTGATTAATTTTATGATCACTCATTAGATGTTTAAAGTGTGTGTTGTAAAACTCCTTCCCATCGTCTGTTTGCAAGTTTTTAGGGATCCGGCCCTCTTGGAATATAGATTGCATGGCTTCAGTCACTTCTGTACCGGTTTTTGTTTTAATTGGTATAGCCCAAGCATATTTGGAGAAAGTATCTAAAACAGTAAGCAGGAAGCGGTAGCCTTTATTTACATGCTTATAAGTATCCATTTCTACTAAATCCGCTTGCCATAGATCATCCTGTCCTTTAATAATGACTCGACGCCGTTTAAAATTTCGACGAGCAGGTTTGTGAAGCTCATCGACAACTTGTCTCTTACTCATATTACAGATAAATGAAACGGATAAATTGTAGCATTAAGCTTTATTGGTAGACACCGTCTTGCTGCTGCTGCTGCTGCTTCTGATTCTCCTTATTAAGTATGCTAGAGAACAAATAATTCTCAATTCTTTCAATTTCACCATTAATGTATAGAGTTAGATTTTCTATAGTTTTTTGAGTGTTTTTACGTGCGTCATCGTCTTGCTTTCTTATTTGTGTATCAACATAGTTTTTAGTTGTAGCGTCAGAATTTGTCTCGGGTTCTCCAAGGTTTGTGATGTGTTTAAATGCCAAATCATAGTTTCCTTTGGGGTTTAAGTGAAATCCAATTCCTGCAGATCCGATTGAACCCTGTTTACCAGCAGCACCAGGTTTTCCGGGAGGACCTGGAGGACCAGGAGGGCCATGAGGACCGGGAGGGCCATGAGGACCAGGAGGACCATGAGGACCCCGTTCCAGTTTACCACTCCTTAGTGATCGTCCAAACTTGTCAACGCTCATTTCAGAAATGAATGTATTCATCGTATGCGTCAAAATTTATATTATTATTTCGGCCTCCCGCAGCTCCTCAATGATTGATATAATTTCATTAGTATGACTATTATTTCCAGCTTGTTGGGATGCTATTAGTATATGAAGTCTATCAACTAGTTCATTAGGATCATTCCAATAGACATAGTTAATGTTTTCTTTAGGAATTCTCATAATTCCTGTTCCAGTACGCAGTGTAGGAGTGTGTACTAACTTTTTTATTATTTTTTTATATTTATAGGTATTTGTTCCTTTTATTTGTTTATTTTCATTAAAATCACGCCTGTGCGCGCTTGTATCGTTTAAAATTGATCGATAATTGTACAAGTCATCTCTATTGTAACCTCTAGGATGTTTCATAAAAATCAGGTCAGATAAACCTTTGGTTATCTTATATGACCTGCCTCCAATAACATAACTTTCATCTTCAGCTTTTAATGTTGAATTGCCAATCTTCCATCCATCTCTGTAGTACACTCCATAGGTTTTATCAATTTTCATACTCTTCTGATTAACCAGATGCTTATATTTTCTTAGTATTTGACCTGACGATTCCAATATCCGTGAACTATGTTCTTTTAATGTTGGTGATTGTATTGGTGTGGCAAACTTATCATCATCATCATCATTATCATTATCCACATCCTCAAGATCATCAACATCATCAACATCATCAACATCATTAGCGCCAGCTTTTTCATCCAATGAATAATCGTCAAAGTGGAGAGGTGTGCTAGTTGATTGCATCTTTAGGCGTTTACGTGCAGGTGGTGCGTATATTTCATCATAGATTTGTCTCTTCTCTTGCTCAGGCTCTGCTTTAATTTCTTCTTTAGGCTCAAGCTTTACTGCCATCGTTAGCTCTTTTAGCGTGCTGGTAATTGGCTTAAAGGTTTCCTCCAATTGAGATTCTTTTTCGATTTTGGCAGTCTGTAGAGCTTTATACTTTTTTCGTATGGCATTGCGTGTCTTTATAATATCTTTCATTAGCGTTTCATTCATGTTGTTGTTGTCGTGATGATAGTTACAGCTACACTAATTGACATCAATACAGGGCTGTACAACTTATGTATATAGGTCAGTACAGGCAGCTATGCAGGTCTGTACAGACAGCTATGCAGGTCTGTACAGACAGCTATGCAGGTCTGTACAGACAGCTATGCAGATCTGTACAGGCAGCTATGCGGGTCTGTACAGACAGCTATGCTATGTATGTATACATATATGTATATATATTTTTTAAATTTGATAAGTAATAAAAACAATCTTTTTGGTTAACAAACATTTTTATTTTCAATTAATTGCCTCTCCTATAGGATTGACCTGATTAGTATTATTTTATTTCATGAAATGCCTATAAAAAATGTTATTGCTTTCACTTTCAATATATCCAGCAATATCCAGCTCCTTATTTTTAATTAATTCTTGCCTAAATCCCTCGATAGCTTCCTCAACAGATACAAATTTTTAAAGAAAAACCATTCTCAAAACAGAGAGATAAAAATATTATGAGACAAAAAATCGATTATTATTTGAAACTTAGCATATTTATTTACATTGCCTTTTAAATCCATAGGGTATAGAGCTATAATTGTGTAAAAATTTTCGTTTTTCGGCCTTCGGCCTGTATACTTTTACTTCGGGGGTTGATATTACTTCATGGTTTTCTGTGCGCCGTATGTTTTGTGAAACTATAGGAATGTAGCAATTTTCTTCAGAGTTTAATATCATATTTTCCATCGAGTCAAGATTCACAAGCTCTGAAGTCTTATGATCCAGACGTATACCTTTCACCTTATTTGTTGCATAAAATCGGTTTTCTTTTGCGCTGAAGTATTCATACGCATAATTTTTAGGACCTCCACTCACAAACCGCCTTATATAACTGCCTACCCCATAACATTCCAATTCATCGGTCATATCGCCAACGAATTCTCCTATTGGTGGTTCATATTCTCCTTCTCTGCTAACATAAATGACAGAATCGGTGTCATAATATAAGGCTCGATCCCCAAGTTTTTCGAGGTAGCTGTACAGTTTTAGCCGGGCCTGGGTGGTTGTATAAGCAGCTATACAAACGTTTACAGTTGATAAAGAGTCTGCAGCCTCTTCTTTGTAACCCCAATTGGCGATAACCGTGTCTTCATTGACCAGGAGGATATGATAGACTTCAATGGCGGGGTTAGTAAACAGCGCATAAAATTCTGCCGGGTTGTTTATTATGCTTGTTTTCGGCTGATTTTCGCGTTGACCAAACTTTCCCCAAAAAGAATTTAATATTAATTTGGCCAAAGATCTTAACCCAGAGTTGGATGTTATTTCATGAAAATCCAGCTTTATTCCTTCATTTTCCAGAAAGTCGGCAATATAACGGTTCTTCTCTTCCTCAGATTGACAACTGTTCGGCCATCCTGATGCTTGCTGCTTCATTTTAATGAATTTATTCATCATGGCCGTGAATAATCCGCCCTCACGAGTCAATTTATCGTATTGTTCGATTTCATAACTCCATATTTCATATATTTCCAACAATTTATAGCTCTTATTTAAGGCCTCCCTAACTTCGTCAATTACCCATGTGCCCATTAGCGCCCTTTCTTCGTCTGTATGAGGACATTCTTCAGACTGAGTTTTCTCTTCACCACAGAGGCGGCATAATGAAAACATTAGCTTATTGTTTTGTTTTATTGGTAGAACAGGGTGGTATAATTCTTCTGGGGGCAAAATTTTGCATTTAATTAGCCCCTCTGTATTATTCAAATCCACCTCAGAGCAGTCCTTGTTTCCTGCATATAACTTTGGACGACCAACTGGAAATTTACCATATTTACAAACCCAGGGATACAACGAACATACATCAATATATTTAATCTTCTCCCCCGGTTTGCAATGATAGCGCATAACGGTATTTCCTGTTCGACCGCCATAAAAAGCATCGCGAGGATTTAGCGGTATGTTTACTAACAAAGAATGATCTTTCAAATATTGCATATCTTTATTACTTTCCATTTGTCTACGAAAATCACACTCCCATATTTCTATTACTTCGTATCCGTAGGAGCGTAAGCGTTCGGTTTTAGTCGCAGTGGCCTCATATCTCCTGTTTAAAGTATCGTTGGGGTCATCATGCAGCGGAGCATCTCGATTATATGTTAGGCATGTAGGATGTCCATGATAATAGCAACCGTGAAATTCGAAAATTTGATTTGTCTCTGGGCAATATCCATCTACTTTAGCACCATTTAGCACACTCTCTCGTTGTTTGGCGGCATGTAAGATATTAATTTTACGCTGATCTTCCTCCCATATCAACCATTGTATTGCTATTTCTGACTGATTATCGGCTTTTCGATACCCATTTCTAGGTATAATTCCAATTGTATCTTCTTTAAGAAAATTGCGTCGATATACAAGGTTGCATGCGGACGCTATCGTAGTTGCTTCCAAAAACGGCTCAACATTACATTCCTCGAGGAACAATTTTCTAAATTTTAAACATGCCTCCGTCAAAATTTGTACGTCGCTAACACAGTATTCAACAATATCGCGCTGCATGTTAAATTCATCATTTTTGTGTTCTTCATACCATTTAAGAAATACATCTCGTTCTTCTGTCTTCATTGTATCAGGGCTATAATATTCCATTGGGGGTAGAGAGCCAATATAATTTTCATTTTCGTTAGTGTTGAAAAGGTGTGGAAAATAACCTTTCTTTAATATTGATGATAACTCAAATGCCTTTGGTAGTTTCGCTAGAGGCATCGGAAAATAATTTAGTGAATCTAAAAATTTGACGTTGTCCAGCTGCATTAAAAGAATTTTCGTTCCACGCATAATTAATTCTGGTTTTAAATCGGTATTTTGCAAAATATAGTTCAATATAAATTGATGATCAAACGCCTGTCCGTTATGAGCGATTACAATTACATTTTTAAAGTCTTTTCTTACTTTTAAAATATGTTGCATAAACTGCTTTATAACATCTTCTTTTTTTATTGTCACCCTGAATTTACATTTTTGACAGAAGTAGAGAGTATTATCGTTTAAACATTGATGACATCTTTGCTGGAAAACACACAAATTTGGTTCATGCAGCTTAATTTCTCCTATTGATCGTTCTTGAACAATTTTTTCTCCCAATACTTTTTCCTGTCGTGTCTCTAAATCGTAGAATATGTATAAAACATCCTCAAGTTTTGGCTTCCTATTATCAGGTTGGATAGAACATAAGTGGCCCTGTGGTACGTGGCTGTTACATATTTTACAAAAGTATTCTCCGCACGTGTGGTTTTTATTTGCTTTGTAGGTTTTTAAACAATCCATACATCTTTTAATTTGTTTACACACAGTCTTCCTATTTAATGACCCAGACGCTTTGTGATTATCGAGGCATTGCCGACCTCTAAAACTTCGATTGCAATCTGAACATTTGATTTCGGGTGTTATTTTATAACATTCAGGTGTTTGCTGACAGCAGGGACATGTCCCTCCGCACCTATGATCATTCTTAGTATTATAGGGTACATGACATCGCTCACAGTAATAACTACAGCAAAAAGCTGCTGTGAGCGAGGTTATAATATTATAATGTCCTTTATGAAATAGTAAATTTAAACGCTTTCCAATGCCCCGTCCTTCAAACATAACTTCTCTCCCCTTTGTTCCATATTGATAAACTGTAATTGTATAGTTTTGCAAAAAATCTTGAAACAATTGAAGTTCTGGTATTCCTGCTCCTTCGTCGGGTATTGTTATTTTTGCATTATTAATTAATTCTGCTGTTCTTCTTGTCTGGAGTTTTGCTCTATCTTTCCGAACATCTGTATAATCCGGATCTTTCTCTACATTTGCAATTGCAACGACTAGAGCTCTCGGCAGGCATAGTCCATCCTTGTTATTTATAGACACTATTCCTCTCCTCATTGCGCATTCTTCAATAAAAGTATTATATTTATTAGCACGATTATTTCCTCGCCCTTGCGGAAGCGTAACAGAGGTAACTCCCAGACAAAAGGTATCAGTGTTAATTCCTAAACAAAAAATTCAATGAAAAAATCTCGTATATCGGTAGCTTATATATATGTATTTATATAAAGGTACCTTCAGAGTTGCTTTGAAATATTTTCGAAATCATTTCCCAGATATCTTCTATTGTAATTTCCGAAGCAGGTCTAAAATTCATCCAGCCAGGCCCCCTCTCCTTAAAACTGTTCCCGCAAAAAGTAATTCCAACTTGATCGTTTGGTAGGAGCCCCTTTACGGCATGTTGAACAATGTCTTCCACCGAAGCCCTAACCCATGAGGCGGGCTCCGCATTTTGGGGCACCGGGGCGATTTTAAACTCTACTTTACGTCCTCTTATATTGAACCTTTTGACATAGGTTATGTTGTCTTTTGTAATGGTGAATTTTTCCATTGTTCAATAATTTCTTTACGACCGAACACTTGAAATATTCAATTAAGAATGGTCGTACGCCGCCATATACAGGTATATTTTATGTTAACACACCGCACGAAAATTTATTCGTGATCGAGGGATAGAAACGATTTATTCGCGAAAATATACGAAGATGTAGCGATCAATATTCAAGTTTGTCTACTCTACGATTAAAAAATATTCTCTAATCGTTTTATTCACACACGCGCTGTATACTCGATATACGCAGTTAACGTGGATGAAAACGCTTTGTTATAAAACTATCAATAATGATTTAATATTTAAACCCAATATAGGCTCCCAATATTTAGAGCAGACTGAGTGTAAAAGGTTCACACTGCTCTTAATTTATACTCAAATACTTACCGCAACATGCATACCATTACCTACCGCAACATAGCAACGAATCCAGCTGCGCTAATTAGATATTATTTTCAGTGTCAATTCTTATCGGCACAGCTGTTCATTCATGGTCAAAATTTACGCGAAAAGGTCATGTAAGAATAATGAAGGGGCTCGGCAAGTTCTTATCAATCATATTCATCTACACTCATTCAGCACAGCGAGGAGCGATCGACCAAAAGCTTTGGTTTTGGCTACCAGGCTATTTCGATCCGCCCATCCATCCATCCACCCTCAGCATGACCGAAAGAAAAATCAAAATTCTATTTTTAGATCATCGCTCCCTCGATCAGACGTTCTGTGAAGCAACATGTATACGCAAATAAAATAGCGGCGGCGGCCAAAACCCTTGATAGCCCAGTGGTTAGCATACAGGCCTCTTAAGCCATAGATCAACGGTTCAAATCTCGAGTCACACACAGCCTGCCTGCCTGCCTGCTTGCTTTTTAATACATTAAATTTCCAGCATATGGTAGCAGCAGCAGCAGAGCCGTAAGAAAATTAAAATTCTATTTTTAGATCATCGCTCCCTCGATCAGCCGCTCTGACGAATGTATACGCAAATTAAATAGCAACTCCTAGAAGCCTTGATAGCCCCGTGGCTAGCATACATGCCTCTAAAGCCGTCGATCCCCGGTTCAAGCCCCCATGAGGTGGCCAAACACAATATTTGCTTTTTACTCATTAAAAATGTCCAGCTCTACCAAAGATGACGCTATCGGCGGCCCATAACGTCTGGCCAGCCGACCAAACCGCCCCAACAGCCGTGAAAGAGAACCAGACAGAACCAAAGACAGAGACAGAAACATAAACAAAGATGGCCGACCGACCGACCGCCCGACCGGAGAGCGAGACAGAAACATAAACAAAAAGATGGCCGACCGACCGACCGACCGCCCCAACAGCCGTGAAAGAGAACCAGACAAAACCAAAGACAGAGACAGAAACATAAACAAAGATGGCCGACCGACCGGAGAGCGAGACAGAAACATAAACATAAACAAAGACAGAAACATAAACAAAGATGGCCGACCGACCGGAGAGCGAGACAGAAACATAAACATAAACAAAGACAGAAACATAAACAAAGATGGCCGCCCGACCGGAGAGCGAGACAGAAACATAAACATAAACAAAGAGAGAGCGAGACAAAACATAAAACATAAACAAAGAGAGCGAGACAAAACATAAACATAAACAAAGAGAGAGCGAGACAAAACATAAACATAAACAAAGAGAGAGCGAGACAAAACATAAACAGAGCGAGAGCGAGAGCGAGAGCGAGAGCGAGAGCGAGAGCGAGAGCGAGAGCGAGAGCGAGAGCGAGACAACTATATTGTCTCGTGACGTCACACATGTCTGGCCTGGGTGCCCTAATACCTACTGCCGCTCGTACGCCCTCACGATGAACGTGGCGCCGAAATGAACTAGCTTGGGTGAGATTTTCACCTTTCTATGAATGAAATGGCAGGAATTGGCATTCTGTAAAAAAAATCCACGTTCACTTTGATCATCACCTGGGTTTCACACTCGATTTGTGCTGTCAAAGCAAAAGTAAGTATTTTGTGTGTGAAAATTATATTTCTTGCCTTTCTAGCAGTGATTAAAGTGGGAAATATTTAATTTAATATTGTGGATATTAGCAGAAAGGTAAGTACATAATATCCAGTCAATAATGTATTTGAAGATTATAACAATTTTTTACAGATGGCTCGAATGTTTCTTGTGGCTTCTTTGCTTAAAGAGGCTCATGAAATTGATGTTCATGAGACTCGAAGCCAGGCTCGACGGTTGAGACAACGACCATTCCTAAGTGGAAATTGTGATTTTGTGCGGGTGTACCGGCTTTCGGAAGACCTCATAAAATTGGTAGAAGATGATATTAGCTGCAGGTCTGTCTCGAAGACGTGAGCTGATCAACAGCTTATGGCGCGCTCGTGGAAGATAATAAAAACAAAATATTGAGTTTTTTGGATGTATTTAAAAAAAAAAAACCACGAAAACATTAAAAAAAATATATCCAAATTTTAATTCTTTTTTATTGCCTCTGCCAAGGCTTTCAGCCCATCTCCGACAGATTTTAACGCATCAGCCACCATTCGGTCCCTCTCTGCGTTTTGCTCCATCATCAATTTAAGTAATTGATTGTTAGTCCTGTCGATCTCCATGCGTTGTTCTTCCACCCTCAAGAATCGATCCTCCACTGTTCAATTTCTCGACCAAATGCTGCCACTCTGACCGTGTCTTGTCCCTGGCACTTTGGGTCCTTGCATACCCTTTCGCTAAGGCAGGATTATACTCCATAAAATCCACCAAAGCGTTAACTTGTGCTGCTGATGGGTGGGCGGTTCGTTCCCTTGGGATAAAAACATATAATTTGGAAAAATAATGACTTGTATCTAATTTTATACTTACCACATTATGATACCACAATATGACACTTTGACACTTGCACTAAACGGATTTTTGTTGTTTGTTTGTGCGATGTTGCTATAACAACATCACCAGCGTATAACGAAGTTGTGCAACGCACACTACGCTTCACTTTTCATTTGGATGTGCTTAGAGAATACCAAATTAAGGCGAGGAGAATTCGAAGTCGAAGTGAGTGTGGATCACTTGGCGAAACTCGTCGTCGAGTTTGTATTTTAGAGAATAGCACAGCAGGAGGTAGTCGACGCGGCCCGGGCCACCGAATGCGGGAATCATTATTCCCCCGGTGTGCCTGCTGGTCACCCTGGATGTGCGCAACGCCTTCAACTCGGTGAGGTGGGGGGACGCGCTCAATGCGCTCGAGCGTGACTTCAGGGTCCCTCAATATCTATTGCAGATGATGAGGGATTACCTGAACGACCGCACCCTCACCTTCGAGACGGAGGATGGCCCGGAGACAAGGGTTCTCTCGGCGGGGGCGGCCCAGGGCTCCATACTGGGTCCCGACATATAGAATTACACATATGACGGGATCCTTCGTATGGAGATGCCAGAATGGTCTTTCCTGGTTTAGTACGCCGACGACATCGCGGAGGTTATTACCGCAAGAGATGTAGACAAGGCTCAAATGAGGCTCAACCAGGTTCTGCGTCGGGTAAGTTCCTGGCTGCGCGACCACGGGCTGGAGTTGGCACTCGCCAAGACCGACTAAGAAGCGCATCGATGTGCTGCGAGAGATGCGGGTAGGAGACATGACGGTCCGGACGCTGCGCGAGGTCAAGTACCTGGGGGTGAGCCTCGACTGCAGGCTCACCTTCTGGGACGAGATCAAGGGCCGGGCCGATAAGGCGGCTGGGGTGACGGCGGCGCTGAGCAGGGTCATGGCCAACACTGGTGGACCCAGACCCTGCAAAAGGCGTCTGTTGCTCGGCACCGCCGAGGCTATAATGCTGTACGGAGCAGAAGTCTGGGCCGACGCGATGCGGTGGGAAAAGTACCGCAAGCACATGCTTGCGGTGCAACGCCGCGCGGCGCTCCGCATCGCGTGTTCCTACCGCATGGTGGTCGCGGGGGTCATCCCAATTGACCTTCTAGCCAGGGAACGGCAGTCCGTCCACCTGGGGGGGGGGGGAGAGGCCGCGAGGGTGGCCCGTGCCAGGACCATAGCGTCCTGGCAGGACAGGTGGGATGGGGAGTCGCGGGGCCGGTGGACAGCTCGGTTGATCCCCCAGCTGTACACCTGGTTGAACCGTCAGCATGGTGAGGTGGATTACTATCTTCACCCAAATGCTGACGGGGCACGGGCATTTCCGGGCCTTTCTCCACCGTATGGGAAAGGTGCAGAGCCCGGGCTGCTCGTACTGCGACTCCTCATCGGACTCCGCTCTCCACACATTCTTCGAATGTGCTCGTTGTGGAGCGGGGAGGGTCGATTTGGTGGCGGCGGCGGGCAGCATAACCCCGGACAATATAGTCGGGGTTATGCTGCAGAGTGACGATTTTTGGCGGAGGGTCACCTCTTTCGAGAGAGGGATCCTTCGTCAGAAAGAACATGACAACAACAGGGGTTTTTGCGATCAAGTGTGTTCGGGCACAATGAATATTGACCTGGAGATAGGAATTCAGTTCAAACAGAATGCGGGGGGAGAAGAAAATTTTGTCGTTTGTTTTTCGTTTGTGGAGATTTCTTCTTTGAATAATAATTCGGGTTTTCTCATACAAAAATTTGTTTTAATAATTATTATAAATTATTATTACGTGGTTGGTTTTCGTAGTTTTGGCCTTGTTTTGCATCCTAGGAGAGAGAAGAAAAAAAAACTAGGTGGCGCCCAATTTTTAAATCTTGGTGGGAAAACTATTTTAAAGAATTGTTGGAACCATCCCACGCCGGCTGAGTTGGTGGCAACCCTTGTTGCGAAAAAAAGCACGTAACAATTTTGGCGCCCAACGTGGGGCCTGAGTTATTTTGTTTGGAAGTGAATATAATGGCGGCGAGACCAGGGAGTAGTGAGGTGAACCGGCTGTCGCAGGATGAGCTGGCATACGAGATGGCTGTACGAGGACTCCCAGAGGGCACCGTGGATGAGATGCGCAAGTTGATGCGGTCTGCACTGAGAAGAGAGAGACAGGGTGAGGTGGTCGCTCTAGAACAGTATCCCTTTAAGTTTTCGGAGGACCTTGCTGCATTACAGAAGAAAGTTGAGGAACTGCGGAAGTTGGTGACCGAGTTCGAGGGCGACGAAAAAAGTTCGAATTACCTCCGGGTTAGGGCGAAGCTGGAGTGGGCTCTTCGCCGGATCCAGAATTCTTCGCCGGGAGTTGAGACTGAGGTCGGACAAGCCAAGGACATTAAGGGGGTACTGTACGTTCTGACAGAGGAGCTGCATGCGAAGACGAACCCGGATACGGAAGATTCGGACGATGCTGAAAGTCCGGCGATGTGTTCGGGCCCCGTGGTATTCGCTGGTCATGAGGATAGTCAACAGAGGTATGATAAAGCATCAATCAAGAGGTGTGGGGATCCTGAGGCGCAGAACATACCTAGTGGAGAGACCGTGGCCTTACGGAACGACTCCAGTGAGGGGAACATGAGTAGTCGTCTCCAAGTTCCAGTGACTAAATGGAATCTAAAATTTTCGGGGGACGGGTCGACGTCGGTCAATAGCTTTCTTGAGAGGGCCGAGGAGCTTCGACTTGCGCGAGGATTGGGCAAGGACTTACTGTTTCGGTCGGCTGTTGATTTGTTTGCCGGGAATGCTCTGATCTGGTATAGGTCTGTTAAAGAAAAGGTGGACAATTGGGACGGGCTGGTAAAAGAGATGAAACAAGAGTTTCTAGGACCAGACTATGACGATGACTTGATGCAAGAGATAAGGCGCCGAACGCAGGGGAAGAAAGAGAGTATTGGAATCTATGTGGCCATCATGAAAGGACTATTCGGACGGCTTTCCGAACCCCTTCCAGAAAGTTCACAATTGCGCTTGGTGATGAGGAATCTTGACCCCTTCTATCAGATGCAGCTAGGCATGTTCCCGGTTAATACCTTTGACGACCTCGTCGAGAAGGGAAGGAAATTGGAGTGCATCAGGGTGAGGACAGAATCTTTTGTTCCTCCACCCCAAAGGAAAAATAATCTCCTGGACCCAGACTTGGCCTACGTTGGATCCACCAGCTGTCCAGAGACCGCCGCGACAACAGGAAGTGATCAGCGTGATCAGCGAGGATACTCCAAACTAATGTGTTCTAATTGTAAAAAACAAGGCCATACTTTCGCACGATGCCAGGCTCCCAAGAAGTGTTTTGGTTGTGGCAAGCCGGATGTGTTCAAAAGGAACTGCCCGAACTGCAGTTCGGGAAACGCCAAGGGGACTCACTAGAGGGCGGCGCAGTGAGTCCTAAAAACCACAATGTTAGTAACCCTAAGGCTGCCGAAAAACAAAACTCACTATCGCACGTCGGTCAAGTTGATCATCTTACACAAGTGAAGGCCAAGGGGGATCAACGGAGATGTATTAGAACGATAGGTATCCAGACCGATGAATCTTCTTTCATATTGGAGAGCCGGAGTAAGGTGAATCCAATCATCGGGAACATTCGCGATACCAGCTCTTTCGACGAGAGTCCTCATATTAGGGACGGAGCTGTATATGCCGAGTATATTCTTGATCGAAAGGGAAGTGACTGCAGACCTTACTTGACGATTAAAGTTTATGGTAGACCAAGGAATCCAAAAGTGAATCGGTTTCAGTGGCGAATGGCGAAGCATGTAAAATTCTAGGTGTGGCTAACTTACCGATGGAGTTGGAGGGAAAGGTGAGATTCTTGGAGACTATGGTGGTACCCGGCGTTTGCCATGATCTGATCTTGGGTTCGGATTTCTGGGCGGATATGGGTATCGTCGCCAGTCTGAGCGATGGAATCTGGAACTTTTCGGAAGAAATACACCTGTGTTCAGTGAACAAGGAAAATGGAAATGTTACCGGAGGGGCCTTACAGCCGAGATCTAGGCTCAACCAGGAACAAGCGGAGGAGTTAGAGCGTCTGCTTGAGATGGAGTTTGAAGGCATGGGCGGAGTCGGTTGTACGAATAGGGCAACGCACGTGATAAAGACTTCATCACCACCATTGAAGCAGAGATACTATCCGGTATCTCCGGCCGTCCAGAAATATATATACCAAGAATTGGATCAGATGCTGAAGGACGGGATCGTGGAGCCTTCAACTAGTCCCTGGGCGTCCCCGATCATTCTCGTCAAGAAGAAGGATGGGTCTTATCGCTTCTGCGTGGATTACCGGAGGTTGAACAAAGTCACGGAAAAGGATGCTTGCCCTATATCTCGTCAATTTTGGATCGGCTGCGAGATGCAAGGTATATCTCGAGTTCGAAGAATAATAGGTATGATATCGTGGTATCGTCGTTTCGTGCCGGAGTTTTCGTTGGTTGTGGCCCCGATGACCAATTTGCTGCGTGGGAAAACTAAGTTCGTCTGGGACGAATCTTGCGAAGATTCTTTTCGCAAAGTGCGAGAATGCCTGGCGAGGTCTCCGATTTTGTCCTGTCCCGATTATAGCTTGCCTTTCGTAGTCCAAACCGACGCTTCGGATTACGGATTGGGGGCGGTTCTCTCTCAACCACATTCAGAGGGAGAGAAGGTTATTTGTTACCTGAGTAGATCATTGAGCGCAGCCGAAAGAAAGTATTCGACGACCGAAAAGGAGTGTCTAGTTGTGATATGGGCTGAAGAGAAATTACGACCCTACATCGAAGGGGTACCCTTCACCGTGGTCACGGATCACCATTCTCTCATCTGGCTTCATCGTCTGAAAGATCCAAGGGGACGGTTAGCCCGATGGGCCGTCAGGCTACAGCAGTTCGAATTTGAAATTGTCCATCGCAAAGGTAAGGAAAATGCTGTGCCCGATGCCCTATCCCGAGCTGTGAAGGAAGAGGTCAGTGTGGACTGTTTGGACACATCTTCAGACGAGTGGTGGAGAAAAATGAAAACAGCTGTGACTTCAACTCCGGGAAAATATCCCAAGTGGAAGGTAGATAATGGTGAGCTGTGGAAAAGAATACAGGTCAAGTACCCCGCACTAGCTACCGAAGGAGACTACTGGAGGGAAGTTATTCCCAAACCGCGTCGCAACAACGTGCTTCAGAGCTGGCATGACGAGCGTGGTCATGTTGGTGTGAAGAAGACGCTGCTGTTCGTCGCCAGCAAATTTTATTGGCCAGGAATGAAGCAGGATGTTGCTAGGTATGTCCGGAAGTGCGTAACCTGCCAAACAATCAAACCTGACCTGCAAGCACCTGCTGGGTTGATGCATACTAGGAGTAATTACGTATCCCGACCGTGGGAAATTCTGTGCATCGATCTCATCGGACCCTTGCCTCGATCGTCCAGCGGTCATTCTTACATCCTGACTGTCGTGGATTATTTCAGCAAATTTACTTTGCTATTTCCCCTACGTACTGCCACGGCTAAGGCTGTGGTGAGCGCTCTGGAAGATTCCGTTCTGCTGTTATTCGGGGTTCCGAAGTGGGTAGTATGTGACAATGAAGTCCAGTTTAAAAGCAAGCTCTTCGAGGAACTAATGAAGACCTACGGAATCACCGCTACCTTTACGGCCAGATACCATCCTCAGGCGAATCCCTCGGAAAGGGTGAACAAAGTGGTGAAGACGATGCTCAAGGCATACGTAGGCGGGAATCACCGAACGTGGGCGAACCACTTGCCAAAAGTCGCTTGCGCGATCAGAACATCGGTCCATGAAGCCACCAAATTGACGCCCTATTATATACTCTTTGGTAGAGAGATGTGTGTAAAGGAAAAACCCCGTAGTATTCCTGAAGAGGGCATACTAGCACGAAGGGAGCCGACCTTGGAAGCACAAGTAAAGGAGAGGGAGGCTATTTTCGAGGACGTCAAGGAAAGGTTGAAGAAAGCCGCCGAGAGAGGAGCTAAGGTTTACAACCTAAGGCGGAGACCGGTAAGCTATGCCGTGAACGAGTTAGTAATAAAGAAGAACTACGCAATTTCAGATGCGACGGAGAATTTCGCGGCGAAGCTGGCTCCCAAGTTCATCGATCCTTTTATTAAAAGGAAGGTCTCAAATCTAACCTACGAGTTAAAGGACAAGGATGGGAAAAATCTTGGAATTTGGCATGTCCAAGACTTAAAGAAGTATTATGGCCCGAAAGACTAGACTGAAGAGCGACAGAAATTTCCTACGAAAATTTCGCCCGAAGTTGAGGTGGGATTGTTACCCTTGGTTTTTTTTTTACGATCAAGTGTGTTCGGGCACAATGAATATTGACTTGGAGATAGGAATTCAGTTCAAACAGTGTGCGGGGGGAGAAGAAAATGTTGTCGTTTGTTTTTCGTTTGTGGAGATTTTTTCTTTGAATAATAATTCGGTTTTTCGCATACAAAAATTGGTTTTAATAATTATTATAAATTATTATTACGTGGTTGGTTTTCGTAGTTTCGGCCTTGTTTTGCATCCTAGGAGAGAGAAGAAAAAAAACTAGGTGGCGTCCAATTTTTAAATCTTGGTCGGAAAACTATTTTAAAGAATTGTTGGAACCCTCCCACGCCGGCTGAGTTGGTGGCAACCCTTGTTGCGAAAAAAAGCACGTAACAGGGTTCTTAGGGGAGCCCCTGTTGGCTATGGTCCCTCTTTTTTTTCTTATTCTAGTAATTCGGTATCATGGAGAATCTCACAAAACAAAAACCAAAACAAATCACTTATATTTTACCGGCTTTAAATTAATCTTCAACGCTGGTTTTAATTACAGATTCGCAAGGCAAAATCACCAAGGTAAGTCACTTATAATTAATTAGTCCTGCATTAAATATCGAATATAATTTCAACCACAGGAAAATCAAAAGGAGTCACTTATATTTTAACAGTCATACATAAATTAATTGTCACAACTATTTTTTTTATTTCAGTCTCACAATCTCGAGAGACTGTCCCGCAAGCCACTCAACCTCTCTCTTAAATATAACTGTCCCTGGCAGCGTTATGTCCTTTTCTCTCTTGCTTTTTCTCTACGCGCGATGATACCGCTACTTTCTCGTCGCGAACCGTGACTTGAGATTTTTTCCTCTTCGAGTGCGTGGGTTTTGTTCGGTTCGGATCATTCTTATTATGTTTGTGGCGTCAGAAGTTAGCCACAGTTGGCCTGCTACTGTGATTTCCCTACTCGGTTGAATTCAGCAACCGGAGTAGTAGCAGTGGAAATCACAGTAGCCTGGCTGAAAAGTTTTTCCATAATGGAGCAGCCATTATGTTTAGTAGTATCGGGAACGGCAAGCTGGCAGGATATTAATTAATTCGCAAATATATCCTATTCACATAATAAAAAGCTGTGTATTATTTTACTAAATTGGTGACCCCGACGAAGGCGAACATTTTTAAATAGTTTCCAGTGCATTAATAAACATTTTAACTAAATAAAAAACAATTTCCGCCGTGTTATTAAAGAAAAATATATAAATAAATAAATGTGGCCGACACAAAATAAAATTAATTTTCCGGTCGTGAATTAATTTAATAAAGTTCATTTAAGAGAAAAAGTTTTTTTTTCCGGCGCGAATAATTATTTAAATAATAATTAATAAATAATTTATTATAAAATTTTTCCAAAAATTTCCCGACGCCATCGATTTGCCAAATAATTTTTTTTTCTTATAAAAATTTTCCGACGCCATCGATTGAAAAAAAAATTCAATCGATATTTAATTAGTGAATTACCACAGCAATTTTTTTTTGCCAACCGCGTAGGAATTTCCTCACGAAGCAGAACATTTTTTAAAGAACAATTTTTAATTAAATTTTAAATATGGCCGAAGAGTCTGCAGCTGATTTGAAGGCGCAGCTGGACCTGCTCAAGACGCAGTATGATGCCCTTCTCCAGCAGCATCAGCAAAGCCGAGAACATTTGCAGCCCCAGCAATACCAGCATCCCAGTCAACAACCTCAACAGCCCCAGCAACATTTACAGACTTTTGAAGAAAGTCCTGCTGTTTTCCGTGCAGGAATTCGTCTTCCTCCATTTTGGCCGAACAAACCCGAAGTGTGGTTCGCACAGGTGGAGGCACAGTTCACCATCAGCGGCATCACACAGGAGGCAACGAAGTATAATTACGTCGTTGCTCAGCTAGTCCTGCGTTGGACTAATGAGGTATTCGACATCATTGCTAACCCTCCACCACAGACTGAGCGTTATTCCAAGCTCAAAGCAGAGCTAATCCGTCGTTTGTCGCTTTCGGAGGAGCAAAGAGTGCGGCAACTGCTAAGTTCTGAGGAGTTGGGAGACAGAAAGCCCTCCCAGTTTCTCAGGCACCTCCGTTCTCTAGCCGGTACCTCTCCGGTTAGCGAGAACATCCTGCGCACACTTTGGCTGCAACGTTTGCCGTAGATCGAGGAGCTCATTCATATGGTCGCAGCGCTCCACACCGGTCGCCGAGATTCTTCAATTAATCGAAGAGTTCGGGAGCGCTCACGATCTCGAGGTAAACGAGAGTTTTCTCATCGCGGCGCATCCTGTGAGCGTGTATGCTGGTATCATCGCCGTTTTGGTACCAATGCTCGAAACTGCATTGCTCCATGCTCATACAAGTCGGAAAACCCATCCGGCAGCCATTAACAGCGGCGACTGGCTGCCGATCTGGAGGGAGCCGCCTTCTCGTTACAGATCGCACTTCCAAAAGACAATTTCTTGTCGATACCGGCTCCGATCTATCGTGTTTTCCCCGATCTCTTCTGAAGGACCGTCGTGCAGCCACGGACTTTGAACTCAGCGCTGCCAACAAATCAACCATCAAAACTTACGGCGAACTTCCCTTAAGCCTTAATCTAGGGCTTCGTCGTGACTTTACCTGGCGTTTTGTTGTCGCTGATGTGGCCCTGCCCATCCTAGGATCCGATTTTATGGCGCATTACAACTTGCTTCCGGACTGCCGCCACCGCCGCCTAGTTGATGGCGTAACTGGCCTCTCGGCGCCCGGACAGTCGTTTAATACGGCACATGCCAGTGTCAGGGTACTTACTGTTCCTCAGTCGACCTTCACTGACATCCTCAGCAAGTTCCCGCAGCTAATTCGGCCAGCTGGAGTCCCACGCGAAGTGCGTCACTCCACCAAGCATTTTATTCGGACGACTCCGGGACCGCCACTATCGTGTCGTGCAAGACGACTCGCACCAGACCGGTTAAACATAGCCAAAGAGGTGTTCGACGCCATGCTCAGAGAGGGCACGGCTCGTCGCTCGGAGAGTGCTTGGTCCTCACCGTTGCACATGGTGCCCAAGAAGAATGACGGCTGGCGTCCATGCGGCGATTACCGCGCCTTGAATGCGCGTACGGTTCCAGATCGCTACCCGGTACGTCACATTCAAGACTTCAACCACAGGATTCTTGGTTTTACAATCTTCTCAGTGATTGACCTTGTGAAGGCCTACAACCAAATTCCTGTTAACCCTGAGGACGTCCAGAAGACAGCAATCATTACACCATTCGGGTTGTTCGAGTTCCCGTTCATGGGTTTTGGTCTTCGCAATGCCGGACAGACCTTCCAACGTTTCATTGACGAAGTCTTACATGGTTTGGATTTCTGCTATGCCTACATAGACGACATTTAATTTTTTCAAAGTCGGAAGAGCAACACAAGGAACACTTGCATCAATTGTTCCGGCGACTGTCTGATTACGGCTTGCTGATAAACTCCTCCAAGAGTGTTTTTGGCCAGTCAAGCGTAACATTTCTGGGTTATGAACTGTCAGCCGATGGTGTACGCCCATTACCAGACCGTATCGCCGCTCTGCAGTCCTTCCCGTTGCCTAAAACCGCTAAGGCCCTTCGTCGATTTTTGGGCATGATAAATTTTTATCGCCGTTTTCTGCCCGCAGCTGCTGAACATCAAGCTCCCTTAGATGGTGCCGTCGCTGGTCTTCGTGGATCACAGCCCATTCACTGGACACCATCTCTCGAGCGCACTTTCGTCGCCTGCAAGGAGGCTCTGTCTAGAGTCACCCTTCTTCACCATCCAGTTTCAGATGCTCCGATTGGTCTTTTTACCGATGCTTCTAGCCATTCCGTTGGTGCCTGTCTCCAGCAGTTTGTCGACGGTTCCTGGCAGCCCATCGCGTTCTTTTCAAAGAAACTTTCAAAAGAACATTCAAAGCGGCTGTCGAATGCTCTCACCAAGACAGCAGCAATCCTGGGTGTAGAAAACACTGAAGAAGACCAGACCGTATGGCCAGCTTACTACCGTGAGCTGCTCGCCATATACGAAGCAGTCCAGCATTTTCGCCATATATTAGAGGCTCAGCATTGCACAATTTATACGGACCACAAGCCTTTAATATATGCCTTCAAACAACGACGAGAGAAGCTTCCACCAGTTCAGCTTCGCCAATTGTCGTACATTGCGCAGTTCACCACGGACATCCAGCATGTAAGTGGTGCCGACAATGTAGTAGCTGACGCTCTATCAAGGATAGCAGCTATATCGGTGGAACCTGTCGATCTTCGGGCACTGGCCCAGTCACAAGAAAACGACCCTGAGTTCCAGCGTTTATTGGATCACGGTTCGGCACTCAAACTAAAGCGTGAACCAGTGCTCGGATCAGATGTATTTATGTATTGTGATACATCCACAGCACGCTCACGGCCTTTCGTGACAACTCCTTTCCGACAACAGGTATTCAACTCGCTGCACAACCTCTGTCATCCTGGAGTACGTGCGACCGCTCGACTTGTTTCGGAACGTTTCGTTTGGCCTAGCATCCAACGAGACTGTCGTGCATGGACACGCGCCTGTCTGTCGTGTCAACGTGCTAAAGTGACAAGGCATGTCCGCGCACCGCTTAGTACCTTCGCACTGCCGACAGATCGTTTTGCACATGTCCATATAGACATAGTTGGCCCTTTACCAGTTTCCGAGGGTTTCAAATATTGTCTGACGGCCACGGACAGGTTTACACGCTGGCTTGAAGTTTACCCAACCGCAGACATTACCGCCGAAACAATAGCGAAAGCCCTTATCACCGCTTGGATCTCCCGTTTTGGTGTTCCGCATCGCATCACCATTGATCGTGGTCGGCAGTTTGAAGCCTCACTATTTCAAGAGCTTGGTAAACTCGTTGGTTTCAAGCAATCCAGGACCACAGCATATCACCCCTGCGCGAACGGGATGTTTATTATTTTTCTTGTTTTTTTTTCTTTTAATTTTTTTTGTTTTTCTTTTCTCTTTTCTTGACCGACACCCGCGATTCCTTCCTCTTCCACCACGATCACTCGGGTCCTGATTTTCTCCCCTTATTTTTTCTTAGTTATAACTGGTGCACCTTAGCCCAGTCATTTTAGACATTTTAAACCCCAATCTGCGGAATAATTCCTAGTGAGCTGAATTTTTGTATACACCTTTATTACGGCGTTGTAATGAAGATGTGAAAAATCGACATTGATATCGTGCCGGCTAAAAGAGTTATGAAGGTCAAAAGGTCACGAAAATCAGTTTTTCGCAAATATCTCGCGACCTATTGCTCGGAGGTCAATAGAGGTCATTATAAAAATTGTTTGTCGTGAAATTATCTACATAAAATGCCTGTTGCATTTTTCTGTAAAACTAAACGTTTTCGGAGTAGAGCGCTGAGAAAGCGACTAGAATGCACTTACATACGGTATTGTATACCGTACACCAAGGCGTAAACTCTATTGCTTTTTTCATGTTTCTAAGTGTCTTACAAACTTCTATCTGATACTTGGGCGTTTTGTGAAAAATATACTATATTATAGAGGTTTGGGAACTTCCAAGACATAACCAAAAAAGAGCTCCACAGTCCGCCATATTGGACTTAGAATGACGTCACTTAGCTATCATGCATTGTCATCCAAACTAAACGTATATGCAAAATTTCAGCTCAATCGGAAACCGGGAAGTGGGTCAAATTTAACTGAGAAAGCGACTATATTATGACGATGCACTCGTTTCCTCATTAGCTTCACCTGTACTATGTAAGAGATCTTGGAAGTTAAAGACCCACTTCCCGGTTTTCAATTGAGCTGAAATTTTGCATATACTGTTCACCTTCGCAAGAAATATTCGCGAAAGTTGCAATTTCGATGTACATTCTCGCGAAAGTTTTCACACGCCAAGCATATTCTTTGATGAGCCCAGACGCAACTTGAGTTCTTTGCATCTGCACACTCAACGTAATCTTGTCTGCCGCTGTAAGCGGAGCTTCACACGTGCAGAAAGCTTTCGTGAGAATCAACTCTAAAAATTTGTATATATAGGGAAGTACCAAAATAAACACGACACAGTCCACAAGAAATCATCGCCGTTTCATTTTTCCCTTCGCAATTGTTCTGTTCACATGAATGCATAAGTTTGGCACCTAGGCATTATTATCTTCAGCAGGTTGCCAAGGTATTGAACTTTGGTAAATTCATCGTCAATCCAAGGTATTGAACTTTGGTAAATTCATCGTCAATCCAAGGTATTGAACTTTGGTAAATTCATCATCAATTTATTTGGGGAGTCAAGGTATTGAACCTTTGCTCCTATCTATTGCGGGCGGCAAAAGAGTCGTTCGTGTTTTAAAAACATTGGTGACCCCGACGTGATATCAACACGCATCAGTCGCATCAGTCTCAACACGCATCAGCCGCATCAGTCTCAATACGCATCAGTCCTAACACACATCAGTCTTAAGTCAGCATCAACCTCAAGTCATCATGGAGGAATTAGCAGCTCAACAGAGGAAAACCGGGAGTGATCTGCAGGCAATCATCGCCAATTACAACAAAGATTCTTCCAGTCGGAGAACACTTCCGTACTATCGTGAAAGATTGAGGCGCCTTGAGGAAACTTGGGCCACGTTTGAGGAAACAGATAATCTTATCCGCACCAGACATGGGGATCAGTTAAATCACCCGTACTTCAAGCAGGGTTTCTATGACGGAATCAGGGACCTGTACGAGAACTATTCTGAAACATTTCAGGAACAAATCCGAAGGTTGGAAACAACAGCAAACACGCCAGCAGCTGAAGCGGATCCACCATCGGAAGAAAATTCAATTGTGAAGCCGAAAACTCCACTAGTACGCCAGTCAACTCCACCTAGTGAGGGGATCATCAAGAACATCAGGAAACAATCAGTGCTGTGTGAATCCTTGTCAAGATTGTTGAACAAGTGGATCGAACGTGATCAATCTGTGTCCAAACAAGTATGCGAGGAACGAGCAGCCACAATCGGGCGCTACTGGTCACAAATCGAGGACATACATTTCAGCATATGTGAAGCCACGGAAGACCTAGCCGCACAAGGCTACAATATAGATCGATATTTTAGCCTAGAGGAACAAGTTCATGATGAATTAATTCATTTATCAGAGAAGTTGGCATCAATTGCGACACCTACTTCTCAACCAAATCAAAACACAAATTCAATGATGAAATTGCCGAAGATAGTACTCCCCAAATTTAACGGGGACTATTCTAAATGGCAACAATTCTACGACCTGTTTCATCAAATGGTCCACATTCAGCCATTAGGACCCTCTCAAAAGATGTGGTACCTGAAAACCAATTTGGAAGGTGATCCCGAAAAGCTAATACGCCATTACACGCTATCGGACGAAAACTACGCTGCGGCCTGGGAGACGCTAGTAAATCGCTACAACAACAAAAGGTTAATTGTGACGGCGATGCTCAACAAGCTTCTCTCTCAGCCAAACATCAACATTGAAAGTGCATCGTCCATCAAGCAACTTCATGACACAACTCGCGAATGCCTCAAGGGACTAGAGAACCTTCAAGTACTAACGGCAGATTGGGATCCTTTAATAGTTCACCTGTTGATAAAAAGACTCGATAAAACCACACACAGTCTCTATGAGCAGTCCCTAGAGAATCCTCGAGAACTACCTTCATTATCGGGTTTGCTTAAATTTCTTGAAACGCGATTCCAGTCTCTAGAAGCATTAGGCTCAAAGGGGAAATCTTCCGAAGAGAGTGCAAGAAAGTTAACGATTGCACGATCTCTTTCGACCACAACAAGCTCAAAGCAATGCCCTTCATGCAAAGCAAATCATTTATTGTTTGCATGCCCACAATTTTTGATACTATCGCCACAAGCTTGCTTGGAATTCACGAAAGGGCGCAAATTGTGTACAAATTGTCTCAAGACAGGCCACAACAACTCAACATGCACTTCCAGGACATGTACAAAGTGCGAAAAGCGGCATAACACATTGCTGCACATTGATCAGGCGACAAAACCACAAGGAGCCAAGCCAAGTTCTCCACCAAAATCGCAAGCGACGTCTCAGCAAACGGCATTGACCGCGCAAGCACCGTGTGCACCAAGGGGTTACGTAATGCTGAGCACAGTTCTGCTTCGGCTCACAAACGAAGAAGGAACCAGCCTAGAATGCACGGCCATACTTGATTCTGGCTCTCAACTGAACTTCATAACCGATCGAATGGTTAAAAAGCTGAAACTGCAATCCAATATAGAGGAAATGAGTATTGAAGGCATCGGACAACAGAAGCAGCGTGCTCAGAAGAGGGTCAGTGTGTCAATTCATTCTCGAACAAGTGGTTTCGTCTCAAGAGTGGAGGCTCATGTATTGCCCAAAATAATATCTCCGCAACCATCTCACATCATTGATTCATCCTCGTGGCCAATTCCACATAACATTCCTCTGGCAGATCCAGACTTTCACACACCCAATACCATCGATTTTCTCATTGGAGCAGAAATTTACTACTCCATACTTTCTGTGGGACAAATCAAGTTGGGAACCACCTTGCCAACCCTCCAGAATACAGTATTTGGATGGACCATAGGGGGCAAACTTGAGGAAATTTGTCGACCGTTGGCCTCCTGTGGCATATGCAGCGAAGATGATACTCTTACTGACCAAATTGAGAAATTTTGGAGACTAGAGGAAGTGGATTCATCAGACGATAGCAGCTCCATAACGTCTGCCGAACAGAGGTGCGTCAACCACTTCGAATCCAATGTGAAGAGAAACTACGAAGGAAGATTCATAGTAAGGTTGCCGTTTCGTCGAGACCCCAAGTTGTTGGGAGAGTCCAAGGACATCGCTCTCAAAAGATTCCTTTCTTTGGAAAGAAAGCTCATAAAACAACCAGAGATTAAGGAACAATATTGTTACGCCCCTCGGAGTCCCTGGAGATGCCCTTCGATGCCCCTGAAAAGAAAAGCTATTACAAAAATAGGTCGCAGGCAATTTTCGCAGGAACTTCCCTACCACGATGCGCTGAGCCTGCAGCTTTAGGCTGAGCTCAGCACGAAAAATTGAGCGCCAGCCGTATGACCGTTAAGGCGGCTGGTTTCCGGTCAGAGTTCCCCGAGCGATCGAGCAGCGAGCAGACGTGCGAGTCCTGAAAAGAAAGGAAATTAGAATTGTCCGTTTTGAGTCTTAATAAAAGTTGAAAGTTGTCCAAAGAAAAATTGTATCGGGCGTTTTACGTGTAATCGTTCTGTACGAGCGCGAAAATAAACGTGTCGATTGGACGTGGTGTTTCAATTCTTCCCCCCCAGTCCCTACGCACCACACGGGTCCCGGGTCGAAGCAGCGACCGGGAAAAGGTAAGTTGCGGTTCCTTTTATTCGACTATCATTGCTCCTTTTATCGCGAATCCGCGGCTCAAGGCGGCATATAGTGGGCCGGAGAAAGGGCGCCAATTCAAAGCCCCGTAGTCGTTCTCACCCAGATTCGCGGTCATCGCCCGAGACCGGAGGGCATTGCCCCCATCAGCTGGGCACAGCGACGGAGCTTCGCACCGGCGGCCATCGCCGAACGCTCACACCGACACACCGAAACAAGCCACACTAACACCACGCGCGAACCGGGTCACCCACACCGACAACGACACGAGCATCGGACACCGACACACGAGGGCATTCAAGGGCTCCCGCGGCCATCTCCGGGTGTCCAGCTCAAGCGACTTATTCGCCCAAACATTTGAGTTTACTCACCTGATTTCGCTCGTGGCATCCCTCCATCGACTCCTGCTCCTGTGGGGCCGGCATCCCGGCGCTGTCATCCCGCGGCGACGCCCCTGCGAGGCGCTTCCCAGCTCCAGCCAGCGGAGCTCCCCGCGAACACTGCGGCACTGCGGCACCCCAGGGAAGGCCTTCTTCCGGAATTGCCGTACGTCCTGAGGGTTCCGGAGACACACACTCGCCCGAACACTCCACTAATTCCCACATTTAACGCAGCTCCGGTGAGCTGAGTTCGCGACGCGCCGCTGTCACTAGACCGCACGAACTTAAAAGTGACAGCCACACCACTTCATCGCGAGAACTGCACGCTGCCCCGCGATCAGTGTACTGCGGAACTTTCGGAGGGGAAAAGCTTCTGGGCCACCGAGCTGCACGCACACTGCGCCAGCCGTAAGCTTCGCCTGTGCCTCCGGCTTGCACTATTCAAGCTGTTTCCCCTCGCAAGTCATCGCGGACGAAAAGTAATCCGATCGCTTCTGCCTGCGCTGAGGCAGCTTGGCTCAGCCCAGTGGGTGGTAAACAATCACCGCCGGGCTCGATTTTGCCAGACTTTTGCGGCGTTGCCGACTCTTCTTTAAGGCTCCCTCTCAATTTCGATCGCGCGCAAGGTAAGCCGGACGGGCTACCTTGAATTTCGTTACAATATGTTGATTTCATGCGCGAATACATGAAATTGGGCCACATGGAAGGAGTACACCCAGACAAAATTCCGAGTCCGCACTATTATCTTCCACACCACTGCGTTACAAGACCGGAGAGCAGCACAACCAAACTTCGAGTTGTTTTCGACGGCTCCTCAGCTACATCGAGCAATGTATCATTAAATGACCTTTTACATAAGGGACCGTGGATTCAAGATGAGCTTTTTGCCATACTACTAAGATTTCGGTTGCCAAAATTCGTTTTCACAGCGGACATCGAAAAAATGTACCGGCAAGTGATGATTCATGATGACGACCAATTCTTCCAACTAATACTTTGGAGAGAGGACCCTAACCAGCCCTTGCGATGTTACAAGCTGCGTACGGTAACATACGGCACAACTTCTGCTCCTTTCTTGGCAACAAAGTGCCTGCAGTCGTTGGCTGCCACTGAGGCAGTCAATTTTCCACTAGGAGCAGAAATCCTCAAGAGAGATTTTTATGTCGACGACTTGATGACTGGCTCCAACAGCTTGCTTGAAGCCAAACAAATGCAAAGTCAACTAACGAAACTTCTCCATTTAGGAGGGTTCCATTTAAGGAAGTGGTGCGCCAATCATGCGCAATTACTACATGGAATCCCTCCAGCTGACATAGAAATGCAGCTTGACATCAGCGAGGACAATAAAGGACACACACAGACACTGGGATTAACCTCGCTTCCTAAGTCTGATCTCTTTTCCATAAAAATTTCGCTGAAAGAATCAAAGGGTATTACCAAACGATCGGTTCTATCCGACATTGCCCACATCTTCGACCCGCTAGGCTTTGTGAGCCCCGTCTACGTGAAAGCAAAGATATTCATGAGAGAGCTGTGGTCTCTCAAATTAGACTGGGATGCTTCCCCTCCAGCAGAAATGCACACGCGTTGGCAAATCTTCCGTCAAGGTTTAAAGACACTGGCCGACATTCAAGTGCCAAGGCATGTATTTACTTGTCAGCAACCAAGAAACACACAAGTTCATGCTTTCTCTGATGCTTCAGAGAATGCATTCGGTGCAGCTGTTTACATCCGTTCGATCGCGCAGGACAACATAGTAATTGTGCGGCTATTGTGCGCCAAATCAAAGGTAGCTCCACGAAAAACAACAACACTTCCTCGGTTGGAGCTATGTGCGGCAAAACTTGCGGCACAATTGGTTCAAAGAATCATGAAGGATTTAAGATTGCAAAACGTAAATTGTCACTTCTGGACAGACTCCGAGGTAATTCTAGCCTGGATCAACTCGGAATCTTCAAGCTATCACACTTTTGTAGCCAATAGAGTGGCTAGCATTGAACGATCTTCAAACCATGAACAATGGCGTCACGTAAAATCCAGTGACAATCCCGCTGACCTGGTATCGAGGGGAGTCACAGCAGAGAAGCTAGCAAAATGCAGTATGTGGTTTTACGGTCCTCGTTTTCTTCATGGATCAGAAGAAATATGGCCTTCGAAATATTCCAAAATGGACACTGTCTTGAAGTTACTTTACTTCGACGTGCTGATGAGTCAAGGTTCTTGTACCTTGACGTTCTTAGTTGTGGGTATTCTGGTTCTTGTACCAGTATACCTATAATTGATTGCTGAAGTGGCGTAGAGGTCTAAATGAAATCCGTCGTGTCTTGTGGTAATAACAAAACTGATAACTTTATTTCTTCAAATTTGCTTAAATACTAAGTACATACGATACATTAAGTACAATCAAGTAAAGCTACACATAATTGCAAGTTTGCATCTTTTCATCGCTCGGGAATTCTGATAAACCCAACGCGCCAGACGAAATGGGACACCTGCCGCGTCGGCGGGAGCAATTCTCACGGCAACTTATCTGCAATGAGGAAAACAAAAGGTGCAAGCTTGCAACAATGCTTTGCGCTAAGAATGCATGTGCAATTTTGATTTCCCTAATTCTAAACATCCTCCCCCGCGTTGAATCGTTGGTTCAACAACTGGTCCTAGATGTGAACACTGAAGTCGGTGCTCATCGTTCGTCTTGGTAGAGGAATTGGTTTACGGATGGTGCGACTGCAGTACCTCAGCCTGGATCTCCATATTGTCCATCCCAACATTATGAGTGCAAGTATTGCTGCAATGTATCCTACTGCGAATTGATGTACGTCATGTGCTTGGATTTGAACTGGCAGCTCGCTCCGAGCCAAATCGTTAATCCTTGTTTGCAGTGTCAATGTGTCGTTCATTTCAGGCTGGTATGGTTGGACGCTTGATAGCGCTTCCGTGAGCTGGGTAGGTTGAGCTATGGGGATGAATTCCCCTACCGAGGTATACGACATTCTTGAGATTATGGGGCGTATGTTATGGCCTTGTATTGTAACATGTCGTTGTTTAATGATACAATTCTCTTGCATGTTAAGAATGCCGGATCCTTCCAATGTTATTGTCGAAGTGTTGATGCCGCAGACGATCTTGATGGTGGTTTTCTCCTTAAGAGCGAAGATCCATTGGTTTGGATCGCTCATCTGTATCCACTGGGGCTCTTCTCCAACAATGGCAATTTGACATTGGGGCGGTTGAGGTGTTTCATTCAGTAGATTGACCTCGCAGGAACTTACGGTAGAGCCTCGTTTGTACATTGGGTGAGTTTGTTTGCATATATGATGTTCATCAGATATTGATATGCAGGAGTGTAGCGCTTGATCGCTGAGTGGATAATATGTAAATCGATAATCATGTATGACGATGAAGGTTTAATGGCAACGAAGGTATTATTGATCAATGCTGGAACGGGAATGATGTGAAATAGTTCAAATTTTTCGGGTGCTAGCAATGGGATGCCTATCTTGAATATTATGTGTTTTTCCGTAGCTCTTGCTGCTATTTTCATTAGACTATAAAGTCGGAGAAAGTTATTCGGATCCACAGCGAGTTCTAAGTTGTTAGGTAAATTTCCCTTGATGTGGATCAGCGCTTCTCGCAATTGTACCGGGGTGATTAGTTGTGGGCTGGCTTGTCCATGATGTGTATCTGCAAGAACATCCATTATCAAATACTGGGCTCTCTGGATGTTAGTCGAGACGATAAGTGACTGTATGGCCAAAGATGTAAACAAGAGACTAAGCTTCTCTTGATGTATTTCCATTGATATTATGTGACTAACGTTTATCAAAGAGTTGACCTTTGACTCTATTTCCTTGAACTGGTTATTAATCTGTTCTTGATTTTTCTTCATGACGTTTACTGTAGCGTCAATCAGGGACGTTTGTTTTTTCAAAAGATCGAGTAAGTAATCTTCGTTCGTTTTAACATTGTCTATAGTTTTAGACATTTTTTCAGCGTATTCCGCATCCAAAACTACAAATAATGCGTTCGCAATGCTTCCAACAAAATTTACGGCACCGCGTCTTACTCGCGTAACTTGTGGTTTTAACATCTCATTATTGTTCATAATTTCCTCCTTTAAGTGTTCTAATTGTCTTGTAATAGTTTCACACGATCTCTCTCTACTGATCTTCCTGCAAAGTTCGTGCAGCATGCGGGTCCCATTGATAAAACCTTCAAATTCAGTCCAGTAATTGCTCATATCGTAATAAACAATGAGAGTCCATTCATCAGCAATTATGTTAGCTGTGCCAAGATTTTCAAAATGAAGTGCAGGCTGTCCCTTATTGGAGAGGATTGTATTGATGGTACCAACAGAATAAGAAGTATAGCTGAAATAGTATGGCCCAATGAGAGACGTGGTCGTTTTCGCTGGTTTTGAAGATCCTCCGTCGGAGCTGATGAAGTGTTAGGCTGAGCTGATGAAGTACTAGGCTGGGCTGCTTGTGTTGGCTCTTCACTAGGAGATTCGGTTGTATGAACGTTTTCATCAGCATCTGCTGTGTTTGTGTTCTCAATCGGGACGGGGAGAGGTGCAAGGTCGTGTATGCGGCGTCGCACTATTTTACTACCGATGCGAACATTTGCTACCCGAGCGAAACCGTCGGCGCCTTTGATGACATCAACTACTCGTCCTAAGGGCCATTGTAGCGGTTTTAGATGTTCATCCCTGATGATGACAAGAGTGCCTGGTTGAATATTGGCGCTGGCATGTGTCCATTTGTGGCGTTGCTGTAGTTCATTTAAGTATTCTACCGACCATCTTTTCCAAAATTCCATTTTGAGGTGAGAAAGCCGATCTAGTCTTGTAGTCAGGTTGCTATTATCGGGAATCGCAACGGGATCGACAGCGCTAGTGAGTGCTTCGCCAATAAGGAAGTGGCCTGGAGTCAAGGCAGTATTGTCGTTAGGATTCGACGACATTGCCGTTATCGGTCTAGAGTTCAATATGGCTTCTATCTGAACGATGATCGTCTCTAATTCTTCATAGGTCAGCGATGCGTTGCCTAAAGTGCGTGTAAGCAGATATTTTGCTGATTTGACCGCAGCCTCCCAGAGTCCTCCGAAGTGAGGAGCACGCGGTGGGATAAAATGAAATTCTGTGCCATAGGATTCGCAGGTGTTATTTATGTGTGTTTTGGCTGATTCGGAGTATATAGACTCCTTAAGTTCCTTCAGCTCATTTCTGGCTCCAACAAAGTTGGTGGCATTGTCGCAGTATATGTTTTTGCAATGCCCTCGTCTCCCCATAAATCGCCGGAGTGCACCAATGAATGCTCGGGTAGATAAATCGCTTACGACTTCTAAATGTGTGGCCTTGGTCGCAAAGCAGCAAAAGACGGCTATATAGGATTTTTGGGGTCGTTTCCCTCTGACCTTAAAGTGGGTCCATACAGGTCCGCAAAAGTCAACGCCGGAATTCACGAACGGTCGTGCAGGCTGAACTCGATGAGCGGGCAGTTGGCCCTTTAGCTGTGAAAGTAGGGCGGGTTTTGCCCTTGAGCATCGCACACAGTGCTGGACCACCGATCTGGCTAGAGTCTTACCCTTGATTGGCCAGAAGCGTTGTCGTGTGATGGACAACAAGGTTTGGGGTCCAACATGGAGGTGTTGTATATGCAATTCAGTCATCAAGAGTTTCGTCAGATTGCTTGAATAGGGCAGCAGTATAGGATGTTTAATGTCGTATGGTATGTCTGCTGCCTCGAGACGGCCACCCACTCTGATGATCCCTCCTTCATCTGAGAACGGAGCTAAGCCCTTAAGTGAGCTGTTCCTCGCCAACTCTCCATGTCTTAACAGGGTGATCTCCTCCTTGAACCCTTCTTCCTGCATCACTTTAACAACCACCATCAATGCGCTCTCCAATTCTGGTACACTGAGCGGCTGAGTTGTAATGTTTGGGTTCCGTGACTTGAAGTTCTTGTGTTTTAGGTTGCTTATGAACCGGAGGGTGTAGGCTACGATTCGTTTCAGCTTGCTAAATGAGTTGTGATGGTTAATTTTATGAATGAAGTGCGTATCGGGCTCGTCTCCTGAAGCAGCCATGAGAGTCACTCGCCTTTTCTCCAATTCACAATCTTGATGCTTAATGTAAGGCTGTGCCCATGACCTCTCGTTTCCATGCAAGAATAGGGGCCCATAAAATCAAATCGAGCATCCCTTTAATTTTTCGGGAGATAAGCCACGAGTGAGAACATCAGCCGGATTGTTTTTGGAGCTGACATGACGCCATTGTTCGGCAAGCGATAGTTGTTGTATTGCTGATATGCGATTAGCTACGAAGGTCTGATAGGACGCAGAAGACGAGTTGATCCACCCAAGCACTATCTCCGAATCTGTCCAGAGATAGGTAGGCTTGTCCTTGAGGTTCAGATCGTTTCTGACACGGTTGACGAGTTCTACTGCAAGTTTCGCAGCACACAGCTCAAGCCGTGGTAGTGTGATCTGTTTAAGGGGCGCGACCCGTGACTTGGCGCATAGCAGTCTCACTATAGGCTGATTGTCCTTACACATTGATCTTATGTAGATTGCGGCGCCATAGGCCTTCTGGGAGGCGTCCGCGAATGCATGTAGTTGCGTTTGCTTCGGTAATTGCTGGGAGAAAATATGCCTTGGAAACGTAACATCATTGAGATCATGAAGACCTTGACGGAAGTGCACCCATCTTGGAAGTAGTTCTATTGGTAGCGATGCATCCCAGTCTATCTTTAGTGACCATAATTCTTGAAGGAATAGTTTAGCTGTTATCACAACTGGAGCCATGATTCCAAGTGGGTCAAAAATCCGGGCAAAATCTGAACATACTATCCTTTTTGTTGCCTTGGTACGATCACCCAACGTTGCCTTAATACGAAATGAGTCTGATGCTGGATGCCAAATCAGGCCTAGAACCTTGATAGACTCCTCCTTAATATCATTGAACGATAGCTGTATTTCTCTGTCTGCGCAATTGACTTAAGAAGTTGCGGATGATTCGCACACCATTTTCGCAGTGTGAAGCCTCCTTCTGACAATAGAGACCTGAGCTGTTTCTGCATTTCCATCGCCACTGATAAGCTATCTGCTTCTGACATCACGTCATCTACATAGAAATCCCTGGCGAGCACTTCTGCTGCTAGAGGATGTGCAACGCTGCCTTCCTGAGCCAATCTTTGCAGGCACTTCGTGGCTAAATATGGTGCTGATGTCGTTCCATACGTCACTGTATTTAATTGATAGTGTTTGATGGGGAGGTTTGGATTACTTCTCCACATTATTAATTGAAGGCTTCGTTGATCTTCATCAACTAGTATCTGCCGATACATTTTTTGGATGTCGGCTGTGAAGACGAATCTTGGAAGTCTAAAACGCAATAATATTGTAAAGAGTTCATCCTGAACGGTTGGTCCTGTGGCCAATAACTCATTTAATGAGATATTAGACGAAGTTTTGCAGGAGGCGTCAAAGACGACTCTAAGTTTCGTCGTGGTGCTATCTGGCTTTCTTACAGCGTGATGTGGAATGAAATAGTGAGGCTCTTTAATTTGGTGACTGTTGATTTCTTGCATGTGTCCAAGCTGCTCGTATTCCTCCATGAAGGCAGTGTACTGTGAGCGCAGCTCATGATCTCGTTCCAGCCTTCGCTCTATTGATAAAAATCTGCGGAGCGCAATATCATGCGATTTTCCTAGAATGTTAGGGTCTTCTAGGAGTGGAAGATTTACAATGAATCGTCCCGATTCACTTCGTCTGGTGGTCTGAGCGAAATATTCTTCACATTTCCGCTCCGAGGCGGTAAGAGCCTTCTTCTGTTCGTTGTTTTCTTCGATGCACCAAAACCTTTCCAATTGTTGATTCATTGCCTCGTCCTGATTGGAAATGCAACACAATGAATTACCGACCGGATTGCTGCCGACTCGACCAGAAACCACCCATCCTAGTAGTGTTTTCTGCAGGGTTGGCAGTCCTGTACCTAGCTTCACTTGTCCCACACAGAGAAGTTGATAGAAGTGCTCCGCTCCTATGAGTAGATCGACCTGATTGGGCTGATTGAAGGTAAGATCAGCGAGTTCGATGTTGTGTGGTATCGACCATGCAGAAGTGTCAATACCTTGACTTGGATGTGGGGGAATTATCTGCTTGATGATGAATGCTTCTAGCCTAGTTGAGAAGCCACTTGTTCGTGATTGCATTACCACGCTTACTCTCTTTTGCGCTTGTTGTTTAGCCTGACCTATTCCATGGATTTGCATTACGTGTGGAGTCCCGGAAAGTTCCAATCGTTTCACCATTCTTTCGGTGATCAGGTTTACTTGCGATCCCGAATCCAGGATGGCTCTACACTCGATATTCTTGCCTTTGTTGGTTATGAGTCTCACTATGACTGTGCTCAGCAGAACATATCCTTGCGGCTTTGTTTCTCGAGACGCCACGGCAACTGTTTGCTCGCTAGCCTCGCTGGTGCTGATTGGCTTAGCTTGCGGAGCGTCTGCCCTTTCGGAAGAGGCTTGTTTCAAATGCACTAATGAATTGTGCTTCTTGGAGCATGATTTACATCCTCTTGAGGTACAAGTTGCTGCTGAGTGCCCGGGTTTCATGCAATTGATGCACAGGTTATTTTTTCTTAGCAGTGCTAATCGATTAGATGGCTCGAGTTGCAAGAATTTCGAACAGGAGAATAACTGATGAACTTGAGTGCATGCCGGGCATTTGTTGGCCTTTGTCTGTGTTGACACCAATGAATTGGTTCGTCGAGGGCCGGGAATTGCCTTTCGTGCGGCCTCCTCGGTTGATTTCGCCTTTGTTCCAAGAGCCTCTAAAGCCTGGAACCGATTTTCCAAAAATTCAAGGAACTGGCGCAATGATTGCAGAGCCTTGGGTTGAGTGAGTGATTGTTCATACAAAATGTGTGTCTGCCGATCCAGTTTTCCCACTAGAAGATGTAGGACTAATGGGTCCCAATTCGTAGTGGGAATTTGTAGGTTGTCTAAACCCATGAGCGTTTCCTTCGTTGTGTCGTGCATCAGCTTGATTGCTGCTGCGCTTTCTGTCACCATCCTTGGTTGCGACGTCAGCTTATTTAAAAGAGCAGTTACGAGCAGCCTGGTGTTGTCATAACGATCCTTTAACATTTTCCATGCTGACGTGTAGTTCTCATTTGAGAGAGTTAAATGCCTTACTAACTTTTCGGCTTCGCCCTTCAGGTTTGTTTTGAGATACCACATCTTTTGGCAGCCACTCATAGGTTGATTATGTACCATCTGAGTAAACAAATCATGGAATTGCCGACAGTTAGAATAATTGCCATCGAAAACAGGCATGACAATTCTCGGCATTTTCATGGCTATGCTGCTGCTACCGAAATCATTGCTCTGGGGCGTTGCTTGCATTGTTTGTTGCGCTAGCCCTTCAGATAGACTGATTCCAGTCGATTGAACCCTTTGCTCAAGTTCAATATATTCGTTGAAGTTGTAGCCAGTGGTTTCTGGGTCGTCGATGAGCTCCCAGATTTCATTATTACCAATTTCCAATAGCGACCATTGTCGCTCAATGGCATCAATGTTGTATTGGTAATATTGCTTGGACTGTTGCCCTTGACTGCCTTCGCCAATTCTATCAAGGAGACGACGCAAAGCTTGCATATGGATGTTTTGTTTTCGAACTGCCTTTACTAATGAATTAGGAACAATGTTGTGACCTCCTTCATTAGTACGTATTCCCCCTCCGCTTGCGGTTTCATGAACGTGAGGTTCCTGAGGATGGTTGTCCTCGTTGTGCTGACTGGGAATACCTGCAGTCGACGCCGATTGAGGTGCTGGAGCTACTTGAGACGCAGACTCGAGCTGTGTTGCCAGCTGGTCCCTGTAGGTCGTATACAAATCCTTGACTGCCGTGTAGTAGTCCTTGGTGAAGTAAGAATGATCCGTGCGATCGGCGTGGTCTGCTTGAATCACGGTGTCCACAGATTCGAATTCCTCCCATAGAGTGTCCAGACGTTGAATCTTCTCCTCCAGGTACGCTGCTGTCTTTCTGCGTGCAGAATCCTTCTTGAAGTTGGATATGAGTCGTTGAATCTCGTCTCCAGTTGCCTTCTGATTCTGTTCTAGATCCTCCATGGTATAAGGTGATTGATGTCCGATGTGTCGACAAGATTGCGTGATTTAAAATCACGTCGGGGTCACCAATGTCTTGAAGTTACTTTACTTCGACGTGCTGATGAGTCAAGGTTCTTGTACCTTGACGTTCTTAGTTGTGGGTATTCTGGTTCTTGTACCAGTATACCTATAATTGATTGCTGAAGTGGCGTAGAGGTCTAAATGAAATCCGTCGTGTCTTGTGGTAATAACAAATCTGATAACTTTATTTCTTCAAATTTGCTTAAATACTAAGTACATACGATACATTAAGTACAATCAAGTAAAGCTACACATAATTGCAAGTTTGCATCTTTTCATCGCTCGGGAATTCTGATAAACCCAACGCGCCAGACGAAATGGGACACCTGCCGCGTCGGCGGGAGCAATTCTCACGGCAACTTATCTGCAATGAGGAAAACAAAAGGTGCAAGCTTGCAACAATGCTTTGCGCTAAGAATGCATGTGCAATTTTGATTTCCCTAATTCTAAACAGACACTGACCTGGAAAAAAGGGCACCTAAGGTGATGTTAGCAGCTACGAAAACAACGCCTTCATTAGCAACCACAATAAACAGCGGCAATTCATTCAGTAGATTGAAGAGAGTAATGTCGTATGTTTTGCGATTCATCTATAACACACAGCCACGCAACCGAGGATCGAGAAAGCATAATTTGCTAAGTTCTGCAGATGTTGAAGAGGCACTCACGGTCATCATCAAACAAATACAGCAAGAAGGATTTACGGAGGATCTCGCTCAACTGCAGAGAATGAGAACGGTGGATGTGAAAAGTCCAATATCCAGCTTGTCCCCGTTCCTTGACGAACAAGGAATTATGCGTGTGGGGGGCAGACTGGAACATTCCAATCTTCAGTATAACGCCAAGCATCCCATACTATTGCCATACGCACACCAGTTGACGAAGCTACTTATGGCCGACATTCACAGAAACAATCTTCATGCCGGCCCGCAAACGTTATTGGCCATCACCCGTCAAAGATTCTGGCCTATTAAAGGCAAAACTATCGCTAGATCTATAGTGCAGAATTGCGTACGCTGCTCCAAAGGGAAACCCAAGAGGTTTTCACAAATGATGGGCAACTTGCCACCTCACAGAATTCAACCAGCCCGTCCATTTATCAATTCGGGCGTGGATTTTTGCGGACCCATCTGGGTCCATTATCGTTTAAGAGGAAGTCGACCCCAAAAGAGTTACGTGGCAGTGTTTTGCTGTTTCGCTACTAAGGCTCTACACCTGGAAGTAGCTAGCGATCTGTCAACAGATGCTTTCATTGGGGCACTGAGGAGATTCACTGGCCAACGCGGACAGTGCAAAAATCTATACTGCGACAACGCAACAAATTTCGTAGGAGCCAAAAACCAACTAAAGGAATTGTCAGACGCCATTCACTCAATCAAAGGGCAAGAAAAGATCGTGTCGGTATGCAACACGAAAGGCATAAACTTCCACTTCATCCCACCTCGGGCACCACACTTTGGAGGTCTGTGGAAAGCCGCAGTCAAGTCGGCCAAATACCTGTTGCAACGCAGCGTAGCCTCAGCCTCGCTCACGTTTGAAAAACTGTGTACCCTCATGACCGAAATCGAAGCCATTCTAAATTCAAGACCACTAACACCGATGTCAAATGATCCAAACGATCTTACCGCCCTAACGCCAGGACATTTTCTCATAGGTGAGCCTTTAACAGCTACCGTGGATCAAAATTCCGAGCCGCTGAGAACTAGTTTACTCACCAGATGGAAACTAGTGTCTCAACTCAAACAAGAATTCTGGACCCGTTGGTCACAGGAGTACTTGCATGAGCTCCAGCACAGAATGAAATGGAAAACAGCCAATCAAAACGCACAACCGGGTACCATAGTCATCTTGCAAGAAGACAACACTCCAACCATGAAATGGCCGTTAGGTCGAATTGTCCAAATGTACAAGGGCAGTGATGGCTTAGTGCGCGTAGCAGACGTTCTCACAAGCTCAGGTCTTCTACGTCGCCCAATCCACAAACTGGCGCCTCTACCGTGTGAAGAAGCTCCATTAGACGGTTCCACATACAAGATTGAGGACAGGGCTCCTCCCTCAGGACATCTAAAACGTGGCAACGAAGATAACGTACAAAAGAACGATGACTCACTAAATGAAACAAAGGAAACTACAGAAGAACACCCCGCACATCTCTCCGAATCACGCAAGAGGAGAAAAGGATCCTACGCATCTGCCATAGTGACCCTGTTATTAACCTGCTTGCTTCTGCCAATTCCAAACTCAGCCCACGCAATAGAGGTAACGAAATTCGCGCCGCAACCGGGGATATATTTTGACAAAATTGGAACAATCAATTTAATATCCACAGAATGGAATCTAGTGGTGTACTACGATCTGCAGCAGTACTGGAAGGAATTTCAAGTTTTGCAAAACAGTTCAGGGGCATTACAACATCTTTGTAGCCTCATTCGGAAGAAGACAACATGCACGCAAATCATACATCAATTTCAACATTTAGAAGGAGAGTTGGAACAAGACAACCAGCTGCTCAACTCGAAACTCACGTCAAGCAGAACCAAACGAGGAGCTATTGATTTGATTGGAAATGTTGGCAATTCATTGTTTGGTGTGCTTGATTCAAAATATGCCGAACAAATGTCGTCAACAATTCACAACATTCACCAGAACGAAAACCATATCCTGAGTCTTCTAAAAAATCAGACATCGATACTAGAATCCACTGTCAACATTATGAAACGCGACCACACAGCTGTGAATAAGAAATTCGAGTCACTGGAATCACAACTGAAGGAGATCATCAATCGTATAAACAACAACACTGACGACGCATATCAACTGAAAATCCAACAGCTGTTCACATCGTGGTCAATCCACACTGCGCTGGTTGTCACAAATCTGCAACGCATTCAGGCTGCATTAATCGACGTCATTGCTGACGCACATCAAGGAAAGATCAGCCACTTATTGCTTTCTCCTTCGCAACTACACAAGGAAGTCATCAAAATTAAAAATCATCTACCTGCATCGGTTCGCCTTCCAACGAGCTCGGAAAACTTATTGGGACTTTTTCAATTAATGACAGCTGAAGGACGTATCGTAAACAATCACGTCATATTGTAGTACAGTAATTAATAAATTGCATGAGGCAATACTAATATCGTTGCGCAGTAGAATGCAGTAGTAGTCAAGGAGATAAAAGCCCTATCACCCATACTAACAAGAAACCGAGAGTGATCGGCTAGCCCGGATGGAGGTATGATGCGCAGAATGTAGGTTCGCAAGTCACTCACTCAGAGAAGGGCATCCGGGCTAGTTGTGTTTAATTCGAGGTGACAAATTATAATTTTTAGACTACATTTTCAGAAGTGGGATAAACCGTCGCTCACATAGTGGTTCGCGAAACGGGGTGAACGATTAAAAAAAAAAAAAAAAAAAAAGCAAACGAAAAAAAAAACAGTGTGTGATTTTCTTCCTTTAACTTTGTGCGCAGTGTACTTGTTGCAACTTTGAACTTGTGTGCTTGGTGAGTGCTCGTGAGGGTGTGCAGACTTGATTAAGGGCAAAGAAGATTACTTAAGGTAGGATTAGATTTATTTAATTATTAAGAAATCATGGATCGACAAAAGCGAGGGAGAAGAGTGGGAGCTTTCAGCCAGGCTGGAAAAAAGCAAGCAAAAACTACGCAACCTGTTGCGACATCTACCCCAGCGGCACCCCCAATTACGTCACCCTCACCGTCAGCAAACGAGTTTGCTACCCCGAATCAGCCTGTGGCTCAAGAAGCAGAAACGAGTTCTATCCTTGCAAGAGAAAATGCTCTCTTGAAGCGGGAAATCGAAATGCTTCGAAGAGAGAATGAACTCAATCGACGCGAGTGGACTGGAGGTGCAAGTGTAAGTGACCCCAATGCAACAACGTCATTTCGTATGACTGCGAGTGAAGCGAGCTGCATTATTCCGCGTTTTAATGGAAACAACAATCCTTCGGCAGCAGAATGGGTGCGTGTGATAGAAGAGCTCCGAGTAGTTTATGGTTGGGATGAACGCACTACTCTCTTTTATGCTGTTTCCCAACTCGAGGATGCAGCCAAATTTTGGCGAGAGAGCAAGCACTTTCCAGATTGGAATGAGTTCAAGAGAAGTATATTGATTGCATTTCCTTCGGTAGTGGATGAATCTGCAGTTCATCTTGAGCTTATGGCGCGTCACCAAAAGAAAGATGAGCCTATCGAAGCGTATTTTTATAATATGGTTGCAATAGCGAAGAAAATATCCCTTAATGAAGCATCGGTGATTAAATACATACTCTCAGGCCTTGATAACAGAAATTTAAAAAATGTTGCAATTGCTGCCAATTGCACAACCCTTACTAATTTACTAATAAGTATCAAGAATTTTGAGTGTATTTCGGCTCAAGAAAGTTCTCGGGAAAGTTTAGTAAAGAACCAACTAACTAATAGTTATAAAAATTCCGCGACAGTTTACCCAAGGGGCTCAAATTTCGTAACACGCAGAAAACGTCCTGCCGATGCTGACACTTCAGCACATACCAAATATTCTCGGGTTAATCCAAGCATCGCTAATAAAGCAAAATCGCCAGAAATTTATTGTTATAAGTGTGGCCAAAAAGGACATAAGGCGTTTCAGTGTCAACGGCCAAACAATGCTTTTAGGTTAAAGAACCAGCCGTCAACAAGTTGCGATAACCGATCGGAAAACGACGTTGATGTTTAATCATAAAAGAAAAAAAAACAGAAGGACACAATTTTCCATGGATAATTATTGTTTTCATTTATAATTTTTATTTGAGAAATAAAGAAGGAGATTTGAATTATTGATATTGGTCTTATGACATATCGGGTGCTTAGATAGTGTAATAGCATCACCCAAGGGTATGGATGGTTTGCGCGTGAATGAGTGTTAGCTTATCGCACGTTGCTTATTTATCTATTATACCTGGGCAATTAGTTAAAGTTGAAATGAGGCAACGTGTTATGATGGATCCACAAAGGAGAAAACTGTTGTGCGAAAATGATATTTGATATAAATGCTTATTGGATTGCTTCTTACAATGCTAGTAGAATATAGTATAGAGAATTAGAATTCACTAATAAACTAATAAAAGTAGTTATCATCGAGGCCGATGATTTGTCAGAATGGCCGAATGTAGTACAGTAATTAATAAATTGCATGAGGCAATACTAATATCGTTGCGCAGTAGAATGCAGTAGTAGTCAAGGAGATAAAAGCCCTATCTCCCACACCCATACTAACAAGAAACCGAGAGTGATCGGCTAGCCCGGATGGAGGTATGATGCGCAGAATGTAGGTTCGCAAGTCACTCACTCAGAGAAGGGCATCCGGGCTAGTTGTGTTTAATTCGAGGTGACAAATTATAATTTTTAGACTACAATATTTCGGATCAAATTACCCCTTCTGAGCTTAGAAGACTTGAATCTATTCCAATTAACTCCAATACCAGCCGTGGTTAATAACTCCTTGCTGACAATAGAACCTTCGTCCGCATATTTGGCTGTAACTCCGCACCAAGATCAGTATTTTCCTTTCACGGATCGAGAAATTTCATCATGCACTGAAATCAGAAGCACATTTCTGTGCAGACAGTCGCAGCCGCTTTATCACAAGGGGGCAAACATAAGCAAATGCGAAATCAACCTCCTCAATGGGATGTCAACCTCCTCAGAGTGCACGTTAAAAGGAGCTCCAATTAGCCCTCTCTGGACGCAGTTGCACAAATCAAACCAATGGCTTTTTGCAATCTTCAACAAAATAGTTGTCAACGTGGTTTGCAACGACACAACAACACAGTTAACATTGGAAGGCTCTGGAATCATAAGTCTGCTACCAGATTGCGTGTTAAAGCACGATTTGATGACCCTCCGAGGACATCATACCTATTCCAGCGCCATCCGAGTAGCATACGCAAGATTAAGTGAGGAAGCAAACATCGCTTGCATGAAACAGCCCGCGCCCTTGCCTCAAGAAGAAAGACAGCATCAGGTGAAATTGCAAGAGATGGAGATGCTATTGGAACAAATAGCGTCGCAAAACCTCGAGCTGCCCAATCAACTTCATCGCAGCAATGTCCAGCACACCACCGTTGGCTCTCTCGCACTAGCACTCATCAGTGCCCTCATCATACTGGCACTCATCTGGGGAATCCGCACCAACAAATTTCGAGGTCACTCATCCAAGCCTGTACCAAAGCCCAGAACATCACGGCCTCTACAAGCTGAAGACTTCAAAATCAATACTTAAATGTCCTTCAACCTAGATTCCAATACATTAGACATATTTTTTGATTTGTACAAATAGAATCAAATAAAAGTTGAACGCAGTTCAACGGCGGGGAGTATGTTCACCTTCGCAAGAAATATTCGCGAAAGTTGCAATTTCGATGTACATTCTCACGAAAGTTTTCACACGCCAAGCACATTCTTTGATGAGCCCAGACGCAACTTGAGTTCTTTGCATCTGCACACTCAACGTAATCTTGTCTGCCGCTGTAAGCGGAGCTTCACACGTGCAGAAAGCTTTCGTGAGAATCAACTCTAAAAATTTGTGTATATAGGGAAGTACCAAAATAAACACGACACAGTCCACAAGAAATCATCGCCGTTTCATTATTCCCTTCGCAATTGTTCTGTTCACATGAATGCATAGGTTTGGCACCTAGGCATTATTATCTTCAGTGGGTTGCCAAGGTATTGAACTTTGGTAAATTCATCGTCAATCCAAGGTATTGAACTTCGGTAAATTCATCATCAATTTATTTGGGGAGTCAAGGTATTGAACCTTTGCTTCTATCTATTGCGGGCGGCAAAAGAGTCGTTCGTGTTTTAAAAACATATACGTTTAGTTTGGATGATAATGCATGATAGCTAAGTGACGTCATTCTAAGTCCAATATGGCGGGCTGTGGAGCTCTTTTTTGGTTATGTCTTGGAAGTTCCCAAACCTCTATAATATAGTATATTTTTCACAAAACGCCCAAGTATCCGATAGAAGTTTGTAAGACACTTACAAACATGAAAAAAGCAATAGAGTTTACGCCTTGGTGTACGGTATACAATACCGTATGTAAGTGCATTCTAGTCGCTTTCTCAGCGCTCTACTCCGAGAACGGTTAGTTTTACAGAAAAATGCAACAGGCATTTTATGTAGATAATTTCACGACAAACAATTTTTATAATGAGCTCTATTGACCTCCGAGCAATAGGTCGCGAGATATTTGCGAAAAACTGATTTTCGTGACATTTTGACTTTCATAACTTTTTTAGCCGGCACGATATCAATGTCGATTTTTCACATCTTCATTACAACGCCGTAATAAAGATGTATACAAAAATTCAGCTCACTAGGAATTATTCCGCAGATAAAACCTAAAATGACTGGGCTACCTGTTCGATTTATTTTCTATCACCTTTGTGCGAAAATCAAAAAACAAAACCCACCTTTCCTTTTTTCTTTACTCTTTTTCTTAGGACTCCCGTGCACGTCTTTATCCTTCAAGCTTCAAACTTCGACTTCCCGACTGACTTCAAAAACCGACGCCGCCTCACGCTCAGCCCGGATGACTCATCTCTCACCACATCCCAGAAGTGAGGTGTTGTAATTTGAAATGTGGTCAGATCTGCGCAACAAGTAAGCAAATCTAATGCAATCGTTGTAAGCTACATTGATTTTCCGCCGGCAAGTAGAGTCAAGCCTCGGGAACACAGTACTACAATATGTAAAATGAGGAATGAGTAAGGTTTTAACCAACTTCAGTCTCATTTGAAAAGGCAGTACATCAGCTGATAGCCAAAGTGTTCTTAAGCTGCCATAAATCTTTCTGATAACATATTGTATATGATGACAATAAGTAAGCGAGCTATTTAGCTTGACCCCCAGACTAGTAACTTCATCAACAAAAGGTAACATCGTGCCATTTAGCATAACCATTATTTGCAAGTCGGAAGTAGTCATCGATGGGGAAGTACGAAATACAATGCACTGTGACTTAGAAGGATTAAGCAATAGCCGGTTCTGCTGGGACCACACACTGATTCTATCAATGTCACTATTAATTCTCGCAACACAGTCCTCCATCCAGCCAAGAGGTCGAGACAAGTATAATTGTACATCATCCGCATATAGGTGAACATGAACATCGTCCAAGATATCAAGTAAATCATTAATGAAGAGGGAAAATAATAAGGGCCCTAGAATGGAACCCTGCGGGACTCCCTTGGTCAGCACAATAGAGCTAGACAAGCTTTTACCAACTTTGACCTGCTGATAACGGTTACAGAGAAAGTTACTGATGAAAGATACAGCAGTGCGACCAAAATGGTAGTAACTGCATAACTTCCTAAGAAGAAGCGTATGGTCGACACAATCGAAAGCCTTCGAAAAGTCCAAAAGTACCATGATCCCAACATGTCCATCATCCAACGCCTTCCGAAGATCAGTGGTTACCTTGAGCATAGCTGACTCACAACTATGACCCGCACGAAAACCTGATTGATGTGGATTCAACAGATCGGCATTCGACAGAAACTCCTGAATTTGCAGAGCAATTAGCTTTTCCAGAACCTTTGCAAGAAACACAAAATGCTAATAGGTCGAAAGTCCGATACTGTTACAGACGAAGTTTTTTTGGGTACAGGAACAACAAAAGCCATTATCCAAGTTTCGGGGAAGAAGGACTCAGTAAAGCAGCACTTAATTATGTGCAGTATGTATTGCGAAATGCATGGGAGCAATATTTTGACAAAACGTGGATCAATGCCATCCAAACCCACAGCATTCGATTTAATGGCAAAAATCGCGTTTACAAGCTCATCATGATCCACACAGCGGAATAGGAATTCATCAGAACTGCAGTCATCATGATGAAGATTATTAGAGTAATGCATGCTACCTGTTCGCTCCGAGTCGTGGGGTGAAGCAAAGTAGCTATTCAAGTCATTCGGATCGAGCTCGCACTTCTGGTGCTTGCTGTCCCTATGTATGTATACCAAAATTACGCAAATTTTTCCACAAGACACGCGCCGGCAAAAAGTTTACGTGGAGTGAAGAGTACGACGACAGAGGAAGTGATACAGAGGCTCACGATTCAGCAAGCAATATTTGGCAACCCGCGTCGAATCATTGCGGACAAAGAAACTGCATTTACCTCGTCACAGTTCAGATCATACTGCGAAAAGGAGCGAATAGAATTGGTTCATACCACCAAAGGCGTCCCTAGAGGAAACGGACAAGTTGAAAGAATCCATCAAGTGATCATATCGGTGTTGACAAAATTATCATTAGACGTGAAAGAGCAATGGTTCAAACATGTGTCGAAAGTTCAAGTTTGGTTGAATAGCAGCTTTCAAAGAAGTATTGGTACTGCACCCTTTAAGCTACTGATAGGTACTCACATGAAGCTGGCGACCGACGTAAATCTGAAAGAGGAGTTAGACAGAGAACTAGTTTCACTTTTTATGGAGGAGCGCGAGGAGCTGCGGAGGAACGCATCACAGAACATTTCCCAAGTGCAACAGGAGAACAGGCGAAATTTTAATAAGAAGCGAGTTAAAGCAACCAAATACCAGGTAGGCGATTTTGTCGCAATCCGACGAACACAATTTGGGACTTGCCTGAAATTCAGTCCCAAATATTTAGGACCATATAGAGTTGTGAAGGTGAAGGACCATGACAGGTACGAGGTAGAAAAGGCAGGAGAAGGTGAAGGTCCCAAGGCAACCACAACTGCCGTAGACTACATGAAACCTTTTTCAAATGCCGATGACTACGAGGTGATGACCAGCGATGAAGAGGACGAAAAAGGAAGCGATCAAGTAGAGTAAACCCTCTCAAAACTCGCTTTAGCCTACTACGTTAAGCCACGTTCACAGATTAACCAAAATCCTATTAAAAAAATGCAATAAACCAGTTGTACAAATCCTTAATTATGAATTGAAGTTTAATTGAATGAATTTAAAATGCACTGAAGTTAGAGAGTACTTGTTCACCGAGGCGGTGAATTCATCAGGACGGCCGTGTGGGTTTGAGTTATTCCAGCCCCACCCTTAGAAAACTAAACGAACGCAACGCCGCGATGCGACGGCGGTGAAAGTAGCCGAACGCGGTTAACTTTTGACAGATCTGCCGAACGCGGTTGACTTTGGATAGATCTCGTCCTTTTCCATCGAGCTGCCGCCCAAGAAGGACGTATTTTGCCTTTTACATCGAGCTGCCGCCCAAGAAGGATGCTTTTGTTTTTTTTCATCGAGCTGCCGCCCAAGAAAGACGCCTTTTTGTTTTTTCATCGAGCTGCCGCCCAGGAAGGACGCATTGTTTTCTTTTTGTTTTCCCACATGTATGTATATTAAAGAAAAAAAAATATGTAAAAGATGGTCGGTGGGTGGGCAATTAAAAGAAAAACTGTTTGCCAGAACTTTATTTTACGGTTACACAGATTGCGCGTGTCCTCCTTGTGACTCGAGTGGCAACTCCGATGCCGGAAAACGGGGTGACGTATCGGCTGCGTTGCCCGATGAGGAGTCGGGAACTGAGTTGCCCGACGTAGGGTACTTTCTTCGTGCTACAGCTCGGCCATCCTGATCTTGAGAATCGCCCTCGATTCTCCCAACGCTGTCGTCCACCGGCTCATCATCGATAAATTCTTCGTCAGACAAGCCACGTCGGGAATAGTGCACCAGGGAATTCCGATAATTTCATCCACCATCTGGCAACACGTGGAATGATGTTTACCTTCTGGGACGTTGCCTTCACCGCCTCGCAGTCGGTAACCACGTTAAAATGTTTACCCAACAAATAGCTCCGGAATCGAGTCAACGTCTCAACGACTGCGAGCGCCTCGAGCTCGTAGCTATGATAGATCTGTTCTTGAGGCGTTGTTTGCTTACTGAAAAAGGCAACCGGGTGAAGACCTCCATCACCTTCTCTTTGGAGCAATATACCAGCGAGTTCTATAGTACATGCGTCAATGTGCACCTCATGTTCCTGGTTAGGGTTATACAGACACAGGACGGGGCGACTAGTAAGAATCTCCCTTAGTTCATTGAATGCCCTTTCTTGGTCTCCAAGCCAAGCGAAATCCACGTTTTTCTTAAGGAGTTTGGTTAATGGCGCGGCAATGACTGCATGCTGGGGAACAAATTTGCGGAAGTAGCTAGTCAGCCTCAAAAACTGTCTCAGCTCGTGTACGTTAGTTGGTCTAGGAAACCATTTAACGGCGGAAATTTTACGTTCGCTGGGCCTTATTCCTGCCGCGGAAACGTCGTAGCCCAGAAATTCAACCGTCGTTTCAAAAAAATGCGATTTCTTTAACTTCAATATGAGGCCCTCCTCGGACAAAATGTTCAAAAATTCCTCAAGCGATTCCATTCCATGCCTGAACGATTTACGTGGAATCAGTACATCATCCATGTACACGACAATGCTCCCCTTACGCATCCTTCGCTTTAACCCGTTCATCAGTCGTTGGAACTCGGACGGGGCGTTGCAGAGATTAAAAGGTATTCTTAAGAATTCGTAAACTCCCTCCGGAGTCACAAAAGCGGTAAATTTGCGCGATTCGTCCGCAACAGGTATCTGATAGTAACCAGAAACAAAATCCAACACTATAAAATGCGAGCTGCCGTTCAGCTGCTGGAGCAAGTCCTCAATAACCGGAAGAGGGTGTCTATCCTTGACCGTTGCCAGGTTTAATTTTTGATAATCGATTACCATGCGGTTGTCCCCGTCCGATTTCTTTACCAGCAGCGCAAGCGAACAATAGTTGGACCTCGATTCTTGGATTATACTCAGAAACAATTTTCCGCAGCTGGTCATGCTGGGAAAATGCCAAACGGTAAGGACGGAAAGCTATCACGTTCTTATCGTGAACCTCGATTTTAAATTTCGTATTTTTAGAGCACTTAAGCTCATAAACATTCCTCGCAAAACAATGCCTATAATTATTCAGCAATCGCGTTAGCTCATTACGTTGAGCCTTGGTAAGCCAGGCTAACGACGCTGCCCATGCCCACGAACGCAACAGTTTCCGCGACACCGTTTATCACCACCCGCTTGTGGTATTCGTCACCGAAAACTACTCTCGCGGTGCCTTCGTTGCACTCTTTCTCGTTGTGTCCCGTTTTATTACATTTCCCGCACCTGCCCCGTTTTTGCAGCTTAGGGCAATTAACCGAGATGTGTCCAGTCAGGCCGCAATTATAACACTTCCGTCCACTTTCGCATTTATCGTTTCCCGAAACGAGACTGTTGAATACGCGCAAGCAAATAAAAATAAATTAGAGGAATCAGCTATTATTTCCTTATAAAATGTTTATCCATTCGTTGCTTGCTGAAAAAAAGTGTGTAGCGGGTAAATTGACTAAAAGAATGTGTGGTTGTAATTCAATTGCCTGTTTTATTTAGCCTTTCTCTTCCAAAATTAACAACAATGGTCCTTCTATTTCTCCCATAGAAATCACACGACCAATTCGTCGAGTTCTATTTCTTTGGTAGAGAATTACAGCTTGAAGTACCGTCACTTCTACGGTAAAATTCTAACGATGTGCCTTCTATATTAAGTTACAAAAATTCTAATTCTAGCAAACTTATTATATAACTATTATTTGTTTATTATTTCTTTACAAATTTATCAATTAATTTTAAATTAAGTTTCTCCAAAACAATTCAAATATAAAAATAAATGTTTTTATTCTGAAATAAATTCTATCACCAATTTACAATTTTATTTTTAATTTGTTCAATCGCATATCTGGCGGCACGGCAGTGCCCCCGCCAAGTCGAGGAAAATAGCAAAAAAAAGGCACGGCCGTAACATCCTTTTCTCGAAGCCATTCGGGCCATTTTCGACCCCCTGTAACTTCGTTGCGGAAAAAACTAGAAGCCTAAATTTGCAGTGACCAAGAGGGCTAGATATACGAGTATTTCCAAATTACATTAAATTTGAACGAGTAGTTTACGAATTATCGCTCGTCAAAGTTCTTTAATTTTGTCACTGACTCACCGATCATCAAAATTCTAAGATACTTCTAGCAGACCCACAAGCTCCAAATTTTGAACACAGTTATTGTTTAGCCTACAAAGGAAGGAAAAACAGAAAAATCCCGAAATTTTATTATATTTAACGAAAAATAATGATTTTATTCAAAATTACGTTCATTCAAAAAATAACGTATGCGCTTGTACTCATGCTTGCCACTGGCCGCGACTGAATTTTGAAAGGATGAATGTACTAGGCTATGAATCGTTCTAGGGGCACTGTTCGCTGCACAACTGAAATTTAAAAATACAATAACTGAATTATATGAAATTAAATTTGAAATGAATTACCTGAACTCCCTGAAGATCCGCAAGAACAGGAAGTTAGCTCAAAACAGAGTCCCCATAACCTGTCACAATGTTGCTAAAAAATTAATGAATTGTATGAGTCGGCAGGCACATTGTATAGTCAAATTAAATTATAATTAAAAAATGCTTAAATTGAAATACTAAAACTACTAATTTAAGTAAACATTCAATAGAAATAGAAAAATTAAAAATGTAAACAAACTCACCTCGGATGATCACAACATCGCAAGGAAGCGGCTTCAACTCCGATGTTCAGCCCGCCCGACCAGGCATCTGATGAAAATTACATCACGGCTGAAATAAAACCATAGTAAGGGGGGGGGGGGGGGGGGGGGGGGGGGGGGATCAAGATACTTACCTTGCTATTAAACACCATTACTCACTATTTATCATTGCACTCACGTCACTGACAGTTGGACACCTGTCAACACGATATGATCGAAGTCACTGAACTAACAGTTTCCACACAACATACAATATCCACACTGAGGTTTTGCACTATGGGGAACTTACCTGTGGTGAATTAATTTAAATTTAAGGTAGTTCAAGGAATTAAAGTAAACATAACCTCACTCAATTAGAGCAAAAGAGAAGGAAAAAGGGCGAAAGGGATCAAAAATCCTGGAAGATCCTTCCAATATCCACAGATGGAACTGCCAGACTGAAAGTGAAAGAAGACCGAGAAGGCGTAACTTAATTACGCACATTCAGTCGAATTTCAGGGAAATAAATGCCTGAGCTAAATGAAATAAATTATTGTATGCTTCATACATTAATTACCAACAGTTCCTACATATAAGGGCTGCAAATAAAGGCCGTTCTCCAATGCGCCAACCACCCAACCACGAACCACCGAACGAAAATGCTGAATACCGTGTAAAGTATAAGCCCTTGCCTGTAGTTGTGCCTGCCAGCTGCAAAAACACAATCGGGCAAATGTTAAATGTGGAAGTTTTTATCACTTTTTAAGCGGACAAACTTATCAATTTAACTTTTATTATTCTCCTGAAACTACCGTGCATATTTTTATAAGTGCTTCGTGTCATAATTAGTACACTTATGTTTTGACAACCGGCGGAAAAGCTGCGGCGATGTCACTATTCTGGTACAATATCGTTGCTGAATGGTCAACTAGTATTATGTGGTTAACACGCACCAAGAAAAAGTTAGCCATGTCGACCAAAACACGAGCGAGAGGGAAGATGACGCCACATTCATGTGGGACGAGATGGCGCGATTTTGGTTCGTTCGTGGCTGGGTGGTCCGAGCATTGGAGAACGGCCTTAAGTATCCTTGGTGCAACGGAGTTGTGGAATGAAAGACAATTTACTTCCCACTTTACAAATCGGTAACGCCCTAAGTGTGGCAGCCCCTAAATACTGGAAGAAAAACTTATAAAAGGAGGTGAAGCAAACTGAATCGCTCTCACTACTCATTACGTTTGAATTTGACAGCATATAAGACACTTACATTTTTACAGCCTTGCAGAATTTTGAGGAATCAACGGATTGTAGCCCTGCAGGATTTTTTACGGATTGTAAACTGCCTAAATAGAGAAAGGGTAATCTACATGATCATTGATTGGAAAGATTGCCTTAAATGCTAATTTGGGTCGTTTGTCCGAATCAAGCTGAATCGGTGAAATTGTTGCGCGTGGACTCAACAGCTTAAGCAGCGACGTTTTTTTCTCTTCGCAAAGTGAATCAACAACCGCCTGAAGTAGTTTTTAGTTTAGCTTACATGTTTCTGTTTGCAGTGCAAGTATCGGAATTAAGAAATAAATTTTGCAGTGAACTCGGATGAAACATTTTTTATTTAAATACCTTCATAAATAATAAAATACATGTTTGATTCTAAACATTGGTCCTTCAAAGCCGGATTATTCGTGCGATCACTGTAAGGTTTAGCGCTAAATTTCTATAGTTGCACAAACGTTTTCACGTGACAATGAAGAGCAAACAGTATTCTAAAAATAACAGCTAACGTTAACAGAACATGGCTCCAAGAATAGAACAACTACTAGTCAAGCAGGAATTAGCTGCACAAAAAATAGAAAAGGCTCTCGAAAATTATAAAAGGGTTAAACCATACAGTAACACTACTGGCTTTATACAAAGCCTCACCGATCAATTTAAAAGGAATTGGGAGGAATTTGACCAACGGGATAGTCAAATTCGCGAACTTATCATCACTTCAAAAAAGATTTGCGATGATGTCTATATAATCCCATCAAAAACATAAAATGTAAAAAAATGCCAAGTCTCGCAACGCAGTTCTTCTGAATGATTCATAGCCTACTACATTCATCCTTTCAAAATTCAATCGCGGCCAGTGGCAAGCATGAATATAAGCGCATGCGTTCTTTTTTGAATGAACGTAATTTTTAATAAAATCATTATTTTTCATTAAATATAATGAAATTTCGGGATATTTCAGTTTTTCCTTCCTTTGTAGGCTAAACAATAACTGTGTTCACAATTTGGAGCTTGTGGGTCTGCTAGAAGTACCTTAGAATTTTGATGATCGGTGAGTGTGTCAGTGACAAAATTAAAGAACTTTGACCAGCGATAATTCGTAAACTACTGGTTCAAATTTAATGTAATATGGAAATATATCCAGCTATGTAATGCCCTCTTGGTCACTGAAAATTTAGGCTTCTAGTTTTTTCCGCAACGAAGTTACAGGGGGGTCGAAAATGGCCCGAATGGCTTCGAGAAAAGGATGTTACGGCCGTGCTTCGACTTGGCGGGGCACTGCCGTGCCCCCAGATAAGGGATAGGTACTCAGAAATTCAGACCAAGGTTTGGGGATGCTTAGGAGAATTAGCCGATGAGATGATGGCCAATTCGCAAATTGAAACGACGACTACATTGCCCGAGACTACAATTGTTCATACAAGCAATTCGGGAAATTCCTTGCCTAAAGTAAGTCTGCCAAAGTTCAATGGAGATCCTAACGAGTGGCGCTTCTTTTATGATTATTTCGTGTCTTTAATTCATAGCAATGCGCAACTTCAACCGTTACGGAAGCTGCATTACCTAAAAGAATGTCTGATAGGAGAAGCAGCAAGCTTGTTAAAAAATATCCCAATTACGTATAGTAACTATAATCAAGCCTGGGAACGCTTAAAAACGCGCTACGAGAATAAAAGGTTACTAATCAATACACAGTTAAAAACGCTCGTAGATCAACCGAGATTGAATGTCAAGACCTGCAACGGGTTAAAAACACTGTTGGATACAACGGAAGGTTGTCTGCAACAGCTAGAAATATTAGGTGAAAGGGTGTCATCATGAGATACACTGCTCATCTATTTAATCACGCAACGACTGCCTCTTCAAACTGTAAGGCTTTGGGAAGAAGAATTAAAGGTTCTACAAATTTTCCAGCATTTGAAACATTTAAAAGTTTTCTTTCCAAAAGGTATGGAATTTTGGAATCAATAGCGTACACAACTGGCGCTAGTTCGCGAAACGAATCGACATTCAAAGCAAAATCTACGCAAACCTATCACACTGTAAATAATGCCAAATGTCCCGCTTGCGACAATAAACATTATATAGGTAAATGTAAAAAGTTCCTTAAGATGAGCATTCCTGAACGGAGAAATTTAATTAAATCATCTGGAAGTTGCTTTAACTGTTTTTCGAGTAAACATACTCAACAAGATTGCCAGCAAGTCTGTTCCAAATGCAACAAGGCACATCATACATTGTTGCATCTTTTGGAAACTGTAACGCAGGAACGTTCTAAACCAAATTCTGACGTAAAGTCGAAAAGTGAGGCTACATGTTTAGTGTCAGTAGGAGACCAGATGCATGATGCATGCACTGGCAATAAAGCCAATAAGGAAGACATTAAACAAATTAAAGATGAACTAACTGAACCAACGAAGGCCTTTATTTCTATGCAGAAGCATAATGCACTGCTAGCAACAGCCTTGGTAAAAGTTCCGAATGCTAATGGTCAATTCATTACACTGCGATGCCTGATCGACCCAGGATCACAATCCTCATTCGTTACTGAGGGGACTTGTAAAAGGTTACAAGCCACACTATGCCACACTTCTGTAGTGGTTAAAGGTCTGAACATAACTCAGAGCGCTCACACCAAGGAACAAGTTACGCTACAACTGTACTCACGAGTTGATGAGCAGTTCGTTGTAACTACTAACATGTTGGTGGTGAAGCAAATTACTGATGTGTTACCAACCGCATCTATCAAATGCGAAAATTGGAAACATCTCAATGATCTGACTCTCGCAGATCCTACATACTGGAAGCCCAATACCATCCAAATGCTGCTCGGAGCAGACGTGGACGCCACTATTATTCAGGATGGCATAAGGCGCGGACAGGAAAACGATCCGATTGGACTGAAAACCAGGTTCGGTTGGATAATTCTAGGAAACAAGAAGAAGTTCCCACTAAATTATTAATGAAGGCAGAAGACACAAAATGTCAGGAGATATTTAAAAACACCTTTGAACGACTGCCGAATGGCCAATACCAAGTACAACTGCCGTTCAAAGATGGTGCGCCTCCTGAACTAGGAGAGTCTCAGCATTTAGCCTTGCAACGCTTTGCCTCTCTCCAAAGGAAATTCAATAAGGACCCGGAACTCAAAAGGGAATACGGAAAATGTCTACAAGAGTACTTAAAGCTAGACCACATGGAAAGAGTCAACGTACCATTACAAGGAAGACCACACTATTATATTCCGCATCACGCTGTATTTAAAGACAGCACTACAACTAAACTAAGAGTAATTTTTGATTCTTCGGCTTGCACCAGCAACGGAAAATCACTAAATGAGCAATTACTCGCAGGACCAACATTGCAGCCAAAATTATTCGCGACGCTTCTCAAGTGGCGTCAACACAAAATTGCGTTAACTGCAGACACCGAAAAGGTGTATCGAATGATACTCATTCATCCAGATCACAGGAAATACCAACGGATTCTTCGGCAAGACCTAAAAACAAATAAAATACAGGATTATGAACTAAAAACAGTAACATTCGGTACCTCATCTGCACCATATCTGGCCGTAAGAACCCTGCAACAGTTAGCCCAAGACTGCAAATCCCAATGGCCGTTGGCAGCTTCTGTTGTATTTACGGATTTTTATGTCGACGATCTATTAACTGGCGCCGAATCCGTTGATGAAGCTGAGGAATTGAGAAAGCAGTTAATAGAAATGTTGAAATCAGGACATCTCAACTTACGCAAATGGGCCAGCAATCATCCCGAGTTAATATCAGACCTGCCAGTAGAATTAAGAGAAGTAAAAACAGCATTAAATTTGACTGAAGATGCAATCATCAAAACTGTGGGCATCAAATGGCAACCAAATGTAGATCAGTAGGTATGAGGTCGCATGAGCCAGACAGGGCGTGGCCAGGGGGGCGTGGCTGGGGCGTGGCTGAGGCGTGGCTGGGGCGTGGCTGAGGCGTGGCTGGGGCGTGGCTGAGGCGTGGCTGGGGCGTGGCTGAGGCGTGGCTGGGGCGTGGCTGAGGCGTGACAGGGGCGGGGTCATTAATTAAATTAATTGACATCTTTTATGCAAATTAATTGCGTGATAAGTGACATTTAACACCTGTTTAATTGACAAGTACTTAACACCTATTTAATTAATATGGGCGGCGTGAGCCGGTTGCGCATATTGAAAGCAAGGACAACTGCTGAGCGGTCATTATCTGGGACTGGGGACTGGGGCTGTGATCGGCAGCTCCAACTGTTTGCATCTTAGAGAATGTAAACAAACATTCAAATGATCTGCTGCTTAGCAACCAGTTCTTGTTCTAAATTTGATCAACGCAAGCGAATTCCAGTTGTAATTGATACATATGATGCCAGAGTAATTTCTGCATCTACCACGAGGTGCATTAAAAGCTTTTGACGCATTGCAGCCTTGGAGATTTGCAAGGACAACTGCTTAGCGGTCATTATCTGGGTCAACTGTTTGCATCTTAAGGTGGGTCCACACTGAGCCACCGAAAGCGAACATATGTGTTCGAGTACAAGTTTTCGCTTAATGTGTACGCGTTTCAAACGCGAACGAATCTGTTCTATACCCTGTGCTCTTGTTCCGTGCTGCTGCCAAATGTGGAAGCAAGAACGAACAAGTTGTGAACGAACATAAATTTCTACGAAAAGCAGTGCGGACGCCTCACGAATCTTTAGCGAAGGTAATTAAAAAAACCTAAACAAACAAAGAAGAAAACCCTAAAGTCCTAAACAAACAAACAAGTTTGCCGAGTGTGTACGTCAAGGAAATTAGAACGAATGTGTGCTATACCCTGTGCTTGAGTTTCATTTCGATTGTGAAATTATAGCGACTCCAGCATATGAATTTTTGTCAGTTTTGCTCAATATATCGGACAATGAAGTTATAATTGCAATTACTGAGCCTTTACTTATATGCATACTGTGATTCATTAATAAATCAACAAAAAAAAAAAAAAAGGCTGTTTTGATATCATGTAGGAAACGCTGTACCAATCGATTCCTTGGACATGTATACGAGTTAAATGAGGGTTCAAATTCAAAATTTACCGAAGTTTGTATAGAAAATTGGTAGAAAACACGAAATATTCGCCATATTTTATATACATTCGCTCAGATTTTCCAACTTGAATGGAAAACATGCAAATGCAAGGAAACCTGAAAGACGCCTTCTCAAAAGGCGTCCACACTTAAAAAATTTCGCTTGTGTTTGCTTGCATATCTACGGACGCCTGTGCAGCACGCGTGATTATGAAAGCAAACATAGCGAACGCGCATGTTTTTTTATGTTTCTTCAGCGTACACACTAGAAAACTTGGATTGCAAACATGTGTACTCATGCGTTCGCTTTCGGTGGCTCAGTGTGGACCCACCTTTAGAGAATGTAAACAAAAATTCGAATGGTCTGCTGCGTAGCAACCAGTTCTCGTTTTAAATTTGATGAACGCAAGCGAATTCCAGTTATAATTGATACATATGACGCCAGAGTAATTGCTGATAGTATTGCTAATGGTAAATATTCGCCTACGGCATGGTGCAGGTGCAGTAAGTTGCACTTTGAATGCTAAGCTCTATTTGAAGTAGATGTATAAAATTATGGTGATACTCAAGAGGGGTATTCTCTATTTAAAAGTGCTAACCATGCATTCATTAATTCTGTGTCTAGCCATACACGTTAGCAAACACAATGTCGCGTTTTACAATTATTAAAGATATCGTTACTAGGGTCAAGCGGTTTAATGTGTACGGGCATAAAGTTGAATTTAAAATTAATTCAACTCCGGAAAATGTTGATGTTGTGAGTTGGTTTCGCAGTGCGATTAAAGATATTGTGGAATTTGTGGTAAAAGATCTTCAACCTGCTGACAAAGTTGGATTAACGTTTTGCGGCAAGAATTTTGAAGAGAGAGGTCCTGGCTGGATGAATTTTAGGAATGCCGCTGATTTAACAATGGATGATGTATGGGAAATTATATCTAAAATTTTCCAAAGCAACTCAGAAGGTATGTATATGATTTAAATGTTGGCATATGCTCGATAACTATAGTAACTCAAAGACAAAACCAAATCTACATATCGTGACAAGCTAAAATATAGGTAAAATATATAAACGTTTTAGTTATGTTAAATCTTTATCAATCATTTTAATAATGTGTGTGTTAATATTTTTGCATAGTACCTTAACTAAGTGGTTTTTGAGCTTACACGTAAAGCATGTTATAAAAGTTAAATTATTAATGCAATTGTTGTGTTTTTGTTTTTATCTCAGGAATAAATACAGATTTGTTTTGCTTAAGTGTCACTTCTGTGAGGTTACCGGAAGGTCAGGGGCGGAAAAACAAATATAATACATTTGTCGAAGAATGTGGTATGCGTCGAGGGATTGTTACCATAAAAAATAAAGACGGATTATGTTTACCACGTGCTTTAGTGGTAGCAATATCCCATGTTGAAAAAGATCCGGAATTTATCAATGTTCGAAAAGATCGAGCAAAAATTCAGACAGTAAGAGCTGTAGAATTAAACAATGAATCAAATGTTGCTATACCAGCTGGTGGTGCTGGTATTCCGGAGTTATATAAATTCCAAGAGTTTTTAAAAAACTATAAGATAGTGGTTTACCAATATGAAGCTAAAGGCCGAGACGTAATTTTTGAAGGCGTTAGTAGCGGTAAAAAATTAAACCTTTTGTACCATGAGGGTCATTATAATGTGATCACTTCGTTGACAGCTGCTTTCTGTTGTGTTTATTATTGTGAAGATTGTCATGTTCCCTATAATTCCAAAAATCGTCACAGATGCATGGGAACATGCATTTGCTGTCAACAAGCACCCGCATGTTCAAAAAATAATAAAAATATTTTTTGCAAAGATTGCAATCGAAGATTTAGAGGTCAGCAGTGCTATGACAACCACAAAGCTTCAGGATCACTTAACAAGAAAAATGTTTGCGAAGAAGTAAAAAATTGTAAAGATTGTTTAAAAACTTATAAGGCGGACAAAAAGCATGTTTGTGGAGAATACTTTTGTAGAATCTGTGACAATCATGTCCCAGAAAATCACTTATGTTACATTCAACCGGACAAAAGAAGTCCTAAATTAAATAATATTCTATACATATTTTATGATTTAGAAACCCGCCAAAATAAAATTATTGGGGAAAAAATTAATGAAAAAAATGTAATTGGAGAAATTAATCAGCACGAGGTTAACCTATGTGTGTTCCAACAAAGGTGTGATCAATGTCTTGATGACAAAACGTTGAAAGTATGTAACAAATGTGGAATAAGAGAACATGTTTTAAAACATGAATCTGTTAAACTATTTTTGGAATTCATACTCAATCAAAGAAAACTTTTTAAAAATGTGGTTGTAATTGCACATAATGGACAAGGTTTTGATCACCAATTTATGTTAAATTATATATTACAAAATACAAGCCTAAAACCCAAACTAATTATGCGTGGAACGAAAATTATTTTGATGCTGCTGGATAACGTAAAATTTATAGACTCGTTAAATTACTTCCCTATGGCACTGTCAAAATTGCCAAAAGCATTTGATCTTCCACCTGTATTTAAAAAAGGTTATTTTCCTTATCTTTTTAATACAATAGAAAATGTAAACTATAGTGGAACATTACCATCAGTTGAGTATTACAACCCTGATGCTATGAAAAAGGATGAGCGTGACGTCTTTCTTAAATGGTATGAAAATCATAGAAATGATGAATTTATTATGCAGCGTGATCTAGTTGAATACTGTATAAGTGATGTCCAAATACTCGTAGAAGCGTGTTTGAAATTTAGAAAATTATTTCTGGACCAATGCAATGTTGAACCATTTTTGGAAGCAACAACAATTGCATCAGCATGCAATCTAGTTTATCGGCGAAATATGTTAACATCGGATACAATTGGAATAATACCTAAAAATGGTTATAGATTTGCGGATAAACAGTCAAAAGAGGCTATACAGTGGCTCATATGGGAGGAGGATCAGCGCAAAATTAGTATTAAACATGCTGCTAAGGAAAGAGAGGCAATAGTTGCAGGCGTCAAAGTTGATGGCTATTGTGAAGAAACCAGACAGGTATTTGAGTTCCAGGGGTGTTATTATCATGGTCACCCGATATGTCAGCAATATAATCGCGATAAATTTTTGCATGATGATCAAAACGACACTTTAAATCTAAGATATGAAAGAACAATTGCAAAGGTAGAACGCTTGCGTTCGTTAGGCTACGAAGTAATTGAAATGTGGGCTTGCAAATTTTCTCAACAAATGAAAGAAAATAGTCACATGAAATATTTGCAAAATCATCCATTAGTCAACGCTACACCTTTAAATCCTCGTGACGCTTTTTATGGTGGTCGGACTGAAAATACCTTCAATTACTACAACATAGAAAAAGGAAAAGAAAAAATTAAATACATTGATGTATGCTCGTTGTATCCTTATGTATGTAAATATGGAAAATTCCCCATTAAACATCCAAAGATATATATCGGAAATGATCATTGCTCCACCCTGGAACTGACAAAAATAAACGGAATTATTAAATGCAAAATTTTACCACCAGAACAACTGCTACATCCTGTTCTACCAATTAAGCAGAATGATAAATTAATGTTTTCATTATGTCGTACATGCAGTGAGAGCAAAAATCAGGAAGAACTTTGTACCCATTCAGATGAAGAAAGAGCCCTACTGGGGACTTGGGTTATTGATGAAGTAACAAAATCAATTGAAAAAGGCTATAAAATTTTAAATATATACGAAATTTGGAATTATGACATAATGCAATACAACGAACATGCAGATGGCCTTTTTACGGAAATGATGAACAAATTTATTAAAATGAAACAGGAAGCCTCAGGATGGCCCAGCAAGTGCAAAACCCATGAAGAAAAGGAAAAATATATAAAGGATTTTCATACAAATGAAAAAGTTAAACTAGAATTTGACAAAGTTTCCAACAACCCCGGCTTACGATCACTTGCAAAACTCATGTTAAATTCATTTTGGGGTAAATTTGGGCAGCGTGAAAATCTGCAGCAAACATCTATCGTAAACAATCCAGCGGAGTTATATCAACTATTAACAAACCCTGCAATAGATGTGTGTCATCTTGTCCCAATTAATGAAGACAATGTCATAGTTAGTTGGCAACACAAAGAAGAAGCTGCTAGTTCTTTACCTACTGTTAATGTTTGTATAGCATCATATACAACTACACAAGCACGACTTAAATTATATAGCTATTTAGAGCAACTTGGTGATCGTGTGTTATATTGCGATACGGATTCGGTAATATACGTAAGCCGAGAAGGAGAGTACGAACCGACAACAGGCGAGTTTATAGGTGATATGACCGACGAACTTGAATGTTATGGCCCTGATAGTTACATAACAGAATTTGTTAGCGGTGGCCCAAAGAATTACGCATACAAAGTTTATTGTTCAAAAGACAAAACAGAAAAAGTTGTATGTAAGGTTAAAGGAATTTGTCTAAACTTCACAGCTTCTGAATTGATAAATTTTGATACAATTAAAAACATGGTTTTAAATCCGGATCAGTATGAGGATATCCAAATACTTTGCCGAAATATTCGCCGCACTTCAGATCACCAAATTCTTACCGTCCCCGAAATTAAGAAGTATCGTCCTAAAGCAGAGAAGCGCCGGTATTTGAAAAATTATGGTTCTGTTCCCTACGGGTTTAAAAGAAAACGCAGTGACTCAGAAGACATGCAAAGGGAACAACTATGTATATAGTGAAAGAATGTAAGTAAATTATTTTTATTGTTATTATTTTTAATAATTAAAAAATCTTTCTCCACAGAGTACCGTAAAGCCTCTTGACGCTCTTGGACACATATGCATGTGTACGTTTAGTTTTTAGAAATTAAAATTATTTTAACTCGAAAAAATTAAAATCTGTTAAATAACTACATACACAAAATAAAGATGAAATAAAACAACATTTGAGCGGTTTATCTTTATATTTATTTTTAGAATTTTTGTATAAAATCGATACAAGTATCTTTCTTTACAATATCTCTGGATTTTATAATTAAATAATAATTTCTTATATTATTTAATTCTCTTAACTGGTCCTCCGTGGTTATATTTGTGGAGAACCGGTTTGGCAAATACACAAAACAGTTATCTTCTAAAATAACTGTTATTTTCTGTCCAAACCTCGTATTTACAAAATTAAATTTAGTTATTTTATATTCCGTTCCGATGTTGAGGTCCTCCAGTTTTACTTGTCTGCAGGTCGACTCCTTTCCTAGTTTCTCAAGCAGTTGTCGTGCTGAATCCATCTCTAAATAAAAATACCTTAAATAAAAAGGCTAAAATTTAAAAAATAAAAATTACCTTTTTTTAAATTTATTGCCGCAGCGTGACAGGAAACAATTCTATAAGCACCTTGGGCTTGGACACTATCACAAAGAATGTCAAAGAAAAATACTGTGATTGCAAAACTCAAAACTCGTATCTTTTATACACAAATTCGGAAAAGCCCCTCCTTTTATTAAGGAAATATTTTTAAAAAGATCAAACACAACTTTAAAAGGTTTATCAAGGTGAACCAATTAGCAAACGGTAGGTACTATTAAACTTGAATAAATTAAAATTAAACAACATTGAAGTGAACATTACATGCTTTCATTAATGCATTAAGATCAAAGAACAAGTCTTAGAATAAGGTGAAGGCTCTCCGTTTTGCAATGTTTCTGCGGGGAGAACGTATCTATTGACGACATTTAAGTGCAATGATAAAGGTCAGCTGTAATAACTTGTCGGTGCAACAAAATTGCACAATCTGGAGCATGTTTTACGCAGTTTTTGAAAAAGCCTTGATTTTCTTTACGTTTAAAATACATGTAACAACTGTTTTTCTAGCTGAACAGTTTATACAGAAACAGGGTTAGGTAATTTATTAAATATGCAAAATTCCATGCAATCATATATTCTAACTTGTGGGTCGTTATTGAAATTGACTTGTTTTCTCATAGCTTTTCATAAAGTAAATAAATTTCAGAACAAAGCCCTAGTGCTATTAAAGAACCCGTTAAAAACTTAAACATGTTGCAAGCGTACATTGATAGGTTTGATGAAGGTTGTCTATTGAAGTGTCCACATACATCTTTACCGTTCACATAAAAGCAGTTCGGTGAAAGCCGGATATGTTCTGCTTCAACATCGTCAGAGCAATTCATAGCACATAATTCCAAGGAACAGTAGTAACATTTAACTATATCTCTTAAATTTGTGTAGAAAAATCCACTTCTTGCAAGTTTGTAAGATTTTTTTTCATCTAAATGAAGATTACGAAACGTTTTTAATCTGTCGTATTCTCTTTTTAAAAGCAACATGGTAACTGCTTACATCAATCACAAAACATCTTTTATATTAATCCAACTATTATGTTTTGTTGAAAAACCAAGCCATTTAACAAAAACCTTGTTTCCGCGTTTCTTCAAAATTTTTTCTACTAAATAAACATCGGGGTTTCTTACTGGAGCTAATTCTAGTTCATAAAATTTGCCTTGAATTATATTTTTCTGGTAATCTTCAAGAATATAAGTTGTTGGGTAAACTGACTTAACTTCTTTAATTTTGAATATTTCAGCAGACCAATTAGGTGTATATCCTTTTTCAAATACATGTTTATGTCTACTTATTCGAACAAAATCACCCACTTTAAATTTCGGTTTGGATTTTATTTTGGGGTATTTATACACAGCTAATAATAAACGTTTTTCGTCTTCCAATCTAACGTCTACAGGTCGCATTTTAATAGTTCGGTGCTTTGTATTATTATATTTTTCTGTCAGCTTGTCCAACATACTAATCCAACGATAATTACCATTCATGCTAAACTCTTTCCACATCATATTTTTTAATGTTTTATTAAATCTTTCTACAATTGAAGCTTTTAAGGGGCTGTAGCTAGAATAATGGTTTATATCGTATTTTTTCATTAGCTTTTGAAATGATTTATTAAAGAACTCCTTCCCGTCATCCGTTTGTAAATTCTTTGGAATGCGTCCGTGATGAAAAATAGACTGCATTGCATCAACAACTTCTGCTGCATTTTTACTTTTAATTGGTATGGACCAAGCATATTTTGTAAAGGTATCAATCACAGTCAAAAGAAAACGAAAATTCTGATTTTCTGAAGAGTAAGCACTCATATCAACTAAATCTGCTTGCCATAAATCATCTATGCCTCTAATTATAACACGTTGGCGTTTAAAATTTTTTCGAGCTGGTTTATGTAGCTCTTCAACAATTTGTCTTCTGCTCATCTTTTATAAAAATTATATATATACTTGAAAGATGCGGTATTTATACATAATCGGAATTTATATTTCATCTAATAATGATTGCATTCAGGCATCCATTTACAATGATTATTGCAGGGCCTTCGGGCTGTGGCAAAACGACGTTTATAAAAACCCTTCTTAATAATAGCGCGTTGTTCATAGAGCCACAAATTAAAAAAATTATGTGGTGTAATGCAAAACACAATGCACTACCATTGGATATTGATTTAATAAACATTGAATATTTAAGCTCTATCCCGGAGGAATTTATAAATCACGTAAACGAACCAACCTTAATTGTTTTAGATGATATGATGTTAAATGCATTTAGCAAACAAGTTTGTGAACTTTTTACTAAAGGGTCTCATCATCGTAACTTTTCAGTAATTCTTGTGACACAAAACGTTTTTCATCAAGGAAAATTCTGCCGTGACATATCTCTCAATTGTAAATATCTAGTTGTATTTAAAAACCCTAGAGATAAAAGCCAATTTACTCATTTAGCTAGGCAAATTTATCCCGAAAATAGTTTGGAACTTTTGAGAATATATAAAGAGATTACTCAAACACCTTACGGTTATTTACTAATTGATTTAACTCAAGACATTAACGACGTGTTAAGATTTCGAACTGATATATTTAACAAGGAATTTGCAACCTGTTTTTGCCCACAAAACTCTTTGAGTAGTAAAAATTGCGTCACGAATGAAACGATTAAAGGACAACAAGCATATGCTATATGTGCTTAAAAAAGCCAAATCAAATCTAAGAAAGGCTATCATTCAAAATGCTGACCCTGATGTTATACGAACTCTTTGTGAAATTACGCTCAATACCTTAAAAGGCAACCATATACCACACGGAAAAATCTATAACTCGCTTTGCAAGTATAAAAAGGACATGCGTAAATTAGTTGATGCAAAAAGGTCTGTTGCTAAACAGCGTAAAATACTAATACAGCGAGGAGGTTTTCTACCTGTTTTATTAGGAAGTGTATTGTCAGGAGTTATCGGCTCATTAATTGAAAAATATGCATAGAAATAACGGGCTTAACAAAATGCTGCTTCTATCGCCGGAAGTGTATAAAACTCTAAAGAATGATATTGAACAATCCGCAAACTTGTCATTGTTTGACAAATCAATGGATAATATATTAAAAAGTAAAAATCTGTCTGATGAAGAAAAATGGTACAATTATAGAAATGAATTAATAAAATTTTTAAATATAAAACGTAAAAGGGCGCAAGTTTCCGATAAAAACAAAAATATAAATCCTATTCAAGAAAATGTGCCAGTTAAACACAAAAGTTTGAGAGATAGTTTCACTCAGACAAAATTCATTTTTAAAGACGACAAAGCAATTCAGTCTTCACCAGTAAAAGAAGATATACCGTCTCGATTACCAGAAGACATTTTTGAAATAGGGGAAATTAGTCCTCCTAGAGGTGAGCAACAATTACCGGATGAAGTTTTTGGAATAGGAGAAATTACTCCACCAAGGCAATCTTTATCTCCTAGAGGTAAGCGACGTTTATCTGCTAGCGGAATAGGAAAAAGTCTTAAGCCACCCCCCAAAAGGAAGATTAAAGCCGATGAAAACAAAGACTATAGAGTAGTAACTGCTGACGACGGTATAACACAGTATACTATACCTGTAGACATGAGCGTTGATGAAGCTGCCAGTTTCATACAACAAATGGAAGAAGAGGAAGACAAAACGAAGAAGACTTCTAAACAGTCTACAGTAGGTGTTCAAAAAATTAGACGCACTGGGAAAATAAATGGGAAATGAAACAAATTTATAAATTTCGATAAATCTATACAAGTTTTTTTTTTTTTAAACGGTCCATATTACATTAAGGTATATTAGTGACAATTTGTGAACATAGAGACTAAAATTTAGTTACTCCGCCTTTTTGTTTTACAACTTCGGCAATTCTTCTCGGCATACTCGCAATACACGATTTTATCATGTCTTTGAGACCTTCGTCATTTCTCCAAATATCTTCAATGTTTTCTTTAAGAATAGATACCGTTGGGTTTGCGCGACTATATACTTTAGATTTTAAATAGGCCCAGCAATTTTCTATTGGGTTTAGATCATCAGAATTGCCAGGCCAAGGAAGAACTTCAATTTCCTCTTCATTTAGGGAACTTTGCTTGATTTCGAGGTATGGCAAGGTGCTCCATCTTGCATAAATATGTAAATCGATCGTGTATGCATGAATGAATTAATATGGGGTAAAAGAACGTTTGTTAATATGTTCTTGTACTAATCAGAACGCAAGGTTCCATTCACAAAATAAATGGGACCCGGACCTTCTCCACCTATGCAGCTCTATATCATAATAGCTGGAGGGTGTTTGACTGTTCTTTGAACGCAGTCCTCATTGTAACGTTCCCCTGGACGCCTCCGTACGAAATCGAACGATTCCGTCACCGCTTCTAGACGACATTCGTCGCTGAATATAACCTAAGAAATTTGAAATTTAGGGTAATTTTGAATGCTCCATAAACCTCAATAAAATAATAATTTGCGAAATTATTTTGACATGTTTATCTTTTCCCAGTAATCAAGGGTAAAGCTCTGATGGTATCTAGCCCATTGTAACCTTCTGGATCTCATTTTTTCTGCCAACTTTGGCTTTTTTGTTGGTCGTCTACATTTAGGATTTGCCTCATATAATCGTCGGCGAAGTGTCATCTTTAATATTTCCACCCCATGGTCTCTAATTTGTCTGTGTAGGGTCCTGGCGGGTGCTCGTCTTTGTTGTATTGCCATATGCACAATTTTCCTGTCGGTCCTGTTAGATGTTTTCCTTTTTCTTCCGCAATTTTTCCTCTTACTTCCCGATTGCGAAGTTGAAGGATTCAGAGTGCGGGCAATTCGATCCACCGCAGATGCCGAAATTTTTTTTTGGCCCGCGATTTCCCGATGGGTAAACTCTCTGGAGTTCAACAAACTTGCTATTACACTTCTTTTATCACTGGCGATATCTTTAACTCGTCCCATTTTGAAGTCACTTTTTACTTTTAACTACTTCAGAAAACTCCTTTCTTGTATGTCACGTTCACTGAATTTTCACTTCAAAAAACACAATAAATTGAAGGGGGCCTACTGGGTATCAATATCAATCAATATCAATATCAATGCACTCTTTAAAATCCGCTTGCATACAAAATTGTCAACTGTTTCTCCAAAAATATTTTTTCCAAATGAAGCCAAAACGAAATCGCTTTCATTTATATACCTCCCAGCCCTAACCCGGTAGATCTGGGATTTCCCTAATTACCCAAATATCCTGCACTCATTACCTGCATGACCGTAATCATTGAAAAATTTACTTGAAAAGGATTTTATTGCAGGAAATATCAAATTTGCACCAAATTTCATAGAATTGCTGGCTGCGTCTAATTTTTTGAACACCTACTGTATATTAAGACCCTCACAGCTGGAGCTGGATCCTAAACAATACGAGCTTGCATTTCCCATCAGAAAACCAGTTCGCCAAAGTGAGCGTTTAAAAAATAAAACAGAGAGAGCCTCAAGCATATCTGACATTCCTTGGGAAAGATTATAATACAAAAAAAATATGCCTGTAGATATTGAAGAAAATGATTTTTACATTTGTTTATTAAGTAACAATTCTTTACACTACTACCCCGAAAACTCGCTGTCCGAGTTCACAAATAAACTAACGCGTTCATGCAAACTTAATCAAAACTGGAGCGTCGGAATCACTGAAATTTCGATTCCTGAATATGAAAGAAAAGAAGGCAGCAGTAAACGAGTAAAACGAGATACAGACGAATTAAAAACAATACGACAAGATGTACAGAAAGAACACAAACTACTTACAGTGAAGATAAATGAAAATGTTAGACTGGAATGGACAAAGGAAATACTTTCTCATTCGAGCTATAAAGAAGGACAAGTAAATTTTTCCGCATTTCTGTTAACATGGTTTAACGCCGTTACGCCTTCTTGGTATACAATGTACTTGGATGATGTCAAACAGCGAATTTGGAATCGTTTAGATGCTGATTTTTTCGATGAAGTAATTCCAGAAATTAATTACGAAAAGGAGGAAGATGATTTTATACTACATATATACCAAGGCAAAAAACATTCAGATAATGTTGTTTTAAGATTGAAATCATATGACTCAGTTGAGGCTTTTATTGATGATATAATCGGACAAATCCCCAGAATAAAGAGGAAACATGACAAGTTAAAAACTGCTTTGGACGATTATACCCATCCACCTAAAAGCATAAGAAAAAAGGGTAAAATTCCTGTTAAAGATGACATATTTGAATTACGAATCGATGAGCTAGAATTAACAATTAAGATAAAAAAGCCACTACCACCACATCTTAATGTTAAGAATCTCATAACACTTTTTATCAATAATGTGCATTTTGATGACGAAACAATAGCAGAAGATGAAAAGCAAAAGAAAATTGCGCGTATTAAAGACATTATTCTCACACACAATATTGGATAAATTGCATGGCGATTCTATCAATGTTAAAGCCCCACAACCTAGAAAGATTACCGAAAAGAGTAATATTTTAAATGTTCCTTACGAAAAACAGACCTCAGGATTATATAAAACAACACCAGTACCTTTAGATACCAATATAAATAATTTAAAAAACTTTATAACTGATATATTTCTTAATACACCAACAGACAAACGAAAATCAAATGTATTTTTGACAGAACTAAAGGAGTCTTTCGATACCGCTAAACTGCAAACAGAGCACATGTCTATAATTAAGAAATTGGATCAATTAAATGATACTGTTGATAAATTGAGTAAAAGATTACCTCGTGATGTTAAACCTAGTGGTCACTATTACGAGCGTGATATTATATACATTTACACTGATATTACCAAACCAAGGATTATAGGAGATAAATCCGTGAGATATTTGCGTGTAGTACCTATAAGTGAAAATGAAAGAACACTACGTTTTAACCATGTAGAATATTGTCCTGTGGGGAAAACCGCAATTGAAAATATTTCAATAAAAATAACTGATGGACAAGGCGAATTAATTGATTTCAAAGCAAGTTATATCCCTACATACATAATGCTTCATTTTAAAAGACAATAAAACCTATAAATAGCATGTGGAGTTGTTATAGTAAGAAACAAACAAAGGCAGTTGCGCACAGTTAAAATACAATAGACAAATATGAATTCTTATTACACGCGTTATTATTTAATACAAAGTGGTGGTAATTTAAATGATATAGGTGAACTGTACCGGTCACCTTTAATCTATCAACGTGGACGAGGAATTGGGAGTTTTTTCAGCGGATTACTAAGGTATTTGCAACCCATAGTTAGCTCCGGGGCGAGGGTTTTAAAACAACAGGCTATTAAAACTGGGAAAGCGATTTTAGAAGACGCGGGTAGTAAACCCATGAAAGATATCTTAAGGGAGCAAGGTAAAGCTGCTGCTCAAAAACTTGCCCAAAAAGGTATAAATAAGCTGTTTGATCATATGGATGGTGCAGGAAGAAATAATCGCATGACTATAAAAAGACCTAATCCATTTACAATTGCTCGTTTTACTTTAGGCCCTAAACGGCAAAAACGTTCAAAACAAACCACGAAAAAGGCATCAAGCAAAAAGAAAAAGCCTATAAAAGGCAAACGTAGTTTCCGTAAAAGGGTATTGGATATTTTTGACAAATAAACAAAATGCCCACGTATAGCGAGTGTATGAAATCCGAATTGGATCTTTTCTCGAGACCAGCTATTCAAAGTAATATTTTAAGAACCGAGGAGGTAGCATACAAACCGATAGCTTCATTAGATAACTCATCAGTGCTAGAATTTGTTTCATTAGGTCATGGAGATACATATCGGGATTTGTCAAGTATATATCTACGCTTGAAAGTGCAACTAATTAAAATTAAAAATGGAAAAGAAGAACTTTATACCGGAAAAGACATTCTTGTAGGAAGTGCGACGGTAAGTGATGAAGGTCCAGGTGTTGTAAATAATGTCCTCCATTCACTTTTTCGTCAATGCACTATTTACTTAAACGGTAAGCCGATTGCTCAAACTGACAATAACTACAACTACAGAGCATATATTGAAAATTTATTAAATTATGGAAAAGATGCGGCAGCAACGCATTTAGAGTCTGTCGGCTGGTATCTTGATCGGGATAATATGGAGGTTACTCAAAGTGCAGAAGAAAATGCGGGTTACCTGACAAGAGAAAAGATTTTCTGTAAAAGCGGTGTAGTAGAATTAATGGGGAAAATTCACGGCGATATGTTTAATCAAGATAAATTGCTAATGAACGGTGTAGATTTGCGCGTTGTGCTATCGCTTGAAAAGCCTGAATTTTATCTCCTTTCAAAGAATGATGACAATTCACCAAGACTTAAAATTGTAGAAGCAACTATGTATATGAATCATGTCACCGTTAACCCAAGCATAATGTTGGCTCACGAATCTGTACTTCAACGTTCAAATGCTGTATATCCATATAAGCGAGTTGAGGTAAAAACTTATACGATACCTGCAAATACATTCACATTATCTTTAGACAATATTGTGATAGGACAACTACCAAATTTATTAGTGTTTGGCATGATAGACAATGACGCTTATACGGGAAATAGAACAAAAAATTCATACAATTTCAAACACAATAACATAACCAGATTTAATTTATCTGTAAACGGTGTTCAGATTCCAAACCAACCTATGGAATTTGATTATTCAAAAGATCCTCCCATCAGTACAAGAGGCTACCTCAGTTTGTTTAAAGGAACTGGAATACATTATTTTGATAAAGGACATCAGATTTCAAAACAATTCTTTGATAACGGCGCATTTTTATTGGCCTTCGATTTGACTACAGATCTGTCGTATAATTCTACCTGCGGAAATCTATTAAATCAAGGGACGGTTAGAATTGAAGGAAGATTTAAGGAGGCTTTAAAAACAACTGTTACCTGCATTGTGTATGCTGAATATGACGGGAGTGTAGAAATCGATAAGGATCGAAATGTGTATACTAACTTTTAAAACGTATATAAGGAAGTTACATTTTATGCTAAGTGTTAGTTAGATACTTACAATATTACGGTAACAATGAGCTGCTTGATAAATGTCGAATACCTTTGCGGAGGTGAACTGACCTTCTTTAAAAAAGTCTCTTTAGCTGGATTCGCAGCACAATATAAATTATTTACAAAAGAAATTGTCTTCAAATATCCTGCATCTAGTACAGAATGCATTGAAAAATCAAGTAGATTCGGTAATCTTGAACTTAAACGCCTAGATGAAGACCTTATAAAAACCCTAGCAAAATTTAATACAGTCATTGTTCGCGACGCATCAACGAAGGAATTTATAAGTAACTATGTTACATCTCATACCAAAGTTATTGACGTAGAAAACACAATTTGTGAACAAGAATGAACTTGCACATTTGCTAAAAAGTCATCATATTACAAACAAATTCTTTAAGGGTGTATTCCCATGCAATCAGTTGCCGCGAAAAATTAAAAAACCAGCATGTATAATAGCTAATACGGATCCAGCCCACAAAAATGGAACTCATTGGGTTGCATTTTATTTCCCACGAAAAGGACCAGCCGAGTATTTTGATTCATATGGAAAATACCCAAATAATTCATTTTTTCAAAAATTCCTACTGACTAATTCAAACATGTTTGTGTGTAATAAGCAGCGATTGCAAGGTACACTTTCACAAGTATGTGGACATTATTGCTGCGTATATCTATATTTTCGATGCAGAGGAGAGAGTTTAAAACAGTTTTTAAAAAAATTCTCATTGAAAAACTTTGAAATAAATGACAAAAAACTTATGAACTTGTATTGCAAAATTTATTTTAAAAATGGTGGGGTTATTAGCAACCAGTCATGTACAGCAAAACTTGCAATATAAATTCTGAAATAAGATAGTATACATTTAGTACTGCAGTGCAAACCGGTGCGATAATATGGAGTCAAAAAGATTGTGTAATAAAAAATCTCAGAAAACTGATAAAATATCGAAAAAACAAAAGCGTAAGCAAAACAAAGAAAAAATATTGTGTCAAAAGAAAGCAGAGGTACGGGGTGAAAACGTGTTGCTGAACTACACGTACTATTTGGATGAATGCGGAAATCAAAAAGTCATTCTTGGATTTAGCCCATATTCATTTGAGGCAATAATCGTTTTCCACCGTCATGGTCATTTTCCAGTTTCAATACCATATTGTGGATGGGTAGACATTTTTAAGCATCTTTCTAACCTGAAAAGCGAAATTGACGTATTACCACCAAACCAGGAGGCATTAAAACAGGAGCACAAAATTCCAGTAAACACAGGATGTATTAGTTTAACCCTTGGTGAACTTTGTAAGCTATATGATTTTTTAGATTTTATAAATATTGTTATGTTTCACAACAATAATGCATCAGAAAGTGTGAAAGAATATTATAATAAATATTGCGAAAAATGTAAGGAAAAAAATGTACTCGTTTTATCAAAAGATGATTTTTTTATACCATCTAGGACATCTTATGTACATACAAATTATTCAAGACTTTTTTACGAAATTCCTTTATACTGTTCTACCAATATTCTTTTTGACATTATGTGTTTGGAGTAATTTAAGTATTGTATGGATTTTAAATAAATTGAAAGAAAATAACGATGTTTTTTATTTGATAATTTTATTTATTAATAAACACAAATAAATATTTATACAATTTTGAACTGCGCAACGCAATTGTGGAGATTTCCCGTGTATTTTACAACTGATTTCAAACTGTTGAAGGCTACTTAATTTTGGTATTTTCAGTTGCTTGATGTTAGCGTCTGGCAGGTATTTTCTTATAAATTCCTCTTTCGTTTCACCCTTGACATATATCATAGAATCTTTCATTTTTGATAAAAATTCTCCCAATTGGTTGTATTCGATGTTTCCGTCGTTCCAATTTAATCCATTAATGTTATAAAAATCGTAATTGCCTTGAAGCTTTGCCTTTAGTGAAAGTTCTTCTGCTGGATATGGCGGTGCAAAGTGGTATACAGATGGAATAACAGAACCATGAGCAAGTACAGCCAACTCTTTAACAAAATACTGCCCTCTGTTTCCGCAGACAAACTGAATATCTACAATTATAGCAGCCATATTGTTCATCGGGAAATAACGAAATTATTGTTGACATCTTCTATTTAAATATTTTGTGACATCCCCGCCATAATGAAGTTAAACGAACCTGTTGCATTGTAAAAAGATTTACAAAGTTAAATAAAAACCCGCAGAAATTACTCTGGCGTCATATGTATCAATTACAATTGGAATTCGCTTGCGTTCATCAAATTTAGAACAAGAATTGGTTGCTAAGCAGCAGACCATTCGAATTTTTGTTTACATTCTCTAAGATGCAAACAGTTGACCCAGATAATGACCGCTAAGCAGTTGTCCTTGCAAATCTCCAAGGGTGCAATGCGTCAAAAGCTTTTAATGCACCTCGTGGTAGATGCAGAAATTACTCTGGCATCATATGTATCAATTACAACTGGAATTCGCTTGCGTTGATCAAATTTAGAACAAGAACTGGTTGCTAAGCAGCAGATCATTTGAATGTTTGTTTACATTCTCTAAGATGCAAACAGTTGGAGCTGCCGATCACAGCCCCAGTCCCCAGTCCCAGATAATGACCGCTCAGCAGTTGTCCTTGCTTTCAATATGCGCAACCGGCTCACGCCGCCCATATTAATTAAATACGTGTTAAGTACTTGTAATTAAACAGGTGTTGAATGTCACTTATCAAACAATTAATTTGCATAAAAGATGTCAATCAATTTAATTAATGACCCATTAATTAGCTAATGACCCCGCCCCTGTCACGCCTCAGCCACGCCCTAGCCACGCCTCAGCCACGCCCCAGCCACGCCTCAGCCACGCCTCAGCCACGCCTCAGCCACGCCTCAGCCACGCCTCAGCCACGCCTCAGCCACGCCCCAGCCACGCCCCCCTGGCCACGCCCTGTCTGGCTCATGCGACCTCATACCTACTTAGATCATTTCCTCTTCGCTCTGAAGCAGCCACATCAGCCTACTACAACTACCAAGAGAACAATATTGTCTGCAATTGCTTCACTGTATGATCCTCTAGGCTGGATAGCTCCTGTAATGATAGTTGCAAAAATATTAATGCAAACCATATGGATGTCAGGACTATCATGGGACGCACCAGTATGTGAGTCCATTCAGGAGCAATGGAATAAATTTACGAACACCTTGCAGGCACTAGAAACATTAACAATTCCACGGTGGGTCGGCTGGACCACTACCGCTGCGAACGTGCAAATACACGGTTTTAGCGACGCTTCTTGTAGAGCATATCCAGCAGTCGTGTACTTGCGAGTGGAAAATGCATGCGGCGAAATTTCATGTCATCCGTTGACATCAAAAACAAAGGTCGCTCCCATTAAGCCAATCACATTGTCTCGACTGGAGCTTAATGGGGCATTATTATTAGCGCAACTAAAGCGGCCTGTAGACGCTAAAACTTGGTTCGAGTAAACTTGGTTCGACCAAAGACCCGCAGACGGTAGACATACTGAGACCGATTTACTTGAACTTGAACAGTATCCTTTCAAGTTAATGTCACATTCAGTTAACAAGTGATAAGTTGATAATCTTTTAATCAATTATGAGTGCGAAAAAAAGGGTTTTAGTTTTTTTAATTCTTAGTGAATGTTTAGAGGACGAAGAAGAACTATTTTTGAAATGTAAAAGAAAAAGAATATGGGCGAAAGAATGGTTGAAAGACCGGCCTAAATATACTCATACAAATTTATTGAAAGAACTAAAAATTTCGGCTCCTGATGATTTTAAAAATTTCCTTCGCATGGACAATGAGACTTATGATAATTTATTGGAAATTGTAACACCTTTGATAATTAAACAAAATACGTTAATGCGCGACGCTATTTCACCGGATGAAAGTCTATCTGCAACTTTACGATTCCTAGCTTCGGGGCAAAGTTATGAGGATCTCAAATTTTTAACAAGAATTTCATCCAGGAGCTTGAGTGATATTATTATTGAAACTTGTTGGGCGATTATAAAATCATTAAAAAATTGCATAAAGGTATTTAAATACTGTGCTACTTTAGTTATATTAAATTTACTTTATGGGTTTTTTTCACCATCTGCCACAAACTGAAGATGATTGGATCGCAGTTGCTGAGGGATTTCGTAAACGCTGGAAATTTCCCAACTGCATCGGTGCGCTTGATGGGAAACACGTAACCATCCGTAAACCACCAGAAACGGGATCGTATTATTTCAATTACAAAAAAATTTTCAGTATAGTGCTGTTTGCTATAGTTGATGCAGATTATCAATTCATTATGGTCGAAGCCGGAGCAAACGGACGAGTATCTGACGGTGGGATCCTGGCAAATTCAAAATTTTTTCAAAAAATGAAGGAACATAGCCTACAAATCCCTCATTCAAATGTATTAGCGGGTACAAATACGGAGTTACCATTTGTTTTTGTTGGCGACGATGCCTTTCCTTTGCAAGAAAACATAATGAAACCTTTTAGAAGAGACAATTTATCTGACGAAGAGGCAATTTTCAATTACAGGCTATCACGAGCTCGCAGAATCGTAGAAAACGCTTTCGGGATTTTGTCGTCTCGGTTTAGAGTTTTACTGAGTACAATAAATTTACATCCTGATAAAGTGAAAGTAATTGTCTTAGCGTGTTGCTATTTACACAATTTTTTAAGGCAACGAAACCCGGCACAATATTTACAAGCAGGAAGTATTGACGTAGAACACATCGAAAGTGGAATAATTCAGTCAGGATCCTGGCGATTAAATAATTCACAGATGACAAGTTTGAATCCCTCTCAATCAAGAAATCCATCGACGAACGCAAAAGATATACGGCAAAACTTTTCTCGATATTTCAACAGCATCGGGGCAGTACCATGGCAAAATTTGCATTTAAAAAACAAGTAATATGATGTTAATACATATAAAGTTTATTGATATGTTCATTAATTTTATAGTATTTAAGACATGTGTTATATCTTACGAATATTGAACATCCGTCAATAAATCATTTATGTTTTCATAACTGCCATCAATCTGTTGTCTATTAACAGTTAATATAATCGGCTGTTTCTGCATACTTGGAGGCGATTGAAAATGTATACCGCCCGAAGAAGATGGGGAAATTCCAAAAATAGGTGTCGATGTTCTCGATGATGTAGATGATATCGAAGGTGATACTGAATCCAAATTTAATTTATTTAATTGCCCGAGAACCAAAATTTCTTCTATTGCCTTTTTGGCATAAATCTGTTGTATATTGGACAATTTCCGAAAAGATGCTGCCCAACTCTTTGCGTAAATTTCTGGCTCGTCTTCCGAAGCGTCCTCTTTGCCTGACTGATTTAAATTGTTTACGGCAACTCGAAGAAGCTCGTTTCTTTCTGCCATATGCTGCATTAGAGTTTTTTTCATTTTTTTCGGCATAGGGTTTTGGAGTTCTCTTGCTTCCTGAAACATTAAACAAAAATAGATCTTCAAGAACTTTAAAAACTATAGTTTAATATTTATTTACTGTTCCTATTTCCACGAATCCACTGTCATCCCCGGATAAGTCCATTGTCGATAAGCCTGGCGTTTGCTTCTCCTGGTCTTTTAAAAACTCCAAGCAATCAAAATACCAAAGACTTGGTACATGTACCGCATCGGAACTAGTTCCAGATTTTTCGCTTCCCTCAATTTTCTTTAATTCTCGTCTGTAGCAGGTCTTTATATTTAGCACTCTTTTTTTCACATATTCCAAACTTGCTTCATTTTCTATTGTTTTATATATTTCAAGAAGTCTTTCCCAAGATTTCTTCTTTTCTTCCCTGTTCTTAAATATGTCGTCTTTAACCTTCCACAAAGCGGGTAAATTTTTTAAGCAATCAAAAAATTCCCTCCACGCGTCGTTATTTTGTATGCTTGCCATTTTGTTGTTTTCAGCTCGAAATCTCTCCTTAAAATGACATGTACGAGTAAATTTTCACAAACGAGTCCGCAATTACTAGAACTTGACACTTGCAACACAGAGCTCCGCCCACAAACATCGACAAAAATCAAACCACCTTTGATTTTGGTCGGACCGTTTGGTGAGACAAAAAACAGGTACACGGACTGACCCGTACACGTACAACATTAGTGTGATGTACCTATAATAATCAATATGTGATGCACTGAGGTAAAGCACCTCGCTGACCAAGAACACTTGAAGCAACTTTCAAGTTCAAGTTCACTACTTGGTTACCAAGCGAAAAAGCCTTAGCAACGCTAGCCCGAGACCGTAAACAACTAGTAAACAAACAACGAGCACGTTGCGGAAAAGGTAAACAAGTGCCACATAAATAAAGCACGCGACTCAGCAAAACTGAGCGGTGCACGCCGCGGTCATCACCCCGTGCGCCAATATCAAAGCGCGACCCGCCGATTAACAAATTGCGTGACATACTTAAATGTTGCGCTAAAGGGCGACTCAGCTATTGGGTAACGTCCCCAATAGCTGATCAATGAGGTCATTGGGTCTTCGCATTGAGCAAGCAACATATGTCATTTGTAATAATAGTTGTAAGGTAAGAATTGTATAAATAGTCTAAGAACTTCGAATAAAGGAAGGATTATTCATCTGAACTTAGCATTGTTCAATTCGGAGTCGAGCTTGTGAAAGCTACTCTGATTTAATCCTAGGAGTCGAGCTCTCATAGCTACTCCACCCCAATCAGGAGTTAAGCTGGTTCAAGCTACTCCACCTTTTCACACCCCACTAGAAGCTTCTTACCACATGGCGACCGTGACATCGTAGCTGGAAACGCTACTGGACAACTGGACCTTCAGCTTCAGCTATAGCACAACATAGAAGGAAGACAATCATCAATGAATGAGGAAATTGGCAAGGCGTTCGACAGACTACTAAAGAAGGCGGAAAAATTCACCAGGCCGGAGAAGAACGTGGACAACCTGGTACTATATCCAAGAGGCAGGCCAGTGGAACCATACATCCCCAAGGCGACACCAGGAACTAACCAGGAGGCACCCGGATACATCCCAGGTCCGAAGAAATTAACCATCGAGGAATACAGGAAGAAGAGGGACCAGACGCAAGGGAAGGCCGACAGGAAGAAATCTCGAGGGGGAAGGCGAGTAAAAATAGCCAAGGAGCGACACTCCTAGCTAGCTTCCTCAGAGAAAGAAAAACAACATTTTAATAAGTTAGCGCAGGAAAAACAAAGACAAATAAATAAACTTAAGAAACAGGTTAAGCATAAGTAGAATAAAATGCACATTATTACAGAGGAATATGTTAAAAATAGAGAAGAACTAGAAAGAATAGCACTTATAATTTTGTATTTACAACCAATTTTTATTTTAATACTAATAGTATGCTTAGTTATGGCTTACAAGAATAACCAGCAAGAGGAAATGTAAATATCACCGTTTTAATAATATAAATTAATTAAATTCAAATTAAAAGCTACCAATCAATAAAATAATATAAATTAATTAAATTAAAATTAAATATTAGCATTTTTATTAGAAAACACAAGTTGTAGTTACTCAAAATGGGAGGAACACACTCCAAAGTAAGTGACAATAATGGGGAAGTAGTTAATAACGTTGTTATTCAGGACGGTATTAAAATTGAGAATAAACAAATTATCATATTGTTATTAATAATAGCCGTGGTTAAGGTAATTGAATTAGTTTATTTGCTATATAAGGATCACAAGCGATCTCTGAAGAAAAAATACTTAAGCGAGCCCGTGGTAATCAAAGCCTGAGAGTAATATATTCTAAGATTTTTAGGACGAATGGATGAACTAAAAAACATCAAAGAAGAGCTACAGAAAATAATAACCAACTTTAACAAAAGTAAGCACCGACAATACACGGAGAACGCTGCAAGCAAAGAAGGAGACTGTGAATACCCTCCTAGACAGAGCCATAGAGTGCGTTAACACACCTAGGGAAGCAGAAATAGCACTAAAGCTCCTACCGGTTTACAAAGAGATAAAGTCATTGGGACACAACATAGCTGCATTAATAGAAAATCAGACACAGCAGAACATGGCTTTCGATATTAGAACCGCGACGTCTCTGCTTCAAACCTATGATGGAAAGCACGAGGATACAGAAGCATTCATTGAATCTATGGAGCTTTTAGATGAATTAACATCGGTAGAAAATAAAAGTATAATGATCAAATTCATTAAAACTCGTATGACGGGAAAAGCTAAACTCGTAATGACGAGAGATTTTAACACCGTCGAAGAAATAAAATCAAAATTGCGACAAAAATTTTCTGCAAAATTCTCATCGGATGCAGTACTGGCACAACTGAGAACATGCAGGCAAGGAAATAGGAAATTATCGGACTTTACCAGTCAGATAGAAAACCTCTCCAGCCAGTTAACAAGAGCGTTAACAGTCGAAAAAGTGGATCCCACTGGAAGCTTCTTACCACATTAGCTCGAACTTGGTTTGTGTACCATGTTTACTTGTACCAAGTTTTAGCGTTTACAGCGGCCTTAAAAGAGACATGCAATTATGTAATCGGTGCATCTTTGCTTGGTGCGATTCCACGATTACACTACAATGGATTAAGGATCATGCCTCAAGGTGCAAGACCTTCGTAGCGAATCGAGTGTCTGAAATTCAAGATACTGTGCCTCCAAATTGCTGGCACCATGTCGGCAGCAAGAACAATCACGCCGACGTAGCATCGCGGGGATGCACAGTAGAAGAACTAAGGACAAATAAATTGTGATGGAACGGACCTGAGTGGCTAACGGATCAACCCTCCATGTGGCCAACCCTTTCAATCCCTTTAGGTCAGACGGATTTGGAAGCCAAGGCGCACACGTCACATTCCCACGCCGTAATATTTGATCAAGGATTCCTGGAAAGATATTCTTCATTTAAGAAATTAATCCGAATCACAGCTATGTTATTCAGAGCTGCCAACAATGCTAGGCGTACTCATCCCAAAAGAATTGGTTGGCTAACAACAACAGAGCTGCAGCAAACAAAATATGCAATCTTACGAATTGTGCAAAGAACAGAATTTCATGAAGAATATCTGCAATTGCAAAAGAAGGCACCTCTCTCACGAAAAAGTTGACTACTAAATTTAAATCCCCTGCTGTGTCCAGACAATTTAATTCGTGTGGGTGGTCGACTTAAAAATGCAAAAATCAATTAGGCATCCTATTATCTTGCCGCCTAATCATTTTGTTACGGAGTTAACTATTGATAAAATTCATTTAGAAACGTTACATGGTGGACCAACACTTACATTAAATGCTAGTAGAAATGAGTTCTGGATCTTGAATGCAAAAACGTTAATCACTAAAATTATCCATCGATGTGTCACGTGAACACGACTTCGTGGAGCAAGACAAGAACAATTAATGGGAGATCTTCCATCAGCCCGTGTTAATATAGCTAAGCCATTTACGCAAGTCGGGCTCGAGTATGCTGGGCCTATACTGCCTCATAAATGTGCAAGCAAATTCAAGGGATATACATATATGCATCTTCGTTTGTATGGCCACGAAGGCTATGCACTTGGAGCCAGTTTCCGACTTAACAACGTATGCCTTCTTATCTGCAGTTAAGAGATTTGTGTCTCGAAGGGGTCTATGCTCAGACATTTACTCGGACTGTGGCACAAAATTTATGGGAGGAAGAAATCAATTGGACAAAAATTGATCACGTGCGGTTACACAATATGCGAATGAAGTTGGCGAAAGCTTAGCATCAAAAGGCATAAAATGGCATTTCAACCCACCAGCGTCTCCGCATCACGGTGGTTTGAGGGAAGCCGGTGTAAAATCGGTGAAGCACCATCTGCGGAGGAGCTTAAGTAACACGTCGTGCACGTTCGAAGAATTGACAACGCTCTTGGCACAAATTGAAGCCTGCTTGAACTCCCGCCCACTTTGTCCCATCAACAACAATTCAGAAGATTTGGAGGTGATAACACCTGCTCATTTTTTGTTGGGTCAACCTATGAACGCGATTCCCGAGCCAGAACTTCATGATGTGCTACCATCACAACGCTGGAAATACACGCAACTTTTGGTTCAACATTTTTGGAAACGGTGGAAGAATGAATATTTACACCAATTACAACAACGAACCAAATGGTTCAAGTCACGAGACGACATAAAAACTAATGACATAGTCCTAATAATGGACGAGATCACACCGCCAACTCTACGGCTTCTAGGACTTGTTGAAGAGGTCCACCCAGGCAAGGATGGTCTCACACGAGTCGTAACAGTCCGATCAAATAATAAAAGTTTAGTGAGACCGATCACTAAACTATGTCGTTTACAAATAAACACAACAACGGAAGAAGAAACTACAATCGGGACCAATATCACCAATGGAACTAACGATTAATGTTCTCACGTCTGTAGTTGTGTCGTTGTGTCGTTGTCCCATTGTTTCGTCCTATATGTATTTCTTACCTTACCGTGTTGTCACGAACTTTATTACAGATGCAGGAATACGATGAAGACACTCTCATCATCTTAGAGGACATCACGTTCGGCCCCTTCGATGAACCGTTGTTAACATGCCTTACGGAGCCCAGCACTAGCAGTCGGACCGGACATCCTGTTCAGCAGCAAGGGAAACCGACGAACATCTCAGAAGATGGAGAGAAACATCCTTCATCGTCCAATGCAACACTATGCCGAGTCCAAAATCCAAAACCAAAGCAACCTCGCAATGGGATTTCCTTAAATGGAATTCAGTTCCCATTCGTAGTGAATGGGAACCTCCGGACTTCGTTCGCTCAAAACCGAGTCCCCATAACCTGTCACAGTGTTGCTAAAAAATTATTGAATTGTATGTGTCGGCAAGCACATTGTATGGTCAAATTAAATTAGAATTAAAAAATGCTTAAATTGAAATACTAAAACTACTAATTTAAGTAAACATTCAATAGAAATAGAAAAATTAAAAATGTAAAAAAACTCACCTCGGATGATCACAACATCCCAAGGAAGCGGCTTCAACTCCGGTGTTCAGCCCGCCCGACCAGGCATCTGATGAAAGTTACATCACGGCTGAAATAAAAGCATAGTAAAAAATTTTAAAACAAAAAAAGAACCGACTCCAAAAAATCCCAAGCCCTAAAAAGTATAAAATAATTATATTAAAAGTCCTCTGATACTACTTTCAACATTAAATACCAAGACTTTCCTAGACTTTTGAAGTCGGTGTGAAATCCTGACTGATATTAATCCAATTAATCCAGACAAACTGATTGCATTCATTATTTAGTATTGGATTAATATCAGTCAGGTTTTCACACCGCCTTCAAAAGTCTAGGAAAGTCTTGGTATTTAATGTTGAAAGTAGTAGCAGAGGACTTTTAATATAATTATTTTATACTTTTTAGGGCTTGGGATTTTTTGGAGTCGGTTCTTTTTTTTTTTTAAATTTTTTATTTCATTCTTTTTATTGTAATATTTTTTAGTAAAATGTTTTTGGTCTGCCACTTTGAATCCTCGCAATCGGGCACCGAATGTGCAACCAAATACCCTCAAATAGTTAAAGAGTCATTTTGTTTATGAGTCCCAGACATTTATCATTTTTATTTCGATTTACGTCTCTGTTGTGGCGTCCTTTTGTCCCTCAGGGTTTTCATACATACATATCATTGTATCCCCAGAGAATCTTAGACAATGCAACAAAAAAATAATCATCAAAAATCGATTCACGTGTTCAAAACTCATACCTGTAAAGCTTTTTGTCACATAATTTCAAATATATTTAGGGCCAATTTTTTCAATCGTCAGATAAGTTTATTCCTTGCATAAAAAATCAAGTTGGCCGTGAGGAAAAATTGTTTTTCACTCTATTTGTCAAAATTAACTGACGAATAAAAGGCCTACTTGCCGGTTTAAGGAGCAGATAAGTAAAAATCAAGTTGGCCGTGAGGAAAAATTGTTTTTCACTCTATTTGTCAAAATTAACTGACGAATAAAAGGCCTACTTGCCGGTTTAAGGAGCAGATAAGTAAAAAAAAAAGGCCGCCATGTTTGGTCCGCCATTTTGAATCCTAGGAAGCGGGCACCGAATGTACATTCAATTGAGGGCAGCCGACGTTGATGGTTGTGTTTAAATGCATAAAAATTTTAATGCGTTTCTTTGCAATTATCAGCTTTCGTTCGATTTCTTATTCATAAATATATTGATAGATTAATCGAGTAGGTATCTGTTAAGATTATTTTATTATAGGTATAGTTTTGAAGTCCGTTTTTTTTTTTTTTAATTAATTGTATTTTCTATTTTTAGTTGGAAGTAAGTGTATTTTTTTTGTTTCAATTTTTAGTAGGGAATAAGTGTATTTTTTTGTTTCAATTTTTGAAGTAAGTGTATTTTTTTTTTTGTTTCAATTTTTAGTAGGAAGTAAGTGTTTTTTTTTGTAGTATAGGAAGTAAGTGTATTTTTAATGCTTATTAATCCTTATATATAATATGGGTAGGCCTGCTAAACGCGCTGCTCAAATGAGACAGCGCCGTTTGGAAGAAAGTAGTGACGAGAGGGAAGATCGTTTAAAGAAAAGAAGGGAAAGATATGCGAAAAACATTTTAAATGAGAGTGATGAGCAGCGGACCTGTAGACTTTCTCAGATGAGGGCATACACGAACTTATCAAGGCTTAATGAAAGTCCAGAAAGTCGTGCTCAACGCCTCAGTTTGATTCACGAACGTTTATCAAACGAAACCGAGGAGCAACATTCTCATCGTCTTGGCTTGATTCACGAACGATTATCAAACGAGACCGAGGAGCAACGTTCTCATCGTCTTGGCTTGATTCACGAACGTTTATCAAACGAGATCGAGGAGCAACGTTCTCATCGTCTTGGCTTGATTCACGAACGTTTATCAAACGAGACCGAGGAGCAACGTTCTCATCGTCTTGGCTTGATTCACGAACGTTTATCAAACGAGACCGAGGAGCAACGTTCTCATCGTCTTGGCTTGCAACACGAGCGCTTATCAAATGAATCTATTGAATCCAGATCGACTCGATTAGATGCTATGCGACAAGCTAGTCGCAACCGCAGGGACGTATCTTCTGTAAATGATTTTGAACAGGCTATTAACATTTTTGCAGACGTTCCATGTGCCGTTTGTAATAAAGCGTTATATCCATCACAACGTTGTAATTTACATACTGCAATATACAGTGCATTATTACCCGAAGAATTGGTTTCTCTGGGTAATATCATAACATGCTCTCGCTGTCAAAATAATATTAGGAAAGGAAAAATTCCGCCGGTATTTTTCTGGAACAAAATGACAGTCGCGACTGTACCTCAAGAGCTAGCTAAGTTGACAAAACTTGAAGAACGGGTTTTTGCCGTGTTGTACCGTTTCTTAAAATAATGAAGCTACAAAACCGTTTCTGTCAAGATTGGTGTAAGGGACAAGTTACTTTGTTTGCAAAAGACGTTGTTGAAGTCGCTGAACAACTGCCACTTGCGCCAAACCAAGTAGGACTAGTTCTGGTTGTGGAAAGTCTCGAAAACTTGCAACGCTCCCAAGAGTTTGTTGTGGATATGAATAGATTGTATCAAGCTCTAACCTGGTTAATGTCAAACAATATACTCTATAGAGATATAAGAACCCATTTTGAGAATATTATCGACATTTCTGAAATTGTTCAAATATCTGAAGAGCCTGCAGATGGTGGTGAGCTTATGGCGTTACAATCTACTCCTCAAAACAACTACGTTGATATAAGTGATGACGTTTCTATACTACACGGATCATATCATCAAGCCGATTTAAGATTTGATTTACAATCTCGTGGCAAACAATGCACTGCTGTAGCAGCTGTAGCTTGTGCAGCGTTCTGTACAGACGAGCCAAGTCAATGGTCAAAAAGTGACATTGATTAGATAGTAATACTTGGAGACAATCTCTACCGTGAGTCCATTGCTTCTAGAGAGGACCCCGTAATTGGAGAAGTTAACCCTGAACATCTTGCCGCGGATGATCTTGCACAGCAAATATTATATAACAGGAAGAAAATTAATATCTCAGTTGCTGAAACAAATTATAACGGTCATTTAGATACAGATCGAAGTACTGACGGCTTCCCTAACCTAAAAAATACTCTGACATTATTTCTGAGAGAAAACTGTTGCGGGCTGCTTACTGCGAATTCCATAACTGTGGCTATATATTGTAAAGCTGAAACTGATGCTTATAAATATTGGTTGTTCGATTCACATGCACGTGGGCCTAAGGGAGCTATAGCTCAAAGACGAGGTGCAGCCAGTTGCATGAAATTTCAAAATATAGATGAATTACATGGCATACTGCGACGAAATTTGTTTACACGGACGAAGGAAGTACCGGCACAAGAATAATTTCTCAATGTGTACTCACTAACTTCTTTAATTATAACACCGGAGAACCAGGCAGAAGTGCGCAGAGAAACGTTGGGGAATCAACAGTTGAATACTCAGGAGCAGTCAAGAGTAGTTCAGTCAGAGAGATATACAATCCCTATACTAGAAAATAGTAACACTCCTCAACAAACATCTCTACCAACCTCAGCTCCAGAACAAGAAAGGCCGCTACCACAAATACAACTAATTGCCACTATAATTGAAACAACTAGTATGCTCCGTAGCATAGACGAAGCGGTCCCTAATCTAGAAAGTGTAGTTTCTTTGAAACCCAATCCAACTACGAACAATGACGAGATGAGATTAGCTGAGATTACAAGAAAAACAGCGCCACCATTAAATGTGGATCGAGAGCGACGAACGGAAGAGCTTGCTTGGTATAGTCTTTTTCCTGATGGCAAAAATGGCTTTGGAGAGGAAAGAGATATTCAAATTACTGCTTTAGACTATTTTCAAAGTCGAGTAATGAGCCTGGACAAACGTTTCAATCGAAACGACTATTTATTTTTTGCTCTTTCCATAGTTGAATATTATCGAGCTAAATCCAGTGTTTCTGTGTCATGCCGGATGCGTCAGGGCCAGGGTGAGCAAACACCTCAAGGACTCATAGATAACATGCATCTTACTATGAGGAATATCAGAGAATCAGAGTCTTATTGGCAGAAATGTTGCTCTGAACTTACTGCAATGGTCCAAACTTTGGGGCCTCCTACGTGGTTTATGACGATCTCTTGCAACGACCTTAATTGGCCAGACATGACCAAAGCCTTACTTATCGCAGAGGGTCGTGATGTAAATGAAGCAGAAAGCCTGTCTTTTCCTGAGCGTTTACAGTTGGTACAAAAACATCCCGTGGTTGTCTCTCGACAATTTACAGTTCGCGTGAACGCTCTGATGCGATTCCTCAAACGCGATCCAGACTGCTTAGGTGGTCCAGTTGTGGATTTTTGGTATAGAATAGAGTTTCAAAATCGCGGAAGTCCACACCTTCATATGTTGGTGTGGTGTGACAATATCCCGGATTTCTTGACTCGTGAGGGTATCGAAGCTATCGAAAGGGTTGTTTCATGCTCCTTAATGCCCAATGATCCTGTATTACAGAAATTAATAGAAGACGTGCAAATACACAAACACACGGCCACGTGCTACAAAAACCGCAACGATAGTTGAGGAGCGTCGGAACAAAAACCGTTAAATCCCATTTTCACTTTTTTTTTGTTAATGATCTCAATTGGTTGTTTTCCTACATATCTTTCTTTATCGTCAATGTAAACTGGTCGAAAACTGATAAATCCCCTCCAAATCCTTCCGAGAAATACCCGGATCTGAACAAAAACCGATAAATCCGTCAATCGTACCAAATGAAGATGACGATCGGAACAAAGACCGTTAAATCCTTAGTAACACTGAGATATTCAGCCGCTTTTTAGCATGAAATACCGATATATCCTGCAGTGTTTTATCAAAAACCGATATATCCAGTTGGTTTGGTCAAAAACCGATATATCCATTTTTGTTTTTTTAATATCTCAACAAATACCGTGCACACGAATGTAGAATTCAGGTTTCCAAACAGTGATTCCAACATCAATAAATTGATAAATTTCGTTCAATCCCAAATTAGAAAACCATGAGCGTGGCTAATTTTTACAATTTCCCAACAAAAACACAAAAGGGATTTAGCGGTTTTTGTTCCGACGCTCCTCAGTTATTGTCGTTTTGGTTTCCCGAGGCCCGCATATGAGACTACTATTTGCTTAGGTCCTGATGAAGTATTATCACACAATGGACGATTTTGTTGTTTGAAACGAACTGCAGACGAAAGTATGGTGAACAATTACAATCCTACTCTATTGAGTCTATGGAAAGGAAACATTGATGTGCAGCCGTGCGGTAACGTAACAGCAGTTGCGTACTATGTGGCTAAATACGCAAGTAAATGCGAGCCCCATGATACAGGTGAAGTTGTGCGAGAAGCCGTTGCGAAGGCCAAGAGGCAGGGTGGTCCTGTGTGGAATCAGTTATTTGCAGTTTCAATGGCCATTCTAGCTCAACGCCTTGTAAGTGCTCCGGAATGCGCATATAGATTGTGTCATTTACCGCTAAAAATGTCTTCGCGAAAAACAGTCTTCATAAACAGTTGTAAGCCAAATGAACGTTTCAGACTTCTACGATTCGACAGTGATGATACATGCACTTACAACAATATTTTTGACCGGTATGTATTACGCCCAAATGAACTAGAAGACTTAAGTCTCGCTGAATTCGCTGTGCGCTTTGAAATGGTGTCTAACATATCATGGAACGAAGACGATGGTGATGAAGAATTAAAGGGTGAAGATGTTACGCCTGCAAGATTTATACGACTAAGAGATAACACGCGAATGCGTAAAAGAAATAAGTCTGCAGTATTGCGCACATGGTACTTTACATTGAACAGCGACAAAGAAGCCTATTACTACAGCTTATTAGTATGCCATGTACCATTTCGTGATGAAAGTGAACTTCTACTCGAAGAGGAAACTGCTGAGGAGTGTTTCATTAGGCGGCAAAGAGAACTTCGACCATTACATGGCAACGTAAGCGCAGAAGAGTTTGCTCACGCAGAACAAGTGATCCCACCAAAAACATTTTCATGTAAAAATGTTGCCAAGACGAGTCTACGTAGCTTACCCTGTGAAAAAGTTATCAGATCTCGTATAAAGCCAAGTTCTAAAGACTGCACGCTCTAAACCTACAAGCTCTACACTACACCTTACTCAAAATATATGAAAAAGTGGTCAGATCTCATGTAGAGCCAAGATTTTTGATCTATGCGCCCTAACTTTACCAGGCCTACCTTCACAAATTCTACATTTTAGTCAAAACGTGTGGCTTGGCCGTTTTATTTCACACCCAATGAACGAATGCCTATGAAATCTTCGTGACGGTAGCAAAAATTTCTATGGTGTCATATGAAAATTTGCGAATTATACACCTGCGTCTCCAAGAATACAAAAATAATGACAAATTATTCGGCGGGCTGCATATATTGCTGTTTGGTGATATACTTCAACTTCCACCGGTAAAAGGGCATTGGTGTTTTATTCAACCGCCATGGTTTTCGGGCGAAGTTAATTTATGGCAGCAGTTCTCATTTTGTGAACTTACGATAAATATGCGACAACGAAATGACATTGAGTTCATTGACCTCTTGAATAGCTTGCGTATTGGTGAATTAACGACAGCTCAGCTGGAGTTACTTTGTGAGCGGCGGCGCGTGGCTTTGTCAGGAGATTTTGCTGATGGGGTTGCTGTCCGTATATTCCCTACTGTTAGACAAGTTGACACATATAATGAAAAAATGACCGCTGAAAATGCTAAAACGCACCGCAAGTACACAATAAATGCTGTAGATGAGTCTCGCGAGGCGGCAACCTATGGTAGAAAGCCACCAGACAATGTTATTCCTAAAGATATTAATAACTGCGGTGGTTTCTTACAAATTATAAAGTTGGGTATCGAATCGCGAGTCATGTTAAGGCGATATATTTCCGTATCCGTTGGGCACGTAAATGGCGCCATGGGCATTGTTAAGAAAATTAAATGGCCTGCTCTCCGAAGATATCAATTGGAGGAAGGCGAGTTGCCTGAATCTGTGCTTATAAAATTTGATGACGAGACTGTTGGCCTTAGAATAAAAGATAATGACGGTTGTGTAGCAATCTCACCTGTTTGCACAACATTCCAAGCGCAAAGAGGATATGGAGATGTCGAACGCAGAATGTTACCGCTTATCTTAAGTTGGGCCGTAACTGTCCACAAACTTCAGGGTACAACCCTTGATAAAGCAGTAATCGATTTAGGAAAGAAGAATTTTGCAAAAGGACAGATTTATGTAGCTCTCAGTCGCGTCAAAACTTTAGAAGGCATTGCTTTATCTGATTTGGATGCAAATAAGCTTTTAAATCGACCCCACGATGAGAAAGCTTTAACAGAAATGATACGGTTGCGTAATCTTTCCAACAACTAGGTCGTTTTTTTCTTTCTTTGTTAAGAATACATAGGTATTAATGTATATAATAATTATCATGACGGCTCCTTACAAATACATACAATCTTCTTTGTTTTTGGCTAATGTTTCTGTGATGATAGTTAAAAAAACAGAGATTGAAAGTACTCATCAAATCATCAAAACTTTGCTGAAGGGGAACCACAAACCAAAACATTATCTGTGTATATATTTTGTTTTTTGTTGATTTTCTCAAAAAGCGCTGAATCAATTCCGGTAAAATTTATATGGGACCACCTCTGAAGGATGACCTACCAAACAAAAAAAGAATCATCAAAATCAATTCATAATTGGCGAAATTATCGCGTAACGACATACAAAAAAAAAAAAAAAACAACGCAGTCAAATTGAGAACCTCCTCCTTTTTTTTGAAGTCGGTTAAAAAGGGGGAATCAAGATACTTACCTTGCTATTAAACACCATTACTCACTATTTATCATTGCACTCCTCGGAGGAATGAACGAACATGGGGTGGATGAACCGTGTAAAATCCCTGTACGTGAGTGAAGCCAAAAAACCTGGTTTTTGATTGTCAAACTCGGAGCAATGCTGTCAAATGATGAACGAGTGGGAAACTTCGGTTTGTCAAGTGTAGTCAGCAAGCGAGCTAAAGAGGTAATTTTGTGCTTGTTTTGTGTTTTATTTTCAGTAAAAGTGGGTGACAAGGTGTAATTTTTATGTTTTAATTTTTGGAACGTGATTATTACATCTATTGTGGGTTATTTTATAGAAAAAACTGAGAAAATATGCCTAAAAAATGTTTTGTGCCTGACTGCAAAAATGCGAGGATTTGCGGGAACTCTGGGATTTCTTTTCACAAGTACGTATTTAAGAAAACTACACTTAGTAATTTCATTTCATAAAAATTGTGAAAATGATTGGGTTTTATCGAAAAATTCATTCTTAACTGAAGTGGTTTTCCCTCCAGAAGAACTGTCAGATATGTGCAAATGGACGCCATAGTCGTCACCATAAAAATTTTGTTTGGGGGTCAAAGCATAAATTAATGTAATGATAGAAATATTATTTTACTTAATACTTTCTTTTTATTGGGTTTTAGGTCCCCGAGCGATGTCCACATGCAGAACAGGTGGCTACAACAAATTAAATCGCTTGCAAAACTTGGCCCCTCCGCAGTGCCAGCAAAAATTGTACGCTTGTACTGAGTGATGTCTATGTGTGAGTGTTTCTACTCACACATCTTTGAAATGGCTTCACTTTTTTTGGCTCGTTTCCACTGCATGTTCGTTCATTCCTCCGAGTTGCACTCACGTCACTGACAGTTGGACACCTGTCAACACGATATGATCGAAGTCACTGAACTAACAGTTTCCACACAACATACAATAGCCACACTGAGGTTTTGCACTATGGGGAACTTACCTGTGGTGAATTAATTTAAATTTAAGGTAGTTCAAGGAATTAAAGTAAAAATAACCTCACTCAATTAGAGCAAAAGAGAAGGAAAAAGGGCGAAAGGGATCAAAAATCCTGGAAGATCCTTCCAATATCCACAGATGGAACTGCCAGACTGAAAGTGAAAGAAGACCGAGAAGGCGTAACTTAATTACGCACATTCAGTCGAATTTCAGGGAAATAAATGCCTGAGCTAAATGAAATAAGTGATTGTATGCTTCATACATTAATTACCAGTAATGTGTTTTAATTACTAATTTAAGTACTGTGCGGTCAGTTCTGCAATCGAAAATGTTCTCACGGGTGGTTAATTTAGAAAAAATCGCAAGTGCATTTTGCCGGTAGAAATGTCAACAAAGACAAATTGTTTACATTTGTCTTGCAATGTTTTTCTATATTATTTCCGATTAAGCATGCATTGCAGGTAATGCAGGTAACTAGTTTAAATGATGCGGGTTATGTGCTGTTTATATTTAGTGTTTATTCATTTTGTTATTGAAGGAATGATGGGGAGCAGAGCAGGTGAATAAAAAACAAGTGTGGAGTAAAGAACCTTTTATTTATATAAACCACAACGGAGGCGTCCTAACGCCTCAAAAGTCCGACTCAGAATGACGGGAGAAGCACTCAAACCGCCGTCAGCTCCGCGAGCGACATCTCACACACTTGTTCAAGCATGACACACACCTATTGTTCTATCCGAACTCAAAGTATGAGTGGACGAACCCAAAAAATAAGGAAAATAATTCGGTTCAACGAAGCTGCAATGATTCGGTCACAATCTCCCAACCAATGCCGAAATTGCAATATTTCTGTCACAGCTCAAATCTCGTCGCTTGAGATTTGAGGGCCACGAATAAATTGTTAAAAAGATTACTTTTAGAAAGAGCTTATCCTAATCAGCGTGAAGAAGCTGATAGTGAGTAGCTTAAATGGAGGGATGTCCAGCTGCTTAGTTAGCGAGCAGGTAAATAAAGTTTGCTCTTGTTCTGACTTGTCCCAGATCAGGAAATTATTTCTTGACTAGGACTTCGGTCAGAACATAAACGAAAAGGGTACTTACCTGTCTCCCTTGTTGGCAAACTGAACTGTAGTTGATGTAATCTCTCGTCTGGTCGTTGCACAAGCGAAGAAGGCAATTCGTCTGGTCGTTGTACAAGCGAAGACGGCAATTCGGTTGATGCATTAACTGCACTAATCTTAATTTGGTGAGATCCAAATTAAGTGATAGAGAAATGTATATTGATCAGCGTTCAACACGCTACACAAAATTCTTGATTTGTTCGGCTTTCAAATCAAGTGATCTTAATTTAGTCAGTGCCTAAATTAAGTGTAAAGAGGAACTTCCAGGATATGGGATGATGGAATTTGTTCCGATCACCGCTCAGAACACTGGATGATAGAGTTTTGTTCTAGTCACCACCGAGAACAAATGATCTCAACGAAGTCAACACCTTACGTTGAGTGGAGACCTCAAATAATCAGCACTTATTTGAGTGGCAAGGATTGCTAGGTAAAATGATAGGAATGTTTTCTAGTCACCACCTAGAATCGACAATCTCAATAAAGTCAGCACCTTTATTGAGTGGAAATTTCAAATAGTCAGCACCTATTTGAATGGAGAGAATTATTAGGTAGAATGCTAAGCGTTTCTTCTAGTCACCACCTAGAATCAACAATCTTAATAAAGTCAGCACCTTTATTAAGTGGAAAATTCAAATAGTCAACACCTATTTGAATGGAGAGGAACTAGGTAGAATGATAAGGGTTTTTTCTAGTCACCACCTAGAATCAACAATCTTAATAAAGTCAGCACCTTTATTAAGTGGAAACTCCAAATAGTCAGCACCTATTTGAATTTGCGTATAAGCGGGTAGGAAAACGGCAAAGAGGTAAATCAGCAAGGAAAAGGCAAAGAGTAAAACGGCAAAGAGGCTGCTATCAGGCAGCGCAGAGTTTTTATACCCAGAATAGTGCACACGGCACTTAAGTTTACGGTACCCCCCACTAACTCGGTGCCCACATACATTGACCCATCAGTGGGTCTTACGGTACACCCGACTGATTACATTTTACAAGACTTCTCCGCCGAGAATTAGTTCTACTATTAGGCCCTAGATGGCCTTCTCATAAGTCCGAAAGTGACCTAATGAGTATTGTTTTTGTTTACATCTGCACTTGACAGATGCAAGTGATTTTGCAGTGCGAGGAAGGTACTTCGAGTAAGTATTGTGATTTTGTATTGTAATTACTAAATAGTTTTCTTTTTAGGGTTCCGAATGGTGTGGAACATCCCTTCAGTGTGAGACTTCGTTGGATTTCGGGATTAATGGTAAGTTAAGTGAATAATTTTACTGTGTTCAGTGTTTTAAAAGTTTGTTTACCCTTACAGCTGATCGCCGCAGCTGTGGGTGGCGCCTAGGCCGAGCCAGAGCGTCAGGGCACTCTGGGTTTTGGTGCAGGTGCACCAAACACCTATACACTCGTATATCATTCCAACACTCCAACACTCCCTCCTGTTATGCTCGTTAGAATTAAATCAATGACTTAATTTCTAATTAAATCTTTATTCATTTACATTAACATATTTGTCATGAACACCTTTTTTTTTTTTTTTTACATAAGTAGTACCATCTATGGTTTCATCAGTTGTAGCGAACTGATCGGACTTGTCTGCGTAATCCTCCTAATACCTTTTCCTGTCCCAAACAGGATCATGAAGCTTAGTTCGTTCTTGTTCCTGAGAGACTGCAACGACAAATTATTATAAATTAAATATTTTCTTTGTCAAATTTTCATGTAATGAGAATGATAAGGGTTTCGTAAAGATGTCAGCTAACTGTTCTTTGGAGGGTATCCACTTAACATTCACGCGTCCTCCATCTGCGCACTCTTTAACAAAGTGATACCTTAGTTCAGTTAAATGTCTCAGACCCACCGCTCCTTGAATCTCTGTGCATTTTATAGCTGATAAATTGTCACAGTACAAAGTCATAGGATAAAGAGTTTTTCCAGGTAACAATTTTAAAGAAAACCCTAAAGCTATCATTTCTTTACAAGCTTCGCTCATGGCTATGTACTCAGCTTGACAAGTAGATAAGGATACATAGTGCTGTTTCTGTGTTTTCCACGCAATTATATCACCGTACAGTCTAACAAGATAACCGCATGTGGTTATTGAGCCCTTGCAATCTGCTAAACTAGAGTCAGAAAAACCACTTATGCCTTCACCTTTCCCTTTGTATGTCAATGAAATTCCTTTTGTATTTATTAGATATCGAAAAACGCGATCTATCATTTTCCATTCTAATAAAGTAGGGTTCAGTTGATGTCTACTCAATATGTTTACTGCGTAACTTGTAGTATTTCCAGAATTCCGAGAAGGTGATCAAGTAATAAAACAACGAGTTCTTAACTAACTTTTATTCAGCACTTTATTACACTGGTGGCCTAATGGCCTGCTCGAGCTAGACTGACTTCTGATCGCGCACTCCACTGCCTGCACTCTTATAACGGATTCCCCTAGTGATCTTTTCCGATATTTACATATGGGTACATTTAAATTACTTCATATTCTACAACTCCCCCTAAATTTTCTCTACCTCATACAATTTTCAATTCAGAATTACTTATTATAGTTGGATTTCAGTTCTCACTAAAGCTACGTCTTGAATATATATTTTAATTCAGAATTCATTATTACAATTTCAGTATTACTTAAGCTAAGTTTTGAATATATGTTTTAATTCAGAATTCATTATTACAGTTTCAGTATTACTTAAGCTAAGTTTTGAATATATGTTTTAATTCATTATTTGTTTTGGTATGAAAGAGGACGACGCATTTCTCTGTTTAAGAAGACAATTCTAGAAACACGCATGACGCTATCATATACTTTATGTAGGTGTATATCCATTTTACGTATACCGATTTCTTATGAATTTTGAGTTTCTTCTAATAATACTTCCATTCCTCAGCTTTATCCAATATGATCTCGGCGATCTATCTATACCAATAATTTCTGCGTCTTTCCATACCTTCCCCTCTTGTAACCAGATTTTGGAGCCTAGCGAAAAATCTGATTTGGGTCTTGAAGTTTTGTCGTAGTATGTCTTATTGTTTTGACAATTTTTGTTTAATACCTTTGATATGTGACCAGCCATTTTATTCCGAAATAATGTTAATTTTCCTGGTATCAGAGTTCGGCATTTCCTTCCAAACATTAATTCACTTGGCGAGATATCCGATCCTTTAATTGGGGTGTTTCTGAACTCCAACAAGCCTTTCCATAGTTCAGCTTTGTTGCCACTTGTTTTGTTTATAATTGCTTTCGCTATTTGGACATATTTCTCCGCAAACCCATTTGATTGCGGGTAATGTGGGCTAGATGTGACAACTTCAATGTCTAAATCTGACGCGAATTGTCTGAAGGTATACGAATCAAAAGGCATATTATCCGCAATAATTATTCTAGGAATGCCATGAGTTGCAAACAGATCTTTTAGTTTTTTAATTATAGCATTGGCAGTCTTTTTGTACAGTTCAATTATATATATCGAAATATTTGGTAAAATAATCCGCGACAATGAGATACGATTTACCTTTTATCTCCATTACATCCATGGCCAATTTAAAATACGGAAACTCAGGAATATCATGGCTTATCATTGGTTCTTTTATATTTGAATGTCGATATTTTTGACACACTGCACATTTGGCTACTAGGTCTTCAATTGCTTCATTTATTCCGGGCCAATATACTAGACTTCTAGCTCTTTCCTTTGTTTTGACTATTCCTAGATGAGCTTCGTGTAATTTCTTCAATATTTCTGATTGGAGGGAGTTGGGTACTAAAATGCGATTATCTAAGAATATTAAGTTATCTTCCACATGTAGGTTATGTTGAAATTTCCAAAAACATTTTATGTTTTCCTTTAATTGCGTCTTATTTTCAGGCCAACCTTTCAGTATTACATTCAACAATTCTGCTAGAACTGGATCTTTTCTTGTTTCTTCTTTAAATATTTCTTTTTTCTTGTCACTCACATTAATACTGTGTATGACTTCATTTAAATCCTTGATTTCAGGCTCGCAGGGCTTCAGTGAAAAATTCCTTGACAGTAGATCTGCTATAATTAAATGCTTTCCAGGCAAGTAATTTAGATTAATATTATACTTCAGGAGTCGCAATTTCATTCGTTGTAATCTCGGAGAATATACTTGTCCCATTTCCTTATTAAAAATGCCAAGAAGTGGCTTGTGATCTGTGATGACTGTTATTGGTCTACCATATAGTAGTTTATGATATTTTGTGCAAGCGAAGACTATCGCCAATAATTCTTTATCGATTTGGCCATAATTCATTTCAGCAGGAGTTAGGCTTCGCGATGCGAAACTCACAGGTTTATTGTCCTGTATAAGACAACAACCAATTCCTGATTTAGAAGCATCACATTGCAATGTTATGTTCTTACTTACATCGAAAGGTTGTAAGGTAGGTGCTTTTGCTATTTTTCTTTTAATTTCATTTAAACAATTTTCTTGCACTGATGTCCAGTTAAATATGACCCTATTTTTAAGGAGTTCTCGAAGTGGTTGGGATATTTCCGATAATTCTGGAATAAATGTACGTAAGTAGTTTATCATTCCCAGGATGCGTTGCAACTCTTTTTTATCTTTAGGCGCATTTAATTCCTGAATTGCTTGCATTCTCTCAGGGTCTATTTGTATACCATCAGCTGAAATGATGTGTCCTAAATAATTCACTTTAGTGGATCTAAATTGTAATTTTTCTTTATTGAATTTTATATTTTTTTCAACAGCTCTTTCCATTACTATTTCTAAATTTTTGTCATGTTCTTCAATTGTTCTGCCTCCAACTAGGATGTCATCAATGTAAACCACTATTCCGTCAATGTTCGCAAAATTTTGCTCATTTAGTTTTTGAAAGGCTTCTGGTGCCGATTTGATTCCAAATGGCAATCTCTTGAAACGAAAGCATCCGTAAGGCGTTGCGAACGTGCATGACTTGCTTGATACATTGTCTAGTTTTACTTGCCAATAGCCCTCTTTTAAATCTAGCACAGTGAAATACTTCATCCCTGCTAATTTTGTTGAAATTTCATCAAAAGATGGAATTACATAAGGATCACTAATGATAGCCTGGTTTAGGTATTTCGAGTCAAGGCATAGCCTTAAACTTTTATTCTTTTTCTCCACTATCACAAGATTTGAGGTCCACTCAGATGGCTCTTGAGCCCTCTCAATTATGCCCTTTTTGCACAATTTCTCCAGTTCCGTTTTTAGGGGTATTAGCAGTGAGATCGGTACTCTATGTGCCGGTCTCGAGACAGGGATGGCATCTTGCTTTATAGCTATATGATATTCCCCTGGAAATTGTCCTAAACCTTCAAATGCTGTTTTGTATTTAGTCATCAATTCCTCACTACTTGTTAAATGATACGTAGAACTCAGTGTGTTCACGCGCTTTATTAGTCCCAACTCTGTGCAGGTGTGTAACCCTAATAGAGGTATTTTGCCATTATCTACTACAACAAATTCTTGCTCAGTTAATTTCCCTTTTATGTTACATTGTAACCGAACTACTCCCCTCACTTTAATTTCAGAGCCGCCATATCCTTCTAATTTAACCGATTTATTTACGTAATTAGCGCCGATGAGTTTGGACAGAAGCCGGGATGGAATTGTATTTACATCTGCGCCTGTGTCGAGTTTAAACGGAATTAAACTTTTACCGATTTTAATTTTCTCGACCCAACAGTTTTTAACATTGTTATTTAGTTCAAAAATTGTGTCAATAAATAGAATTTCTTCACTTACGTTTGGCACTACGATTTCATTTACAGTTTTTGTCATGCATGCCCCTAGAAAATGATTCTTCTTCCCACACTTCTGACACTGTTTCCCATACGCTGGGCATCTTCCTCTCACATGGTCTTTTAAACAAAACCTGGAATTTGTTATAAAATTTACTCTATTTTCTTGCTGTTTATCTATTTGGTGGTTACGGTTAGAGCTTACATTTTTATAGCCTGTATTTACCTGTGACCTGCTTACATTTTTATCGCCTTTATTTACCTGTGACCTACTAGCCTGGTTCCTATCTTTACTTAAAGCTGACTGAAGTTTCGCTGCTGAAGTTGATGAAGCTCCTCGGTGTTTATTGATACTATGCCCTTCCCAAGACTCGTTCTTATGAAGTTTCTTGCCCTGTAGATTCTCTGCTTGCTTTCGTGTCGCTTCCGCTGATCTCGCCATCTCTATTACTTTATTTGCATCTAAACTTTCTGTCTCCAATAATTTTTTCTGTAGCATTTTGTCCGCTGTCCCAATGATCAAACGGTCCCGTAACATCCTATTCCGTTGCGGTACATTTTCTCAATGTCTGCTGTTAAAGCAACCTTATGCTTGCGCCACTTAAGCAGTGTTGCAAACAATTTTGGCTGCAGTGTCGGTCCAACAAACATTTGTTCATTCAAGGACTTCCCATTAGAGGTACGTGCGGACGCATCAAATACCACTCTTAATTTTGTGGTAGTGCTGTCTTTTAAGACAGCGTGGTGCGGGATAAAATAGTGAGGCTCTCCAGGCGCAGGTAACTCAACCCTTTCCATGTGGTCTAAGTTTATATATTCCTGTAGACATTTGACGTATTCATTTTTAATTTCCGCATCTTTATTTAATTTTCTTTGTAGGGATCCAAGTCGTTGTAAGGCAAGATCCCTTGATTCTCCTAGGTCAGGAGAAATTTCCTTAAACGGCAATTTAACGATATATTGCCCATTTGACATTCGTTCTAATGTCTGTTGGTATAATTCCTGACATCGTTCTTCATCGGATGTCAGCATTACATTATTTGGGACCTCTTCCTGTTCCCAAAATCGTTTTAATTGCTCGTCTAAACTAGGCTCGGTGCTGGTTATCACCGTGAATGCAGATACTTGAGCTGAGGAGCTTGTTTCGACAGTCCCTAATAGTATCCAACCAAGCTTCGTGTTTATAGCAATTGGCTCGGATTTTTTCCCTCGCCGTATGCCGTTCTGGAGAATTGTGGCATACACATCAGCGCCTAGCAAGATGTGAATTGGATTAGCTTTCCAATATGTAGGGTCCGCTAAAGGCAGTCCCTTAAGATGTTGCCAATCTTCACGCATAATAGTCGTGGCTGGTAGCAAATCTGTGATTTGTTTTAATACCAGCATGTCAGCGGTAACTATCAATTGTTCATCATATTGTGAGTACAATTGAATAGCTACTTGTTTTTTAGTGTGCGCTGTGCGATTTGCATTAAGGCCTCTTACCACCACCGAAGTATTACCAAACTTGGCTTGTAGCTTTCTGCACGCTTCCTCGGTGATGAAGGAGGATTGGGACTCTGGATCTATTAAGCATCGCAAGGTAATAAATTGACCATTACGATCAAGCACTCTTATTAATGCTGTTGCTAAGAGGGCATTGTGACTTTGCGTCGAAAGAAATGTTTTTATAGGATCATTTTTTTTTATCTTCTGATCCGCAATATTTTTACTAATTCTACTATTCGTAGAGTCCTGCATTTGTGTCTCTACAGATGCAGCACAAGTAGACTCCTTTTTTGAACTTCCGTCAGCATTAGTGCCATCCTTGGCACTTGCATCTACACTTTCAGTAAAGTGCAATAAGGTATGGTGCGATTTATGGCACTTAGAGCAAGATTGCTTGCATTGTTGATAGGTATGCTTGCTTGAGAAACATGTGAAGCATCTTCCTGATGACCTTACCAAGCTCCGTCGCTCCGGAATAGTCATTTTTAAAAATTTACTACACTTCCCCATGTAATGCTTATTCTCACACGCAGGGCATTTTGCGTTGTTTGCAGCATGATATGATTGAGTCGATTTGGATTGTGGCGTTAATTCTCTTTTTTGGCTAGCTCCTGTGGTTTGTGCTATTGATTCCAAAATTTTAAACCTAGTTTGCAGAAATGTTTTTAGAGTTTTAAATGCTGGAGTCGTTTGTGTTCCTTTCAGCTCTTCTTCCCAGAGTTTCACCGTTTGCAACGGTAATTTTTGCGTAATTATGTACCCTAGAAGAGTGTCCCAGGCTGCTACGTTTTCACCTAAACTCTCTAATTGCTGTAGACATCCTTCCGTTGTATCTAGTAGTGTTTTTAGACTGTTACTGGTTTCAGTATTTCTATCTATCTATCTATGAAAAAGGAAACTCGCGTACACCTCGTTGGACTTCGGTTTGCAGAAGTCACTAAATGTTTTCACAACCTCGCTGTACTTCTTTTTTCGATCATCCTCCAAATTAAAACTGTTAAAGAGCTCCACAGCTTCTTCACCAATTGCGTTAAGGAACACTGCTGCCTGCACCTCTTCACTTTTTTTATTTAGTTCGGCCGCAACATAAAAGTAATCAAAATTTTGTTTAAACTTTTTCCAGTTCTCTGATATATTCCCATCTAGCTCGAGAGGATTAACTTTCTTCAAGAAATCCATTGTTCCATGTACAGTTACAATTCTAGTTCTAGGTGGCCTTCCACGTGGTTTTCTCTCCTGCTGCACTTTCTTAGTTTTGGCTATCCCCATTCAAATTCCCAGGATTTTCACTCACTCATTCCTCAGTTCTTCCTAAATTTTCCTCGTCGCCATGTAGTATTTCCAGAATTCCGAGAAGGTGATCAAGTAATAAAACAACGAGTTCTTAACTAACTTTTATTCAGCACTTCATTACACTGGTGGCCTAATGGCCTGCTCGAGCTAGACTGACTTCTGATCGCTCACTCCACTGCCTGCACTCTTATAACGGATTCCCCTAGTGATCTTTTCCAATATTTACATATGGGTACATTTAAATTACTTCATATTCTACATAACTTATATCCGACCTTGTAGCGTTAGCCAAATAAAGAAGAGATCCTACAGCTTCTCTAAATGCAGTGGGAGAAATTACCTTTTCATTTCGCGATTCGCCTTCCCTAGCTTTCCTTTCTCTATTCAAAGCCTGATTAGTCATCATGGGTGACTTTTCACGATGAGCCTGTTCGTAGCCAAATTTCTGAATCATTTGCTCAATGAATTTTGTTTGATTTAATTTTAATGTACCCGCCTTCCTATCTCAGATGATAGTGATACCCAGATATTCTTTGGGCTCTCCTAGGTCTTTCATGCGAAACCTTTTCTTAAATTCTTCTTTGTATTTATTCAAAACCTTTTCACTATTACCTGTCAATATTATATCATCAACGTATAGCAAAGCTAATATGATCAAATTTTCTTTAATTAGTACAAATAAACATGGATCGTTCTTGTTTGTGACAAAACCAAGTTCCTTCATCGTATCAAAGAATGTGTCGTACCATCTTTTCGGACTAGTTTTTAAACCGTACAGAGATTTTTCCAATCTGCAAACCTTAGTCTTTTTTCAGATTCCGTGTACGGAAGACCGTCTGGAATTTCGATATAGATTTCTTCAAGTACTTTACTGTTTAAAAATGCCGTTTTTACATCAAGTTGAAACATGGTTAAATTATGTTTGTTTGCGAAAGCTAACACAGCCCGGACTAAGGATATTCTTGTTACCGGAGCGTATGTTTCATGCAGATTATAAAAGTTTTTGTCTTGAAAGCCTCGAGTAACTAAACGCGCCTTTTTAATTCTGTTTCCTCACAATTTCGTCCAATTCGGGGATCAACCCACTAATATCAATTTGTTCCTAACAGTCATGTATTAGACATGTGATCTGTCGCGCCTGAATCAGCAATGAATTTATTGATTGTTTCGTTTTCGCTATCTGATTCCGAGCTAGAATCATCGCTCTCTATTTCTTTTTCGTCAGCTAAGTGAGCCCTGACTTTATTATTACCCTTACGATTATTTTTTACCCACGACGGAACGGAGAAGGTATATGCGTTTAGGGTGAGAGGTTGTTTGTTTGTTTGTGTGTGCAAACGAATGTTACCATTTTTCTCCAAAAGGTTTGACCAATTTAGATGGAGTTTTTTGTAAAAAGTTTGTGATTCATTGGCAATTGTTCTTAGATAGGTGTTCAAGTTCCAAGGAATTTAAACGCACGGTAACACTGACCACGGACGATCGTCTCATCTCCTCTCGTCTATCGATATTTTCGACGATGCTGCAAGGAGTATTCTACGCGTCAATTATCCTCTTCAATAAAGAGAATATGGAGCAAGCACAACATCCCACGCCATCTAATCAACATCACACCGCTCTCTTGGGTACAGAGAACGGGCAGCTAATTACGATCGGGCACTTGGTACCAGCGACTCGAGCCACACGCATCAGCCAGGAGCCAGCGGAATAGCAGTCAGCAAGCCGTTTTATAACTTGTAGCGATAGCATAGTACAGCATTAAAAGTTCAAGTTAATTGTGGAAAAGTGCATTTTATTCCCTTCACCTACAACTTTCTTCCCCCCAACTTCAACATTGGTCCTTCGAGCCGGATTCAGCATCCCTGGAAAGTTTGGGTGAGTACCGCTAATTGCACATACTTAGTTCAATTACTAATTATTGATCATTGATATCATTTGATATCATTATTCGCGGAAAGGGAAAGGCAAATATTAATTGGATCACTTAATTTAGCTCATATTAAGTGCCAATATAATTGAATTCGGAAAGATTGCGTATTTACCGGTAACACGTGGAGTTCATTTGTTCGGTACCGCTTACAGTTAGTGTTAAGTGATAACGGTGATCGCTGCTGGGATTAAAACATTGCTCAACAGTTTCTATTAGCGTTATTTTTCTTTTTTCTTCTCGCCATTTGATGTTCTTCTACATGTTGGGCCTGCTGGTGCGAAATTAATAATACTTACGACATTTTAAGCATTAAAATTTGAAGCAAATTGCACTTTCAAGTTGTGCAATAAGTTCGGAAGCAAATTCACATTCGGTGATTTAGTGTATGCGAAGAGTGATTATTTTATTATTCCGCTAGAAGTAGCTTCCTCTTCTTTCGTTTTTTTTATTCCCATTTTCATTCCCCAAATTTGTAGTACGTATTCCTGCTAACTGCGCCATCGAATTATTCCCTAATCTCTATTAAGGCTAAAAGGATTTATCTCACCCTGAATCAAATTATACCTTAAAGCAATTACAGTGTAGAATGGCTACTTTAGAAGATTTAGTCGCAAATCAAATCGCTAATTATGAGAGACTGGAACGGTTCGTAAAAAATTTTAAAAAATCGCCAAAAGAAAGGTTGGAATGTAGTGGGTACATTGAGGGTCGTTTGGAATCTTTGCAGAGTCTTAATCAGGAGTTTGATACTAACGATAAGGAAATTTATAAAATTCCTAAAGTTCGGGATCATGAATATTTCACTGGGAATATATATGATAAGTTCATGGATATTTATTTTGAATATCAGGGAATTCTGAAGGATAAATTGGCTGATCTAGCAAATAATTCGCAAACGGTACAGGAAAGTGTAAGTGAAAATGATAACGGCGATATAACAATGTTAGATGAGTCTGTGCCACGAGTTACTGTAACTTCGAATGAAATTAAATTGCCCCGCATCTCTATTCCCACCTTTACAGGGGACTATAACTCGTGGCTCTCATTTTATGACATTTTCGATTCAATGGTGCATTCGAACCCTAAGTTGTCGCCTGTTCAAAAAATGCATTATCTAAAGGCATCCCTTGTTGGCGAAGCCTCAAGTATTGTCCGAGCTAAGTTCGTTTCCTCTCAGTCTATGTTTTAATTGCTTTGCTCAAAGCCATTTAGTTAAAGATTGTTCTAGTGGAAACATTTGTAGATATTGTCAAAAAAGACATCATTCCCTTCTACATGTCACTGAGGTCTCAAACTCATCTCTCGGGAAAAGGGAAGAAAGTAGTTCTCGAGACCAACCACAGCAAAGCCCAGAGGCCATCCCGAGCAACCAGGTGACTTCTTATTTTGCCCGCGAAAATAAATTCGTGCTATTGTCAACTGTTCGCATTAAAGCATTTTCCGTAGACAACAGCCCTGTTTTCCTAAGAGCATTAATTGATCCCGGCTCCCAGACAAGCTTTGTTACAAGGAGGGCCATTCAACTTCTCCAAGCAAAGCTTCGCCGTTCAACAGTCGAAGTTGCCGGTTTGGGAAATACTATAACCGCCCGAGCACACTCCTCTGCCAGTTTCATGATTCAACCCCACTTTAAGACGAGCCCCACAATTGAAGTGAAAGCAGCGGTGCTCGAGTCCCTAACCGATTCACTGCCTTCCAGGCAACTATCGACCCCACAATTAAAGTTTCTCCAAGACTTAACCCTTGCCGACCCTTCATTTGACCATCCAGGTAAAATAGACATTGTCCTTGGAGCTGATATTTACGCCAAAATCCTCGAAGAAGGCTTAATTCGTGGTAATTCAGGCGCACCAACAGCCCAAAGGACTTCTTTTGGCTGGATTCTATTCGGAGAAGTCTCAATCTCCTCGTCCAGTCATGCTGCCTTGTGCTCAGGAGATAATCTCAAAAATGTTTCTCACAATTTTTGCTCTCAAGTTAAAGAGTGCAATTCTATTACCCGGTTTTGGGAAATCGAGGATATTCCCGACGATCAACATAAAATGACTCCAGAAGATGTTCAGTGCGAGCAATTTTTCGTAGATTCTCATTCGAGAAATGAGGCGGGCAGATATATTGTTCATCTCCCCTTTACAACCCTACCAGGAAATGAGCCCAGATTCGGTGATTCCAGACAAATCGCGTTGAAACGGTTTCAATCTTTAGAGGCACGTCTCAAGGCAAACGAGCAGTTGAAAGATGAGTACAACAAATGTTTGGAAGGATATTTAATTGAAGGGCACATGGAAAGGGTTCCGCTTTCAGAGATAAATCGTACTTCAGATCAAGTCTTTTACCTCCCCCACCACGCTGTTTTGAAGGCTGAAAGCCTAACCACAAAAACTAGAGTAGTTTTTGATGCCAGCTGTAAGTCCTCCAACGGCTACTCATTAAACGATCGTTTATTATGTGGCCCTCCGTTGCAGCGTGACATATCTCTTTTAATAACAACATGGAGACAGCACAAATTCGTTTTCACAGCTGATATAGCTAAAATGTATCGACAAATTTTGATACATCCGTCCGAAAAGGACTTTCAAAGATTAATCTGGCGTTCAAGCTCTGATGACTGTTCCTCTGATTTGACGGTAACTTTTGGAGTTTCGAGTGCACCGTTTTTGGCTATCCGTGTCCTACAACAGTTAGCTAAGGACGAGGGTGAAAGTTACCCCCTCGGGGCAAGGATACTCTTGAACGACATTTATGTCGATGATATTCTTTCCGGAAGCGACACATTGGAAAAAACTCGCGAATGTAGGAGACAGGTTGACTCCATTTTAAGGCGCGGAGGGTTTGAATTAAGAAAATGGGCCTCTAATTCTGAGGATGTTTTGGCCGACATCCCCGAATCTGATCGTTCGTGCGGCTCATCTCATCATCATCAATCATCAACATTGATAGCGTAATAAAAACATTAGGACTGCGCTGGACTCCTTCCGAAGATTTTTTCTCGTACGTGTTTCAACCAAAATATCACGAAAACCCGCACTCAAAACGAAAAATTCTTGCCGAAATTTCCCGAATTTATGATCCCTTAGGGTGGTTAGCCCCTATTACCGTCACGATGAAAATATTCATGAAGTTGTTGTGGAAAGAAGGCCTTTCTTGGGATGAACCCATCCCTGAAAATTTATCCAAACAATGGTGTGATATCGTAGGTTTGCTCAACAAATTAGACACTATTAAGATAAATAGATACGTTAGTACAGAACCTACCAGCGAAGTACAGCTTCACGGTTTCTGTGATGCGTCGGAAGAGGCTTATAGAGCTGTTCTTTACCTCCGAGTACAAAACGGTCAAAATATTGAAGTAAATCTTCTCGTAGCAAAAACTAAAGTAACTCCATCAAAAGCTCTCACTATACCAAGGTTGGAACTCTGCGGAGCTGTTTTACTTTCCAGGCTAGTAAAAAATTTTCTCCCTTCCATTGCTTCAAAGGAAATCAAAACTTTTCTGTGGACAGATTCCACAATTGTTCTCTCGTGGATTAATCGACATCCAGTAGCCTAGAATTCTGTTAAGTAATATTGAATTAATACACCATTGAATAGTTTCATGATCGATACACACATAAAACAAATAATAAATTCTAATGCGGAACATAGTGACTTCTACAGTCGGGACCCATTAAATATTCTAGACCGGATCAAATTCTCCCAATAATGGGTCCCGACTGTTAAAGTCGCTATGTTCCGCATTAGAATTTATTATTTGTTTTATGTGTGTATCGATCATGAAACTACTCAATGGTGTAGTTACTCAATATTACTTAACAGAATTCTAGGCTACTGGACTTGTTTTTTTTCTTTTCAGTTAATATTTAAAGCTCATTTTTTACACAGTCGGGTTTTTTGATTTCTTATAAATTTACTTTTTTTCTGTGTGTGCAGCATCCTGAGAAAAAAGTTCGTTGTCAGCCATCTTGTGCCTTGAGCTGTTGTTGTTTGATTTTTGTGAGAAAGGTGTTAACAGACAATAAAAGTTTTGAGCTTTATTTTCTATGGAGAGCCTTTATCGAACATGGTGCATCTCATAAAATAAATATTTTTAGTGATGTATTGTGCAGTGTAATTTTGCAGAAATAACTTCTCACAGGATTTCATGAAATGTTTACAGAGCGCTTTGGACATTAATATTATTCTTGTTAAAAGAAAACCTTTTATAAAAGTTAAAGATTTTATTTAAAAATTTAAAAAAAAAAAAAAATAAAACCGACTCCAAAAAATCCCAAGCTCTAAAAAGTATAAAATAATTATATTAAAAGTCCTCTGATACTACTTTCAACATTAAATACCAAGACTTTCCTAGACTTTTGAAGTCGGTGTGAAAACCTGACTGATATTAATAATAATAATTAATAATAATAATAATAATAATAATAATTTATTGTAATGTGGTACAACAGGAACAAAGTTTCTTTATAAATGTACCTAAACCAACGGAAAAATTATCTAGGTTACTAAAACTAAAATTAGCTAATTTTAAGAGAAATATTAAGAGCAAAAATACTGAAAATAGAGTACGACATCTGCAGCCAAGAACAAGCGCGCAAAAAGAAAAGAAAACAAACAGAGTTAAATAGCAATTAAAAAGAAAACAAATAAGCAAGAGTAAGGAAGCGGTATACGATCTGTATTACTAAATAGAATAGAAAGTCCCGATCTAAATATGCACATCAAGATGTTTCTGTAAGTGTAGATTAAGACGTATTATTTTAAAATATGAAACAGTTCCACCAGTCCCTTCCTGAAAGAACCGAGACCCGATAGTTTTTGGATTCTTGAAGGCAACGAATTCCATAGCCGAGCAACCTGGACAGGAAAAGAACGTTCACCCACAACAGATTGAAACTTAGGTGATAGGATATTGTTATGACGCTGAGATCGAAGGAAGGTGAATGAGGATGTGGGGTACTTCGGACCCTTATTGTAGATAATCCTGTGTAATACCATAGACAAATAAATATAAAGATTACCCACTTCGAACAAGCAAAACGCGACCAAAAATTCTGAGAGCTCCACAGCGATGCCTCCACATGTGCGACGGCATCCGTCGAGTTCGACGCAGGGGAAGTCTCACTTGGTCGGCGCGCTGTGCTTACTTGTGGGCCTGCGATGCCGTGCACGGGCGGCGAATGCCGAGAAAGGAGCAGAAAAATAAGGCAATTGAGTGTGCGTACGATTGCACGCTACCTGCTGCCTTGCTTGAGCATATGGTGGAAGGCAATAAACAAACAAAGGAATGGGGTTGGAAAAGGGATGTATGAAATTATTTGATATTAGAGGAGCACGAACAATTTCCTTGTATTGTCTGCTGGCCAAATTGCCCAATGAAATGGGAATCGTCAATATTTTCATCAAAACTAAGTATTTAAGAAAAAATAGTTTCATCCAATGAAATATAAAATTTGATTAGAGATATAAAGTTTGCAGTAAAAAATTTTAAGTTTAAGATGGAACTGGTAATTCTTTACTTTTGCAGCACTCTTCCAATACTTTACAAGAAAAATATCGATTTTCTACTTTAATGTTTGGAGCTAGTGATTGAGTTGAGATTAGAAAACGAACGCAATTTCCACAATCGATGATTTAATTATTTTAATATGAGGATTATTAGCTTGAAGTACAGAAATCCTTAATTAAGGAGTACAAAATATTAAGTAGATATGAAAAACTAAAATTGTATAAAAAGCTGTCAATTTCGTATTGTTGATTGACGCCTAAATTTGCTTCCACTTGATCCATCATGTGTAAGGTCCGGTGCATCACAATCGTAATAATTTTTTGTTAAATAATTCTTTCAAACAGTGAAAATAAAACAAAAAATTTGAGTTTCACTAGATAGTTCAAATCTCATGAATCAGTGTCATTTTTTCATTGAGCAGAGCACGCAACTCAGAGGATTCCTAGAAAAATTCAACTCCCTCACGCTTCACGTTAGGGCAGTCCCACAAGTCCTTTGCGTAGAACAATAGAAAATTGAAAAAGGGGCAGTGCTCTCACAGCTTTGTGAATTGAGAAATATACGAGATACAGGGAGCGGGCAGGAGGCAGCAAGAGGTTTAGCATGCAATCAAACGCACACTCAATTGCCTTATTTTTCTGCTCCTTTCTCGGCATTCGCCGCCCGTGCACGGCATCGCAGGCCCACAAGTAAGCACAGCGCGCCGACCAAGTGAGACTTCCCCTGCGTCGAACTCGACGGATGCCGTCGCACATGTGGAGGCATCGCTGTGGAGCTCTCAGAATTTTTGGTCGCGTTTTGCTTGTTCGAAGTGGGTAATCTTTATATTTATTTGTCTATGGTAATACACACAACATCCTGAAGTCAATGTAGGTTTTGAGGGAGCAACCAGCTAAAGAAGACACATATGGGGATATATGATCTCCGCGACGCAAGCCGAACACAAAACGTGCACAATCATTAAAAGCAACATTCATTTTACTATAACAAACCGAGTCAAGACAGGGAAAGACCACGCGACCATAGACGAAGAGTGGAAGGACAAGAGCTTTTATTAAAATAAGTTTTGTAGCCGTGGGGAGAAGGGATGCAGTAGTCCATAGGCGCCTGAGAGTTCCGTAGATCTTAGTAAGTGCGGAATTTATCTGATCACAGCAGGACATTTTACTGTTGAAAACCACCCCCAGACTCCTGGCTTTAACTGAGCGAGTGAGTGGTGGGTTGTTTAGCATGACCGGTGGGCAAGTTTCAGAAACATACCCAGAGCGTGAGAGAATTACATAAAAGGATTTCGAGGGGTTGAGAGACAGTGCATTCTCTTCAGACAATTTAGATATACTATTTAGGTCTCTGTTAAGTCTGTCAACGTATATATCGATCATACAAGGTGGAGCGCTTATGTAGAGCTGGCAGTCGTCAGCATAGAGATGGATATGAGAGTGCTGCACTTGCGAAGGCAGCTCATTTATGAAAAGGCAGAAGAGTAGCGGTCCCAGAATAGAACCCTGGGGAACTCCACGAAAAATGCTTGCAGCGGCTGATAGGGATTCGCCCACTTTAACCTGCTGCGATCTCCCAGATAAGAAGCTGCACACGAGTTTAAGGGCACAAGATGATAAGTTGAAATTGCGGCTTAATTTGTCTAGCAGAATGTTGTGGTCTATGCTGTCAAAGGCCTTGGAGAAGTCGAGGAGGACTAAATATGAGATATCATTTTTATCCAGAGCAAGTCTCAAGTCAGTGGAGACCTTTAACAAAGCAGTTTCGCATGAATGATTTCGCCGAAAGCCAGACTGCCATTCACTAATGAGACGATGAGTGTTTAGATGATCAATCAGCTGGGTATTCAACAACTTTTCAAGAGCTTTGGAGAGAAAGCATAATATGCTAATGGGACGGAAATCGGATGGGGACATAGGGCAGGCCTTTTTAGGAATGGGAATGACCAGAGCATGTTTCCACACTGCAGGGAAAGAGGAGGTGCTAATTATGTGATTGAAAATATGGGTAATTATAGGTAGGATAGCGGGAAGGAGCAATTTTATGAAATTGGGGGGAATACCGTCAGGCCCAGTGGCTTGGGACTTGATGCTACTCATTGCTTGAAGAACGTCAGCCTGGTCGACGTTCGCAAACACAAAGCCCTCGAGGCCCCTATCACGGTCAGGGGGCTCACCAAGGCGGACGCTGGAAGCATTATTTCCGAAAAAGGTAAAATGTTTATTAAGGCAGTCAGGCTCGAGGGTACACTGTGATGGTTGCTTATGGTGTACACCATACTTCTTTAGGTTACCCCACAACGCCTTCACTGGTAAGTCTTTCTTGAAGATTTGACTATAATAGTTGCGCTTTGCCATTGCAACTTTGGCAGAGACATGATTACGTACTCTCTTATAATGTGCTCGTGAAACATCTGTGCGGAGTTTCTTAAAACGGCGGTATAAGAATTCGCGCTCATTGATCTAATTTCGGAGTTGTACCAGGGAATGGTTTCCGGCCTGATGATTTTGGTACAGAGAGGGGCAAACTCATCATGCAGTACATTAATATTAACATAGAACATATCGAGCTTGGCATTGATGTCTGGAGTAAGATAAATATTATTCCATGGAAGAGTGCTGCACTTATGGAGTAAGGAGTCACTGTCAATATTATTATAGCTTCGGTACGTTACGCGACCTATTTGGGGAAGATGGTCAATTTTGAAGTCGTAGCTAACAAACAGTATATCATGATCAAAAATGCTGGGCGGAGTAATTTGATTACAAAACAGTACATTGTTAAGATTGGAAGATAGAACAAGATCTAGAAGAGAGGGTGAGGTAGTGTTGTAGAAAGTAGGTAAAGAATTAACAACATGCAGGTCAGCTCGATGGAGCATAGAGTCGAAGACAACGTTATTGCGCCTAGACGGCATCAGATTGACGTTGAAATCTCCACAGACGATGACATCATCGTGCTTTTGGCACGAATCAATCAGACTATTCTCCAGCTCGCGTATATTATTGGGAGAGAAACAATTAGGTGGACAATAGACTCAGTAAATGCGACATTTTTTACCACCGCTGTGAATATCGACACCAACAAAATTGATACAGGATGCTGCTGCTGAGACATTTACCTGTTTGGGATTCAAAAATTTTCTCACATAAATTAGAGCACCACCACCAACACGATCCATGCGATCACAGCGAAAAGAACTAAACTCTGGTAAATCAATGTAGGAGGTGGGAAAACTATCGTTCAGCCAGGATTCACTAACGCATAAAATATGGATATCAGTGTGTTTAAACATCAATCTGACATCATCAATTTTGTTCTTTAGACTGCGGGCATTCAGATGGCAAATATTAAGTCCATTCCCACGTTTACATAGCACATTTAAAAAAATGCCCGTCCTGTCCAACTCGCTCAAAACATTGCTATGGCGGGCCAGTCACCAAGAGGCAGGTCCAGGTGTACGTGTACCCAGGAAGGATGGCGGAAATCAAGCTCAAAGACAAATGGAAGAGGTGCATATCTGTCGGGGAAATGTAAAAATATAAATAATGAATAAACAAATAGAGGAATAAAATTAATTAGCTCTAAGCAATGCTAAATACTATATAAATAAGAGTAGACGATTGAAATAAGGGTTAGTCTAGACTCCAGCATCGAAACCGGCAGCAGCCATAGCGCCAGAAACAGAAACAGCCTCAGCGTCGCAGTCGGTTGCATCCAGAGTGTCGCCGGCCGGGTCAGCCACTGATACACCGAACTCACCCAGCATTTCACTGCAGGAGATCAGCTTCCATTTACTCCCAGATTTAGCACGCACATGAACAAGACCATCCCGTGTAACAACTGAATGCGCAATAAGTTTTCCCTTCGAAGCGAGAGCGCCTCACGCAAAATGCGACTGTTACTCGGAGTAAGGCTCTCATATACACCAACATTACCATCTGAAGTGAAGGTGGACGATAACTTCTTCAGTTAGATCGGTCCAGAGCTAAGATAATTTCTCAGCAAAAGCTTTTGGTCCAATTAATCCAGACAAACTGATTGCATTCATTATTTAGTTTTGTTTTAATATCAGTCAGGTTTTCACACCGACTTCAAAACTCTAGGAAAGGCTTGGTATTTAATGTTGAAAGTAGTATCAGAGGACTTTTAATATAATTATTGAAGTAAAACTTCTGTACGCACGCTTGACTTGGGGAGTAAACTGGTGAATGCCCTAGGAAAAGTGTTACGATTTAAAGTGACACTGTGGCCTGGTTGGTACCATACCGTCGCACACTCCCGCACAGAGGACATAGAGGGCTCGACGGTCGCGCGGCGAGGCTCGGCGTATCTGGCTGTATCCATCGGGCCGAGCGACAGCAGCGGGCGGCCCCATTTCGGTGACGCGCTCTGCGGCGCGGCGCGGTGCCTGTGTCTGTGGAGTGGAGGCCCTCCGCTGCTGCTGCTGCTGATGCTGGTGCTGGTGCTGCTGACGCTGGTTCGGGAACTTAACTCGATTCGCCACAATCAGCGGCGGCGGCAGCAAACGAACAGTTAGTTTTTGCACGCGGGAGAATTCATATATACATATGTATATAAACATATATATATATATATGTACATACATATAGATGGAGCTAAAGAAGTTTTACTTCAGTCGTGTGGTCTAAAGCACACTCGTTTTTTTTTATACTTTTTAGAGCTTGGGATTTTTTGGAGTCGGTTCTATTTTTCTTTTTTTAATTTTTTAGTTCATTCTTTTTACCCACGACGGAACGGAGAAGGTATATGCGTTTAGGGTGAGAGGTTGTTTGTTTGTTTGTTTGTGTGTGCAAACGAATGTTACCATTTTTCTCCAAAACGGTTTGACCGATTTAGATGGGGTTTTTTGTAAAAACTTTGTGATTCATCGGCAATTGTTCTTAGATAGGTGTTACGGTGTTAACTTGCTGCAAAATTCAAGATGGCGGACTGTCAAATTTTAAAGTTTATCCGATTTGCACCAAAATTGGTATTTGGGGGCTTTGGGGGTCGCTGATTTCAATTCAACTGTCAAAATTTACGAATTCAAGATGGCGGACTGTCAAATTGTAAAGTTTATGCGATTTGCACCAAATTTGGTATTTGGGTGTTTTCGGGGTCACCAAATTCAGATCAGCTATCAGAATTTACGAATTCAAGATGGCGGGCCGTCAAATTTCAAAGGTTATGCGATTTGGACCAAATTTGATATTTGGGGGTTATTGGGGTCGCCGATCTCAAACCAACTGTGAACATTTATGAGTTCAAGATGGCGGATTCTCAAATTTTAAAGTTTATAGGATTTGCACTAAATTTGGTATTTGGGTGTTTTCGGGGTCACCGATTTCAAATCAGCTGTCAGACTACGAATTCAAGATGGCGGACTGTCAAATTTTAAAGTTTATGCGATTTGGACCAGACTTGATATTTGGGGGTTTTTTGGGGTCGCCGATCTCAAACCAACTGTCAACATTTATGAATTCAAGATGTCGGATTGTCAACTCCTTAAAGTTTGTGGTATTTGCAACAAACTTGGTTCTTAGGGGTTTTCGGGGCCGCTGATTTTTACCCACGACGGAACGGAGCTGGTATATGCTTTTAGGGTGAGAGGTTGTTTGTCCAGTCCAATGTTGCCAAGTATCTCCAAAACGGTTTGACCGATTTAGATACAGTTTTCTGTAAAGGGTTTGTGATTCATCGGCCAGATATAAAAATAATATTTTGTAAGAAATCTCTAAAAAGTTTCAAATAAAAAACAAAATTAAAAATTTTGAAAAAACCCATGACGGATGTAAACGTCGCAATAGAAAAAGGATTAAATAAAATTTTAAAGCCCCACCGACTAAAAGGAGGTAAGTAACCAAAGAAAATTCGTCGGGGGATGCCATTCCCTGCCCTGAAGTGAACTAAAATATTGAATGTATGTAGTCTTTAATTGATATTCTCCTATTCTTAATTCAGGGCAGGGAATGGCATCCCCCGACGAATTTTCTTTGGTTACTTACCTCCTTTTAGTCGGGGGGTTTTAACATTTTATTTAATCCTTTTTCTGTTACGACGTTTACTTCTGTCGTGGGTTTTTTCAAAATTTTTAATTTTGTTTTTTTTTGGTTATAGAATTTACATTGATTAGATTACCATTTCCTTTCGCGCCTTTTACAGTTTTATCGCCTTGAGATCGAATTACCTGATAATTTGGAGTTGAGGAAACGAGTGGCATCTTGTCTTGAGCAATTTGCTCGTTAGATGTCACATCTTCATTTCCTGAAACTTCGCCGTCTTCCCGTTCGCTCGCGCCTGGTAACCTTTTGTAACCACTGAGATCGTTCCAGTCTTCTTTTTCTTCTTCGACGCTTTCGGTATGATTGCTATTGCCTGTGACCTGAGGTGTCTCGATGTTGTCGAGATTCAGGATGGGGGTGATGTCGTCAAACCCATTTTGCTGTTGTTCCTTACTCGATTTCGTCGCAATTTTGAACTTTTGTGGCGCTGGTACAATTGATTTTATTGTAGGCCCTTTGGGTGGCTCGTGTATTTGGACCGAGACCTGTTGAGCTGCGTCTGCAGCGTCGTTGGGAGCACTGTACGCCTGGCTTTTTTCCATGAAGGTCAACATTTTCTTCAGCAATGCATTGGTTGTATCGAGTTTTGATTGAACCGTCTTTAATTCATCCTTGGTCTCCTTGTTCGCGACGAGAAGCTTTGTCACCGTCGCCTGTGTTGACAATGGCGGAGGTGGCTGTACATCTGGTCGACCCTTGGACCGCAAAAGCAGTTGCTTGTTGCCCAAAAGTTGCTGGAATAGCCATCCCACTTCAGCCAGATCCAAGGTACCTTCTTCTGTAAAACAACCAGTCATAATTAAGATGACACCTTTGATTTTATAGTTGGAGGCTTTGTGCTACTAAACATCATGCTTGATGACAAGTTGATGTTTGTAACGAGCATTGCATCCAGCTTATCCAATGACTTCAAAGCTTTCTGCAAATGCCCTAGTCAAATATCGTTTCACTACATGGATGACCTGTAGCTAATGTCGATATCGACCCTCGCAACTGAGCCTTTGTGCTTGCTTAATGCAAAAGCACCCTTCCTTAAAACATCCATAACCGTAAGGTATTGGATGCCAGTGCACTGTCCTTTTGAAAAATTAGATTTTCTTTTTTCACCTTTAATACATATTCAAAATATGCCTCTTACCTATTTTCAGTATTTGCTTGTTTGTGAAAGCCAAGCAAAAACCGAGGGGGGTTGAAGTTTGCATCAAGTAGATGCCCTCTGTTGGGTATAAAGCTTGTAGCTTGTAGCGCGCCCACAGCTTTTCTTTGATTACCTCGAGTGTTTTTGTTTCAGCCTTCTGTGCCTTGTTCTCCTCGCTCGGCAATGCACCCTCCTTGCCTGCCTCCTGCATGATTTACGTCGCGTTGTAACCTCGTCGCTACACTGAGATGAAAGTACGTGCATGAGGCACTGCAGTCCCTTTTTGCCTTTCCTCTCTGTGCACTTGTAATCGAGCACACGACCTTTTTCCTGCACTGACACACGCGCCTTGTATGTGACGGAGCACTCGCCTTTGATTCACTAAAAAAACACTCCTCTCTTATTCACAGTGCACGCGCAGTGGAAGCGTGCTGGGCCCATAACCTGAAGGAATGATGGGGAGCAGAGCAGGTGAATAAAAAACAAGTGTAGAGTAAAGAACCTTTTATTTATATATAACCACAACGGAGGCGTGCTAACGCCTCAAAAGTCCGACTCAGAATGACGGGAGAAGCACTCGAACCGCCGTCAGCTCCGCGAGCGACATCTCACACACTTGTTCAAGCATGACACAAACCTATACACTCGTATATCATTCCAACAGTTATTGTTTTTTAACAGGTCTTTTTTTCTCTTCCAGTGGGCTGCTGATAGAAGTCCCTGTGCTAACCCAGGGACGAGGTACATAATTTGAATAAAAACAAAAGAATTCAACTAAAGTTTGATTTTTAATTTCAGGTTACTTCTGATCCTTGTTTGCGTCCAAACATACTCCCCCCAGTTGAACGGTTCCTTTCAACAGAACACCAATAGTTTGGGGATTTTCTTTTATTTTAGTAAGGAGTTTATTTATTCCTTTTTTATGGTAGTGATGGAAAATTATTTTGCCGTCTGCGAGGACACGTAGTCGAGCCTGATATCGTCCGGGTAAGTTGACCGTTTTTTCCTTTTGCTTGGTGTTTCGCACTTCTCGAAAATTGTTTCGTTGCAGGACCTCACGTGGTAAGAAAATGTCCCCACCCTCACGAGTTGTGAATTTTTGTTGAGTGTTGTCCATCCTCATTTCGAGCTCCTCGATGGTAGTAGTTGGGCGCAGTCTCGACAGTGAGTTGATCCTTCTACCATTGATGATGGCCGGTCGCGAAATCGTTAGTTTTACGTATCTCGACTGTGCAAGGAAAGCTTGTTGGTCTTTAGAGGTAGATGGCGTCGTTTGAGTGGTTGTCTTGGTGGTGGTTGAAGGCGAATCTCCAATTGGCTCATCTGACCCCAGATCGACATGGTAGGAGGCATTTGGACTTCCTGGCGGAGTGAAGCAGATGTCCTCCAAAATGTCTAGGCACTCCTCTTGTTCATTAAACATCGGAATTTATGTCAATGAGTTTAAGAAGATCAATTTCCTACACTGAACACGAATGGACAACGACTTCAACGGTACGACACAGGACATTAATTTGTTGAAGGTGTTGTTGATAATTCTTTATTCTCTTCCGCAGATTTCTTTTCTATGGGCTATCTACACAGCTTGATGGGCCTTTTATATGAATTGTTTTGAGTTCGGACTTCCACAACCCGAATAAGTCCATCAGAGCCTGGATACACGGTCTGTATAATGCCTAGTGGCCAATTTGCAGGAGGTGTGTTTTCTGTTTCAATTAAGACCACATCCCCTATTTGCATATTTCTTTGAGGTCTTTCCCATTTTTGTCGATTTTGCATTTGATTTAAATAATCCATTGACCATTTGCCCCAAAATTGTTTTTGTAAACATATTGTAAGTACTTCCATCGTTGTGAGAGATTAGGTTGCATTCTTGAATAATCGGGTTCCGGTAATGTTAATAGGGCCTGACCAAGTAAAAAATGTCCTGGCGTGAGGACAAATATATCGTGTGGATCATTCGGGACATAATATAGCGGTCTTGAATTTAAGCATCCTTCTATTTGCGTGAGAATTGTAGTTAGTTCTTCGAAGGTGCACGCTGAGTTGCCTAGAACTCTTCTCAAGTGGTGCCTGGTGGATTTTACACCAGCTTCCCAGCTTCCTCCGAAGTGTGGTGATGATGGAGGGTTGAAATGCCAAGTGATTGCCTTCGGTATCAAATATTCGATCGCCGCTTTTGTTGATTCCTGAATTGCTTGGTTGACCTCCTTGTCAAGAATGACTTTCCCTCCAATACAATTTGTTCCACAGTCCGAGTATATATCTGTGCATAATCCTCTTCTAGCTATAAATCTTCGCAATGCCGCTATAAAGGCCTCAGAAGTAAGGTCTGAAACTAGTTCAATGTGGATAGCTCGAGTAATCATGCAGAGAAATATACAAAGGTAAGCCTTTTGACGTTTTGAATTTCGCAAATTTGATGTTTTTATTATTATAGGGCCCGCATAGTCTATTCCTACTCTTGTGAAGGGTTTGGTGATAGTCGTCCGGCTGGAAGGTAGATTTCCCATTAATTGGGTTGCTATTGTACCACGATGTCTGACGCAGGTGATACATTTATGTATTCTACTGTTTATGCTGCGCCTGCCGTCCAGAATCCAGTATTTTTGCCGAATCGTGCTGAGAACAAGAGATGGACCTCCATGTAATGTTTCTTGATGAGCCTTGTCTATGAGAAGGTGAGTCACATGATGAGACCGTGGTAAAATTATCGGATGCCTTTGCGTGTATGGAATAGGTGGATTATCCAGTCTGCCTCCTAAGCGGATCAAACCGTTCTCATCAAGGAATGGGGTAAGTTTTAATAATCGACTATGTTTTGCCAATGGTTTTTTACTAAGTAAATTGTGTAGGTCTTCACGGAATGATGTTAGTTTAACCAGCTTTAGAACTGTGCATTCAGCTGCCTGATATCGGACCGCAGAGATTTGGAACTCCCTGTGTTGCGAAGAAGTCGAGAGTATGATGAGTATTGTAATAGAATAGTGTCCTCGTCCTTAGATATTAAGCTTGTAACCGTTGTCCCTTTAGCTTCTAAGTTTGTATTTTCTTGTAATTTACTTATATGTGGCCATTAACTTTCATGTTGTGATAGCCACCGTGGACCATTCCACCATAAGTTGTTGTGGAGTAGATCCTTAGTTGAAGTCCCTCTAGACGCGATATCAGCAGGGTTGTCTTGGCTGGGTACATGTCGCCAATTGTCGTATTTAAGGACCTCCTGTATTTCAACAACACGGTTTGCAACATATGTCTTCCATTTCGATGGATGCTCCTTTATCCATTGTAGGACGATAGTGGAGTCAGTCCGTGCAAAAATAGAGACATTATCTAATTGCATGGTTTCGAGGGTTTCCTTGATTAATTTGATAATAAGCACTGCTCCGTTCAATTCCAAGCGTGGTATAGTAGTGGGTTTGGTCGGGGCTACTCTAGTTTTAGATGTGAGTAGATTAGCCACAACTTTTTCATTATTTTCAATTCTTAAATACAATACGGCTGCATAAGACTTAGTAGAGGCGTCACAAAATACATGTAAATATTTGAATATTTGCCTTCTGTGTGTATCCCACCCATCTCGGGATTCTCAAAGATGATAGCTGTTGTAAATCATATTTGAATGTGTCCCAGGATTCCTTGATATTTTCTGATACTTCACTATCTCATGTCTGACCAGTAATCCATAGCGCTTGCATTAAGATCTTCGCAACTATTATAATCGGAGCCAGCCATCCTAGAGGGTCATATAAAGATGCGATGTCCGATAATATTGTTCGCTTTGTTGTTGTAATATTCATCTTCCTTGGAGCGAGCATGAATGTAAATTCGTCTGATGCAGGATGCCATTGGACCCCCAATGTTTTTATGGTTTCCTCTTTATCTATTGTCAGAGTATTTTTAACCGACGAAAAAACGGAGGAGGTTCTCAATTCGACTGTATGTTTTTTTTTTTTTTTTTTTGTATGTCGTTACGCGATAATTCCGCCAATTATGAATTGATTTTGATGATTCTTTTTTTGTTTGGTAGGTCCTACTTCAGAGGTGGTCCCATATAAATTTTATAGAAATTGATTCAGCGCTTTTTGAGAAAATCAACAAAAAACAAAATATATACACAGATAAGGTTTTGGTACTTGGTTGTACATTCGGTGCCCGATTGCGAGGATTCAAAAAGGCGGACCAAAAAAAATTTACTAAAACATATTACACTAAAAAGGATGAAATAAAAAATTTTTAAAAAAAAAATAGAACCGACTCCAAAAAATCCCAAGCTCTAAAAAGTATAAAATAATTATATTAAAAGTCCTCTGATACTACTTTCAACATTAAATACCAAGCCTTTCCTAGACTTTTGAAGTCGGTGTGAAAACCTGACTGATATTAATCCAATACTAAATAATGAATGCAATCAGTTTGTCTGGATTAATTGGATTAATATCGGTCAGGTTTTCACACCGACTTCAAAAGTCTAGGAAAGGCTTGGTATTTAATGTTGAAAGTAGTATCAGAGGACTTTTAATATAATTATTTTATACTTTTTAGAGCTTGGGATTTTTTGGAGTCGGTTCTATGTTTTTTTAAAAAAATTTGTTCAGTTCACGATTCTCAGTAGCTATGTTCGCAAGTAATGTAACGTATTGCTGGCCCATTTTCTCGAATTAAATCCACCTGATTTTATTATATTAATTAATTCCTCTTGTAGTTGTCTTGCATTTTCTATGGTGTCAGCTCCAGTTAGAAGATCATCTACATAAAAATCTGTCATGATGGCTTGCGCAGCTAGTGGCCAATTCTTGCCTTCATCTCGAGCTAACTGCTGTAGAGTACGAACCGCCAAATACGGAGCTGATGTTGTTCCAAAGGGCACCGTGTTGAGTTCATAATCTTGAAGACTTAAAGTTTTTGGGTGTTGCCAAATGATTCTGTGAAAGGACCCCGCACAAAATGTATGGAAAATTGCGTACAGTCAAATCGATTGAAAATTTAGTATGTTGTATTTCATGACATCCTGATCAAAAGTTCCCATGGGCGAAACTTCAAAAAATTGCCAGTTTTAGAGATACAGGATGTTTCATTTTAATAGACGTACTCACATATCTCGAAAACTACGCATCCTAGGAAAAAATGTTTCCGACAAAAGTTATAGAGTACCACAAGGGTTAACTAGCGGTGACCTTTCCCTTGACCTTGAGGTCAAGGATCAAGGTCATTTCAAGGTCAAATCAATTTTTACATAGGGATCCCTACTTCTAACCCCGGAAATGGAAAAAGCGCAACATTTTGCATGAACATGAACAATGAGTATATGTATGTCCCTAATATGGACACATCGTATATGTCGTATGCATACTACCGTCGGCATTAGCGTCACCCAATGTGCACCGCGGGGAGGTTGCGCGATCGGATTTGCACATCATTTTGACCCTGAAAAGGGCCGTTTTATAAATTAGTTGTTTAAAATGGTTCAAGCACTTGTTGCTGTTCTTCTTCTATTTATTAGTTATTAATTATACGAATGGCAGGAGCTACACCGGAACTTGCTCAACAAATGCGTGAAAGAGCGGGCATTGAAAACACAGTAAGGCTTCGGGTAGAACAAGAACATCTAGCAAGGAGAAATGCAATGTGGAATCGGTTAAACGAGAACCACGTTCTTGATTTTCCAAGATTAGATATCGATTATCTGAAAGAGCTAACTGTCCGTATTTAGCAGATTAATTTAGCATCTGCTTATATTCAGGATAAACTAGTACGCGATGGATCCGAATTTTTTGAATTTGATGAGCACCGGTATGAAAATGGTTTCCTCAGGGTACGGCTGTACTCCCGCTTCCGAAATTCGACAAGGTATCAGTTATGGATAACTTATAGACCCTCAAAAGCCTTTTTCTTTCGGATTGGAACCCATCATCGCGAGCGTGGCAACCCAGCCGGTCGTGAGAGCCCGCTTTTATTAATCCTGAAAGCTCTTTCCTATGTATGTGTGGGAATCGACAATGCGTAGCCTGTGGATAGCGTGCCATCGGTGCGCAGCGTCTATCGGGTTGCGTCGAATTCACACAAAGTCATGTCGTCATGAGCGAAGAGAATTCTCTCATTCTCATTCACTAAGCGCCCCCTCTGTCGCTTCCCGCCTGCTTCCATAAATAAACGAAGGAAATGCACAATTTTTGGGTTGATATGAAGCTTCTTGTTGTTTAGAAGTTCTTTGATTAAACGTAGCGCCCAGAATTTTTCAAAAATGCATGGTATCAAGACTGCAAGGCATTCCCGGAGTAATAGCATTCCTCGATAACATAAAAATTCAAGGTAAAGACAAATTTGAACATGACTCCAGACTTGAATTAGTTTTGAATAGACTAGATGAGGCCGGTCTTCACATCAACAAGGAAAAAAGCATTTTTGGAGTTCCAGCAATGGAATTTTTAGGATATTATATATCAGCGGACGGAACGAAACCGCTGAAGTCAAAGGTAAAAGCGATAATAAATATGCCAGCCCCACAGGAAGTAAAAAGTCTCCAATCATTTCTTGGAGCAATAAATTTTTATGCTAAATTTATAAAAACTAGAGCAGAACTTGCTGAACCACTCCACAGATTGCTGGACAAAGCAGTAACTTGGAGTTGGGAAAGTCAACACCAAAAAGCGTTTGAAAATTTAAAACAATCGCTAATCCAAGCACCTGTACTATGGCACTATGACGAAGCTCAACCCATAGTAGTTTCTGCAGACGCCAGTCCAGTTGGAATAGGAGGAATACTTGCACATGTGGCACCAGGTAGATCAAAACATCCAGTGATCTTTACCTCTAAAACACTAACAAAAACCCAACGAAACTATTCTCAAATTGAGAGAGAAGCACTAGCCTTAGTAATTACAGTTGAACAATTTCATCAATATTTAGCTGGAAGAAAATTTAAACTCACCACAGACCATACGCCCTTGTTAGGAATTTTTAACCCTAAGAAAAACATACCAGAAATCATTTCACCGAAGCTAACACGCTATGCCACTTTCCTAAGGAATTATGAATTCGATTTGGAATATAGACCAGCCAACAAAAATTCAAACGTAGACGCACTTTCACGTTTACCACTGAATGAGCCAGCTGTTGAAACCGAGGAAGAAAATACATTTAAAGAAGTTCACATGGTAGAAGATGCCAGCAGTGTTGCAATTTCACCAGAGAAAATTGCAGAAGAGACTTCGAAAGACACAGTTCTTCAAAAAGTTAAAAAATGGATTAAATCTAAATGGCCAGACAACGTTCCAGAGGAATATAAAATCTATTGGAAGAAACCCTATGAATTATCAGAATACAAAGGTTGTCTATTATGGGCAGCTCGAGTAATAATACCCAGTAAGTTGAAAAAACAAAGTTGAAACTCTTACATGCTAACCATCCAGGCATAGTAGTCACCAAAGCACTAGCACGTAACCATGTCTGGTGGCCTAAAATTGACTCTGAAATTGAAGAGATGGTAAAAAATTGCAATACTTGCATTCCAATACAAAATGCTCCACCAAGAACTCCAACGGAAACATGGACAGCACCAAATAAGCCTTGGACCAGGATCCACATCGACTTCGCCGGACCCTATGAAGGACAAACCTCTTTAATAATAGTGGATTCTACATCGAAATGGCTGGAAGTACGTAAAGTTAAATCAACAAATTCTACTACAGTAATTCAAGAACTACGAAGATTTTTCAGTACATTTGGAATACCACAAACTATAGTAAATGACAACGGAACCGGATTTGCATCAAAAGAAATAAACGAATGGCTAACAAAAAATGGTATTAAACAAATATTCACAGCGCCATTCAACCCCCAAGCCAATGGGCAAGCTGAGAGGATGGTGCAGACTACAAAAAAATCACTTAAAAAGTTAGCTGAAGGAGACTGGGAAGTAAAATTTTGTCGTTTTCTTTTGAAACAACACAGCACGCCATCATCTACCACCGGAAAAAGTCCAGCAGAAATTATGTTCAACAGACCAATAAGGACAATTCTTGATACACTCAAACCCAGAAACGATAAAGAAACAGCATCAGAATATTCAAAAATCCGCAAAATTCCAATGGGAGCCAAAGTGAGAATGAGAAATTATAGGGCATCGGGACCCAAATGGACATTGGCTAGAGTACAGAAGGAACTAGGTAAAAGAAACTACTTAGTTCAAGAAATTACAACCGGAATAATTCAAAAACGAGACATAGATCAACTAGTTGAGATAAGACCAGACATCGACGAAACTAAGAAATCGGAAATTTCGATACCTTACTATCCTGGAAAGGACGAGCACGAGCAAGAGGAGGAAGGAGAAGAGAGGGTCGATGAACCAACTAATATTCAAGGAGCACAGGAGGTAGTGCATAAGCGGCCTAGAAGGAGGTGCGTTGCGGAGTCGAAGAACCGTTACCGAGAAGACATCCTGGACAGCTCTATTTTGGAGGGCCTCCCTTAGCCAACATTTTTATATATGTACACATCATCTAGGAGGAAGGGATGTTGTATACACGGGAATCCCGCGGATTCTACACCTCGAGTTATCGAGTTCAGTGGTTTGACATTTTGAGCTTTCTTTCCTGTCAATCTCTCTCCCGCCGATCTCACTCACCTTTGTCACGCGAAATGAATTGCTAAAGTAAATCTAAATTAAACGAACCACCGAGCCTTTCATTAAATATATAAAAAATACTGTGCGGTCAGTTCTGCAATCGAAAATGTTCTCGCGGGTGGTTAATTTAGAAAAAATCGCAAGTGCATTTTGCCGGTAGAAATGTCAACAAAGACAAATTGTTTACATTTGTCTTGCAATGTTTGTTGTGGTCAGGGCAAATATCAGATGCTGCAAGACGAAACCTGAAATCAAAAAACATATTTCACGCCGCCCATGGCTGGCGTAAATTTTCCATCTCGGGAGCCCGCCAGAAACTCACGGCGACAGTGACAAGCACCGTAAAATGTTACTGTTCCCCGAGCTGCGGACGCCGAGTTCGTAGCTAAAAATAGCACAAAACTCGACGGTCGCAGCTCGAGAGACAACTCAAGCGAAAAATAATTGCGGCGCGAGGCAAATGCAACAGGCAAAGTGGTGCACCACGGGCTCGGCCGCACGCGAAAAAACTTCTCGCGACCGAAATGTATAAGCCCGGAGAGTTCACGGTGCACCCAAAATGCTTCAAATCTAGCGACGGGCACAGCGAGCAGCGAAGCTCGATCCCGTTGCCGCCTGCTTGCACACCGGCGGTGTGCGTCCGATCCGCTGTCGTTGCCGATGTGTGAGTGGACGGCAGAGGGATCAGCAACGGTCGGCGCTGACTCATCGGATGGCATGGTCGATGGGCGGTAGGAGATCGAAGGCGAGAAAAATTCATTCGGTATCTGGCGGCGGTAGAAAAGGTCTCGGGAATTGGGAGTTGCATAGTTTTTCGCGAAGCTCCTCAAACGGATAAATCTGATCGTCACCGAATTAAAAGTAATCGGATCATTAGAACAGTTTTAATTGAGGCAGTGATTCGAAGGTGCAATTTTCCGGGAATTTTCGCAGTGTCCCACGCCGCAAAATTTAGTTCAAAGAAAAAAAAAAAAGGGAACCCGGCCGGCAGTTTTCCCTGTTCCACGATCAGTGACCAAAAAGAACAGAAAAACAGAAAAAAAAGAGAAAAGGGAAAATTTAAGTGGTGAAAAGAAATTTATTTCGCAAAAATAAAAAAAAAAACCAGAACCAGAAAAAACAAAAAAAGCGGAAAAACGTAGTTTGAGTGCCGAAAGAGCCTCGACGATGCGGGGCTCCATTTTTTCCATTTCGAGACCAAAATTATCGAGTGCGAGTCCGTGCCGTACCGTTCGTGCCTCCATTCAGGGGTAAAACTTGCAATCCTGAAAAAAATGAAAAAGTAAATAATCAAACTTAACTTCAAATGAGTTCGCAAAATGTAGTAATTCTATAACGAAAGTGTTAAAGTAAGTGGACAAGATATAAGAAAAAAAAAGAAAACACATAAACTAAAAATGTAAAAAAATTAAAACAAACAGTTGAAAAGAAAGTGAATTTAACAGATTTATGTATATTTCTATCAAACAACAAAAAAATAAAAAGAAACAATAGGAAGTGAGAAAGATTGTAAATTAACTGTGAACAAAATTAATAATAATTAGATTGTATCAGCAAGAAATATAAAATAAAAATGGAAAATTTAAACTAAGAAGTTGAACGGAAAGTGAATTCAATAGGTTTTGGTGTATATTTCTAAAAGAGATTGTAAAATAACTTTTAATAAAATTAAGATAAAAACAACAAAAATATATACGATTTAGAACTGATTAATTGTTAAATCAAAAACGTTAATATAAAATTACTCAGAAAAAAAAGAACTAATAATAAACAATGGAAAACGCATGGCATTAAATTTAACATTCGTTAGTGTGAAAGAAAAATAAAATTTCATAAATGAACGATATCGAATCGAGTCAAGGAGATATTTTATGTAACTCAAAAAATTCTAAGCAACAAAAAATTTGATGCGGGAAAAACTTTATTGTATATTTCGTACTAAAGAAAAGTAACAAAAAAATGGAAAACAGAATAAAAAAGAGAATGTGTGGGAAAAATTTTAATTGAATAACTAAACGGACAGTAAGTGAATTAAATACATAAAACATATGAACATTAAAATGAAAATAATTATATACCTCCTTCGGAGAACAAACAATGCAGTGACTTTATGTATAAATAACCAGACAGTTGAATAATTTTGACACACAAAGTTGAAAAGAAAAAATTTAGTGAATATAGACATGAACCAATAAATCATTGTGCGAACATGCAAGGTTGTATAAATAATGAAGTGAACATTTAACAGACAAAAAAAGAGAACAAATTTTGACCAAATTTAATAGACGCTTAAAATTAAACTAAAAGAAAGGTGTAAGTAAGATTAAAGTTATCGGACGAAATAAATTAGTGTTTAACAAAATTAAATACATTCATGCCCGAACAAGTGAGGGTATAACTAAAAAGACAAATAATTAACCTGAAATAAATAAATAGTCTAAAAGCACATCAAAGTAAATAAATTAAACAAAGAAAATACGAACCTGTTGGATGTCTTCTGGGGACACACCGGCACCACGTCGGGGCCACCTGAAGAGGGCGGGTGCCGGGCGGCGGCAACAGCATCGGCAGCAGGGTCGTCATCCAGCAGCGGCTCAGCATCAACATCGCTTTAACATCAATCAACACTCAACAGTTGTGTCATCGACTCTACAAGGCGCCCACCGATTTTTTTTTTTGAAGAATTTGTATCTGGTATGTACATAACACCTTTTGTTTATAAATTAAACCTTTAAGTAAAATAGAAGATAAAAAACTGAAAAGGAAAGAAAAAAAAACAAAAAAGAGAAGAAATGAATAAATAGATATGCCACTATAACTTCAGCTTGTTTTCTCCGAGTTTCACCCCTCCACTCTCAATTTCAGCGTGGGAAATGTTTTCGAATTCGTTTGTAATAAGATGATCTGAGATTTAAGTTTTTTTAAAGGGACCTCCCCATAATAGTTGTTGGCCAAGGGGAGATCACAGGGCGGTTGGGGAAATCGGCCAGGGGGGGTTCATTCCACCCGAATCCCCCCCTAAGAGTCATTCACGGGTAGGTACAGGGGTCCGTCCGGCATTGTCCCTTCCTGCTCCTTGCGATACTTTTCGTTCCGTGGAGAGAGATTTTTTTCGTTTTGGTGTTGGTCCGTTCCCGCGGCTAAAGGCCTGCGCCCATACGATCCAGCGCCCTGCGTTCATGCATCAAGCTTTAAGCTGTTGCTGCACGAAAATATTGAAATCCATGCTTTCTTATGGAGCTTCGCCCATAAGCGATGCATGGCGATGCAGGGACGCATGGAAATGTTGAACATTTCTCAATATTTTCATGCATCGGGACGCATCAGCCGGTTTGAGCCTAGGGTGGACTTTCAAACTTGCAAGTTCAATGTTGTGCATTCACAGCTGACTGTTTACATCCCGGCGAAGTGTACCTGAAACATTGGACGCACCTAATAGCAGAATTCCTATTAAAAGAAATTTAATTAATATAGTAAGATCCATTTTTATCCTTTTAATTTTCAAAATTGCTCTTTTAATAAAATTCCTGGGCTGTGCTGTGGCTGTGCTGCGGCTGTGCTGTGGCTGTGCTGTGACTATTGACAATTTGTGGCATTGTGAGATGACGGATCTTATGGGCGAACCTCTGAATTGCCATGCAGCGCCATGCATCGAGATCCATCAACAGCTTAAAGCTCGATGCATGAACGCAGGGCGCTGGATCGTATGGGCGCAGGCCTTAAGGGCGGCATATCGGCAGTACCCCCCCCACACTACCGCAAGCTAGCCTGCCAGCTCTCGCGGCCGCACACCGCGGGACAAGGGTGCTTTAGCCGGGCTCCTTGAGGATCACCTCCATAACATGTTTTTCTATATTATTTCCGATTAAGCCTGCATTGAGGTAATCTTATTAACTAGTTTAAATGATGCGGATTATGTGCTGTTTATATTAGGTGTATTTAATGACCTGCTCTAGATTACTCTAGAGCAGAAAAGTGCAAGAAATGCGTTCATTGAGCCTCAAATCTGCTCTAAACTGAGCTGGCTTCGTGTTCAATGAGCCTGCTCCAAAGTGAACTTGATTACTTTGGAGTAAGATTTTCTGCTCCAATATCTTAGTAGGTTCAAATTAGAGCAGAACGAGAAAAACTTGTCAAAGGGCCAATTTTCGGAAATATTTTATGTGACAATGTGGTGTTCCGAAGTAGATAAAGCAATTGAGGCTTCCTTGGCAGAGGAGATACCTGCGACTTCGAAAAAAGATACGGAAAAAGCAAATGAAACTTCATTTGACATTAACGGTCTCAGAAATATACCAAATGATGTTCAATGAGCAAGCCTGCTCCTTTTTGATCTGGTTTGCTCTGACAGCTTTTCTGAACTGAGCTGCACTGCTCTACTCTGAGCCAATTTCTGGTCATTAAACACACCTATTTAGTGTTTATTCATTTTGTTATTGTTTTTTAACAAGTCTTTTTTTCTCTTCCAGTGGGCTGCTGATAGGAGTCCCTGTGTTAACCCAGGGACGAGGTACATAATTTGAATAAAAACAAAAGAATTCAACTAAAGTTTGATTTTTAATTTCAGGGTACTTCTGATCCTTGTTTGCGTCCAAACAGAGACGTTTGGTGCTACCCATAGTGAAAAATGTAGGATCGTTAAAATGAAAACTCATTCGATTTCACTACAAAAAATGTTTTATTGTTGCTAACTAAAATTAAACAGTATGCTCAAATTCACTAAATTAATTACAACTAATACAATTAAAACTCCAACTCAAAAATAATAAATTCACAGCAATAAAACTAATAACTTCAAGTTAACACTTCCAAATGAAAATCCAGGCTTGAAATAATAGATGCGTGAAATTAAGTCACACAACAATACTTGTAAGTTGCTGTTTGCCAACGCTGCCCTTTGTAGAAAAAATGCCACCACCGTTAATGTACCCGTTAGCAACTGAGCATGTGAGGTAATTGATTCAACCTAAGTCATTTGAATTACCTTTTCACTCACTGGCTTGTCCAAAAAGAAGGCCTCGATGCTCTGAGCCCTTTGCTTATATAGCCCAAATTTCCAGTCGTTAAGGTGTTGCCATAAGTAATCCTTCAATGCTATCCACGATTTTCCCATCCTTAGGTATCGTTTTTTTATTATTTGGTTCTCTCATGTTGGGCATATTTGTCCTTATTTTACATAAGTTGACTCATTTACCTTAATTTCAGCATTCCCATGACAGTTATGCCAAAAGGTGATATTATTTAAATTATTGCCGATCGCCAATCCTTCCTCATCCTGGCGACTCCTTGTGCGCGGTCTGGAAGGATATTCCATGACATTTTCCAATTTCTTCCCTCCTTCGGCACTCGTCTCTCTTACAGAGTGAGGTTATGCTAATTAATAATTTCCGCGGATCGATTTATTCGAATAAATTCACCACAGGTGAATTCGCCGCGATGCCAAACATAAGTTTGAGCAGCTTTGATCGTGGGGAAATTGTTCGTCTGGTGACTGCGAGCTCGTCAACTTGACAATTGTAGTGAAGTGTCAGTGAGGTGGTTAATTTCGGATTAATTTGTTTGTTTCAGGTAAGCATTATTTTCTCTGGTGTTAATTGTCTTTTTCATCTCAGCACAACGTTTTAATTTGTGTATTCCCTTCACCCTTGCGGCGCATAAGCAGCGCACTATGGAATCTCAACTTGGTGGGTGGGGGCCACCCAGGCAAATATTTCTTTATTTTTCCTTCACGGGTGCCGGAATTGCCCTGGTACTTCATGTGGGCAATCCAAAGCAGATAAGTAAATTCATTTCTTATTAATTAATTTATTTGTCTGATATTGATTTCCTGTTTTTACAGATTAGGAGCCATCACATACAAGGTGTCTCAAAAGTAAGTTCACATTTGCTTATCTTATTACGCGAAAGCAACTATTCTGAGGGGCGCGGGGGTATGTCAGTCGGTAGTCTGGCTCTTGGGAATTTAGTCGCTATGGAGCGTTTCTCTGGTGCGGACCGTGCGTTGTGCGTACGTGAGTTTTACAAAAACGGTAATTCGGCGACTGTAGCGCGTAGAAAATTCTGCAGTATTCGACATATTCGTCACTTAAATGATGCGCCTAGCACTCGACTCATTGCAAAATGGGTTGAGAAGTTTGAAGAGACTGGGTCAACTCTGGAGAAACCAAAATCTGGGCGGCCAAGAAAATATCCGTCATGAAATGGCAGCCATCACGGAGACTACCTGCCGAGCTGTCATAGGCAATTTTAGTGCCCGACTAAATGAATGCCGAGAGCGCAACGGTTTACATTTGGACGATGTTATTTTTAAAAAATAAATTCCCAAACAGTGTACTTCAATATAAAATAAACATTTTTTCAATAAAGCTAAGACTTTTCTTTTAAAAAAAGATTTAAATGTGAACTTTCTTTTGAGACACCCTGTAGAAATATAAACTAAGCACGGAATGGCTGTAAGCCAATTTGAGCGTACACTTTCTCTAGATGTGTTAGAATTCGCTATGCATTTGTGTTCAGGCAGTGCAGGCGTAAATATATATAAATAATAAGAGGGGCATTTAAAGAAATTTGAATAGTTTGAATTTACTGCAAAATTCTATAAATAAAGGCGGCAAATGAAACAATATCAAAGAAAATTTGAGAACATATTCATAAAAATAAACTGCACAGTTCCTGGCATAAACCATATGCCCTTCCGAATATTGACTTTGCACGCCACCATTCACTAAATAAGATACACAGCTGACAGTTCGGTATCAGCGTCCCTCTTGCACATATATTGCTGTACTATTTGGACAAGCTACTTTTGAGTGTACGCTCACGTACAGGGTTTTTAGACGGTACAGCCGTTCCGTGTTTAGTTTATATTTCTATGGTGCTACCATTCCCCGAACGAATTCCCATGATGTTACCGTGTGGGTTTTCGTTTTTCGCGGGTGTCTGTAACCAATCGGCGTGCAATCTGGTAGCTTCCTTGAATTGCTTGTACTGCCGCAGCAGTTCCGCCGGACTGCTAAAAGCCTGCAAGGACAGCGTCGTCCGCAATTCGCGATCTGCGATGCCATTAATAATGTACCGAATTTTCGACTGGTCACTCAACGTGATACGACTCGCGATTGAAAGCATTTAAAAAAAGTACTGCTCAAAAGTCTCGGAGCCCGCCTTACGCCGTTTGCTGAGCAGAGTGTGTCACCTGTGACTCGTCGCACACCGGGGGAAAAGCTGAAAGTAACCCGTCCCTGAATGCCTGACAAGAAGTAAGGCTTGACTGGCAGCTTTGCCTCCAGTACTTCGCAGCTCCCGTCAGCTTGGAACTGGCAATTAAAAGGATCGCTTTTTCACTCGCCCCGTACACCTCCCGCAATTCCTCGACCGCTCTCTACCACTGCGCACTGGATACGCCAGCTTTATCAGCGGGGTCGAATCTAGGAGCCACCGAAATCAACACGCGCACCCCAAACCCTTCGCCACGAACAGGCAATGGAGCTCTCCCTGATGACAAGTGATCCTGACAGCCGCCGCGAACGTCACTATCAGTGGCTGGAGTTTGAAAAGCTCCACGGCCAGAGGCGCTGCCGTCGACAAGTGCACTATTTTCGAGGTTAGAATCCGAACGTGCTCCAATTTGGAGGTTAAGGCCAAAACGTGGCGCCATTTCAAGGTTAGGTCCAGCAGGTGCTTCGGTTTGGAGGTTAGGGCCAGAATGTGGCACCATTTCGAGGTTAGGGCTGAAATGCGGGCCCCTCGACCGAACTGGACTTTGCCTCGCGTGGATGCTATCGGCGGGGTGGGCGTAGCCTCGAGCTTGGGTTCGCAACTGCAATAATTTGAGCTTGGTTTTAGCATTGATTATATAAAGAAATAGATGTGCCATTTTGAGAAAAAGGTGTTGTGCCATTAACACGTTTGGTGGCGCTGAAGTCCCCTATTTTCGAATTGTTAGAATGGTGCTTAGATTTCCTAAGATAATTCGGCTGAACGTCGAAGCTTGTGCAACAAACTTAAACATTCGAAAATTTTACTTTGTGAGCTTCATCCAAAACAAAAGCTTAAGCTTAAGTGCTAGGAGTATGCGTACATGAGAATCGGATTCTGGAAAAATAATTAAATAAAAAAAATTTTTAATATACCACGTTTTTAAAACGGACTAAAAAGTATAAAAGGTGAGTTTTTAGTGGCTATGGAGATATTTGTAAGACTTGAAGAGACAAACGTGGGGCGTAGGCAGTAAATAATAGAAGCAGATAACCTGGATAAATTCGTAACCAATTTCAGTGCATTGCAAATAGTTTTAATTGTCCTTTACTTCTCCTTAATTATCGTGTCTGTCCGTCCGGCTCAAACTTTGCAACCGGGTTTAAACTAACTTCCCGAACAGCTAGAGACTTGAAATTTTAACCATAGCTCAGAAGTGGATGACAATGCAATATTACTACAATAGATGCCATTGAGATGCTTTGGGATGATTTAAATAAAACCCAAGAGTACCTTTTAGTAAGCCACTTAAATACGAATGCTCTGGAAAACTTGTTTTCAATGATTCGGGCTTTTAAAGGAACTTATGAGAAGAATCCTTCGGCTTATCGATTTTATAGGAATTTGAAATAGGTCATGTTTCAGAATATTTTACCATCAGAATATTCCTCTTATAATTTTTCTGATTCTGCAAATTTAATATCTGATGTGACTTTGTCCTCTGCAAATTCAAATTTGTATTATATTGAACAAGGTATTAATATTGCTCTCGAGAATGAGCTAAGCGAAAATGAAAAAGATGAGGAATCACAGGAAAATGATTCAGATGTTAAAATAATTGCGAGTATGAATAAGTTTCAATATACTTCCTTAATGTTTTTCTTTGGATATATAGTTATTAAAATTGTGAATCTAACAAAGTGTACACATTGCAAAAAATATATGATCTGTAAAAACCCTGAGAAATGTGATGAATTGCTGTCTATGTACATATTATAAAACTTTTTCCCTAAATACTGAAGGACTAAATAGAAATTTAAACGCTCTTTAAAAGTACCAAGTGATTCGTTCAAGGCCGATTTGTCTAAATTGTACGCGCATTTCACAGAATTATTTAAAAATACTCGCTATTACAAAAATTTATTGGAAGATAATTTGCTACCCACCCTTCAATCCAAAATCAATCAATTGCCAGGCTGCCATCATAAAGATTTCGTTGTAAGGCATACCGTAATTACTTTTATAAGAGCAACAATAAAAAATATTAACACTTGTCTCAAAACAACAAATAAAGAATTACGGTCAAAGATTGTACAAGGGCGAGAGTAATACAGTACCTTTTGTTAAGGCTACTTTGGAATAGGGATGTTTCCTGGGTAAAAAGACACCGATTCTATGTGGTCCCTCAGTTAGATTATCAACAAATATTGAACACGTATTTTTTGCTTTACCAAATAAATAAAAATTGACCAAAATATATCGCATCAAAGTTCAGGAGTGGGGGATTTTGACGTCACTCCTTGCTAAAATTTGTAGCAAGGCGTGACGTCACGCGAAATTTCAAAGCGCTGTATCGTCGTCAGTGTTTGTTTGCCGGACAAAAGAAAACATAGGTATACAATATTTTTTAGTAATCTAACTAAAGTGTTTCAAAATAAAATATAAAAATGAGTGCAACATCTAATAGTCTAAGATCCCGCTGCAAGATTACTTCCTTCATCGAGTTTTTAATTAAAACCTAATTTTTACATATATACATATATGAATGGGGGAATATATTTTTGCCGGGGTGCCTATCAAAATGTTGCCGCAAGTATTTTTAATTAATATAATAGTAACTGACTTTTCGGGAAGAAACTTCGTTCATCGAGTTTTAATTAAAATATACGCCAATTCACAGCCAGATATTTAAGAACTTAAAAAGTGTGGGGTGCCATTGCGCAACCTGCCGCAACCTTAAGGGGCCCATACACGAGCGAACAATTTGCACAACGCAGCCCGTTGTGCAAACATTTTTCCCGTGTATGGGGCTGTTTGATGCGTTGCGCAACTGTTTGATGAAATTCAAACGCTTTTGAATTTTTTTGCGCAACGGGTATCGTGTTTGCTCGTGTATGGCGATGTTGGTGCATTTTGAAGTGTTGTGTACTAAGCACTGACATATAGAAATGGAATAATATTGCATAAATCCACCAAATATTTACTTCAAAAGTTATAAAATAATTCTTTTTGTATATCTTAAGTCCCTTTAAAGGAATGCAAACATTAAAAATGGCACAAAAACCACAAAAAACCTGAGTGGCGTAATACGGCGAATCAATTCGGAATTAATTGCATTTATGTCCTTTTACTGTAACTAAATTAAGTGAAGTATACAGCAAAAACACAAAAATGCTCTAATTTTTACTTTTTAGTTCTTAAAACAGTTGTTTAGCGATATAAATCGCATATCCAGAAGAGAGCATTTTCAACGTTTTGCTTTGAATTTTTCAATGAAAGACTTTTCGCTGCGAAATTATTTGAGATTTGATGCTTCTTTTAAAGGAATCAGATTTAAGCGTGCAGGTTACAAATGAAAATAAATATAATTTTTAAATTTGCCGCCTTTTGAAGCCTCAGACATCTTTCCTCAACGAGAACCAAACGCAACTGAAGTTTGCACAACTTGTTGCGTAGTGTATGGACCATCACATATTTTTGTGCAAACACAAATTTGCGCAAATTGTTCGCTCGTGTATGGGCCCCTTTAGGGTTAACACGTGTAAACAGGTGAAAATCTTCGTTCATAGGGTATCCTCTCAAGCTATATATCAAATTAAAGCTTATGTTTTTCTGTTCACGAAAAAATAGGGGTGCCTATGTCAAAGTTGCCGCAAATTGGGGTTGCCAGCGTTTAAAGATTTGGAGGGGTTAACCTAGAAAATGCGTTATAAGTTCTTTCAGAGACATCCTAGGATACTGGTTGATAGCGCATTAGAAAGCTGAGCCTTCAAGCTTTCCAACGATACCACCCACGACCCAATCCGCCAACAACCAAGCGGGAGAGGCCGCGCCAAACTCCGAAAATTGCAATTTCGAAGCCCAAAATTTGATCTTGACCCTTCATTCTGCCGGTTTTTTGTATGGGAAGATCAAATCTTTTTCTGAAAAAAACCTTCCCTGTCATGTGGCCTTTTTCAGGAAAAAAACCGCACTCGGCTCCGATGGCGCGTTCCGAAGTTATTCGTCTTCGATGGTTCATTCCTACGGAGCAGATGCTCAATGTGACGTCACTTTCCAATTGGACTTCATTGCGGATAGTGGGTCTTGTTGTTGCGAATTGTTTACTTAATACCAAGTCATTAGGTCAAGAACAAAATGATCTTCAAAGTGTGGCGGTTAACGGTTAATTTTGAACAATTCCAAATTAATTTATATGTAGCTAAAGAACTTTACAAAATGAGGAAAATATTAAAAATCCAAGTAGCTTCAGATCAAAGTAGTTTCAGATCAGAGTAGTTTCAGGAAAAAGTTTAACTTTGTAATAGAAAATTTTTAATAATCAAGTTAGTTCGAAACAGATAGCCAGTCAGTTATTACAAAAAATCAAAAAAGGAAAAGCCTGTAAATAAAAATATAAAATAAAAACCAATTAAAAGAAGCTACTGAATAAATTTATTACTAAACCAATAACCAATCGAAAAGGAATCGTTAAACAACTAAATTATAGCGCGATATCAAATTTACAATTTTGCGCTCAACAACATAATTAAGGAGGATTTTTTCACATCCCCGAAGATTACACCCCAGCATTTGTGTGGTGTCTTGTTGGGGTAAAAACAAGAAAGCCCCAACAACTGGTGACCCCGAAGTTCAAGAAGACGCACCTAAACACGAAGAAAAATTAAACATAAAAAAAACAAAAAACAAAAAAAAAAAAGCAAAAAAAATATTTCCTTCCCGACTGGTCCTAAGAAGCAGAGCAACAAGACCTACAATAGTTTTAAAACAGAACAGCAAGAACTACAATAGTTTTAAAACTTTCAAGGGAGTACTTTTCAAATCCATTTCATTTTCATGTAAATTTTCCTCATTTAATTTCCTTTAAATCAAAAAAATATGAACCAAAATATTGGTGATTCAATCGGAAGAGGAACCGAATCAACTCAAAATTCCGTTCCGTCCACTTCGTCTTCCATCGATTCCCTTTCAGTTACCGTGCCTTCATTTAGGAAAAGCGCTCCCCAATTTTGGTTCCAAAGACTGGAGACACAATTTCTTACAGCCAGAATAACAAGCGAAAACACAAAATTTAATCACGCCCTCTCAGCTTTGGATGAAGAGCTATTCCGCCTCATCAGTGATGTTCTTAGATCACCTTACCCGGTCCAGCCATATACGCAATTAAAAGAAACGTTGATCTCTCGTTTAACAGCTAGTGCTTCCGCGAAATTAAACCAACTTTTGGGTGATTTGAAGCTAGGTGACAGATCTCCGTCACAATTTCTTCGCGAGTTAAGAGAATTATCCAATGGCGGCCTCAACGATGATGTGCTCAAAACCATTTGGATGCAGAGGCTCCCTGATAACATGAAAGCAATCCTTTCTTGTAGTTCCGGAGACCTTAATGAACTCGCGAACTGTGCCGATAGAATTTTCGAGATTTCTAACAAACCATCGGTGTGCGCTTATTCTCTTCCTCCCCCAGAGGAAAGTTTATTTGGCAATTTATCAGTCCAAATTCTAAACCTCACTAAGCAAGTTCAGGAACTTTCTGTTGAAGTTAAAGCCTTAAAACAACGAGACCGTTCATCCAGTCGTTCCTCTAATCGCCGTTTCGACCATTCCTCTAAGCGTTCATCCACCCCTTCTAGGTTTAGGAGGAGAAGCAGTTCTACTCACCATATTAATCCAAATTTTTGTTGGTACCACGACAAGTTCGGAAACAACGCTAATAAATGTATAAAGCCTTGCTCTTATGTCCCAACGGATACACCAAAAAAATAAATCGCTTTTCAGCTTTAGCGACGGTTGATAGAAGCGGATATTCAAGTCGCCTTCATATTTACGACAAGTCATCAAAACAATTTTATTTGGTCGATACCGGAGCAGATATTTCCGTTATACCCGCTCCTATTTCTAAAAAATTAATTCCTTCCGGTTTATGTCTTTCAGCTGCAAATTCTTCACCGATAAATACTTACGGTACGAAAATTCTTTCTTTAGACCTAGGCCTGCGCAAAAATTTCCAGTGGCCCTTCTTAATAGCTGATGTAGCTAAGCCGATTCTCGGCGCAGATTTTTTATTTCATTTCGGTTTAATAGTGGATCTAGCCAAAAGAGTTTTAGTAGACCCTCTGACACATTTGACTTCATCTGGTATTCTCAGAAAAAGTCCACCCTCATCATTATCCGTACTAATCAAACCAACCGTTAACGAAAAAGTTCAAAAGTTACTACGTAAATTCCATAAGATCACGATTGATTCAGGCTTTACGAAACCAGTGAAACATTTAGTAACTCACCAAATTAAAACCACTGGCCCTCCTATATTTTCTAAAGTGCGCAGACTTTCGCCAGAAAAATTATTAGTTGCCAAGAAAGAATTTGAATTCTTACTCAATCAAGGCATTTGTAGGCCCTCTAACAGTAATTGGTCCTCTCCTCTACACATGGTTCCAAAGAAAAATGGTGAATGGAGACCTTGTGGAGACTATAGACGTCTCAACGCCATCACAGTCCCGGATCGTTATCCAATCCCCTTGATTCACGATTTTTCGTATCATCTCCAAAATGCTAAAGTATTCTCGACTTTAGATATGACTAAAGCCTATCACCAAATTCCGGTAGAACCTGAGGACATTCCGAAGACTGCCATATGTACACCTTTCGGACTCTTCGAGTTTACTCGTATGACCTTCGGTCTTTGCAACGCTGCTCAATCTTTCCAAAGATTTATTAATTCAATCCTTAAAGATTTAAAATTTTGTTTTGCTTATTTAGACGATGTCTTGGTCGCTTCAAAGACCAAAGAAGAACATTTAGATCATTTGGAACAAATTTTTCAACGATTTCTTGATCACGGTTTGATCATAAATGTAGAGAAATGTAACTTCATGCTATCAGAAGTGAAATTTCTCGGACATTTTATCACTTCAGAAGGCATTCAACCATCGCCTGAGAAGGTTAAAGTTATTTGCAATTTTAAACTCCCTTCTACCGTGAAAGAATTAAGACGTTTCCTAGGCATGGTAAATTTTTATCGCCCTTTCTTACCTCATGCAGCTCAACATCAGGCAGCCCTTAACAAATATCTTTCCGGTAGTAAAAAGGACGGTTCAAAGAAGGTTGACTGGAATCCGGATTCTGTTAAAGCTTTTGAGAACATTAAGACACAACTTTCTCAAGTAACCCTTTTAGCATTTCCAAATTTAAATGCTGACCTTGGTTTATTTGTTGACGCTTCAGATTCAGCAATCGGTGCAGCATTAAACCAAAAAGTTAACAACAATTGGCAACCTTTAGGATTCTTTTCAACTAAATTAAGTCTCACACAATCTAAATACAGCGCTTATGATAGGGAATTATTCGCGGCGTATAAAGGAATCAAACATTTCCGTTATCATTTAGAGGGAAGAACTTTCACCCTATTTACAGATCATAAACCGTTAACTTTCGCTTTCAAGCAGAACCCTGATAAAGCTTCTCCGAGACAAGCTCGACATTTAGACTTCATTGGCCAATTCACTACAAACATCAAACATATTTCGGGAAAAGACAACTTAGTGGCAGATACCCTCTCACGCATAGAGGAATTACACCTACCAGCCGCTATTGACTTTGAAGCTATAGCTATCGCGCAGGAATCCGATAGCCAGCTCAAAGACTTACTGGAAAATGTTTCCTTAAAATTTTCCAAATTCCCCGTGTTAGGCAGTGACAAGCAAATCTACTGCGAAAATGCAACTTCACATGTTAGGCCCTACATTCCAGATAGTTTCCGTTTTCAAATATTCCGTTTAATTCACGATTTAGCTCATCCTAGCATTAGAACCACTAATAAAATGATCACTTCGAGGTATTTTTGGCCTTCTATTAGTAAAGATATCACTAAATGGAGTCGCTGCTGTTTAGCATGTCAGAAAAATAAAATTTCCCGTCATGTTAAAACCCCTTTCGGCTCATTTCCTATTCCTTCCGAAAGATTCGAAACTATTCATCTCGATATTATTGGTCCTTTCCCTCCTTCAAAAGGGTTTAGATATTGCCTTACGATAATCGATCGTTATTCTCGATGGCCTGAGGCAATTCCGTTAACCAATATTTCAGCTGAAACATGCGCTGAAACCCTTTATCGGGAGTGGATTTCTCGCTATGGAGTACCCAAAATCATAATAACCGATCAAGGCAGGCAGTTCGAATCAACGCTTTTTAACGAACTTTCAAAATTTCTAGGATTTAAACACAACAGAACTACTTCTTATCATCCTCAATCGAATGGTTTTATCGAACGTTGGCATCGAACTTTAAAAGCAGCGATTAGAGCTTACGAACGAGATTCATGGTCCGATGTTTTACCTTCAGTTTTACTTGGTTTGCGAACGACATTTCGGGAAGATTTTATCGCCACCCCTGCCGAACTTTTATATGGCCAGCCCTTAAGACTGCCTGGTGATTTTATCCAACATCATCCTTATTCTCAAAATGTTTTGCAAAGCTCTTTTGCAAAGCATCTAAGAAATTTATTCGATAACATTTCCCCTGCCCCGGCCTCCAATCACTCTAAAACTAAATTTTTCAAATTTAAAGATTTAAATACTTGCTCTCACGTTTTGGTTCGAAGTGTTTCATCTAAAGGTTCTTTCGAAAATTGTTATAAGGGACCTTTTCCTGTTGTAGCCAGAGATCAACATTATTATACTTTACAAATTAAGGGTAAAAATAGAAATATTTCCTTAAATCGTTTGAAACCTTGTTTTGTCGCATCCACTGGTGAGGCCGCCGAAGCTTCGATTTCAACGTTGTCACAGGGAGATGTTGATGTCGCCAAAGAAAATTTTGAGTGCAAGGATCAGCCAGCGACTGATCACTCCTTTAATCTAAATAATGAGCCAGTGCCTTTTAGTAACGGAGACACTCAAAATTTTCTCTATAAAAAACGAATAAGCTTTTCGATCACATAACGAGACTTTTAAAATAAAATCTAAATGACCACCTTTCTATTTATCTTTCTCGTTACACTGGAAGGGGGATGTTGTGGCGGTTAACGGTTAATTTTGAACAATTCCAAATTAATTTATATGTAGCTAAAGAACTTTACAAAATGAGGAAAATATTAAAAATCCAAGTAGCTTCAGATCAAAGTAGTTTCAGATCAGAGTAGTTTCAGGAAAAAGTTTAACTTTGTAATAGAAAATTTTTAATAATCAAGTTAGTTCGAAACAGATAGCCAGTCAGTTATTACAAAAAATCAAAAAAGGAAAAGGCTGTAAATAAAAATATAAAATAAAAACCAATTAAAAGAAACTACTGAATAAATTTATTACTAAACCAATAACCAATCGAAAAGGAATCGTTAAACAACTAAATTATAGCGCGATATCAAATTTACAATTCTGCGCTCAACAACATAATTAAGGAGGATTTTTTCACATCCCCGAAGATTACACCCCAGCATTTGTGTGGTGTCTTGTTGGGGTAAAAACAAGAAAGCCCCAACAAAAGCATTCTGAAAAAAATGTTAACTTTTGTTCTTGACCTAATGACTTCTTTTAATGACAGATTTTCCTTTGACACTAATACATATTTTACATTATTGGAAAGGGATTTATAATAAAAATCCTGATTTGGGTCGCTTAGCACAAGTAGCTTTAGCTGTTCCAGTAACCCAAATTTCCGTTTAATGGGCATTTAGTGCTCTTTCGACGATTTTAACAAAAATGAGAGCAAAATTGTCGAAGGAAATAATTAAAAATATTTTGATAATAAAACTGAACAGCAATGTACTGAATAAAATATATATTGAAACTTTATAATAAGTCATTAATTCATAATAAATATGAATATAATAAATGTTGATCAATTTTTATTTCAAGTGGTATAATATTTGATTCGAGAATGTTTCTTTTACGAATAATTCGCGAGCGAAAAATATATTTCAATTCCCTAAAAATAAATTTCGCTCGCGAACGGAGAATTTAGGAAATAAAACTCGTTTCAAAAAATTCGCGAGCGCATTCAAAATATAATTCTTTGCTTATGATTCGCTCGCGAGCGAATTTAATTTTTTCGGTTCTCCGTACCGTGGCTTAGATATCGGCTTGCTTAGAAAATTTAAAATTTACTCACATCATAAATTTTCCAATACATATCAGAGCCCTGCTGAAATCTGTACGAGTAGGTTATATCACCGTTATTTACATTCTTACATTTCAGTTATATATGTAGTGGAAAAAGCTTCATTCGAAATTAAATTTCGAACTTCAAATTTGTCTTCACTTAAAATCATGAATTGGTACAAGTATGGCCATCTATCGTGCTAATGTTAGGTCCGAGCTGACATATCTATTTCTTTATATAATCAATGGTTTTAGTTAGTTCCAATTCGATACCTTTGATCATAGATAAGATACAGATGTCGAGTGGCCATATAGCAAAATGGTTCCGGATATGCTTATTTGTAATGGGTGCCTTTTCACCTAGCGCCATCTGTAGAATAAAACAATTATATGAGAAGTTAATTTACTCGCTAAGGGTTCGTTGCCTGGATTAAATAAAGCACATATGTATGAATAAAAATAAACTTTGCGGCATTTAGATCAATAGCTGCGTTTTTTTCAATCGGATCAAGATCTAGATCAACAAGAAATGAAAAAAACGATCTGGATCAGCATTTGTTTGGTTTGAGAAGTTGGCAAACCTGCCTTCGTGAAATGTCAAAACAAAAGTCAGTGACAAGTCAGTGGAAAGAATAAGTTTTGTAAGAACTGAATAAATAAAAATGCAGGAAATGGATTTGTTAATTGAGGTATGCATTTCTCGAAAGCTATTGGTTAAAAAGTTAATGAAATTTGCTTTAAGCTTTTAAAATCTGAGGAAGAATTTCCAGAAAACAGCCAGAATGATTTTGATTTGGAAGAAATGTCTTCGGATACATCTTCATCTGATTCTGAGCCAGAAGAACACTCACAATCAGTTACCACTTTCATGGAGGTCATCAACGACTTCAGTATTTCAAAAACAATTTCGTTTAAATCGGTCCACCGTAACTCAGCTAAAAGGTTTTATTTGTTTTGTTTACAATGCTTTGTGAATCTAATTACTGAAACTTTAGATTTATACGAGACGTCCGATGTGGTGAGAAATCAACAAAAAGGAGGACGAAGTTCTGTTGGCGTAGAAAAGGAGCTCTACGTTTTTTTGTGGTATATGGGGAATACGAACACATTTCGAGAATTAGGTAATTTGTTTGGAATATCCAAATCGGGAGCCTGGAATGTGGTCAATAAAGTATCCAGTTGGATTATATCGATTGGCCACAATTACGTTAAATGGTCTTCCCAAGAAGACGTCCCAAATATCGCAGCTCTGTGGGAGCAGAAAAAAAAAATCCCAAACGTAATTGGGGACATTGATTGTTCCCATATTAAAATAAAAGCTCCACATGAGAATAAAGAGAGCTATTTTAACCGGAAACATTATTATAGCCTTCATTTGCAAGGAGTTGTTGACATAAATAAGAAGTTTATAGATATTTTTGCCGGTGAACCAGGATCTCTGCATGATAGTCGCGTTTTAAGAAAATCTGAATTATATAATGAAGCACATGCAAATAAGGACCGAATATTTCCCCACAATTATTTTCTGCTTGGTGATTCAGCATATCCACTTTTAGATTGGATTATACCACCATTTAGAGACAACGGTCACCTACCGCGTGAGGCGCACGTCCAGGGTCGTGTTCATCCCCAAACCGGGCAGAGGCAGCTACAAAGTGGCGAAAGCCTTTCGCCCTATCTCGCTCACGAGCTTTCTAATGAAGACTCTGGAAAAAATGCTGGACGAAGTTATAAGAACTACCTTCTTGAAGGAAACCCCACTGCACGTTGCTCAACATGCATATCAGAAGTGGAAATCCACTGAGTCCGCATTACACCACACAGTTGCCTTCGTTGAGAAGGCACTACACTATAAAAACCTTACCCTTGGTGTCTTTCTAGATATCGAGGGAGCGTTCGATAACACCAACTTCAGTGCAATAGCGGAAGCCTTGCAGAAGCACGGTGTTCATCAAACAATATCCAGGTGGATAAATAACATGCTGGAAAATAGAATCATATCCACCACAATCGGCGACTACGAAGTCAATAGGAAAGCAGGCAGGGGCTGCCCACAGGGCGGCATCCTCTCCCCGCTATTATGGTGCCTGGTCGTGAACGAACTGGTTGATGCACTAAATAGCGAAGGCTATTTCACCATAGCCTATGCAGACGATCTAGTGTTATTGGCCAGGGGAAATTACCTGAGCACCTTATGCGAGCTTCAACAACAGGCTCTATCCATGGTGGAAGATTGGTGCAATAAAAGAAATCTATCCGTGAATGCGGATAAAACTACTGCACTAATCTTCACTAACAGGAGGAAACTGGAAGGCTCAAGAACTCTTCAGATCTTTGCAAAGAGATCAAATACTCCGACAGCGTCAAATACCTCGGAGTGACGCTGGATAAAAAACTGAACTGGAAACTGCATCTGACTGAACTGTAAAACTCAAAAAGCAATAGCGACTTTTTGGCAGTGCAGAAGAGCGTTCGGCACTACATGGGGCCTTAGCCCCAGGATACTTCACTGGATCTACACCGCAGTTATCAGACCCTGCATCTGCTACGGCGCTGTAGTCTGGTGGCCCACAATAAGGTCAGGCCCATCCCTGAAAACCCTTAATAAGGTTCAAAGAATGGCCTGCCTAACTATTACGGGAGCGATGAGAACTACACCAACGGCAGCCATTGAGATGGCCCTGTCTCTCACTCCGCTTGACATCATTGTGGCAAAAGAAGCGATGAAAACCGCCCTCCGCCTGCATGTATATAACCTTTGGCTAACGAAACACCTGCAGGTGGGGCACCTAAAGATCTGGGATAAGCTTAACAAAATTGACAGTAATGTCCTGATGATCCCAGACAAAACCACTTCTCAAATATGCCCTTGCAGAAGGTATAAAATTATTTTCCCATCAAGAGAGGCATGGCGAGAAAACCTCTCAACATACATATCGTCAGAGAACAACTCCGTATGGTTTACAGACGGCTCCCTGGCAAACGGCCTAAGCGGAGTCGGGGTGTATGAACTTACGGAAGACCTGCGAATATCGATATCCACAGGTAGATTCACGACGATATTCCAGGCTGAGATTCTAGTCATCAGTACATGTGCCAACGTCATACAAGAAAAAGACATTCGGGAGAAGAACATTTACATCTTCTCAGACAGCCAAGCAGCCCTTAAAGCTCTTGACTCGAATGTTATATCCTCGAAAATTGTCGGTGAATGCAAAAATTCACTAAACAAGATTGCCGCGACCAACAGCGTTGCGATCATATGGGTCCCTGGCCACAGCAACGTCAGTGGCAACGACATAGCTGACTTCCTGGCCAAAGAAGGATCAAGTAAACCCATGATAGGCCCAGAGCCATACGTGGGACTAGCATCCTCTTTCACAAACCTCATTTTTGAGAATTGGGCTCTAAACGAGCAAAATAAAAGATGGATCGCTAGACAAGACTGCAAACAGTCAAAGATTCTCCTCAACAAAGTTGACCGAGAACTAAGCAAATGGCTGATGCAGTGCAGTAGGGGCGTTGTCAGCCTAGCGCTCAGTGTCATTACTGGACACTGCAGGCTGAACAAACACCTTCACAACATGCACATTAGTCAGACGCCATTGTGCAGATGCGAACGCGAGGAGACAATCGCCCACGTTCTCTGCGATTGTCCCCTCTACTTCAAAGCAAGGGCCGAGATATTCGGCGCTCATATAGTAGCCAAAAGTGAGCTACAAACGCTGAAGCTGCCCACAATCCTGAGTTTCGTTCGACGAACTAAACGTCTTACGGCTCACGAAGGGCAACTAGATTAAAACTGATGACAGACCTTCAACTGAGGTACGTACAATGGGCCACATGGCCTAAGTATAGGGTTATCACGCCCGCCTCATGAAATCTACATCTACATCTACCGCGTGAGGCAGTGCAGTTTAATGTGTTGCATTCTTCGGCACGAATTGTAGTGGAAAGCGCTTTCGGCATGCTCAAAACACGATTCAGACGACTGCTTCATTTCACTGAGCAAACAAATTTAAAATTAGTGGTCAATCTAATTGTTTCGGGTTGCATATTGCCACAGACAAATAATAATACAGATTTCGCCTCGGCATAGGAACACGAGAACGCATTTCTTTTTCTGCAGATTTAAACAAGTTCGGGTGAAAATGTTTCAGCAATATGAATCGAAGCTGGAGCCTCTGCACTTGCCCACTTGGTCGAGCGTCAGGACACGAGAGCAGCGAGGTGTTCGTGGGCGCCGGCTTGAATGAAAGTGAGGCGTGAGGGAATTTCAATGTTGCAATGGTTCCATCATATTCTGCATCAATACCACTGATGCAGGAAAAGGAAAAGAGAATGCGCAAAGCGATTATTCACGCCAACATAAAGAAATAGCGAAGCGAACGGGTTCGCTGGTATTTGATTATTTACGTTGACGACTTCGGCCCTTTTTTAATTGAAAAATTATCAATTTTGGCACAGATATTCTTCTTATTGACGACTTTGGCTACGTTTCAGGATTCATTATATGAATATTGTTTATGCGCTTATTTGTGACAATAGATTGCTGAAAAGGTAGCTCCTCGGAGATTCAGGTTGAGCCAATACTTTGTGGACATATGTATGTAAGATAAGAATATTTCCGATTTGTAGCGCATGTTAATCGTTTTCGAGATATTAAAACTTAATTATTATCAAGAAGTCCAGCTGGTTTATTATTTGTCTGTGTCGTTAGTCACTCGAGGTGGTTCGCGGAAAAAGAAAGACAGGTTTCTCGGAAATATTAATCTAATCAAGTAACAATAAATAATAATAAGGATGAATTTAAGTGGAATATGAGTTTAAATTTATAGAATATGGCTTTTTACATTACATATTTATGTATTTTTACTATTTCAAAAAGTAATAATCTTAGATTATGTGTAGTATTTTTTTAGTTTCTTCCTTTTAACCTTGGCAAGTGCTTTCTTCTCTGTTCGATAACGGTCAATAGCCCATGTACAATATTTTCTTAATAAAACTTAATGAATTAGTTTAAAATAAACAGATATTTATTACTGAAAAGTATTTTATTTTAATATTAGGCTACAATTAATATTCGCATATTAATGTCTCGGAGTAGAGAGAAGTAGTACAGACTAGATTAAAAAGAAAAAAACAAAGTTGTTCAAAGGCGACTGAATTCAAAATTTTTAACATTCCCCCTGAATTCAAGCCTTATTTCACTAGTTACAATACATAATACATGATATAATTCAATGCTTATTTATAACAGAGAATTATGCAAATGCATGCCAAGTTTAGACCTTATAAAATGAAATTTATCTTTTGACAATCCTTTTGTAAATATGTCAGCATACTGATTATCGCTACTTACAAACTTTAATATAATTGATTTTGAAATATATTTTTCCTTAATGAAGTGATATTTAATGTCAATATGTTTGCATCTTTTGTGAAAGTTTATATTTTTAATGACACTGATAGCACTTTGGTTGTCCAAATGAAGACACATTGAGTCCTGTTTATATTCACCAATGTCACTTAACAATTGTTTTATCCACATTGCCTCTTTACTGGCGGCACAAGCTGCCATGAATTCGGCTTCAGTTGTCGACAAAGCCACTGTTCACCTTCGCAAAAATATTCACGAAAGTTGCAATTTCGATGTACATTCTCACGAAAGTTTTCACACGCCAAGCACATTCTTTGATGAGCCCAGACGCAACTTGAGTTCTTTGCATCTGCACACTCAACGTAATTTTGTCTGCCGCTGTAAGCGGAGCTTCACACGTGCAGAAAGCTTTCGTGAGAATCAACTCTAAAAATTTGTGTATATAGGGAAGTACCAAAATAAACACGACAGGGTCCACAAGAAATCATCGCCGTTTTCATTATTCCCTTCGCTATTGTTTTGTTCACATGAAGCATAGGTTTGGCACCTAGGCATTATTATCTTCAGCAGGTTATCAAGGTTTTGAACTTTGGTAAATTCATCGTTAATCCAAGGTATTGAACTTTGGTAAATTCATCATCAATTATTTGGGGAGTCAAGGTATTGAACCTTTGCTCCTATCTATTGCGGGCGGCAAAAGAGTCGTTCGTGTTTTAAAAACATTGGTGACCCCGACGTGATATCAACACGCATCAGTCGCATCAGTCGCATCAGTCTCAACACGCATCAGTCTTAACACACCTCAGTCTTAAGTCAGCATCAACCTCAAGTCATCATGGAGGAATTAGCAGATCAACAGAGGAAAACCGGGAGTGATCTGCAGACAATCATCGCCAATTAAAAAAAAATTTATCTAGTAGTCAAACTCAAACACTTCAGTACTATCGTGAAAGTTCGAGGCGCCTTGAGGAAACCTGGGCAACGTTTGAGGAAACAGATAATCTTATCCGCACCAGACATGGGGATCAGCTAAATCACCCGTACTTCAAGCAGGGTTTCTATGACGGAATCAGGGACCTGTACGAGAACTATTCTGAAACATTTCAGGAACAAATCCGAAGGTTGGAAACAACAGCAAACACGCCAGCAGCTGAAGCGGATCCGCCATCGGAAGAAAATTCAATTGTGAAGCCGAAAACTCCACTAGCACGCCAGTCAACTCCACCTAGTGAGGGGATCATCAAGAACATCAGGAAACAATCAGTGCTGTGTGAATCCTTGTCAAGATTGTTAAACAAGTGCATCGAACGTGATCAATCTGTGTCAAAACAAGCATGCGAGGAACGAGCAGCCACAATCGGGCGCTACTGGTCTCAAATCGAGGACATACATTTCAGCATATGTGAAGCCACGGAAGACCCAGCAGCACAAGGCTACAATATAGATCGATATTTTAGCCTAGAGGAACAAATTCATGATGAATTAATTCATTTATCAGAGAAGTTGGCATCAATTGCGACACCTACTTCTCAACCAAATCAAAACACATATTCAATGATGAAATTGCCGAAGATAGTACTCCCCAAATTTAACGGGGACTATTCTAAATGGCAACAATTCTACGACCTGTTTCATCAAATGGTCCACATTCAGCCATTAGGACCCTGTCAAAAGATGTGGTACCTGAAAACCAATTTGGAAGGTGATCCCGAAAAGCTAATACGCCACTACACGCTATCGGACGAAAACTACGCTGCGGCCTGGGAGACGCTAGTAAATCGCTACAACAACAAAAGGTTAATTGTGACGGCGATGCTCAACAAGCTTCTCTCTGTGGTTGTAGCAATTGAGGAATCTGCTCACCATACTGACTGCGAACATTATGTCGGGCCGACTCACTATGGCCAGATGCATGAGAGATGTTCTTCTCGTACTCTCCATCTCCCTTCTGTAGCTTCATGTGAGGGTCGACTGGAACAGTGTTGGGATTAGCATTTTTCATTTCAAATCTGTTTAAAATTCGTTCTATATATTTAGTCTGATGTATAAATATGCAATTACTAAATCTTTCTATTTGCATTCCCAAATAATCCCAAAAAAAAAAAATTAAAATTTTTCTAAGAACAAGTGTTGATAGGAAAAGAATGGCTCTGGCAAATATTTATGTAAACGAAACCTTAAATATTATTTTAAAATTCAGCAACAAAAAGAACTGATATCTTCGAATATTACAAGAAATTAAGACTTTCTCTGATAACTGATGGAGAGGGAGGGTGCACTACACGTCAGCACGAGAGAAACAGCAAAAGAAACCAACGATTCTCTTCAAGACTATCAACAGCCCGCTTTTGCGTACATATACCTACATACTTGTTACAAAATAAATTATGAAATTAAAAATGTTTCTTAATTTGACTGCTTTTGTCACATCCCCGTTAACCTTAGTACTAACACCTTAAATTGTAACCATATAGACCCTGCCTACTTACCTACTGGCAGTAGGTACATATTGCGAAATTATATGTTTTTTTTATCTCATTTTCCATTTTCATTGCTATTATTTTATCAATTATTTCAATATAATTTTCCTTCCTCAGCGAACTAATTCTGGGGGTACGATCTAAATTTTAAAATTTCGCTAAAAGCGGGCTGAAATGATGTAAAATATTGCATGTAATCTTTAATTGATATTCTCCTATTTTTAGTTCAGGGCAGGGAAGGGCATCCCCCGACGAATTTTCTTTGGTTACTTACCTCCTTTTAGTCGGGGGGTTTTAAAACTTTATTTAATCCTTTTTCTATTACGACGTTTATATCCGTCGTGGGTTTTTTCAAAATTTTTAATTTTGTTTCTTTTCCTTTCGATGTCCCAATCCTGCAAATTAAAAATTGAATTAGAAATTTTACTTTATTTAAGCACATTTATAAAATACCATCTTTGTTTATAAAATCCTTTAAAATTTTAATTTTTTCATCATCGTTTCTTTTCACTTCCGCCATAAATTGATTGAAGCGCTCTTGTTTGGCACTTTCCGCACGTTCAAAATGCTGTTCCCTCATCTCCTTTCGCTTTAAATATTTAGTTTTTTCAGCATACCAATCCCTTTTGCAGAACCTTTTGGCTGGACGTTAGGATAAAGATGGGAATGAGGATGGGGAGGGTGACTGTGAGGTGAGAATGGAAGTTGATGGGGTTGGATTGCATAAAGGGGAAGTCGTTGGAGATGGTGACTGAGGGGAAAGATTTGAAAATGATGATGAAGGACATGGAGGTGGTAATACCTGAGCCGGTTCTGCATTTTCGGTTGCAATTAGAGCAACAATTGGAACTCCCCTTAAATTGAGGGTGTGAGAATTTGATATGTTTGGCTGAGCGCCAAAAATGTCATCCATCTGCTCTTCGAATGGAACAACAATTGGGCTTCCGCCTGTCAACGTATTCCCATCCTTGCCGCTTTTGTATGCTCGCTGGAGATTCTTCATCTTGATTTGCAAGCATTCCACCGTAGGTGGTTGCGACTAAGGGGCAATAATTGTCAAAAACTTTTTATTTAATAAAGTTTTTTGTAACTTACAAACACATTCTGGGATATAAAGTCCTCTAAAACATTTTGCATCGCAAATTTTTTTTTCCTGGGATGTTCAAACTCGGCTCTCCTAGCAGCATAGCATGCTAAAAGAGCTTTCGTCTCTGCATTGCTCCACATACGTCTTGATCCAGGAACTCTAAAATTAAAAATATTAATGCCTTAAACAGGAGGAAGCAATCACTTTCTCTCGCATCTGTACTTACTTTTTCTTAGCTATTACTTCGGTCATTGCTACTTTCAGGACTACTTCACTTTGATATAATAACTCTGAACAAAAACAAACCGCGATTCTCTGTAACGTCTAATAAGCAAATTGTCAAATCTTAATGCTGCCAACCTATAAAAGACGAAAAAACGACACAAGCGCCTCTCGTAGAATATTTTGTAACCAACACGTTCAGATTTAGATCCAGATCCATATAAAAGTGTGGATCACGTGCTGTTGTTGTAACTACGTTAGGAAACTGATCTAGATCTTGATCCGATTGAAAAAAACGCAGCTAATGTTGCCCTACACATTGCATAATTAAATGAAAATGTGTGTGACGATGAAATAGCTTTTCGTATGGATTAAAAAAATCCGCAGATATGTATTGTAAGTTCTTGGTGCGCGCATTTTGTTCAGGACTGCTCCAAAAAAGAACTCGCTGGGATTATATGCCGCGCCCGCGTAATAATGAGCCTGAAAATCAAATACACTTAGTACGTGACCCAGACAATTTTGATAAATTAAATGTAAAACTTGCAGTTCAAGTCCTTAGCAGGCAAGTAGCAATAGGAATTCAATTAGGAATTGACCTGAACATCTTTTGCGAGGAAGATATTGAATCAGCAAAATACACTTCGGAATCAATTAAAAGATTAAGGACGTTCCCAAAGGAAAGAGTCTGGCTGTGACTACCAGAGTGACTAGAGACTAGACGTGATTAGAATCTGAAGCAAAGGAAACTTGAGCTGTATAACGGTAAAGTACCGTTGTGAAGTGCGCGGTTGTTAATCAGAGAATATTTCTCTGGAAAAATAATTTGGTGCAGTAGATCTGATAAAAAAAAAACAATATAAAGAAGCGCTGAAAAGCCTGGGCGCGAATGCGCCAGGAAGGCGCAAAAAGTAAGACATACAAGTCTCCGTACAAAAGTAAAAATAAGCACACGGGGAATAAATTCAAAAAACGTTTAACAAAATTAATGGAGGAGGGTGCGAAAGTTATTGCACCCTCCCCAGAAGACACGGCGATCTGTGGTGGATCGGGACTCCAGGGCAGTCAACAGGAGCATGATGAAGAAAGGATACCCCCTACAATGGCATGCTTGATGAACAGCAGTGGTAACTCGATGGAGATATCCCAATTGGAGCTAAATGCAATCAGGACCCTGCAGCAACTAGAGAGGAAGGCCCCGGCAGCACATGGAACTTCGCCTGGCCAGGTGAACTTAACTAAAAAAGAAAAAGTTTTACCGTTACAGCTATCTGGGACAATGAGGCAGAACATGAGCGAAAATTTCGAGGCCCGTTATAACGGTGACGCAGGATTAGGACAAAAGGAGGAAGAAGCCAACAAATTAAGTTCAACCTATCCATTCCATGCACAAGGATGGAAAGTTATTAGCAAAAAAAATAACTCCAAATTAAAGAAGAAGGCATTTCATCGGGGAACTCCTCCAGCCGGTGGACATCCCAAGCCAGCCATACAAGAAGACAACCGATTCAGCAGATTCAGCATAGATGAACTTGACGATATGGACCTAGACGTGAGTGATAGTTCTAATGATGGTAGTCATAGTCTTAATAAATATAATAAAAATAGTATAAGGAGGGAGATCAATAAGGGTCTAAATAAAACATCTGTAAATAAAGATAGGGCTGAGGGGGAGGATACAAGAAGGGCTAAAATTAATAACAAAGTACCGCCGATAATTGTTAAAGATTGTTCCATTAAAACTCTTAACACCCTACTTGACAATAATAATAAAAAAGAAAGAATTATTAATTATAACTCGGGAGTAAGCAAAATTTATTGCGAAAATGAAGAGGTAAGAAGAGAATTGATAGAGATCTTCAAACAGAAATCTCTCGAATATTTTACGTATTCTTCCCGGGAAGAAAAACCAATTAGCATTTTACTTAAGGGAATACATGAAGACCTCAGGAATTGGCATTTTTCAAGATTTATGGTCAGGTTGGCTTCGCGCAATCTTCTGGCTACACGATATAAAGCCTTGATGTGTTCATCTAGAGTTTCAGACACTATGATTAAATCATCCAAGTATGTAAAAACATGTTCTTCGCTTGGAGTAAATAACCGATCCATCAAACGTTGTTGTGTGGCCGCACTGTTGCACAGACCAAACGGCATTACTTTGAATTGCCACAGGCCGTGGCCTGGCACACAAAACGCTGTTTTTTCTTTGGATCTTTTACTCAAAGGAATCTGCCAGAAAGCGTCTTTCAGATCAATAGAGGACAAAAACTTAGCTTTTCCAAGTTTGTTTAGGATCTCAGCAATCCGAGGTAGAGGATATGCACACTTCACCGTGACTTGGTTTAACTTGCGACTATCTATACATAGTCGGTCCTTTCCGTTAGACTTTTTGACCAAGACCACAGGAGAGCACCAAGGGCTTACTGAAGGTTCAATCACCTCTAATCTTTTCATACGCTCTAGCTCTTTACCGAGCCTTTGCGCAACTGCTGGTGAAACTTGGTATCCTCTTTGGACTATAGGCTTAGCATCACCAGTATCAATGTCATGTTCTATAATGGTTGTTCTGCCTAGCTTATCAGAACTGAGAGAGTTAAATTCTTTTAGGCAGCTCTTAACTCGGTACCGCTGGGAAGGAGAAAGATTTTCAATATCTAGAATATGACTTTCGCAAGGGTTAGTTTCAAGGCTAAAACAGGACCAATTTCCCTCAACATTTCTTATGCCCGTTCTCCAATTGCGAACCAACCAACTACGACCCACCGAACGAAAAAGCTCAACCCCGTGTAAAGTATAAGCCCTTGCCTGTAGTTGTGCCCTGCCAGCTGCGAAAACACAATCGGGCAAATGTTAAATGTGGAAGTTTTTACCACTTTTTAAGCGGACAAACTTATCAATTTAACTTTTAATATTCTCCTGAAACTACCGCGCACATTTTTATAAGTGCTCCGTGTTATAATTAGTGCACTGATGTTTTCACAACCGGCGAAAAAGCTGCGGCGACGTCACTATTCTGGTACAATATCGTTGCGGAATGGGGGACTATTACTTTTGGTTAAACGCACACATGTAAAAAGTTAGCTCGGTTGACCAAAACACAAGCGAGAGAGAAGATGACTCTAATAAGAAAATGGAAAGCGATGGCACGATGTTATTTGGTTCGTAGTTGGTCGGTTCGCAATTGGAGAACGGGAATTAGTGATTTCAAAAGCTTTCCAGAAATTTACGCCGAAGATGAATTCTTGTTTTAACGTTGGGATTGCCAAAGCTTCAATTACTTCAAACTTGTTATTAAAATTAATAGGCACAGAGTACGCTCCAGTTATATTATGTGCAGTGCTGTCTACCGTTTTAATGGTCCCCGTTTTGAATTTTTGCAGACTCAAACCTAAATCATTCAATAATTTCATCCCATATTTTCCGACGACGGTTTTGCTGGCGCCACTGTCGAGCAAACCGTCAACCTGTGCACCTAGGATCCGGACTTGAATGAATGGCCTCTCATCATTTTGGTTAGTGGTAAGGATATTTTTTATTTTTGTGGACTTAGTTTGAATTCGAGCGTTCATGTCCACAGTAGAACGTCTCGGATTTAGTTTTCCTGGGACTGAGACAGAGCACTGTCTTGGAAACGCACCCTGCGATTCGGACTCGCACTACGCGGGCTACTCGTTGTGAATGACGACGGACTCTGACTCCGATTTCGAGTTTGATGGAAATTCGAAGCACGCGGTCTCTGAGGCATACTTTGATAGTTCTGGGTATTGTAATGCCAGCTATCTGCTCTTTTGTCAAATGTGCGATCCACATTTGCACCCTCACGATTCTTTGAATAATAAACATTGTTGTCGTATTGCACTCGATTGGTTTGAGAGTTCTGACTTTGGTTCTGCGATTTCCACGCGTTATCTTTTACAGAATTAGGTTCTCCCCCAATATAGCTTATGCCATTATCTCTCGTATAACGCGACCGATTTAGACCATAATCATAAGAATAATGCCCGTTCTCCAATTGCGAACCGACCAACTACGAACCAAATAACATCGCGCCATCGCTTTCCATTTTCTTATTAGAGTCATCTTCTCTCTCGCTTGTGTTTTGGTCAACCGAGCTAACTTTTTAAATGTGTGCGTTTAACCAAAAGTAATAGTCCCCCATTCAGCAACGATATTGTACCAGAATAGTGACGTCGCCGCAGCTTTTCCGCCGGTTGCCAAAACACCAGTGCACTAATTATAACACGAAACACTTATAAAAATGTGCACGGTAATTTCAGGAAAATATAAAAAGTTAAATTGAGAAGTTTTTCCGCTCAAAAAGTGGTAAAAACTTCCACATTTAATATTTGCCCGATTGTGTTTTCGCAGCTGACAGGCACAACTACAGGCAAGGGCTTAATACTTTACACGGGGTTGAGCTTTTTCTTTCGGTGGTTCGTAGTTGGTCGGTTCGCAATTGGAGAACGGGCATAATGCCCGTTCTCCAATTGCGAACCGACCAACTACGAACCAAATAACATCGCGCCATCGCTTTCCATTTTCTTATTAGAGTCATCTTCTCTCTCGCTTGTGTTTTGGTTAACCGAGCTAACTTTTTACATGTGTGCGTTTAACCAAAAGTAATAGTCCCCCATTCCGCAACGATATTGTACCAGAATAGTGACGTCGCCGCAGCTTTTTCGCCGGTTCTCAAAACATCAGTGCACTAATTATAACACGGAGCACTTATAAAAATGTGCGCGGTAGTTTCAGGAGAATATTAAAAGTTAAATTCATAAGTTTGTCCGCTTAAAAAGTGGTAAAAACTTCCACATTTAACATTTGGCCGATTGTGTTTTCGCAGCTGGCAGGGCACAACTACAGGCAAGGGCTTATACTTTACACGGGTTTGAGCTTTTTCGTTCGGTGGGTCGTAGTTGGTTGGTTCGCAATTGGAGAACGGGCATAAGAGTTTGGATATCTCTGAGGAAAATTCGGAGAAGATTGACGTCGATAGTGTACTTGATAACCAGGGTTTATCGTGTGGTTGGGACGAACAGAGCTGAGGTTTCGACCAAGATCTAGCCTGGAAAAGCGTTTTTCGTCGTAGGCAAGTGAACGTTCATTAAATTCAGCTTGGCTTTCGCTGTCTTCGATCTTACGACACGCGCTCGAAAGCTGATCGACTGTCTCGAAGTCCACCAAAGAGACTGCTCTCAAATAACTTGGTAGTAAATTATTTCGAATGATTTTCACGCGATATTTTTCCGAAGGGATATGTTGAAGACGTAAGAATTGATCCTCCATAAAAGAAATGTATTGTGTCATTGTCTCGTTCGGCTTCTGTTTTCGACTACGAATAAACTCCAGTAGCCTTTCGGACTGACTATGGGGCTCAAATTCTTTTAGAAAACACTCAACAAATTGGCGGTAGGACTGAAATGTATAGTGTTTCCGTCTATACCATTTCAAAGCAGTACCGTCCAGTATATCGGATATAGATTGCAGCAGTTCATCTCCCGAAACTTGTCTGGAAATGGCAAAATCTGCGACTCTCTGTAAAAATTCTGAGGCCGATTGAGTTTTATCGTCACCAGAAAAGGAGATCTTCCATTTATACAACTGGGGCATGGATTTTGTATCCTTTCGCATCCCTGGAAGAGTTTGTGGTACTAGGATAGAAGTGTATTCCTTCCTGACCGGACTTACGTGGAAATTTGTGTACGGATTTTTCGGAGTCTGAAGATTTTCGCGGGCAATATCCTTGTGGGTACTGCTCGCGATATTCTGTTCAAAATCAACGGGTTTATTATGGTGCTCAACTTGGTTATTTGGTATATTTACCGTAGCGTTTTTAATTAATGAATTATTTTTCCAGAGTCCTTTTCGTTTGCTTTCCACCCTTTGTTTCAGGCTTTCTGCTAACGTAAGGAGGTCTGGCTTGCTGTTCACCTTTTCATCGAGTTCATCCACGTTTACTCTTTGAATACGCTTGATCAATAACCTTACTCTAGCTTCCACACGTTCGAGTTCATCTTCCTCATTTATATTTGCATCCTCCGATAATTCTACAAGAAGTGCTTCACATTGTTGTAAATCTTTAGTATTTTCGATCGGCGATTTAAATTGCAACTGTTGCTCACCTAAACCCTCTTCCTTTTCGAGTTGCTTCATATACCACAGACGCTTTGATTATACAGAACATAGATATGGAAAGAACTGACTCGAAATGTTTTCCAGCTATCTCGTCAGGATTTATAGATGGCGCTGCTATGCTAGATTTGTGCATTCGGTTTAAGTATTTCAAGATGCAAACCTAAAAGTTTAGGTGTGAAAAAACTTTTTGGGCGTTCTCTTTCCCCCCCATCCACCCGTAGATTTTTTATACAAGCGCATACATATAGAGAGCTGCGCGTGCTCACTGCACATTTCCACGAAGAGCCACGGATCGAAGGCCAAATATGAAGGAAGGGATATGGTTTGGTGACTCGAACAATTTGACTATGCATTTTTATTTCTGTTCTTTTCACTTCATGTGAAGATTCTGTTGGAAGAGGACTGCGATTTGTATGTGACGATTGATTTGAGTTTTAAAATAATATTTGGTCTGGCTATTCTTTTGGATTACGAATTGGATATAGAAATATTTGATTATTTTAATTGTTGGATAATCAATATTGAATTTGCAAAGACGACTCTGGTTTTCACTTTGGCTTATTCTCTAGATACCTATCTATCTGTACTCATTTTGAGATTTTTATCGATTTTTTTGACGACAATTGGCATTCTTTTAGGTTAACGAAAATGACTTACTGTTGCGATTTTAAAAATTGCTTTAATAAGCATAATCCCGGTTCAGCTATTTCCTTTTTCAAGGTGCCATTTGACCATAGAAAAGGAGTTTGGCTTAAACATATGGTCAACAATGATATAAAAAAACAAATGTATGTTTGCGAAAAACATTTTTTTCCCAGGGATATTTGTGAATATTCCACTCGGAAGCTTCTTAAAAAAGATGCGATTCCGAAGTCATTTAGTGCCAGTATATGTTTATGCAAGGAAATTTTTATGGATCCTTTGTGTGAAAACATTTTAAGAGAGGGTAAATCAAAGGAAACTTATAAACCTACAGTTAAAAAAATCCTCAAAAGACCAAGAGAAGAAACTTCCAGTTCTGAGGAACTAGTAGTTAAAAAAAATACAGAGGATAAAACCTATATCAGGGATTATAAGATACCTTCGGTCCCTGAAACCTCTGATATATGTGAATGGCAATTTCCGGCAAATGAAAGTGCACAATCGTGTGAGGAAAAACCTCAATTTCGAAAAATTCCGAAATATGTTTATGCATCACCAAAAAAATCGGAGAAAGCCATTATCAGAAATAATGAAATAGAAGTTGTTGATAACTTACTTGTTGGAAAAAGTGATGAATTAAGAACTTTTGTAAAATCCCAGCTCTTCCATAAGAAAGGAAATAAATGGTCAGAAAATGAAAAAAGATTGGCTATTAAGTATTACTACCTTTCTCCAGTCCTTTATAAGCATATGCTTAAAACAGGTTTTGCATTACCTTCTGTTTCCACAATCTTAAAGTGGCATTCAGCTTTACGCTTCGGAACTGGTCTTTCAAATATGTTATTGGAAATGTTACAAAAAAAATTTGAAGAATTGGATAATCTGAATCGAAAATGCATTTTGTTATTTGACGAAATGAGTACAAAGAAGGAATTACAATATAATTCAAAAGACGACGTTATATTTGGCTTTAAGGACCTTTCAACTTTAGGAAGAGAAAATAAAGTTTCGTCTTCTATATTGTTGTTTATGTTAAGGGGCTTGAATCAAAATTGGAAACAGGCAACTAGCTATGTAGCGGGGCCTGTGAATGTAGAGAGCCTATTGAAAATATTGCAAGATGAAATAAGCAAATTAATAACAAGTGGTTGTGATTTAGTTGGTGTAACTTGTGACCAAGCTGCGACTAATCGCTCATGTTATAAAAATTTGGGAGTTACCGTGGAGCAACCTTACTTTTTAGTACAGGGAAAAAAAATTTATGCTTTTTACGATATCCCACATCTATTCAAAAGTATTCGAAATTGTTTATTTTCGAATAATATTCAAATAAATGATAAAATAGTATCGTGGGATATCATAAGGGATGTTTATCATTTTGATAATGGAAAAATAAGAGTAATGTATAAATTAACTGACACCCATATAAATCCCAAAAATTTTGATAAAATGTCTGTAAAAGTTGCTACTCAAGTATTAAGTCACACTGTTGCTTCCGCTATTTTAACTGCACTTGGACTTGGCTGTTTCGAAGGAGATAAAAAAGGTATTGCTTTAAATACAGCACATTTTATTTCCACTCTTAATACTTTATTTGATAATCTCAACAGTGTCATGAAATTTGCAAGGAATCCACACAAAAATGCCATATCTTCAAATAATAATATCGTAGATAATTTAAGGGAAGCGAAAAGTTACATTGGACAGTGGGAACATAAGGGGAGAATGAAACGTCCGTTCTGTTTTGATGGATTAATTCAAACTATCACAGCAATTGAAATGTTATGGGGCGATCTTCAAAAACAGCAAGAGTATTTTATCATTAGCCATATTCATCAGGATCCTTTAGAAAATATGTTCTCAATGATACGAGGCTTCAAAGGTTCTTATGAACGTAATCCTTCCGTTTACAGAGCATACAGAAATATAAAACAAATTATGTTCCAAAATGTATCACCTTCAGAATATTCAAGCTATGCTAATTCTCAATCAGAAAATTTAATTAACTTCAAACCAACTTCTGGAGAAGAGCAGGTTATTTTTGAGGATGTAGCTTGCAGTACTTCTGCTCTCGAAGAGGATATTTCTACTGAAGAATATTCAGAAATGCTTCAAGTAATATTTGATGCTGCTAGTCCACACGAAAAATTACAAAACAATGCCATTCTATATTTTTTCGGATACCTTTCGTATAAACTCGTTGATCGTACGAAGTGCGAAGCATGTAAATCCCATATGATAAATATTTCTCCTGATATTTCAAACAAATATCTTTTTATTCAGCACAAATCTTTTAACGCTTCTTCAAAATCTTATGGTTCACTTACTGTGCCTTCTGCGGAGTTTGAAGTGCAATTATCTATTATACATTGCGAGTTCCAAGAGAGGTTTTCTAAGGTAATGTGGGAAAATGATATACTTGAAAGGCATCTCTTTCCACCAATTAATGAAAAAATAAAACAATGGGCAGATTGTGAACATAAGCCCAATGTCTTAAAATATATATTAAAACTTTTAATATGGATAGAGATAAAAAATATTAATAAATCTCTAAAATCGAAAACCATGACTGCAAAATTAAATATTTTAAAGAATACAGAATAAATATTGCGAAAAAATTTTTATTTTCAAACAAATTCCGCTATTAGTTTAACACTTTTTATGTGTATGTGCAAACAAATTATATAGTTTTTTGAAGACTACGACCTAAACAGATTTAAGCATCATTCCTTTTTCGAAATTTTTTCATTAAAACTGCAATAGTATTTCCTAAAAATACCTAGAAATAGGGTAGGGCCTGCAACTTTGAAAAATTAACTCAACTTGTACTGATTAGTGGAGAACAACGTAAAGCAAACCATTTGTTAAAGCTTAAAACTAAAAGCTGGAGCTCACGCTGCTTTTGCTCATATATTTCAAATCGATACCCCTAACGCCATCTAGTGAAGTGACTGCACAAATGTTTTTCCATATCTATGTTCTGTATAATCAAAGACAGACGTTTACCGCGGAAGGTGAAGCTTTCAGGCTTCGCGCCTCTGATGAGCATTTCATAAGCCAACTCGGCTTCTGATGCCCATTCTCCAATTGCGAACCGACCAACTACGAACCAAATAACATCGCGCCATCGCTTTCCATTTTCTTATTAGAGTCATCTTCTCTCTCGCTTGTGTTTTGGTCAACCGAGGTAACTTTTTAAATGTGTGCGTTTAACCAAAAGTAATAGTCCCCCGCTCAGCAACGATATTGTACCAGAATAGTGGCGTCGCCGCAGCTTTTCCGCCGGTTGCCAAAACACCAGTGCACTAATTATAACACGAAACACTTATAAAAATGTGCACGGTAATTTCAGGAAAATATAAAAAGTTAAATTGAGAAGTTTTTCCGCTCAAAAAGTGGTAAAAACTTCCACATTTAATATTTGCCCGATTGTGTTTTCGCAGCTGGCAGGCACAACTACAGGCAAGGGCTTAATCAAAAACAATATATAGAAATAAGACGTCCCAACAGAGCAAATGTTCAGCGAGATAGCTTTTAGATCAGGGATCCGACTTCAGCGTAGAACTTTCGCTGTAGCCCACATTATTGTATGCTACTGTGGAGCTTCATGAGAGTGGGCAGGACAGACGCAGCAGAAGAGCTCTGAATGATATCATAGACAAATAAAGGGAAGGAAGGGTAGGGATATTTGGTGCGGTGGGGTGTGGGCGCTACATCAGGCAGCCAGGGACACGAAATATTTCAATAAATGTAGCGCTGCGCAAGGGGCTTGTGGGCCTACCCCAACGTGAAGCGTGAGGGAGTTGAATTTTTCTAGGAATCCTCTGAGTTGCGTGCTCTGCTCAATGAATGAATGAAATCTTCAAGGGAAAAAGACACACGGACAGATTCATGAGGTTTGAATTATCTAATGAAATTCCGATTTTGTGTTATTTAGGTGTTTTTCATTGACTCAAAAATTCGTTTAACGTTTGTAAATTTTGTTTGTTTTTAATTTCAATCTGCTAAAGATGCATTTTGGATTCATTGAAAGGAATTAATTAAATTTATTACTTGCTTCCAAGCTTGAAGTACAAAAGTCCGAGCTTGGAAGCAAGTAATAAATTTAATTAATTCCTTTTAATGAATCCAAAATGCATCTTTAGCAGATTGAAATTAAAAACAAAAAAAATTTACAAACGTTAAACGAATTTTTGAGTCAATGAAAAACACCTAAATAACACAAAATCGGAATTTCATTAGATAATTCAAACCTCATGAATCTGTCCGTGTGTCTTTTTCCCTTGAAGATTTCATTCATTTATTGAGCAGAGCACGCAACTCAGAGGATTCCTAGAAAAATTCAACTCCCTCACGCTTCACGTTGGGGTAGGCCCACAAGCCCCTTGCGCAGCGCTACATTTATTGAAATATTTCGTGTCCCTGGCTGCCTGATGTAGCGCCCACACCCCACCGCACCAAATATCCCTACCCTTCCCTATCGCAAACAGCTACGAACGAGCAGCTCAGAAAGAACCTCACCGAATTCCCAGATTCTCTTTTAGAGCCGAGATATATTATTTCTCTATGATATAAGTCAAATGGTAAAATCTGACGACACATTAACTTTACAATCTGAATCTTTAATTTTAAATAAAGATTATTCCGGTTTTGTGCTGCTGTTAAATTCAGCTATCGAAGGATTTTTATTATTTCCTTCTTTAGATCGATTTTGTGAAAATAAATTCTCAATTGGATCTTGATTTAATCTCAATGACAATAAATACGAAATTCCTTTCTCGGATGTAAAAAGATCATTACTTAGAAGAAGAAGTGCATTTACGGAATGCATTAAACCTTCAATGCAATAATTTTTTCCACGGTTAACTAACTTAAGACTATTTAAAAAATCGTTGCTAGCACATACATATATACGTACATATATGTATATTCTATAGCTTAAGCGCCAGGCATCACCCCCTTCTGCTCAAGTTCAGCGGGATTACCTACATATCATTCAGAGCTCTTCTGCTGCGTCTGTCCTGCCCACTCTCATGAAGCTCTACAGTAGCATACAATAATGTGGGCTACAGCGAAAGTTCTACGCTGAAGTCGGATCCCTGATCTAAAAGCTATCTCGCTGAACATTTGCTCTGTTGGGACGTCTTATTTCTATATATTGTTTTTGGCTTAATACTTTACACGGGGTTGAGCTTTTTCTTTCGGTGGTTCGTAGTTGGTTGGTTCCCAATTGGAGAACGGGCATGAGAATAAGTGGGCAATGTCAGAATATGACATTTTGTCCGCTATTGGAGACAAGCAATCAAATAAAAGCCCAGATGGTTGATTAACTTTGAAAGTTTTTACTCTTACTCTTTCTTAACCCTGTGCTAGCGTAGCAAGGTAAAGTATCTAAATCCTAACTTCTCTTACAAACTTGAAGATACTAATAACCAATTCCGAATCCGAATTTTAAAATCTAAATTCTAAATTTTCCAAAAGTTTCTAAATTTTGTTTTCAACTTTCGATTTTACTTTTGGGCTCCTATATTTTACTTCCTTTTAATTTTCAAAGCTTTAATTTTCAAATTGTTGTTTTTAATACTTCATACTATAATATATACAATAGGCCAACTTCCAATTACCAATTTTAATTAATTCTCAATTCTCAATTTAATTATTGGCTTTACTTTGAATAATGGCTAGCATCTGTGGGCAATAACCAGTACTTCTGTTTGTCTTTTATCTGATAATTCTAATAGCCTTTTTTTTTTGAATGTATTCTTAAATATTTTTATATTTTACTTTGCTTCTAGTTTCCTAGTTCATTATTACCATTCACGCGATTATTACTTGTTTATTTTATTCGTATTCAAAATTCCAAACACTCAATGCATAGCCTCTATAAGTATGGAATAAGGCAAACTCTGAATGTCACGCCAACACGCAAGCTTTAAATTTGAACCCAAAATTCACGTAATCACTTAACAGCACTCACTGAAAATTACTCAGATCAGATCCCGGTTGAGCCCCCAAAATGTAACGTGTTCCCGGGTTTTACAGGCAACTCAATAATGTTTCTTTTTTATAATACGTATATATATTTTTTAACTGAACCTGGCTCGTACAATGCCTAGGTGGCCACCCCCCTGATCTTATTACTAGAATAGTAAAATATTATGAGAAAAAGGTACTTATCGTAAACTATGCTGTATGATGTGTGATGCGTGATGTATGATGTTTATTCGATGAGTGTCTGATGTTGAGTATGATGTGCGGCTGACGAAGCTGCCGAGCTTGTTGTTATGTTGCAACAATCGTTTTGGTGTGGCTGATGTCTGATGTATGTTTGTTGTATGATGTGTACTTGATGTTATCTGGCGTAGAGCGTGACCCATGTAACTGATGTTCGATTGGTTTATGTCTGGCTAATGATGTGTTATGCTGCGTGCCCTGCGTGACTGATGTTATGTTTGATGAATAATGAATATTGGATATTAGGCGGAGACCATGATGTCCAGTGAGATTGGTGTGTGCCTGATGTATGTTTGACTTTCCGGGTAATTCCTCACTTAGGTTATGGTTTTTCAATTGAGGTTTTCCCTCCCTTACAAAAATTGAAATTAGGGACTTTTCGTACAAAATCTATCCACAACAAAATTGTGGGCTTTCCCTTACCTCCTCTCCACTTGCTCAGGTTCTATTCTATCCCTCGATTCTTTTAAAATTCCTCGATACCTCAATCCGAACGTCCTCCTCCTCGGCACTCCAAATTGCGAAAAAGATTTTTGTGGCCGGAAACTATGGCGTCCCGATGTACTTCATATATGGCAAACCCAAATAGGCGCCGAGTTTAATGCTGTTTCACATTTTAGTTTTACTTAGAAATTCTCTTTGGTTATGCAACTGAATTAACGATCATAACCGCCTCCAGCAATTCATTCTTCGCTTTTTGATTGCCGGGATAAATTGTAGCATAAACAAAATGATAATTCTCACTCCCCTTGTGGAGAGATCTCGGTGTGAGGTTCGTGTATTGGCTAAAGGCAATGGTGAGAGATGGAACGAGCTTTTCTATTAAGCAAATATGGCACCAGAGCGGCTTCAGTGTGGGATCAGCACGTTAACGATGTACTTGGACCAGACACATCACTGCCTCACATGTAGATGGCGATCCGGTCTCATAAATCTAAATTTAATCTATGTCCTAACTAAGTTAATCCTACAGAGAAGTTCACAACTGCATCTAGGGAAGATAACTCGGGAGCACGTTACAAATGATCTTTTTGATAATTTTAATAGTGTCGTTAAATATAGCCCTAATCCTCAGCGATGTGCTTTATCTGAAGATACAGAAACTTTACTAAAAAATTTGGTTGACCGTCGCGCATGGATACAAAATTGGAAACACTTTGGAAAAATAACACGACCATATTGCTTCGACGGCATGGTACAAACCATTAACGGCCTGCTTCACATTTGGGAAAGTGTGCGTAGCTCTCAAAGTTATTTAATAACTTCCCATATAAATCAAGACCCATTAGAAAAGTGTATTTCGATTTTGAGAAGATGTAAAGGAAGTTATGAAAGAAACCCTTCCGCATTAAGGCTTTCGAGAAATCTACGACAAATAGCTTTTCAAAATCTTGTCACTTTCTCGCATACAGGATATGATATGTATATCAAGCGATGAAACATTTATTAGACAAACCACATGTTTTTTAAATTGTGTAATAATACCACTGAAGGAAGAAGAAAATTCAGATCATTTAGAAATAATAGAAGATAGTCAAGTTGATGAAGAAAGTCAAAATATTTACAGTTTGGTTGATGAAATAAGAGTGAAAATCCTGAGGAACAAATTAGTAGTGATTCAAATGCAAACTTTACTTTGGATAACAGCGCATTAGTTTATTTTACGGGCTATATTGCTAATAAAGTAGATGGGTTATATAAATGTGATAAATGCAAATCCTTCATGACGCGTCAGAATGAAGATGAAGCATTAAATAATACGCTATTAAAACTAAAAGCTTATAAAATTACAAATATTAGTCCCTATGGTAATTTGAAAGTATGTACCATCAAAAACATTTGTTAATGTAGTTGAGGCAATGCACAAAATACTTAACAATAATATAGGGCAACTTAAACACGAGACTGAGATATCCCGAAAATTTATGGATCGCTTTGATAAGAGTATTGTAACGGCTCCGTATGAGTCGTCAATAAATTTTAATGCTGAAAGGGATAGGTTCGTTAATAAGAGATTTGTTTTAAAACACGTTTTCCTTTATTGACTTTAATAACTAAATACAATTTCTTTACAATTCAACTTAACAGTTTCAAACTTAAAATACTATGTTACAGTTTTATTACAATTCCTTAAATTTCAAATAAGTATTATATTAGCAAAAATATTTCAAGCAAAATTTAATAATTTAAAAATTATCTTACATTTGATGATTTGAGTAATTTAAACATTAATTACTTCAAACTAGTTCAATTAAAAATGATTTAGGCTGTATGCGAAATCTCTTTCGAATATCATTTCGATCATTTCAATCATTTCAAATGACAAAATTTGGGAAATGTCAAAGCCTTCTATATTACAAGCCATGAAGTGGTCCGGCGCACGCACACATCTATAGGGCAAAGTGGTCTGACAGATATCAGCTGTTTCAGCGGCTGCAGTGACAGTTTCAGACTAAATTTAACATATTTTCTTTATTTTGTAGGTAATTCGCAATTTAAAATTGGCACTTACTGAAGAAAATGTGTAACTTGTTAAGTTTTCACAAATAATTTCCAAATGCACTTCGGTAATATTTGCAAACAATGCTATAAAGTCCCATATTCTGAGTGTGCACAAAATGCAAACTCAAATTTCCCATAATATTTAACTATGTACATTTTGCGCTACTTTAAAGGTACATTTAGTAAAACGTTTCGCACTGGTTGAGGATTTTTAATCGCTTACTCTCATATTCCGAAACTTTATTAACTTTGCCGTCTACTTGCAAAATTTGTCAGAAAATAAAAATTTGGCGGGTTGAAATGTCTGAGTAAAATTTGAGCCGTTCAATGCACAAAAGGAAGAAAGGTGCTTTGGGTAAAAGGAAATTAAATGAATAGACATTGCTAGTTTGAACATCTTTATTTCATATATTATTATATAAAAATAAAACACTTTAATTTAGAATTCATATATATATTTAAATTAAAAAGAAAATACTTAAAGGAATTTGTATATTTTTTATTTATGTCACAGTCGGCGGGAATTCACTCACAAGAAATTTCCACAAAATGCAAAAATTTTGCAATTATTTTTGCAAGTACATCTCTACGCACCATTAAACAATCTTCTTGTTAAGTGCAAGAGTACTTTTTACAATTAAATGGCGTTAAATATAGTAAAATAACTATAAAGTTGCCAATAATTGCCCAGTACTTCGCCACCTAACCTAACACTTTTGTCGGTTCATAGATGATTTTTTTAATTTCGATCAAACTTTTTCACAATTTTTCACTTCCATTACAACTGATATCCTTTTGTACACCTCCTGTAGAAATATTTACCGGATAAATTGATTATTTCACTTTTAAAACTGCTTAAATAACTGCAGAACCCCGAGAATTTACGCGTTTTGTATGAGAAATGGCCGTCAACTGAAGAACTGTCAGACCACTTACGCACACATGCAAAAGGCCACTTCATGGCTTGTAATATAGAAGGCTTTGGAAATGTTAAGAAAAGTGTGCGAAATCTTTGACGTATCATTTCAGCTGTCAAGGTGCCGCACTTTGTTTTCGAAATATTGTGGTGCAATAATATAGATTGTTTTATAGGAAAAGGAACGTATAATGGATGTAAACGTGATGGAAGAGGAGCAGGATTTTATTTATTTAGCATTTCTGCTATTTAAGGCCATAGAACTGTTCATGAAATACGAAGAGGACTTAATTGAAACTCTATGCAATGCAAGCTCGATACCAAGGCCTAGGAAGGTATTCAAACAGTATTATGAGCTTTATATAAATATATTCATCCCAATTTTGTTAGCGCTCATCATACTGTTGTGTGGAGTCTCAGACGAGATTAGCAACAGAAATCTCCAGATTAGATGATCGCGTAATCAGAAAAAATTTGCGAATATCTGCTGCACAGTTTGTTGAAATGCAAAATATTTTACAGCCTAAAGTCAAGGGTTGGTCTAGGCAATCGGAACTTATGGTATTTCTATACTGGCTTGCTTCGGGAGCATCATATAGAGTTACTGGTGGAGCATTCAATATATCACGCTACGTTGTCAAGTCAATAGTGCACGGATTGTTAGATGAAATGGAAACATTGACACCAAAAATAATAAACCACCCAGAACCCAGCTTATTTGAAGAAATTGGGAATGGTTTCTGCAGGCGTGCAAATACACAAATTTTTAGTCGCGCAGTTGGAGCAATAGATGGGTGTCATGTTACAATTAAGTGTCCAGTAGCATTGCACGACCAGTATTTAAATAGGAAACTTCGCTACTCAATCCAATTGCAAGCAGTGTGTGACCATACTGGAAAATTTACTGACATTTTTGTAGGATATCCAGGATCCGTGCATGATCAGCGTGTTTTAAACAACAGTCCCCCATATAGAAATAGAAAATTTCCTCCTGCATCATACCATTTATTAGGAGATAGTGGTTATAAATGCTCCTCATCTCCAATTGCAATTATAACGCCAGTTAAACAAAATGTACCATTGACTGAGAAAGAAAAAAAATTCAATATGCTGCACAGCAAAGCACGCAACATCATCGAGTGCAGTTTTGGGGCAATGAAAGCTCGCTGGAGATCTATTTTCTACAAAGATCTCGAATTGAAAATAGAGAATTCCGTAAAAACTATTGCTGCTTGCTGCGTTATGCACAACATCTGCCTAATGCACGATGTCATCGATGTCACCGAAATTGCCATCGACAATACCGATAATGATTACACTACAAGCGGTGAGGAAAATGGTATAGCACTTCGAAATAGCCTAATTGATTTATTGTGAAAACAGGTAAAAATAAATTATGCATATTTCGGTGTAACATATTAAATTTTTTTATTTAAGAAACATAAATATTCTTCATTTTAATGAAATAAAAATTAAATTAAAATTAATAAAAAATTAATTAATCGCTGTCGCTATCACTGGAAATTGAAATTCCGAAACGCTCCTTCATAATTATTTCCATCCCTTTGAGGACTTTATTCATTTCCTTTGTCGTTTTTCTATGTTTTTCAAGCATCTCTTCGGTATGTGGACATTGTTTTCTTTTTCGTGTAATACCTGATGGCCCAGGTGTACAAGAACTTGACGTTGTGGGTGTTGATGTCGTTGCTTCATCCATGGACACTCCATCGGTTGATGAATCCCTAAATGAGAACGATTGCCTGCTGTCTGTCATGCTGGGGGATTCAGGTAAAGCTGGATATGAAGGCTCACTCGCAATTAATTTAAGTGGATGGATGGTGTGGAGTTCGCTGCAGTATTCATGCATAGCGTCAAAATATGGCCAATTTCCTGCCGTTGGCGGATCAATTAATTTCTATAAATAAATTTTACTGTCATTTAAAAACATTAGTTGCTTTTAATTTTCATACCTTGTAAGTAAGCATCAAATTGCTCAACTTTTTAGCTAGTTGCTCAGGCTCTATATCTAAATTTGCATCTTCTGCAACACATTTCCAGGCCTCTTTCCTATTAAAATTTTTCCCGGAGAATTTTTTTCGCAGTTTCGACCGGCTCCTTATAAATTGCATAGTTTCTTCTTCAGATACTGCAAATTCTAATAAAAATTATTACCAATATATATATACCACAAATTTACATCGTCTGGAGTACTTCCTCTTCTCTGCCATTTTTTCTCCACGCACAACAATTGACATCTCATTTGAAATAACGGTATACCGTGATTTGAAATGATCGAACTGTCACTGAAATGTTCGCTCTGAAGCTCATCATTTCGCCGCCATCTTGTTTTCGAACTTGAAATGACCGAAATGATCGAAATGATATCATTTCACTTGATTTCGCACACAGCCTTAAATATTGAATTTTCTCAACTATACGAGTGATTTGAATATTTTGATTTTTCTGATTATTCTTATTTTGATTTCTGACAATTTGATTTTTTTTTGTAAATAATTCTGATTCTCTAGATAATTTTGCTTCGCTAGAGAATTTAAATTCCGAATTTTTCCTAAACAAATTAATTTCTATATGAAATTGCCGATTTATAGTTTCGAAAATTAAGGATCGTTTCTTCTGGCGAATTCCATCAGAACTGATTGCTTAATTTTATACTATTGGCAAATTCCAATAGTTTCGCGCCGCGACGGAAGATAGTGGCAAAATCCACAACAATAATAAGTGACAAATTCCACAAGAAATCCCACACACCAATGACGAGTGGAACAAAAGGAAGGATAGATTCCACAGGGAAATAGTGTGGCAAATTCCACAACCAAGGCCAAGGGAGTAAGTGGCAATAATCCACTAAAAGGAAGAACAAAATGTGGCAAATTCCACAATCAGAATAGGATTAAGTGGCAATAATCCACTAAAAAGGAAGAACAAGATGTGGCAAATTCCACAATCAGGATAGGATTAAGTGGCAATAATCCACTAAAAGGGAGAACAAGATGTGGCAAATTCCACAATCAGGATCGGATTTAAGTGGCAATAATCCACAAAATACAATAAAAATGGCAAATTCCATTCAACAACATAGAGCGGCAAATTCCGACTCCTACCTGCTATATGTGGCGAACTCCACGTGACTCGAGGCAAATTCCTGAAGTGCCTCCTCGAACTTCGCGATCGCCTTTTATAGCCAAATTTGGCCTAGTTTCTGGGCTTTGCCACCAGATGTCAGGCGCTGCCTTACTCCATGATCCAACATGGCGGCCCTGGCTATGACTGCATTACCGACCCTCCTTATTGTCACTCGTCAGCTGATATTGTTAGTTGTTTTGATTCGAGTGACAAGTGGCGCGGCCGTGTTTATGTTCAGCCGGTGCTGAACATCCTGCCCCCTCAAGGAAAAAAATGGTAACTGTATATTTTCAAATTCATTTTCCGCTCCCTCTGAGGCTTTCCTAAAGCTCCTTCAAATATTCAATAAATCCTGAGTCCAGATATGGGTTTTTTTTTCAATATTTATTTCATAATAACCAAAATTGCCCTTCTTCATTGGCAAAAAAAAAATAACAAAAAATTTTTCATCCTTTTCCTTTCGTTCAGGAATCGTTAATTTTTTTTAAATGGGACCATACAAATTTGGACCCCTTCAACTTAAGCTGCACCCGATAGCCATTCCGCAGGAACACGGTGTATCGCTTCCTGGCGCTATTCCGTACTGCCTGGTACGGTACGGTCTGCAGTTCTTTGTACGTCATCTGGAAGAGCTCCCCCTGCAACGTCTGAAGATCATACATTTTTTCTTCAAGGGATGTTGCAGGGGCAGATGACGTAGTAGGCGGACCAACATCCTGGTTCTCTTTAGCCGGGCTTCCATTGTTCGTCTCCTCCTGGATCAGAGGCATAGATGACGATGCGACCAGGGCCTCCTTCAGTTGGTTGGAAGAAGAAGAAGAACGGGAAGCTCGCCGCTTGTGCTTGCGGCCGTGCCTTCCCGATTCCTTGAAGTTTTCCTTCTTCTTTTTCTTCTTCTTGACGATTGGCAACGTTGGAACTTTCGTCTCTGCTGACACTGAGGGTTGAGGTATCGGAGCTTGCAATGACGGAGCGCTTGATGTTCTTAGCTCCATTGAAGCCTTAGGTTTCCCGTCCAGCGGTGGAACCGACGGAGGCTTCGGTAATGATCGCCCTTCAACCGTTGCGGCCCGCGCTACTTTATGTGGCTTGGAGCCACCGGCTGACTTGTCCCTCGTTGTTGACGTAGAAGGTCCTCCTTTGGGCTGAACTGACGTTTCGGGACTCTCTTGGCGAACCTTCTTCCTGCTCGTAGGTACCTTCGAGGGGCAGGTCCGTTTCCTCGTCATCGGATTTGCTTCCTCGGCGATACTCTTTTTCCTCTGCCTTGGTGATTGAGGAGACGGTTCAGGATCCCCACAAACGTCGATATCTGGTGGGCGTAGCTGCTGCTCGTCTTCCTGATCTACGAACAGGCTAAGGATATCATCCATCTTGCTGCGATATGCTTTTAATTAATCCTTTAATGAAGCATAACTCAAATTAAAAATTTATAATTTTGAAAATGGTCTTCACATAAGACAAACCACTGTACCTGCTTTTACTTCAACGAACAAACTACACAAACTGATACAAACATTAAATACCCAATCACCTTGACTGGCTTTACATTACCAGAGCTATTTTTAGATCAATGGGCAGAGCTTTGTTATTGGCCGTTTTAAGGTTGAATATTGAGTTTGCAACGTTACAGTCCTAACATAGCCCTCATTGCCACTATGAACTTCCTTTACTATCGCTAATGGCCATTGCAAAGGCGAAGTTTTCTCATCTCTGATTAAAACAATCTGTCCAATCGATATATTTGGTTTTTTCTCGTTCCATTTGGTCCTTTGCTGGAGCTGATGTACGTATTCATTTGACCATTTTTTCCAAAAATCTTGTTTTAGCTTCGTTATAAGTTTCCACTTATCCAGGCAATGAATGTTCTGGTCAGTAATTTCCCTTTCTGGCGGTGCTAATAAAGCAGTTCCGATGAGAAAGTGTCCTGGCGTTAAAACCTCAGGATTTTCAGGATCTGATGTCATCGGATGTAGCGGCCGTGAATTGAGGCACGCCTCAATTTGATTCACGAGTGTAGTTAGTTCTTCATACGTTAGAGGTTCATTGCTGAGCACACGTTTAAGATGATATTTTATGCTTTTAACGCCAGCCTCCCACAAACCGCCAAAGTGAGGTGCAAACGGCGGTATGAAATGCCAAGAAATTCCCAAGGCTTTTGTTTCTTCTTCTGTCATTTTTAGAGAAGTTCTAATGACTTCTCTAACTTCGTTATTCAATAATTTGTTTCCACCTACAAATGTGGTTCCATTGTCTGAATAGACATTCATACACATTCCTCTTCTACTTATAAACCTACGGAAACCCGCTAAAAATGCTTCAGACGTTAAGTCAGACACTATTTCAATATGAATAGCCTTTGTTGACATGCATACAAATATGCATATGTAGCCCTTGTACTTTTTAGACCCTCTATGTTTGGACATTCGGAGCTCAATTGGGCCAGCATAATCAATTCCAACATTTTGGAATGCTCTAGATTGATTTACTCTTACTTGAGGCAGCTCGCCCATTAGTTGAGTTGCAGTTTGAGTGCGAAATCTTATGCATTTTACGCACTGGAAACTTTTTCGTTTGATTGCATTCAATCCGTTTATTATCCAAAGTCCATGCATACGAATTGTATTAAGTACTAGTTGAGCCCCGCCATGAATGGTCATTTTATGAAAATGATCAATAATGATGTTCGTTATGTGATGGTTTTTTGGCAGTATGATTGGATGCTTAACATCATACTGCAGAGCTGCGTTATTCAAACGTCCACCTATTCTTAATATCCCTTTGCCGTCGATAAACGGAGACAATTTATATAAAGAGCTACGTTTACTTACAGTTCTTTCGCCCTTTATATCCTTGATTTCGTTGGCATATTCTGACTGGTGCAGCATATAAAATATTTTATCCCTAGCTTCTTCTAAATCCTTAATCGCTAAAGTGCCGAATTTGCGATTAGTTTTAGTTTTAGTTCTACTATTATGTATGAATCTTAAACAACGCAACGATTCGTTTTAATTTGTCGAATGACGAAAACTTAGACAGTAGCTCATCAGCTATATTTACATGAGCAGCGAGCATTATTTTTCCCGGCGGTTTTAACTCGAGATCTGTTTCGAGTTTCTGCAGATTTTCCTGTGGCCAATTTTCTTGTGGCCGACCTGCCCACTCAGGTCCTGTCCACCATCTTTTGCAATTTAACAAATTCTTTGGCAATACCCCCCTTGTAGCAACGTCGGCTGGATTTTGCTTAGTATTCACGTAGGCCCAGGAACTAATACTACTTATTTCCTGTATTTGAGCAATACGATTCGCAACAAAGGTCTGGTACTTTCTAGGATCACCCTTAAGCCATGATAACACAACCTTTGAATCTGTCCATAAGAACACCTTGCAGTTTGAAAACTGCATATCTGTTTTGACTTGTGAAACTAGTTTGCTCAAGGATTGGTAAAGACACAGGTTTAGTAGGGGCTACCTTAGTTTTGGCGGTTACCAAGTTCATATGAACTCCTTGCTCATTTTCTGTTCTAATATAAATCACGGCTGCGTAAGCTCTTGTTGAGGCATCGCAGAACCCGTGCAATTGACACCCCTTTTTAGAGTAGGTTTGCATCCAACGAGGAATTTTTATTTCTCGTAAGTATTGGAATTGATTTTTGAATTGTTGCCATTCCTCACCAAGCTCAACTGGAATGGGTCCATCCCACGAACAACCAGCTAACCATAATTTCTGCATTATGATCTTTGCTAAAATTACAGAAGGAGCAAGCCAACCAAGAGGATCGAACAATTTTGCGATTTCTGATAAAATGTTTCTTATAGACGTCGGTGGCTTATTGAACTCTGCCAACTTGATTGAAAACGCAAAATAGTCTGCTGCAGGATGCTAAATAAGCCTAAAGCCTTTATTTGATTTTCCTCTTCAAATTTTAACGGCAGCTCTCCTTCACGGTCTTGATCCGGAATACCTAATAGAAGTTCACTATTGTTGGCTGCCCATTTTCTTAAATGAAATTTGGCTCCTATTAGCATCTCGATCATTTCCTGGTGGATGACTAGCAATTCAGAAATCGTGTCTGCGCCTGTAAGAAGGTAATCAACATAGAAGTCCCTTAAGGCGATTTCTGATGCCACTGGATACTTAGCCCTTTCATCACTTGCCAGTTGCTGAAGTGATTTTATAGCTAAATACGGTGCAGGAGTGGTACCAAATGTTACCGTTGTTAATTCATACTCCTTTATTTCTTGTGTTTTATTCGATCTCCATAATATAGTTTGATATTTTTGATCACTAGGATGGATCCTTATCATTCTATACAGTTTTTCGATATCCGCGGTAACCACATACCTATATCTTCGTCAGCGTAGTAGGGTTGTAAATAATTTTGGTTGTAAAGTGGGACCTTTTAACAATTGCTCAGTGAGACTTTTCATATTTGATGTTTTCGCCGATGCATCAAAGACTACTCTCACCTTCGTCGTAGTACTTTCTTTACACACGGCATGATGATTATTATTATTATTTATTTTCCTCGTAGCAGAAACCATATGTCCTAACTCTTTATATTCTTCTATCACCTTTACGTACTCATCTCTGAGTGCTGTATCTTTCTCTAGTTTCCTTTCGAGATACTGATACCTTTGCCAAGCTTGTTTTTTGGTATCCCCCAAACTAGGCCCATCCTTACCCTTAAAGGGTAGTTTTACCTGATACTGTCCATTTGGTAAACGGACATGTGTCTTTTGAAAGTGCTCTTCGCACAATTTTTCTTCTTTTGTTAACGTTGGAACGGATGATACTTCTTCCAGTTCCCAAAACCTCTTTAGTTGCTTGTTCAAGTCAACTTCATTACTCACCGTATGAGCAGTAATGCTTGATTCTTGAACCCCTTTGGCCGGTGAAGTGATTTCTCCGAATACGATCCACCCCAACTGGGTGTTTTGTGCTACCGGATTTCCTACTGAACCCTGTTTAAGGTCTTCGTTAAGGATTTTCGCATAAACATTAACTCCTAATAGCATATCAATTTTTCCTGACTCCAGGAACCTTGGATCTGCTAATTTCAAATCCTTTAAATAACTCCAGTCAATATTTTTGACTTCACTTGGAGGAGCCACCTTAGTTACATTTCGTAACACATAAGCCTCGATTGGTAATTCAAAGTCAGGATTTGTATTTGACCGTAATGTCACTGATACCTGCTTTGAGACCCTTGCTAATTTACAAGAACCAATTCCTCCTATTTGCAAGTTTGCTGGTTTAGCCCGTACTTGCAACAATTGATACGCCCATTCACTTATAAACGAACTTTGAGAGCCTAAGTCTATAAGTGCTCGTATAGTAATTTCCATACCTTCGTTATCACGAACCCTCACTAGTGCTGTGGCCAACAGTGCCCTAGTGGTTATTCTATTGTAGTTGCAATCAGAGATTGCCTTGCCCTCATCTGGAACCTTTCTGGAATCCTTATTTAGATTCGGTTCCTCTTCAAGTTTGTCCATATTTGATCTAGGTTTTACAAACCCCTTCCCATTTCCGCCCCGCGACGTATTCTGCTGACCATTAGGTCTCTTTTGGCAACTACTAAATGGACATGCCTTCACTATATGTGAATTCAAACAGTTGAAGCACAATCTGTGTTTCCTCATTAATTCTCTTTGCTCCTTAGAGCTCATGGTAGTAAACTTACTACAATTCTTCACGTTATGTGATTTCTTGCAAAGAATACATTGCTGTGTTCTACAAGTTCCGCTATGAACTTTAATGCACCGTAAGCATATATTTTTCGACATGTAGAACCTTCTTCTTTGCTCGGGAATCTTAGCGTGGAGTTTCGCACAGAACATTAATCTATGATTCCCCTTGCAGAGCATGCAATTACTTTGATGCTCAATATGATACGCATTAGTCTTACGAGTCGCGGGTTTAGACTGGGTTAAACAATGCGAATCATTTATCGCTTCTAATGTTCGAAAACGAACTTCTAGGAATTTATAAATTTCCTTCAGCGAAAGTAATTCGTCCTTTTCCGAGACGCGTAGTTCCCATTGCTTACGAATTTCAGACGGTAATCTCTGAACCATAAAATATATAATCAATGGGTCCCAGTCCCTAACATTTATTCCTAATGCCTGCAATTCATGCATGCACTCTTGAGTATTATCTAACAATTGTTTTATACCCTTTAGTGAGTCTGATTTGACCACAGGAAGATCAAACAGTTTCTTAATCTGAGCCGTTACCAATGCTCGCTTATTATCGAAACGTTTTTTCAATGCCCCCCAAGCAACATCATAATTTGTTGCTGTAACATCGAATTGTTTTACAATTTTTTCTGCTTCTCCATCTACCATGGAACGCAAAAATTGTAACTTCTGAACAGCCGGAATCGTGCTGTCCTTATGAATCAACGATTCATACATATCATGGAATGTTCTCCATGACGTATAGTCCCCTTTAAATCTGGGTAATTCTATTCGCGGTAACTTCATATCCGTTCTCCTGACTACACCTGGTATACTGTCTATATTTTGTGTACTTTGTGTTTCCTTGTTCTTAGCTAGTTTGCCTCTTTCTGATTCTAGCTCAGAGTAAAACTCAAAGTACAACATTTCGAAATCAGCGTATTCTGTACCCGTAACGTATTCTTTTACATTCTAATCTGTCTCCTTTGACTCAGCATCTATGCTATTATATTCCTCGACATATTTTTCCCAATATTCATTAATTGTGGCTATCCTCTTCACATAATATTGATATGTCCGCCTTGATTCGCCTGTCTTTCTATAATTCGTGACAGCTGCGTTGAGTCTCTGTTTGAGATTATTAAGATTATTTAGGATAGTTAACCCGTCCATTTTACCACAATTAACAACGATAGGAAAAATTCGGAATTTTACAACTTTCTATTTAAGTCAAAAAGCAAGAAAACGTGTTTTATCGATAATCTATCCGGCTCGAAGGACCATGTAACGGCTCCGTATGAGTCGTCAATAAATTTTAATGCTGAAAGGGATAGGTTCGTTAATAAGAGATTTGTTTTAAAACACGTTTTCCTTTATTGACTTTAATAACTAAATACAATTTCTTTACAATTCAACTTAACAGTTTCAAACTTAAAATACTATGTTACAGTTTTATTACAATTCTTTAAATTTCAAATAAGTATTGTTACAGAATTTGCCTTCCTTATAATTCACCCTTGGTTTTGGAAGCGGGCGTATATGGGGGCCGGTGTACGGTCCGCGCAGGTGTGGGCGTCTGTGGCAAGGGCACTGGTCTTCAGCCACACTGAAGAGATCTGGCCAGTGCCCCGGATCGAAACGCCGACCACTTTTGTTTTTGAATGCTCGTCTGCCTCGGCAGATGAGCAGTATTCTCAACAATATAAGTGTAAGTCCGTCCCCATATCCCCATGACCCCGGTGAGTTATGGCGAGGGCAAACTGTTCAGTTTTGTCCGCCAGCCGCTCGGCGGGCAAAATTGTAACAGTATTATATTAGCAAAAATATTTCAAGCAAAATTTAACCTTTATATTACAGAAAAAATTATCTTACATTTGATGATTTGAGTAATTTAAACATTAATTACTTCAAACTAGTTCAATTAAAAATGATTTAAATATTGAATTTTCTCAACTATACGAGTGATTTGAATATTTTGATTTTTCTGATTATTCTTATTTTGATTTCTGACAATTTGATTTTTTTTGTAAATAATTCTGATTCTCTAGATAATTTTGCTTCGCTAGAGAATTTAAATTCCGAATTTTTCCTAAACAAATTAATTTATATATGAAATTGCCGATTTATAGTTTCGAAAATTAAGGATCGTTTCTTCTGGCGAATTCCATCAGAACCGATTGCTTAATTTTATACTACTGGCAAATTCCAATAGTTTCGCGCCGCGACGGACGATAGTGGCAAAATCCACAAAAATAATAAGTGGCAAATTCCACAAGAAATCCCACACACCAATGACGAGTGGAACAAAAAGAAGGATAGATTCCACAGGGAAATAGTGTGGCAAATTCCACAACCAAGGCCAAGGGAGTAAGTGGCAATAATCCACTAAAAGGAAGAACAAGATGTGGCAAATTCCACAATCAGAATAGGATTAAGTGGCAATAATCCACTAAAAAGGAAGAACAAGATGTGGCAAATTCCACAATCGGATAGGATTAAGTGGCAATAATCCACTAAAAGGGAGAACAAGATGTGGCAAATTCCACAATCAGGATCGGATTTAAGTGGCAATAATCCACAAAATACAATAAAAATGGCAAATTCCATTCAACAACATAGAGCGGCAAATTCCGACTCCTACCTGCTATATGTGGCGAACTCCACGTGACTCGAGGCAAATTCTTGAAGTGCCTCCTCGAACTTCGCGATCGCCTTTTATAGCCAAATTTGGCCTAGTTTCTGGCCTTTGCCACCAGATGTCAGGCGCTGCCTTACTCCATGATCCAACATGGCGGCCCTGGCTATGACTGCATTACCGACCCTCCTTATTGTCACTCGTCAGCTGATATTGTTAGTTGTTTTGATTCGAGTGACAAATGGCGCGGCCGTGTTTATGTTCAGCCGGTGCTGAACAAGTATAAATATATGTTACTGCGCAGAACATCACGAGTGGACGAACAATTTTATTGCCAAAATTTTAATAAGATTCTACACACAAAAATGTCACCAAATTCTTTCATCAAAATGTGAAACCCGGCGAAGCAAACTACAAATATTGAAGGGGTTTTAAAACATAATAAAGTAGGATTTCAAATTCAACCCTTGAGGAACTGGGCATACGAGGTAAGACGTTAATAGCTGAAAATTAGCGTTGAAATGAAATGTTAATTAAAAAAATTTAAAAAAAAAAATAGAACCGATTCCAAAAAATCCCAAGCTCTAAAAAGTATAAAATAATTATATTAAAAGTCCTCTGATACTACTTTTAACATTAAATACCAAGACTTTCCTAGACTTTTGAAGTCGGTGTGAAAACCTGACTGATATTAATCCAATTAATCCAGACAAACTGATTGCATTCATTATTTAGTATTGGATTAATATCAGTCAGGTTTTCACACCGACTTCAAAAGTCTAGGAAAGTCTTGGTATTTAATGTTGAAAGTAGTATCAGAGGACTTTTAATATAATTATTTTATACTTTTTAGAGCTTGGGATTTTTTGGAGTCGGTTCTATTTTTTTTTTAAATTTTTTATTTCATTCTTTTTAGTGTAATATGTTTTAGTAAATTTTTTTGGTCCGCCATTTTGAATCCTCGCAATCGAGCACCGAATGTACAACCAAGTACCAAAACCTTATCTGTGTATATATTTTGTTTTTTGTTGATTTTCTCAAAAAGCGCTGAATCAATTTCGACAAAATTTATATGGGACCACCTCTGAAGTATGACCTACCAAACAAAAAAAGAATCATCAAAATCAATTCATAATTGGCGGAATGATCGCGTAACAAGATACAAAAACATACAATCGAATTGAGAACCTCCTCCGTTTTTTCGTCGGTTAAAAATATGAAAGGATAAGTAATAATATTTATTATATATTTGCGCAATGTTATATTTAGGAATACAGAACATTGAATTAATATATTATTTTAATAATAAATCTTTTATTTAGGTTTGTGACGAAACGAATCCACAGAGCCTAAATTTTAGGGCCAAGGTGGCACAAAATTAGGTGAATGTTTCCAGCAAAATGCTGAGAAGTGAGACACTAAATCGATTTTTATTTATTTTAAATCATAAAAGTAGTACAGGTATAGTATATATCGTAAAACCGTCATTTTCCCGATTTTGTATTTTGTGTATCCTTTTACGAATTTCTCAATCATTTCAGCATACGAATTCATAGGATTTTGTCATGCGCTTGATTTTAATAATTGTAAGTTTGTGCGAGGGCGGATTGATAAGTCAGTGACTTTTTGAATTTCCCGCGCAAATACTTTAAATTCATCACTGCTGCCCTTATCTCCCATCTATTAATAGACTACTGCCAAATTTTGAGCAAGCTGAGTCATTTTGGGCCTGTCCGAATCCAAGTCTATGACTATGTCTTCGTCTAGTTATAACAGTTCGTGACGAACTGCGAACAACCTATTATAACAATTAAGACGAAGGCAAAGCTAACCTGTTCGAATTGGTTTGCTTAGCTTGAAATTTGACGTTTGAAGTTAACCTAACGTAAGTTATTTGTCTGTGCCTAACTCGGAGGAATGAACGAACATGGAGTGGAAACGAGCCGAAAAAAGTGAAGCCATTTCAAAGATGTGTGAGTAGAAACACTCAAACATAGACACCACTCAGTACAGGCGTAAAATTTTTGCTGGCACTGCGGAGGGGCCAACTTTTGCAGGCGATTTAATTTGTTGTAGCCTCCTGTGCTGCATGTGGACATGGCTCGGTGACCTAAAACCCAATAAATAGAAAGTATTAAGTAAAATAATATTTCTATCATTATATTAATTTATGCTTTGACCCCCCAAAAAAAATGTTTATGGTGACGACTTTGTCATTCATTTGCAAAAATCTGACAGTTCTTCTGGAGGGAAAACTACTTCAGTTAAGAATGAATTTTTCGATAAAATCCAATCATTTTCACAATTTTTATCAAATGAAATTACTAAGTGTAATTTTCTTAAATACTGTAACGAAATTCAAGGTAGCCCGTCCGGCTTACCTTGCGCGCGATCGAGATTGAGAGGGAGCCTTAAAGAAGAGTCGGCAAAGCCGCAAAAGTCTGGCAAAATCGAGCCCGGGGGTGATTGTTTACCACCCACTGGGCTGAGCCAAGCTGCCTCAGCGCAGGCAGAAGCGATCGGATTACTTTTCGTCCGCGATGACTTGCGAGGGGAAACAGCTTGAATAGTGCAAGCCGGAGGCACAGGCGAAGCTTACGGCTGGCGCAGTGTGCGTGCAGCTCGGTGGCCCGGAAGCTTTTCCCCTCCTAAAGTTCCGCAGTACACTGATCGCGGGGCAGCGTGCAGTTCTCGCGATGTAGTGGTGTGGCTGTCACAAGTTCGTTCGGTCTAGTGATGGCGTCGCGTCGCGAACTCAGCTCACCGGAGCTGCGTTAAATGTGGGAATTAGTGCGGAGTGTTCGGGCGAGTGTGTGTCTCCGGAACCCTCGGGACGTACGGCAATTCCGGAAGAAGGCCTTCCCTGGGGTGCCGCGGGGCCGCAGTGCTCGCGTTGAGCTCCGCTGGCTGGAGCTGGGAAGCGCCTCGCAGGGGCGTCGCCGCGGGATGACAGCGCCGGGATGCCGGCCCCACAGGAGGAGGAGTCGATGGAGGGATGCCACGAGCGAAATCAGGTGAGTAAACTCAAATTTTTGGGCGAATAAGTCGCTTGAGCTGGACGCCCGGAGATGGCCGCGGGAGCCCTTGAATGCCCTCGTGTGTCGGTGTCCGATGCTCGTGTCGTTGTCGGTGTGGGTGACCCGGTTCGCGCGTGGTGTTAGTGTGGTTTGTTCGGTGTGTCGGTGGGAGCGTTCGGCGATGGCCGTCGGTGCGAAGCTCCGTCGCTGCGCCCAGCTGATGGGGGCAATGATCTCCGGTCTCGGGCGATGACCGCTAATCTGGGTGAGAACGACTACGGGGCTTTGAATTGGCGCGCTTTCTCCGGCCCACTATATGCCGCCTTGAGCCGCGGATTCGCGATAAAAGGAGCAATGATAGTCGAATAAAAGGAACCGCGACTTACCTTTTCCCGGTCGCTGCTTCGTCCCGGGACGTGGTGCGTAGGGACTGGGGGGGAAGAATTGAAACACCACGTCCAATCGACACGTTTATTTTCGCGCTTGTGCAGAACGATTACACGTAAAACGCCCGATACAATTTTTCTTTGGACAACTTTCCACTTTTATTAAAAATCAAAACGGCCAAATCTAATTTCCTTTCTTTTCAGGACTCGCACGTCTGCTCGCTGCTCGATCGCTCGGGGAACTCTGACCGGAAACCAGCCGCCTTAACGGTCATACGGCTGGCGCTCAATTTTTCGTGCTGAGCCAAAGCCTTCTATACAAGCCATGAAGTGGTCCGGCGCACGCACACATCTATAGGGCAAAGTGGTCTGACAGATTTCAGCTGTTTCAGCGGCTGCAGTGACAGTTTCAGACTAAATTTAACATATTTTCTTTATTTTGTAGGTAATTCGCAGTTTAAAATTGGCATTTACTGAAGAAAATGTGTAACTCGTTAAGTTTTCACAAATAATTTCCAAATACACTTCGGTAATATTTGCAAACAATGCTATAAAGTCCCATATTGTGAGTGTGCACAAAATGCGAATTCAAATTTCCCATAATATTTAACTATGTACATTTTGCGCTACTTTAAAGGGACATTTAGTAAAACGTATCGCAATGGTGGAGGATTTTTAATCGCTTACTCTCATATTCCGAAACTTTATTAACTTTGCCCAGTCTACTTGCAAAATTTGTCAGAAAATAAAAATTTGGCGGGTTGAAATGTCTGAGTAAAATTTGAGCCGTTCAATGCACAAAAGGAAGAAAGGTGCTTTGGGTACAAAGAAATTAAATGAACAGGCATTGCTAGTTTGAAAATATTTATTTCATATATTATTATATAAAAATAAAACACTTTAATTTAGAATTCATATATATATTTAAATTAAAAAGAAAATACTTCAAAGGAATTTGTATATTTTTTATTTATGTCACAGTCGGCGGGAATTCACTCACAAGAAATTTCCACAAAATGCAAAAATTTTGCAATTATTTTTGCAAGTACATCTCTACGCACAATTAAACAATCTTCTTGTTAAGTGCAAGAGTACTTTTTACAATTAAATGGCGTTAAATATAGTAAAATAACTATAAAGTTGCCAATAATTGCCCAGTACTTCGCCACCTAACCTAACACTTTTGCCGGTTCATAGATGATTTTTTTAATTTCGATCAAACTTTTTCACAATTTTTCACTTCCATTACAACTGATATCCTTTTGTACACCTCCTGTAGAAATATTCACCGGATAAATTGATTATTTCACTTTTAAAACTGCTTAAATAACTGCAGAACCCCGAAAATTTACACGCTTTGTATGAGAAATGGCCGTCAACTGAAGAACTGTCAGACCACTTACGCACACATGCAAAAGGCCACTTCATGGCTTGTAATATAGAAGGTTTTGGCTGAGCTCAGCCTAAAGCTGCAGGCTCAGCGCATCGTGGTAGGGTGGTAAATGTGTGTGTGTGAACACTGCGAGACATATCGTGGCTACGCGCAATCATTTTTGGTTCTGTTCTCCTATAAAATTTGGTGAATATTGTGATATTTTGTGGTATTTTGTTTCGTGAGTAGCTTTGCTACCCAGAACTTATGAAGTTTGCACCAATTGTAGGACGGTTCTTAGTGAATAAAGGGTGAATAAATTCCGGATCGCCTTTATGGCGCCGGGAGAACATAACGGCTCCGATAGTGACGTCACTATATGTGAAACAGATATTTGCGGCATATGTCACTCAGCTGTGTGCGATGGTGAGGACGGTTTGCAGTGTGATGGGCTCTGTAACAGATGGTACCATGTCAAGTGCATTGGTGTGGACGTTAAACTATACAGGGCTGTCCAAAAATCAGGCAATCAGTTCATGTGGATGTGTCAGAAAGATCGGGAATGGCTAAATAATTTAAAAACTAACCCCGATGAAAAAATTCTAACTATGAAAAACTTTAAAAAGGAAGTGTCTAGTTTGGTTCAAACACTTGAAGCGAGAATTACTGAAGCTGTTATTACACAAGGCTTTCCTAATAAAGCCAGCTATGCTTCAGTGGCAAAAAGTCTATGTACTGACCATGCCAGTATAACGAATCCTCACCCTAGAAGTTTTAATCAGGGTATTTTAGTCTATCCGAAAAATGATAAAATGACATCTGATACGGTAAAGACCACCATCAAGTGTAAAATTGATCAAAAGCAAATTAAAATCCCTATTAAAAGTGTTAGTAAAGTGAAAAATAATGGTGTTCTAATAAAAACAACGGACAAAGTAAACAATGACAACCTGCATAATAAATTAATGAATACACTTGGTTCTGATTTTGAAATTAGAAAAACGAAAATGTATAACCCCAAAATCATTTTGTCCAAATTACCTAAAAACTATACTAATGAGGAACTGAGAGAAGAGATTCTTAATTTAAACTATTTCATAAGTGAGAACGACGAATTTAACATTGTGCACTCGTGGGAGACTAAATCTAAAACATTTAATACAATTATTGAGACTACTGCTTCAACATTTAATAAGTTAAATCAAAGGTACATAAATATTGGTTGGAACTCGTACTGGGCTCGGGAATATCTTAGTGTCAGAAGGTGTACCAAATGCCAGGGGTATGGTCATGGAGCGAAGACCTGCACTGCGAAGGTGGCCTGTGCAGTTTGCTCGAAGGAGCACCCCAATTCCGAATGCAAATCTCCTACCTCAGATATAAAATGTATCAACTGTGCCAGAGGAAATAAACAAGTAGATATTCAGCATAAAGCGGGATCTGCTGGTTGCCCGTTGCAGGAACTTTTCATCAATATCGAGAGAAGCCGAACTGACTATGGTTGTAAATCCTTGTCCGATGTTTGCTAGTGCCCTCCTATAATTTATGTAAGCTATGATAAAAGACAATATAACTATACTTTATATGAATATTAGAAGTCTTAGAAATAAGTTTGAAGAATTCAACATTTTAGTAAAAAATAAGCGTGATCCTCACATTTTATGGGCCTGTCCGAATCCAAGTCTATGTCTATGTCTTCGTCTCGTTATAACAGTTCGTGACGTCACACCGAGCAAAGCTCTGTCCGAATTCATGTCTATGGCTGTGAGCTTAGCTTACATAGTATAACAGTTAAGTCAATTGCTTAGCTTGATGAGCGAGTCAAGGCTCGCGTTGACTTCATGAAGTAGACAACGTGCAATTGGTTGTGAAATAGGACTTTTTTAAGAAAAATTTAAAATGTCAGGTAAGTAAAATGAATTGCAATTGTTTTAGACATGTTCTGAAGAACAATGTTTTTATTGTAGGGACTAAAGAAAATGTTGTTATGAATTCCCCAATTCATAACTAATTACCCGCCTAAAAGTCGGCAATCAAGTGGCAATTAGCCTAAGCCGGTGGCGAGTGATGCACTCCACATACCCACGGGGCAGTTTCCGGGCCAACGTGCCGTAAACACAGAACGACCGCGCTGCCATGCCGCCTGCATCAGGTAGTCACACCGATCGTGGGAAACATGAGACACCCACAACAAACGGCGAGGCGCTCATTGAGCACATGCCGAACGATAGCTCTGACCGGGGCCGGCGCGTGCCATCGAGCCACTGCCCGACCGGAATATAGCTATCGAGGTGTAAATTGAGATGATGCAGGCGGCTCAATCGAATATTCGCGCGCGCAGGTCAATGTCTGTCACCAGGCCAAAATGCAACTATGCATTATAGGTTTTTGGAAAAACAGGAAACTTGCGCTGATTGGGTACAACGGTAATGCATCGAATGGAGGGGCTGATTTCCCCTAAGTAGATTCTAAATAAAAGGAAAAGATCTTTGAGCGTGAGGGCAGAAGTGTCCTAATCAGTAATTCAGGCAGAGTCCCCCTACCAAAGGTAAGGCCTCCTGAAAATTCAGAAAAAGTATCCGGAGTAAATTAAACTAAATGTAACTTTGTAAATTCTCTAAAGTAAAATAAAGTTAAGTGTAACAGTGGAAAATAAAGTTGTTTTACAAACTATACCTTGTGAACAAAGTCTTTGGCAAATCACTATCATCGGTTCAAGGATCCCTGGCAGGATCCCTACAATGTATTAAAATTAATAATGTTTGCATTCATATTTTCTTACACTCTTCCTTCCATTATTAATTTATATTTTAAACGCTACACTTTTGTCCTCCTCTTAGGCACACAAATAACTTACGTTAGGTTAACTTCCAACGTCAAATTTCAAGCTAAGCAAACCAATTCGGACAGGTTAGCTTTACCTTCGTCTTAATTGTTATAATAGCTCAGCTTGTTCGCTGACATCATAAACTGTCATAACGAGACGAAGACGTAGACATAGACTTGGATTCGGACAGGCCCTATGTCTCACTGAGACTTGGATTTATTCTAATGAATGTAAAAATTATAATATTCCTGGATACGAAGCTATTTTCAATTGCAATAATGACTCAAGAGGGAAAGGTACATACATACGATCCGATTTGTCTTTTGATATATCTTCTCTTGATTCAATGTTCAATGCTAGTTTAGTCTTGATTAAGTGCGGCAAGAAAACTTTTAACTTAATGATTCTGTACAATCCATCTTTTGAATTTTAGAGTCAATACTTGAGTTATATTGAGGCAATAATGAATAGTTATAAGAATCTTATTATATTAGGAGATATGAATATAGATCTTTTTGTAGAGAGTAATTTCAAACAGTGCAATGACATATGTATAAACAATGGGTATAAAATACTCAACAAATTCAACAAGAGGTATGGCACTAGAATCACTGAGCACTCAAATACTTTAATTGATCATATAATGTCGGATATTAAGAATACTAGTAATAAAATTAAAATAAGGTTGACTGATACTCATTTATCGGATCATAGATTGATTACCCTATCACTTTACGACGCACAAATTGAACGAAAACAAAAATATATTTATAAGTCAGTGTTCAAATTAAATACTAAGGAGTATATAAATCATGTCAGTGCTTATTTTGAAAGTAATTCTATTCAATCCATTGACGAATTGTGCGAGATTATTAAAATTTCAAAGCAAAAGAGTACATATACCAAAGGAGTTAGAATCCGCGAGGGCAACAATTGGATTGACTTGGAACTGATCAAAATGTTTAAAATTAAACAAAAGCTTTATAGGAACTACAAAAAAGATACCAGTAATGAAACTAATAGATTGGAATATAATAAGTTTAAGAATAAGTTAAACACCTTAATTATTAATAAAAAGAAACAATATATTAATAAGAAATTAAATGCTGCGAATAATGACTCTAGAAAGATGTGGAAAATAATAAATAATAATTTTACTAATAATAGCACCGTTAGTAGAGGTATTATAAAAAAAATCGAATCTGATTGCAATGTATATACCCAAGAAAAAGAGGTTGCTGATGCTTTGAATAAACATTTTGCTGGTATTGCTAAGAAGTTAAAAGTCCAACCTTCTTCTCAAGCGAGTTCCAGCTCAAACAATTTAATTCATAACACTACTTGCCCTAATAGGGCTAATTTCTACAATGTAGACAAGGTCGAAATTATTAGGATAGTTAAAAAAATCAAAAACAATGTAGCCCCCGGTGCAGACGGCATATCCAAATTTGATCTTGAACTTATTCTTGATATGGCTGTGCCTCTCCTTGTGAATTTGATTAATAAGATGTTTGAGACGGGAAAATTTCCTGACTCCCTAAAAATAGCTAAAGTTTCACCTGTTTTCAAGTCCGGTTAAAAAAATAACCCAAATAACTACAGACCCATATCAATCCTATCCATCATGAGTAAAATCTTTGAACAAGCAATAGCCTCCAGAATGCACAAATTCGTAATCACAAATTATGGTTTTGATCCCCAACAGTTTGGTTTTTTGTCCCATAGTAATACTGAAGCTGCCTTGCTTGAGTTGCTTGACTATATTTGCTCGAATCTAGATGAGCATAAAAAAGTAATTGCGGTATTTATTGACTTGCAAAAGGCCTTTGACACGGTGAGTCATAATACTATCTTGGCACATTTATATGATTTAGGGTTCAGATCAAAGGAACTAAACCTCCTAAAGAGCTACCTGATGGGCAGAAAACAATTTGTAGTTAATGGCTGTAGCCAGAGTGACTTGCTTACTGTCGAATGTGGAGTGCCACAAGGTTCAATTCTTGGTCCACTTCTTTATCTACTTTACATTAACAATATGAAAGAGATCAGCTTAAATGGTAAATATGTAGTGTATGCAGATGAAGATGACACGGTCCTTTTATATTCGGGATATAGCGATGTTGCCTTGGAGGCGGCTGTTAATGAAGATTTGGTAAGATACCTTGACTGGACTAGGTCTAATGAACTCACAGTGAATGCTGCTAAGTCCCACTTTATGGTCTTTAAGCAAAGTATCTCTTTGAATATTGGTGACAAGAATCTCTCTAAAGTGACACACACGAAATATCTGGGGCTAGACATTGACGAAAATCTGAATTGGAAATACCACATTGATTTCATAAGAAATAAAATTATACCTCTACTAGGTGTGCTAAAGAAACAAAATAAAATTCTGAATAATAGTATATCTAACTTGATATATGAATCCAATGTTCTTTCTCATCTGCGGTATGGTCTGCTCGTTTGGTCTATGTGCAGTGATACTGAATTAAATAAAATTGAAATATTAATGCATAAAGCCCTAAAGACTCTTTTTAACTACCACAAGCGAACGCGATCATTAATCCTATATAGCAGAACTAAGAAAATGAATTTGAAACAGCTCATTATTCTGGAGTATTGTAAATTCATGTATAAATATGAGCACCATCTAGTTAAAAATAACTTTGTTTTCATAAAAAGGCGTAATGTGCACAATATAAATGTTCGCAATAAAGAAAACTATAGTCTTGGCAAAATAAACACTAACATTGGTCAAAGGAATCCAAAAAATCTAGCTATTAAAGTATACAATACAATACCCCGAGTTATAAAGAATATTACAAATTTTGTGCAATTTAAAGTAAATATCAAAGATTACATTAAGCAAACTTATGTATAAGTAAATATGTTATAGTGGAAGTGTAAAAATGGCATTTTATATAATCTGTTGCGTTTGAATCTCATACCAGGTGTGTAACCATATGGCCAAATTATACCTGTCTGATTTCAAACGGTGTTAACGAATTCCCATAGAATTATATGCAATGTATTTATATTTAAATAACATGTATATATATTTTAAATAAAAAAAAAAAAAAAAATTGCCTGCGACCTATTTTTTTAATAGCCTTTCTTTTCAGGGGCATCGAAGGGCATCTCCAGGGACTCCGAGGGGCGTAACAATACCTAGTTGTGAAAAGAAATCCCAGAGATCACGTAATTCTTCACATTTTCGCAGTCAGACACAAAACACTTTCTCGGCATTTTTCTGCAAAATAATTAAAATATGTATATAACTAGCCCTTTCCAGAAATTAACGCAACATTAAAACATAAAAATTACACTTTATAACCCACATTTAAGCAAAAACAAGCACAAAATTACCTCTTTGCGCGTTTGCTCACTATGGAACTGCACATTAAAATTCCCGCTCGTTTCTCGTTTGACACTTAACTTGACAATCGATATCCCATTTGACAATCAGCCTCCCGGCTTTTTGGCTTCACTCACGTACAGGGATTTTACACGGTGCTTCCACTCCATATTCGTTCATTCCTCCGAGGTGCCTAAGAGGAGGACAAAAGTGTAGCGTTCAAAATATAAATTAATAATGGAAGGAAGAGTACAAGAAAATATGAATGCAAACATTATTAATTTTAATACATTTTCTTTAGTCCCTGCAATAAAAACATTGTTCTTCAGAACATGTCTATAACAATTGCAATTCATTTTACTTACATTTGGTACCTGACATTTTTAATTTTTCTTAAAAAAGTCCTATTTCACAACCAATTGCACGTTGTCTACTTCACGAAGTCAACGCGAGCCTTGACTCGCTCATCAAGCTAAGCAATTGACTTAACTGTTATACTACGTAGCTAGGCTCACAGCCATAGACATGAATTCGGACAGAGCTTAGCTCGCTGTGACGTCACGAACTGTTATAACGAGACGAAGACATAGACTTGGATTCGGATGCCCGTTCTCCAATTGCGAACCGACCAACTACGAACCAAATAACATCGCGCCATCGCTTTCCACTTTCTTATTAGAGTCATCTTCTCTCTCGCTTGTGTTTTGGTCAACCGAGCTAACTTTTTACATGTGTGCGTTTAACCAAAAGTAATAGTCCCCCATTCCGCAACGATATTGTACCAGAATAGTGACGTCGCCGCAGCTTTTTCGCCGGTTGTGAAAACATCAGTGCACTAATTATAACACGAAGCACTTATAAAAATGTGCACGGTAGTTTCAGGAGAATAATAAAAGTTAAATTGATAAGTTTGTCCGCTTAAAAAGTGGTAAAAACTTCCACATTTAACATTTGCCCGATTGTGTTTTCGCAGCTGACAGGCACAACTACAGGCACGGGCTTATACTTTACACGGGGTTGAGCTTTTTCGTTCGGTGGGTCGTAGTTGGTTGGTTCGCAATTGGAGAACGGGCAGGACAAGCCCTTAGTTTATGCTTGACAGCCATTTAAAGCAGACAAACTCTTGACTTTTAACAGAAATGGAAAAAAGTGAATTTCGTGTGCTGATTAACCATTATGTGTAGTCACCATATGGCAAAAATCCATAAATTGGGCTACGAACTCTTACCCTGTCCCTGCGACTTTTTCCTGTTTCCAAACCTGAAGAAATGGCTGGGCGGTAAGAGATTTGGTTCGAATGAAGAGGTCATCACTGAAAAAAACGCCTATTTTGAGGACCTTGAGGATTTCGAAAAAACTTATTATTTGGAAGGAATACAAAAATTGGGAAAACGCTGGACTTAATGTATCGAGCTAAAAGAAGACTATGTTGAGAAATAAAACGCTTTTTTGCCGAAAAAAATATATTTTATTCAAAAAGTCACTGACTTATCAATCTGCCCTCGTAATCTAGTTGACTCTTCTTTTTATAATCAAATTTCATTATCAATTATTAAAGATATGTATGTAGATCCGTAGATTTGATTCAGCAATAAACAAACTTATCACCTTGGGTTAAATCACATTAAATCGTTGTTAAATGTTATACCAAATCTAAGCTGTTATATTTAGCCAAGAATGAAATAAAAATAATAAAACTGATATACAGCTCGCAAGCTTTTTAGAAATTATCTCAAAGTGATACAAGTGTGGCCATCTAGTGAGGTGTGTACTAGTTACAGTTGCAATCACTATATATTTATACACAAGGGATTTGTATAATCAAAGACTCAGCTTTTGTTTCACTGGCACTTTGGTATCAATAACAGTACCACTTTATTCAAATCTTTGAGGAGGGAACTAAAGGAGGCGACATCCCATACTAAAGTGTACGTATGATAGCGTAGCCAGAAACTCTCGCCATCTTGACTCCTCAAAGATTTTGGTAGGTTCTTGAGTCACTTTTTTGTAAACAAAGAGTCGCGAAGTAAGTTATTAGTAAGGGAAATTGGGGAATTGTGAGCCACACTTTTTCAAAGCTCGATAACTGCCACAAAAATCAAAATTTTTTAAAATTTCAAAATGGTTTATGTTACTAGGAAGGAAACCCTAACTTTTAGCTTAAACAATTTCTTGAAATTATTATCTGCTGAAAAAATCTGAGCGTTTGCAAAAAACATACGTTTTTGAGATTTTTAAAAATGTTGGGGAATTGTGAGCCACCGTCTAAATTAAGTCGAAAATCAAAAATATCGTTGTAAAATGTTTATTGTATGGTTGGAAATTACATAAGAATTAGTTAGAAAAAATATAAAAAAGGAGATATTGAAATTATTCGGATTCGCAATTCGGGCATGTGAAATAGGCTCCAGTACTGACGCATTTCAAATGAACAACTCGATCGCATAAATCGCAGCGAATGGAATTGTTCCGGTTAAATTTCTTCGGCATATCCTCCATACAAAGTATGCAGAAGTCAACACTTTCATCTAAAAATGCTAAAAATGCGATATTGGCCTGAAAAATGCCAAAAATGTTGTGGCTCACAATTCCCCAAAAAAAGTGGCTCACAATTCCCCAAACGTTCTGGTTGATAAGAGGGCCGTGTATGATTCGCTCATTGCATGTTTATGCGAAATTTCTTTTAAAAGTTGAAATATCGATGCCATACAATAATTATGAATATATTTACCTGAATCGATTCTGCGAAAATCGTTGTCAGATCAATGCAAACACAAACGCTCGGAATAAATATTTTGAGAAAATTTTCCAAGTGGTTATCGCACGGAACGAACGAGTACGTGTGGAAGCATCTATTGCTAATAGAAAATGAGTTTGGTCAAAGACAAGACGACGACAACCATTTGCATGAGTCAGACTTTCCAATTTTGGGAAATATTGACGTGGCTCACAATTCCCCATGGCTCACAATACCCCAATCTCCCCTATGTAAGTATTACGAAAGAAAAGGTTTAATAAGTGAAGTTATTAATCAATTTCTATTCATACTTATTTTTAGTTGCTCTCGCCGAAGCATTGATAGGAGGTGGACGTGCTGCGAACATACTCTGAGAGATTACAGTTAGTAAATTTGCAGTTCCCTACTATATCCAGGGCAATTAAAAGTTGGTGTGATCGAATTATTGTTGCTGTGTATCACAGTGGAAAGCGGGAAAGCAGGAATAAAAGTGCAAGATCCGGAAAATTCGGGGTTGAGTGCGAATGGCGAGGCACTTACCCCAAACTACGCCGGCAAGAGGAAAGGCGAAAATTGTGAGATAAGTAAGCCTATAAAGAAATTATCAAGGGCCGGGACTTCCTCCCCATTAATGGAGGGGCATTCAGCATTTTCAAACCCGAACAAGCTGGAAAATTGGGCATCGGATAATGTGGGAAATGATCCAACACGTGCCGTGGTAGCTAACTGGAATTGCCAAACAGCCGTTAGCCACACGCACACATCTGAGCTGACCAATATAACGGAATCACCAAGGCATAATGTGGGGCGAGGAAGTTCCGCTTTAATGGATATGAACACCTCTGAAGATGAGGATGACTTCAGCTATCAAGAAAGGCAAAAAATTGCATTAAGGCGAGCCAGAACGCAGGCATCAGCGAACGAATTTGGCGCAAACCCATCTGCAGAAGGAAGGACGACCGAATTATCTTCGGGACGAGGGACGGGAGGATGGATGACTGACGAATTACAAACTACCAACCTAGCTGAAGCCACATCTGACGGTGAGGCTACATTCAACACCCAGGAGAGCGGATCAGGCAACTTATATGGCTGGCGTAAAATAAAACCTAACCTCAAAACAAGGAAGGAGGCTCAAACCGGAGGGGATGATAGACAGGATGGAAGGGCAAGCAGCACCCACCGAAGGAAGGAGGACAACAGATTTAGAGCACTGGACGAATGCTCCGCGGACGAAGGTTTAGTAATACACAATTTTAATTCTAATTCACATAGTAATAAGCAAAAGATAACGACCCCTAGTATAATAACTAATGGTAATAATACTAGCAGTAAGCAGGTATCTAACAAAAATAAGACGAGGGATGGGGGATTTAGTCAGGGAATAGAGACTAGACCGGAGAAAATCCCGCCAATTATTACCAAAGACTGCGTTATTAAGAAGTTGTCCGAGTTTTTAGATCAAAACAATATTGACGCGAAAATTATAAATTATAAATCAGGGATAAGTAAAATTTATTGCAATAACAAAATAGACAGAGACGCCCTTACTAAAGTGCTTTCCAACCAGAATGTCGAATGGTACACATATACTGCAAAGTCTGATAAACCATTAAGCATACTACTTAAGGAACTATGTGAGTCCTTTGAGGTGCAGGATGTGGACGAGGAATTCAGGTCATGCTTCCCAAATGTTAAAATAATTTCAATTAGTAGATTCGAGACTCCGCATTCAAGGAAAAACAACATTAAACTAAATATCTTTTCAATTCAGTTAGGCCCTGATACCCTAATTTCCGATATAATTAATACTAAAAATTTTTTAAGGCAGAAGATAACCTGGGAAAGGCCAAAATACAGGGGTTTGCAACAATGCTATAAATGCCAGTTATTTGGACATTTAGCTTTGAATTGCGGTAGATCCACACGATGTAGGAAGTGCGCTGGCAATCACCAATCCAAGGATTGCCAGCATAAGGTGGGTGATCCCTCTCAGAGGAACTGTGCCAACTGTGGCCAAGCTGGCCACCCATCCAATTATAAAGGCTGTTCCAGTTACAAAAGTATATTTCAAAATAAGAAAGCACGAACAGTATCAACCCAAGATGCAAAAAAAATAAACATCAGCAGGTCTCAACCTTCCAACTCGAGACCAACATTAAACAGGAACCTGAGCTATGCTGGTGCTGTAAGAGGGGGTTATGGGGAAAATGTCAATCTAAGCATAGATGATTTCCCCACAATTAATAATAGAGATACTTCAAAGCAAAGTGCAATGAAGAACGGACACCTGAGAGACTTTTTCTTTGATTTGCCTCGACAGCTCTTTGGGGTATCTTTTCACGAACTTTCCGAAAAAATTAACAAATTTGTCATAAGTATTAATAGACTTAACTCCAAACAAGAAAAAAAGCAAAGGTACCTGGAATTCGTTCTTGACCTTTCTTATGGGGATTAAAAAAATCAAATTTTTAGAACTTAAAGTTTAGTCTATGATAAGTAATTACAGAAGAGTGGAGTTATATAAAATGATCAAGTCCTTCGATCCCGACTTTGTTGCTGTTTCTGAAACGAGGCTGAGAGACAGACACAAGGTCAATTACGATAATTATAATGTCTTGAGAGATGATAGTGGTCAGGGAGTGGCCCTTATGATTCGGAATAGCATACCCTTTAATAGAATACACCTTCAGGACATGCCTTCGCCCCTTGTCTTGGCCGAGGTGAATTTAGTGGGTACGAACTCTCATAAAAAGCTACTAATTGGAAGTATATATATCCAGGCCAACATAAAGAAGGAGAATTTTATAAGGGTACTTGATGTGATTGAACAGCTTGAGCCGGAGTATGACGGGTAATAGTGGGGGGGGGGGGGATTGGAATGCCAGACACACTGACTGGGGGGATAGCAAGTCCAACCCAAATGGAATAAAACTTAGGGATAGAATATATGACAAGGCAACTGGATCTAATCTTGAAGTAATATCCCCGCTAACCCCTACATTCCCTTCCGGCGGCGCATCAATTCTCGACTTCTTCCTCTCCTCTATACACAAATCTGATATTGTTGCTTCGGCATACAGATGTTTTAGAATGAGCTCTGTTGAGGAATCCAAGCGTTTTTGGATTTCGTTGATGCTGAATTCGAAAAGGTGAAACTAACTGGGCAGCCACGTGGGAGCGAGAAAGGAAAGTCTTCGTTGGAGTTGCAAATGCGAAAGAAAAAGACTTTATTGGCACAGCCTCCTTTATATACAATTCACTGAGAAAAGGGGCTGACAACATACAAGTGGCAAAAAAAACGGTTGACAATACACAAATTAAAATTACTAAAGCTCAGGGCAACATTAAATGAACTTAAAATAAAGAAGAAATCATAACATGCCGCCCGCCTTGGGGGGCTTGACCGCCAATTCACAGGTCTGCTTATTAGCCTCCATGGGTAATGGGCAGATGGTTGCTGCAGCGCGCTTGAAGATTCCGGTGGATGTTTTGAGACTGACGACTCGGAGGTGGTTGTCTGATCCCGGATGCACTTCAATGACTCTTCCAAGCTTCCATTGGAGTGGAGGCACTTTGTCTTCCTTCAGCAAGACCAGCGAGCCAAGAGCGATGTTTGGAAAGGGCCGAAACCATTTAGCCCTCTGCTGTAGAGATTGCAAGTATTCCTGGTTCCACATTTTCCAGAATCGTTGATGCATTGCTCTAACTCTCTGCCAACGAGTCAAAGTATTAATGTTTAAGTCAGAAATGTTAGGCTCTTGAAGCGACACTAGGGGGGCACGAATAAGAAAGTGCCCCGGTGTGAGAGCATTGAGGTCGTCAGGGTTATCTGATAACGGAGTTAAAGGCCTAGAGTTGATCACAGCTTCAGTTAGGCAAAGCAATGTATGTAGCTCCTCGTATGTAAGCAATGTATTGCCAATTACACGTCGAATGTGATACTTAGCGGACTTAACTGCACTTTCCCACAACCCGCCAAAATGAGGAGAGCGGGGTGGGATAAATTTCCACGATAATCCATGCTCCTGACACGCCTTTTCCAGGGAATCTCGATGATGCTCCGATAGAAAAAGTGCGTAGGGCCTCAAGCTCATTGCGCGCTCCAGTGAAATTAGTCGCATTGTCAGAAAAGATTGTTGAGACCTTTCCTCGGCGAGCTATAAAACGATTCAAGGCACCCAGGAAGGCCTCAGATGTCAGGTTAGAGACAAGCTCTATGTGCACTGCCTTTGTTGCGAAGCAAATGAATATGCAGCCGTATGTTTTTGTGGGCGGCCGACCTCTCACCAGGCTAGTAACGTAGAGAGGTCCAAAAAAATCAACACCTGAGCACGAAAATGGACGGCTTGGCTGAACTCTTTCAGCAGGTAAAGACCCCATCAGTTGCTCGATATTCTTGGGCCGGGCACGAAAACATTGAATACAGTTTCGTTGTGCTGCCTTGGCTGCGCACCTTCCAGCGATGGGCCAAAACTTGGTTCGAACAATCGACAATAGCGTTTGCGGATTTGCATGCAAATTGTGGTTATGATAATGAGTCATGAGAGTCCTTGTGAATGCATGAGCCCTTGGCACTATTATAGGGTGCTTGCTGTCGAAATCGAGCAACGAATTCTGAAGTCGCCCGCCGACGCGCAGGATACCGTCGCGGTCTAGGAAAGGATTGAGAGTTCGCAGGTGACTGCCTTTGCTTAGCGGTTGGCTGTTTGAAAGCCTTTTGAACTCATCAGCGAATTCCGACCTTTGAACAATGCGTGTTATCCATATTAATCCATTGTTTAGTTCATCCTTAGTTGGCGAATCGCTGAATCGGGAGCTCCTGTTTCGTGCATTGTGGAAGAAGCGATGAGCATAAGCGAAAGTTCTAATAAGGCTATCATAGGAGTTGACATATTTGCATGAGCTAACGAGGTCTGGAGTACTACTAGCTACGAAACTCGATTTCTTCACCTTTTCCTCAGGAGGATTTTTGTTGGACACCTTTGGCAATTCTGGCCAATTAGGCTGAGGCTGATAGAGAAAGGCTGGGCCATTGAACCAGATGGTCGATTTCAAAAGCTCATACGGTGTGCAACCTCTGCTGATGAGATCAGCAGGATTTGAAGCGGTGGGAACGTGCCTCCAATGGTACGCAGCTGTTAAATTTTGAATTTTGGAAGTCCTGTTAGCGACGAAGGTATTCCAGTTTGAAGGCGAGGCTGCTATCCACGATAACACTATGGAGGAGTCCGACCAGCAAAAAACGTTGCATATTGTCAAGTTGATAGAGTGATGCACTCTGTTAATGAGTTCCGAAAGTAGCAAAGCGGCACGCAATTCCAACCTAGGAATCGAAATCACTTTAACGGGGGCGACTCTGGATTTTGAGCAGATAAGTTTGACAGCTACATGGTGGTCATCTTTGCATCTTAAATATATGCAGGCTCCATAAGCAGCAGCGCTAGCATCAGCGAAACCATGAAGTTCGATGTGATCCTGGGACGTCACGATGCATCTGGGTATAGCGATTTCCTTGATGTCCGGGAGCTGATTGCAAAACTTGGCCCAATTGGTATGAAGCTCCATGGGAAGAGACTCATCCCAATCCAACCCTAATTTCCAAAGTTGCTGCATAAAAACCTTAGCACTTACAATGATCGGATTAAGTAATCCCTAGGGGTCGAATAGACTAGCTATATTCGATAAGACCTTCCGTTTTGTCTTCACGCCGTCCCAGTTATCGTTGGATAACGTGTAACGAAAGGTATCATGTCCAGGATCCCACATCAAGCCAAGTGTTTTGATTACGTTGCCACCCGTAATTTGAACGAGCCTTTCCTGGTCACTAACGGATATAGTTTCCAGGACTTGTTTATGATTAGAGCACCTTTTACGCAGTAAGCAGCCTCCCCTCTCAAGCACGAGCTCCATTTCAGTGCGTATCTTGATGGCATCTTCCAAGGTGTGAGCACCAGTGAGCATATCGTCAACGTAAAAATCTCTTGCTAGTACTCTTGCGCCAGTTGGAAAATTTTGGGCTTCATCTAGGGCTAATTGAGCTAAGCAGCGAGTTGACAAAAATGAAGCGGGTGAAGTGCCGTAGGTAATAGTGCGAAGTCGATAGACTAGAAGCGGTTCATCCACTGAATTGCGCCATAGAATGCATTGAAGATTACGATCTGGAAGTTGAACTTCCATTTGGCGATACATCTTTGTTATATCGGCGGTGATTGCATAGCGATATGTACGAAAACGAAGCAAGATTGTGAATAAATCATCTTGAATCACCGGTCCTATCATTAAAATGTCGTTGAGGGAGCGGCCAGTGGTAGTTTTGCAGGAGGCGTCAAATACTACCCGAAGCTTCGTCGTGCTACTTTCGGGCTTGAGCACGCAGTGATGCGGTAGGAAGTAGAAGTTACCCTTAACTAGGCTGTTAAGGTCAACCTGCTCCATGTGATTGAGATTAGCATATTCAGCCATAAAGTCGCAATACTGGCGCTTGAGCTCAGGTGAGCGCGAAAGCTTGTATTCTAGTCGAAGAAAACGCCGTTTGGCAACTTCTAGAGAATCTCCGAGCACATGTGGCTCCTCACGAAATGGTAGACGAACCGAATAGCGACCGACATTGGTTCTGCAATAATTCTCAACGAAATGCTGCTCACAGGCTACTTCCTGCGACGAACGCTGATTATTCGGAGCTTCATGATGCTCCACTTCCCAGAATGCACGCAACTGTGCATCAATTTGCGAGTAAGGTTCACACTCGGTTGTGCTTGCGAGCAGTGAATGACATATTGGATTGAGCTTAGCAGACCTGTACGGTCCCGAGATTATCCATCCTAGCAGAGTTTTTTGCAGAGTGGGATGATTTTCTTTTAATTTAATTTGACCTACGGACAACAGATCAAAAAATATTCCTGCTCCCAAAAGCATGTCAATTCTCTGCGGGCGATTGAATGATGGATCTGCTAACTTTAAGTTTAATTGCTGATGTCAACAAACCTTTCAGGCTGATTAGAGGCAATAGTTGTTAGTACTAAAGCATCGACATTGGTTGAAAACTCATTTAGGCGCGATTTTATGCTAAGGCTCGTCTTGAATTTGCGGATAGGTTGGTCATACCAATACCAGATATCGGGGCGTCTATTCGAACCCTTTTTAAATTAAGTTGCTGGCGTAATCGCTCCGTCATAAAATTCAACTGAGAGGCGGAACCGAGAAGGACTCTACAGGGTACGAAAGAACCGCTGTGGTCTTGTACTAGTATTACTGCAGTGGCTAAGAATATCTGATGAGGCTCATTAGTTGTTCCTGTTTTCACACAGGTACTTAAGGAAAATTGAGTAGCCGCTGGCTGGTTTGAGGGCTCATCTATTGAAGACATATGCAATAGGGAATGATGCCTCGACTGACAATGACGGCACCTACCCGACTTACATGCCTTGACGTTGTGCCCTGACCGAAGGCAGTTGATGCATAAGTTCAATCGTTTAGCGTCATTAAAGCGCTCGACGGGATTCTTTTCCATAAATTTTGGGCAGCTGGTTATATAATGATCGCCCTCTTTACACAACATGCATGACTTAGCGTTATTTCTAGCTAACAGTGCAGACTTACGTGAGATATTGGATGCTTTATATAAAGAATGCGAGGTACTTGCTGATTTAATCGCCTGCCTTTCAGATCCTTGTATATGGGCTAGGTTCTCCATGGTTTGACACCGATGCTGCATGAATTCGGCTAACTCGTCCCACGTGGGTATAACATCCAGCTGAGCTTCGTCCTCCCATTTAGCTTGTGTTTGACTATCAAACTTGCGGGTGATTACATGTATAAGAAGTCCATCGGCTATCTGCTCCTTTGTAGCCATCGAAGAAAGTGCACGCATATGCACACTTGCAAAGTCACTAAGAGATCGGAGCTGTTACACTGATCCCTTGTCAACAGATTTTAGCTTGAAAAACTCATCAATATGTGACTGAAATATAAGTGGTTTATTATCAAAGCGCCTTTTTAGCAGGGATAGAGCAATGTCATAATTACCTGACGTCATTTCTAGCGATTGTATAGTTAGGAGTGCAACATCAGTGAGGCACGACCGAAGATGCTGAAATTTTTCAACGCCGTTGAGATGCTCGTCATCATCCACAAGGGTTTGAAACATAGAATAGAAGTCGGGCCACTCACTATATTTTCCTGAGAATTTTGATAGCACAATTTTAGGAAGACGGCCTGCTGATTTACGTGCGGTGTTGAAGCTTGCATCGGCTGGAATTGAACCGCGGACTTTTTTGCGGGATAAATGCGTTAATATTTTGGTTTTTATTCCACAATAAATTTCCTCGAAAAGCTCGCGTTCACTACTCGCTGCCTCTTCCTCATCCAAGCAATCAATTTTTGTTTGCACCACACTAAATTTTTCGAAATAACCTTCTAGAAGTTCTAACCTTGTTTGCAATTCGGCTTCACTGGCTTGCTCGCCCACTCAGTCGATGATATTTTTTAACTTGGTCTGTTGACCTTTTATGGTACGCCTTTGGATCCTCAGCTCTCCTAATTCCTTTACTGCAGTGGGCTCTACGGGTGGAGCCATTATGGGGTTTTGGCCTTCTGAACTTGGACCCGTGCACTTCGAAAATTACTCCAATCTGACGAAGATTCCACGAAAAAATGGCTGCCGCGCTGATGTCGTTCCACGAAACACCAAAAAAAACAAAATACCTCACGCTGGATCCGGCTGCTCGAAGGACCAAATGTTGAGGAATCCAAGCGTTTTTGGATTTCGTTGATGCTGAATTCGAAAAGGTGAAACTAACTGGGCAGCCACTTGGGAGCGAGAAAGGAAAGTCTTCGTTGGAGTTGCAAATGCGAAAGAAAAAGACTTTATTGGCACAGCCTCCTTTATATACAATTCACTGAGAAAAGGGGCTGACAACATACAAGTGGCAAAAAAAACGGTTGACAATACACAAATTAAAATTACTAAAGCTCAGGGCAACATTAAATGAACTTAAAATAAAGAAGAAATCATAACAAGCTCCTTCTCGGATCACTACGCGGTGGGCTTAACTATGAATCTGAGCGACTATGCTCTCCCTACCCTACCCCTGACCACTAGGGAAAACTATAAAAACATAGACTGGCAAGTATTTAGACACAGGATCGATGAAGCATTGCAGGAAGCTCCGCCGGTAGACAAGAACATCTCAAATGAGGAAATTGAGACCTGGATAGATAGAATAACTGAGGTGATCGTTACAACTAAAGAAAGTTGTGTGGAAAGGATGCCCCAATACAAATGTTAATATAACAATATCCCCCCATTCATAAAAACACTTTTAACCAAGAAGAAAGAATGGTGCAAAAATTTAAAAAAAATATTCCATAGAACTTATAATAGAGATAGTACGGACTACAAGATCCTAGCATCCAAGATTGATCGCCTAAAGAAAATTATTAGCGATAGAATTTACCATCATTATAACGACAAATTTCAGGAAAAGCTTTCCTCCATAAAACCCGGCAGGAACACATTTAAAGAAATTTATAACATCATAGGAAGGAAGAAAATCATCGTACCGGACAGAATAACCGAATCGGGCACTATACTTACCAGCACTTCCGATAGGCTAGCTGCTTTTGAAAGGTATTATAAAGACCTATATACAAGGAGAAGTCTCACAATATAGGATTAGATCTTAAACAGGAAGCACATAAGAGCATTAATCACTTTCTCTCCTCTAATTCATATGTAGAGGGGGCATTTTCCCCGATGACAAAGGACGTTTTCGTCCCTAATAATGATGAGGCTGCCTCCGGTATATTCATCAGACCTAAACAGTTGGCCAACATTATTAAATACAGACTTAATAGAAAAATGTCTTGTGGTCCGGATGGAATTTCGAACTTCCTAATAAAAAAGCTCCCCCTCAAAGCGGTAAAATATCTCACAGTAATAATTAATCACTGTATAAATAATGGTTATTTCCCTAAACAGTGGAAAACTTCAAAACTAATCCCCATTCACAAGAAGGGAGACACCTCGGATATTAAAATTTATAGGCCGATACAGCTTTTATCTAACCTGGGTAAACTCCTGGAACGAGTAATATCCGATGAGTTTGACGCCTTCCTTACTGAGGAGAGAGTTATTCCGGACCACCAGTTTGGTTTTAAAGCAAGACACTCAACTAACCATGCTATTTTAAAACTTAATAATGACATCACCTCAGGGCTTAGGATAAAACAGTGTACAGTAGCGTGTGCACTAGACATAGAAAAGGCTTTTGACAGGGTCTGGACTAAGGGGTTGCTTTATAAGATGTTGGCGTACTCGGTACCAACGCCCCTAATTCGGATGTTCTACAGCTTCCTGCAGGATAGAACATTAAAAGTTGCGCTTGGGGAAGATCTTTCTAATGCTGTTAATGTCGAATCTGGAGTGCCTCAGGGTTCTATAACCGGTCCTAAATTATACAATTTTTACTTGCTAGACTTCCCGCATATTGAATCGTTACCAGAAGGAACCAAACTGTCTGAGGCAATTTTATACGCGGATGACACAATGGTATACGCACATAATAAGTGCACTGAGGTGGCGGCGAGAAGAGTATCTAACCATATTAATAAAATAATGGAGTACTATGAGACCTGGGGCATAAAAATAAACATGGATAAGTCTGAATTGATCTGCTTCCGAAACGCCCACGGTAAAGGATACAATAGCTCTATTAAAAAAAGTAAAAGCATTAAACTATCGATCAATGGCAAGGAAATTCCGGTACAAACTGAGATCAAATACCTGGGACTCCACCTCGATAATTTATTAAAAGCTAATTTTCAGGATAGGAAGGCACTAGAGAAAGCTAACAAGGCTTCTGCAATTTTTCGTCCACTCCTAAGACACCCCAAACTATACGTTAGAACTAAAACATTGCTTTATAAACAGCTCATCAGACCAGTCCTGATTTATGGATTCATCAATTGGTTCTCAATAACACCATCCTTGGCTAAACAATTGGAAATGTTCGAAAGACGTATCATGAGACTCTGTGTTGGGAAGCACTATCAAAATAGAACAAAAAAATATTCCAATATACATATACATTTACGAACAGGCGTGGGTTTTGCCGTTGATGAGATATGTGACTGAATCTAATCTTAAATTTCTTGATAGACTTAAATACTCGGACAACTCATTAATTAAGGACATAATATCTGCTAATGTTAATTCCAGACTTAAAGATGACTATCCCTCACCCCTCGCTCTACTACACGAAGAATCTGAAGAATTACTTAAGAATGTTGACGACTATAGCCCGAACTATAATGGCCTTAAGGCTGATTAAGATCCCTTAAGATTTGTACGCTCGGGACCGTACGCTTAAGACTTGACGAAAGATTCGGATAGTGAACGAAAGATAAAATAAGGCCATTTACGAATCTTTCGTCGAGTCTTAAGCGTACGGTCCCGAGCGTACAAATCTTAAGGAATCTTAATCAGCCTTAAGGCCATTATAGTTCGGGCTTATGACATGACAGCTTTCCCTAGATTTTATTTTAAAAGATAACTGACCAAATTTTGTCTCTCTGTTCTCTTTAATCTATTTAAGAAGATTCAAATGTACCTTAGGGCAGCAGAGATCATCAGCAGGTCTCGGTTGCTACCTACTCATAGGGGAAAAAAATGCTAAAGGATAAAGTATTTCAAAATTGTAACAGGAATAAACTCAGAAATACCATCTAATAAAACTCATGTAAAGTAGATTTTCTACTATCCAGTACACGAACCGTGGATTCAGAACGTATATATTTTCCACGAATATGTCATGTTGACACATCTGTGTGCACTTTGAGATGGTGATTGTTATCCTCTCAAGGCGCTTTCGTTGATTTTAGAGTATAAGGTACTTCTGCTGATGTGATAGGTATTACAAATCAACTCCGCGCTTGTAACATTGTAAGGCGCGGGTCGCACAAGAATTGTGTATACCCTTTTAGCACATAAGTGTTATCGTTAACTTATAGTTGTAATTTAGTGTAGTTGATCAGAATATCAAACGTACAAGTGTAAACACATGATTCGCAAATGTGTGCTGTAAGAATATACATAGATGTACATCTATTAATGCAATACATTGCTCGTATGTATGAAATGTCATAGTCAATCAGTTTTTCGAGGTTAGAGCATAACGCGAGAGCTCTTCGCTAATGTATCAAATAAGAATACTTTCTGTGTAGTTATTTTTGTAAAAGCTTTCGAAAGTCGAATAAAGATATCTGAATCTGAATCTTATTTTTAGTTTTTAGTTTAATAGATAGTGTTGTGCAGTGTGTCACTAAGGATTTGTGAAAAAACAGATAAAATGAAGTGCCTTGTAAATTTTTGCAAAAGCAATTCGAACAACAGACCTGCGGGGGTGTCTTTTCACTTGTAAGTATAAATTTTACATTGTTTTAGTGAAATATCTGCTTCAGCACGATTCTAAATAAAGATTTTGCGTGAAATTCCACTGAATATTCCGAATTATTGTTTTGGTTTACAACTGTCAATGCATGAGGTGTTTGACGCAGAGGCGTAGTCAAAAAAAGTATAATCTACATTTTGTAGGGTACCTTGAGATGAAATTTTAAGAAGGAAATGATGAATGGCTATTGGACTAAGTAAAAGTGATACAAAGAAATGGAATTATATATGCTCGAGCCATTTCTTCTTCAAGGATCTTTTTTCTTTTGAAAATAAAATAGCCATCAACAATTTTTAACGCCGCTTCTGACTTTTTAGAAAATTAAGAAGAAGAACGAAAGTTGCCACGGTTTTCTCATCACATGTCATCTCCTTTTGTTCTCTCCTCAAAGATTCAAATTCATTCACTAGACGACGAATTGTGCTTTCTTCAGGACGATTATTTCGACCATAAAATTTACGAAGTGCACGTAACGTTCCTCGCACAGATTCTTTATTTTGATAATAAATTACAATAATTCGCACGCGTTCTTATATTGTGTACCTAGCCATGAAGAAATGGCATAATGCACTAACAATAAATGTCATAAATTTTTATGATAGATTTTTAGTATTGCCAAAGCAGAATGTCAAAGATCAACCGTCCCTATTAGAAAACCCTTTATGAAGAAATAAAAGATAGATATTCATTTTAAAAGTGTATTTGTAACTTTATTTTTTTTTTAATTTTTTGTTATAAAGTTCATATAATCATTTTATCATGTATATATAATTTGAAGTGTAAATTAGGGTGTTTACTTCAACAGCAAACACAACAAGTATAAATTCATTTAGTTATCAATATGTTTTATTTATATTTCAATATATATTTTTTTGTTCTTTATTATATATAATCATATATTAAAAATAAAAAGATATATTTTGTTTCTTCTTCGGTTGTTATTTAATCAATTCATTTTCACTTTTTACTAAATATTCTCTTAAAATTCTATAACTAAATTTAAATATATTTTATTTACTTATAATATAATTTATATTTATATGTTTTATATAACTAATTCTATTGTTGTTGTTCCCCGTTCAAATAACGGCCCTAATTTACAATAATAAATAATAAAATGGCAAGTTTGCTTAAGACTAAGTAAATGTTTGACACGGTTTATTGTTTAGTATGTCTTATTTTTCATTAATTTTACTAAACCATTTTTATCAGAATAAATGTGTATGTAAATTTTTTGTTTCATTTATATTGGTTTATTAACAGATTCCCTTGCGTTCATTGTGCCTACTAGAGTTTTCTTTTAATTATTTCTTAATAATCAGTAACTTTCATGAGGATAGTTTTAACTGGTATAATTTTAAAAAATATATTAATTTTAATAATAAAGTTATTACAATTTCGCATTCTAGTTTATAAAAAAGAAATCGAAATGTTTATGTCGCGAAGTGTACATATAAGGACTACACCAAAAATGGTTCATTTATAGTATTCACGAAGACATATGCAGAGTATGTACAAATAAAAAGTATGGCTTAAATCTTGACTAATATTTATTACTAGTTGGCGTAATCCTCTGATGAAAAATTAACAAGATTTTTTTTGGTATGATTAACTAAGCAAACCAATAACTTTTTGTTTGAATTTAATTTCGCCTGATATGATATTTTACGGTATCCGTTGTCATAAATTGATTTGTTTGTAATAATTTGTTTGTAATTACCTATAAAGTTAAATTTTTACATTTTGCAGTTTCTAAATAAGTCATTAATCTATTTCAGTATATTTATGTTAGTTTAAGTTATTTCAATGTGTATGATTAATACTGTTGTACTTAAATTTAGGTTAGTATGTTTTTCAATATTTTTTGACTTTATTTTTGTATTTTTTTGTTTTGTTTTTTCCTTTTTAAAGAAGTACTTGAATCTGGCGGTATAAATGCTTATATTTGTATAATTATAAATTCACTTCATTTTAGTTGTCAACATTTTAATATTTTTTCATAATAATATAAATTTAACCACAGCAGGAATTTCTATATATGTAATTGGTAATAAAAATTATTCTCTTTCGAATTAGCTACAAATTAATACATTAGTTGATAAATATAAACTTACCAAAATAAGGTGAAAAAATAATGATAATAATAACTGTAGTGAGTCCCTTTTCATGATTAAGGTTATATTAAACCGCATTCTTTCCAGAAATTGTATGCGGACTTTATTTTTACATTATTTATGTATTTAAGTTTTGTTCGTTCCCTGCCCAGTTTAGTTTTTAGTAATTTCCTTTATTTTGAAACCTTTACTAAATGTTATTTAGAATTATATTATTGTGTGATTTGTTTTATTTCATCTTAATGCATTACCTTAAAACATGTTTAAGCCATATTTTTGTAGTAGTTTAGAGTTTTAAATACTCTTTCTTTAAGATACTTGTATATCTTGCGTTAATTTATAATGGTGAAGGATTGTTAAGTGTAGAAATAAAACATCAGTAAAAAGGAAGTTACATTTTCAATTATGAATTTCGTTTATAGTATCAAACTCCCTAAACGGTTGGAGATATACATATTTGTTAAGAGTAAAATGTTAACTTTGAACGATGGGAATAAAATGTTTATTCTACTTTACTACTCAATTCAGATATTAAGCTCTATATTTTGATATCCAATGAAGATAATTTTTATAAATGTAATATGTGTGTATTAATTTCAAATTATCAAAAGTTTTAAAATACTTGTGGGAAATAAGATCATTTCGATAAGCAATTTAATTGCTTTAATAATGTAGAAAAACAACAGCTAAATGTGCTGGTCGAAGAACTCGAAGTGGTGGCGTTATCATGGAATTCATGAAGACAACCATAAAATCCAAGTTTCCCAGTTTTGATAGAAAATATTTATAGTAAGTTGCATGAAAGAAATTTGGGAGTTCCACTGGTTAGAGAAAAGTATTATAATGAATGGAAAAGTAAATTTACAAGTAAAAAAATACAAGTAGAACGTGTGCAGAGCGTTCCGTACTTACATAATGTAAATTTGCTTCTTTTCAAAACAAACAAAATTATAAGACTTTGTTGTTGTTTATATATCCATATATATAATATATTGTAATAAAAAAATAATGCATGCAAAGCAGAAATTATTACTCTTAAAGTTGACAACAACATGTTTCTTCAAAGTGGCAATTCGCTTACAAAAGAGTGTTAAGGATAGTCAAAAGATGTTTTGTATCGAACGATACTTACATATGCAGACTCAAAGGACTCCAATCATCGTTTAATTTCAAAGAACTTTAGTCATATTTCGAAATTATAGAATCTTTAGGAATTAACTATTAAGTATATTCTTTATTACATATGTATGTATATCAAACCAACTGACCTGGCATGACCAATATACATATGTACGTACGAGGGGAAGTTTTTAAGTTCGCGGAATGGGTAGGTAGGTGATTAGTGGGGGTATCGCTGAATTAGGTACTAATTGAGCAACACGTTATTAGTATAAATAACGGATTTTACCGTAATTAGGTCATTAGTCTTTGAGCTATCGTCGACCAAACAAGTCAATCGGGAAGACATTTTGAAATATGGAGAAAATCGAGTTCCGCGCTGTTATTCACAAGAGCCGTAATGTGATGGCTGCCCTGCAGAAGGTGGGGTTCGAAATTTTGCCACACCCACCCTACAGTCCTGAACTGGCTCCCAGTGATTATTTATTTGCAAACTTGAAAAAAGAACTTCGTGGGAAAAAGTTTTCAAGTGATGAAGAAGTGACATATTTTTTATACAAAGACAAATCATTTTTTTTGAGGGTATACATAAGTTAATTAAAATATCCGAAAAATGTATTAGGGTAGCAGGTGAATATATTGAAAAGGAAAAATAAATTTGGATTTTCATTTCCACTCCTTACCCCCCATTCCGCGAACTTAAAAACTTCCCCTCGTAACTATCGGCAAAGCTGAATTATTCCCTAGAAATGGATAATCATTATTCTTAAAGATCTTTGTGCAGGGCTTCTTGCAATCGGTTTGACACAAAAAATTGCTTTATTTGCTAATAGTAGGCGAGCCCACGCTGCTAAATGGGGATTTACTCTAGCGTCGTGGGGACCTATTGGATTTCGAAGATTAGATTGTAGAAATGAAAAAAGAGTTATATCATGTGTACACTTTCAGCGGTGGGGGGAGTGACTACAGGCTTTCAAAAATGTAAAAAGAAACAGTCACATGGAAATACTCGAGCGCGTCAGATATTGATAGTGTATACATATGCCCCACGTGTCTCTGATTACGGAGGTATACTAATCTGCCAGTTTGGTTGATGGGGGCGGCGGGACGGAAGGGTTGAAAATGGGGGAAAAAAATGTACTCCAACGCGTCAGATATTCAGAGGGGATGTTAAGTGATCCCGAACGAAGCTCCCATTCAAAAGACTGACGATTCGGATGTGACAGAAGCTCGTGGCGACTTTTCGAAAATACAGAAAAAACGCTATTTTGAAATACTCGAGCGCGCCAGATTTTCACATAGACGGTTCGTCTTGATGTCCTGGTCGTGCTGCTCCATAATCTGACGATTATTTGGAGGGATTTTCTTAATCTGATCGTTTAAAAAAATTTTTTTTCATGATTTTTTTTTTAAATCATTGAATGTGAAAAAATAAAATGCACGGAAAATAGCATGCACATAAAATATAACAAATTTTGTTGTAGGAAAGTTTTTTCTTTCATTTTCTGCACACGTAAATCTATTTCTTTTGAATATAATATATACAAACACATATATTATTATATATATACTTTTGGTATTCGGTTTCTCTGATAAAATTACAAAAGATAAATAAATAAGAGGTAAAAAAAATATATGGTTGAGGTAAATAAAAAACAATATTTTAATTTTCAAACTTTTTGACACTTTTATTGATGGCTAATCAATAAAATAATACTTGAAAATATTTTTTATGTAATCCACGGTGGAGAGATAGAGAAACAGTGAGAGAGAGAGAGGCGCGGAGTGACGAATACATGCTTCACTGCAGCTACACGCGCTAAACTTTATTGTCGATTTTTGTTACTTCGGCTTGTGGAAATCGGCAGATTATATTTTTCCCGTTATCCTTGAATTATTTCCTTCAAAATAAAAACAAATTCGACCGCGCTCGAGAATCGGCTGCTATATAGAGGGCTTAGATATGGTAGCGGTACTCAACAGGGTGCAAAGCAAGGTATCCCCCGTATGTTAATCTGCCGCGCTTGTGTAAGTCCCAAAATCCCCTGTTGGGCACCCCTACTATAAAGCACTCTTAACAACGGCTAAAGTTATACAACTTTTTTTGATGTGTTGTTTTCCAATGTAAAATGTAAATTAAACATAACAAAAATAAAGTTATCTGTTTATCAACAACTACTTCGGCCGCAAATGGCGCCGTTAGGGTTACGTATTAGTTTACTTGAATTAAAAAATCCTGACGAATACTTTCTTTCCTATATTAAAGAAATGTAATAAGCTATTAAAGATTTACAAAAAATCCTGACGTGTAAATTTCATCAAAATAATCTATGAATGAAAAAACATATTGTATCCAATACCAAGAATTTTTAAAGTTTGACAGCGAATACGAAATTTTTCTTCAAATTTCTATTTGCACATACATAAAAACATATGAAAATGCGTACGCATGCTTATTTATGTGCCCTTGAGTTGAAAATTTCGAAAACAATATTGGATTCACTATATTTAAAAACCTTTAACTCTGGACGTGCAGTCTCACAGGCTCTGCGCGTTTAACAAATTTCTAGAATCGAACACTTCCCCCCGCTTGCCACGACCCAGCGTCTGAGTAGCTTTTGTTTTAGATGTAAAACGACCACTAAAGGAGAAATTTGCGTCCCCGGATGTGTGACACGTGAATTACACTTATCGAAAAATCGAACGACGTCTGACAATCTTCACGTACGTTGTTTATGATTTTTATGAACTATTTTTGTTCTTTTTAGGTTTTCTTGCACAAAAGGCAGAAAACAGTAGAGCGCGTCATCCTAGTCAGAAACGAGCAACCGAAATTTCAGTTGAGCCCTCGAAAAGAAAAATTTGTCGAGTAGACAATTCGTCTTTTGAAGTGGAAATCACTGCTCTGTTTCAGTCAGATAATGAGGAGGATTTTGATGAATTTATGTCATCTATTTTTGATTTTCATTTTTTAAATTAGTATTAAAAAAAGTTGATTACATTTACTTATTTGTCCATTATTATCATACTTAGGGTAAAATACCAATTCGATTTCTAAACATCCGGAATCATTTTAATGATAAAAATTAACTGTGAAAATAGGAGTCTGGGAGACTCCCCAGTGAAGTGTTATAAATTTTTCATGTCCACAGTTAAAGTTTAAGAGAATTTGCAATCTTATTAAGAATATTAGGTACTCTTATTTCCGTTTCAAATCTATGTCCATTTCTTTTATTCCCATTTCGAAACAAAGCATGAGTATTAATATGGAACAAATTCAGTTATTATATTTATAAAGTAAAATTTGTATGAAACGTTGCACTTTTTTGCTGAATTAATAATGACGGATATTAAAAATTGAACTGAGTAGTAAAGTGTAGTCGAAGTTTAAGTATAATTCTTTTTTAAATTCATTTATTAAGGAATCTTGAGAGGGAGGCAAATATAAGTCAAGATAATTATTTCCTTAGATGTATCAGAAGTGTCAGCCCTATTTCTCTATATTTTCATAACGCCCTAGTCCTTTATCTAATTGGAAATATTGGCAAAATAATGGTAATGCCCTGCACAGTTTTTTCTTGATTGATAGGATTGTGTTGAAATTAAATTTACAGATAGACTCGAGTATGTGCAGTGGTACAAGGAGAGAATAATGAAAGACTATTTAAATCAATTGTGTAATTATTTATGCAAATTTTATTAAGGAATTGATTTTTCTGGAATAAGTAATGTCATGTACTGCTTTCATATAAAATAAATAATGATCATATCCGTTACTGAAATTAATTTTTAAGAATGCGGTTTTTGTTAGTCCTCTATTAGTATTTGTATTTAACTTTTGTGTTAAACGTTTTTGTAAATTTCATTCTAAGAATTCTTTTCATTGCTGGTTTAAAGCAGATAATTTCATTCAACAATTCTAAAAGAATAATGACATAACTAAAAGTTATGGAAAAGAGAACAGGAAAGGTAAATTCGAATAGGTTTTGGGAAACACTTTAAAAGTAGTTTTTTAAAGTTTTTCACATAATTGTCGTATCATGGTTTTCCTTTCTTATATTTAATATAAATTCGCTTTTCCAAGCCTTTTTAACAAGTTCCAGCACAGAACAGGCTCTTATATAGATTAAAAGCACTTAGAGCAATTTCTTAGTGCTCATTGTTATTGTTAAGTGTAATTCTTTTTATAACAAAAATTCTTTCCCATTTGCTTTAACAACGTACGACAGTATTAAGCAAATAATTTAGGTTATTCTCTTTTGTTTTTGTTACAATTTCAGATAAATAAAGTTGTCAATTATTTTTTGAACAATGGGTATATATTATATATGTTGTTAATATTAAATGAAAAGCGATAATTCAGATTTAGTTCATGCGTGTATGTTTTTACGTATAGACACTTACCTGCTGTGCATGTTACAATTTTTTTTTCAATGTAAATTACATTGCACGTACACGTACGTTTTTTTTTGTTAATTCTCGGACTCTGCCCTGGACTTCATGGTCACAAAATTGTCTAAAATTATATTAAATTTTAATATTCTCAACTTCTTTTAACATTTTCTATTTTCCCGTCTTTACAAATTTAAATATATAATTATAATAATTTTTTCCCTATTCTTTATCCTGATACAATCCCATATTGGTTATCGTAATTATAATATTTAATAGTAAACAATAAGCAGTAAAAGAATTATTTTTTTAGCAACATGCTTTAAAGATTTACAGAACATAAATTCGTAATTAAAAAAATTAAACGTATGAATTATTTGTTCTCACTTATTTTCTTTTTATTTTAATCTTCAATCTCTGAAATTATTGTATTCAATTTAAGTAGTTTAATCGTTCAAAGCTTAATTCTAAAACTTATATAGCTCTATTTGTTCTAAATGTATTGTTTCACATTTTAGTTCTTATAATGCTTATTCTATAAAAATCTGTTGTTTTATTGAGAGTCAACTGCATTGACTTTTCCTTTCAGGAAGTTCCTCATATTCTGAAAGTTGTTCACTGCAATGATTTCTAAAGTGTGAAATACGCCGCAGATACTTATAATAATTCCCTGCATTTAAAGTTAATGCTTTTGCCTCCCAATCATCCTTAAATAATTGAATGAATTACCCTGTATCCTATATTTTTAATATATATTTTATTTTATATATAAAAAATATATACATATATAATGCTATATACGTACATATAAATTTATATATGTATATAAATATTTTTTGAAAAGGCATGACTATTTCTATAAGTTTCTTTTCATTTAAATATATTTTTTTCCAAATTTTATATTAATAATAATTTAATAATTTATGTATAAAAAGCATGTATAATATTATAAAACTTGATTTGGTTTTCAAATTCGTAAGCATCGTCTTAATATTGCCTACCCAGGCAATTTATGATTACAATCTTCATAATTCAAAGTAAATATGTTGTATAATGAATAATCTATAAGTTAATAAGTACTTCAACTTAATTTATAAATACAAATGAACAATTAAGGGTATTTAGAAACAAGGATTTAAAATTTTTATAACTTAAACAAGCAAAAAATGAAACTAAAAATGACGAAAGATGAATATAATAATTTTGTATAAATAGACAAAATAAGGTGTGCATTTTGTACAACTTGACTAGAAAGTGGGGAATAAAAGCAGTTTTTCGTAATTTTAACAGCACTTCTAAAAATATTTACTCACAGTAATTGTTTTTACCATTTTTATGTCCATGTATTCTGAATTACTTATTCCCTATTAGTAGTTTCGATATAATTATAGTTATCGCAGTAACAAATTAAAATGCCCCTACATATCTCCCTCCTAAATCACTTTTTATGGTAACAGGCAAAGAATGCTAGGCATTTTGTTTCTCTCTTTTATTAATAGGAAAGCTGTCTATTTTTCCTTAACTCAGATTCGTTTCACTTAGTTTTAATGCAATTCATATCTAATTCAATGCATCTAAAATCATACCATAACATCACAAAATAAAAATATTGATTGCACAGATAATTTTACTTAGAGTTGTTAGTTAAGCATAAAACAACAACATAATAAAACATTAAAAGGGTGTTTGATTCACGTGAAATGTCCGAAGTAAGAAATCAGTTATAATTTTACTCTATCACAATACAAAATCAACTCATATAGTATTTGTAGATTGAAGTAACGAAAATACATTAATTTTCCAGGTGAAAGATTCTTCAGTGATATTTAGATATATGTACATATTTATTTTGCAGCTTTGTTGCAAAACGGAACGTTTATTAATTAATGTATGAAACGTGCGTTATTTTGTTATCGAATTACACTGTGTGACAAATCAATTTTTTTTTGTTTTATAACATTGATCAAAAGAGTTATTTTCTATGAAATTGGACCTGGTGAACACGAAGTTGACAATCACTAGGTATCGGTTTAAAGTTATCGCAAGGTTTCATAAATAAAAACAGCATGCAAATAGGTGAAAAAAAATTTGTATTTTAAATTTTATGTTAAAAAGAGTACTGAACCTTGAAAATCCAAATAGCGCCGATTCAACTAATTAACAATCAAAAATATTGTAAAAGTAAAACCTTTTCCTCTTGTGAATTCAAAAATGCATTGTATGAAAAATCAACAATAAACTATGCTAACATTTTGGCGTTCCATCTACTTTTGTAACATTCTCCAATCCGTTTAATATTCTGGTGAAAGCATTCATCTTATTCGTCAGAAGACATCTAAAGGTGCTTTTACACTATCTGACATTGTCAGATGACATGTCAGATAAGCCTTCGAATTTGACATGTCATTTAGTGTAGATGCTTTAAAAGTTGTCAGCTGACAGGTCTGCCGACAACTCAGCTTGAAAATTTGTGATTAGAACCGGGGCTATTCGTTCTGACAAGTCAGATGGCATTTTCATTTTCAGGCGCATTGATATCGGAAAAGGTAACTGATGGAATGTTTTATATATATTATGTAAAGGCGAAAGAAATTTCTTTAATAAAAACATTTTAATTTAACATTTTAATTTAAAACATTTCAATTTAACATTCAAGTCAGATGACTTTGCTTCATAGGTGTAAGCGCGAAAATTATTTCAAAGTGACAAATGCGAGTCAGTTGACAAATTTGACAAATCTGAAACCGACTTGTCATCTGACATTGTCAAATAGTGTAAAAGTACCTTAAGTAAATCAATAAATTTTTTTCTCAATAAACTTTCGGCCTCTTATATAAATCTCTTGGTATTACCGTAGATAAATAAAGTACCATTTTTATACATACATACACCTTGAACCCAGGGCAGAAAAGTTTGCTTCTTTAGAATTTAAAGGGCTGAATACATTCGATGCGGTCGTGAGTCGTAAGCAAAAGCACAAAGCTCTGACGCAAACTCCGAACACATTCGATGCGGTCGTGAGTTGTGAGAAAATCCTTTGATTGCGCGCGCTGCTAGATTAAAGTTAAAGATGTTTGTGGGAACAGAAGAAGTTTTAGCAATTGGGTTAGCTACAACATTAGTTGCATTGAGCGGAAAAGGAAGAAAAACAGAAAAAAAAGAGCATGTGGACCAAGAAGTTTTTTTTCTCCTTCTCTTTAATACGTTTGTATTTCGGGTCCATTTCGTCATTAAAATACTTCTTGACGACTAAAAACGCATTTCCCCTGCAGAGCTTTTGAACGCAGACCGCAGAGTTTGAGTTTGGCTCAAACTCGACGTTTTTTCTTACGAGGGCATCGAATGTGTTCCGACTTGTGAGAATCCTGTTGATTTCAAGGGGATTGAACCTCGTAAGATTCTCACAACTCACGACCGCAGACTCACGACCGCACCGAATTTATTCAGCCCTTAACTCATATGCTAAAAAGCTACGAAAAAGCTCAGTCTCGATATCTGCATTAAGGGGGATAGCCACTGTGATGAGTCAAAAAAAAAAAAAATTTTTTTTTTGTTTTCAATCAAAGTTTATATGTTCAAAAATATGTGTACAAAATTGCAAGTCAAAATTCCAAAAATTGACTAAGTTACAATGATTGTAGCGAGAGCAGGTAGGCCGACTGTTTTTCGCTTAACCTTCCGATCACAATGTTACGAATCGAAAAAGTTAATAAAAAAATGAAAAAATGAAGAAAGTCAACAAGACCCCTGGAGATGAAGAGGAAGAACCGTCATATGGTCCAGGACTCGATAGTTTAATATAGGTATGAAAATTTTAAAAGATACATGATTTCATTACGAGAGAAATGGACTAAAATCTTTAAACGCATTTTTCTCGTAACGACTTTTTTTGAACTGGTCGCATTAATAACTCGAACAATTATTAACCGATGTCTTATTTTTTTTGTTTGTTTTGTTCGTCTTAGTAGTGGTTAAGGTTAAGCGTAGCCGATTTGAAAAATTTTGTTTTGTACTATTTTTAAAACTGTTTGAAAACCAAAAAAACGGTCGAAAAAATTAAAATATTGTCAATCGGTCGCCATTTTGTGAAAAATCAAAAAAACAAAAAACGGCTACGTACAACGATAACTACATTCATACAGATTACAATAAATTTTTTTTTTTTTTTCGGAGAACCGGTTTTTGAAAAATCGATGCGACCATGGAGGGGGAATTTTTTTTCAGGCGCTACGGCATCGTTTATATTGTTAAAACCATTTAATATTTTTTAATAAAAATTTGTGGAAAAATTATTAGATGTGTAACTTAATAAAATAAAAAAAACCCGATCCAAAAATTCCTCTTCTTACTCGGTCAAAAAATATTTTAAAAATCACTAATTTTTCGGCCGTCACAGTGGCTATCCCCCTTAAAAAACCCTAGCTCAATTTCAAACTGAATAACATAAAACTTGTTTTTTCCAAACAAATCCAGAGACTAATGCCCGTTCTCCAATTGCGAACCAACCAACTACGACCCACCGAACGAAAAAGCTCAACCCCGTGTAAAAGTATAAGCCCTTGCCTGTAGTTGTGCCCTGCCAGCTGCGAAAACACAATCGGGCAAATGTTAAATGTGGAAGTTTTTACCACTTTTTAAGCGGACAAACTTATCAATTCAACTTTTAATATTCTCCTGAAACTACCGCGCACATTTTTATAAGTGCTCCGTGTTATAATTAGTGCACTGATGTTTTGACAACCGGCGAAAAAGCTGCGGCGACGTCACTATTCTGGTACAATATCGTTGCGGAATGGGGGACTATTACTTTTGGTTAAACGCACACATGTAAAAAGTTAGCTCGGTTGACCAAAACACAAGCGAGAGAGAAGATGACTCTAATAATAAAATGGAAAGCTATGGCGCGATGTTATTTGGTTCGTAGTTGGTCGGTTCGCAATTGGAGAACGGGCATAATCGTTTGCTCTGTGTTTTCTAGTATGAGGTGTGGCCGATGACTGAAAGCTCAATTTCAATATTAACATAGCAAAACCCGGCTCAATCGCAATTTGAAACTCGACGTTTCTATACAGAATTCGAGCTTGAGTCTTTGTTCTTTATTTTAGCCTTTGGGTCATGTGCAAAAAAATGAACAGTGACTTTGAGTTAAATTTAATTGTATTATTTAGCACTTTAAATACCACTTAGCGTTAGCACAACACTATGCAAATAAAATGAAACAAATTACAATACTTGAGATAAAATTCAATAACTGAACTGAAATCAAAAAACTTCAATTGAGTTGAATCTCATCGTATTATGCTTAATGGTTGGGATCTATTTCGCAATAACGCAATAATTAAGTTCGCCTTTTTTTTTGTCTTCTCGGATAGCAGGAGGTCAAGCATAAAAATTCAAACCGATGCGTTATCAATATTCAATGAAAAATGCAATTGCTTTGATAACTTTAAGATCGATCTCAAATTTGTTGAGTTAGCATCTTGTCAATATTCATTTATTTATATGCAAGCTTAATTTCAATCAGTTTTCTCAAATTCAATGGGATCATATGCTTAAAACTGAGCAAACGACAAGACATTTAATTTTGTAAGGTATTACCAGAGATAACGAATATATACATAGATGTGCAATCTCATAGAAAATTTTCGTCAAGAGCTTTCACTTTAAAATCCTCCAATCTACTTCCAATAGCACATGGCTCAGCTATAAGCGAAGAGATCGTCAGTTTCTCTTCTAGAACATGCTCACGGACTCTTTCAGCTGTTGTCCTTTCGAGTTCCGCTCGGCGCAACGCACACGAATTAAGGCCTGCGCCCATGCGATGCAGCGGCCTGCGTTCATGCATCAAGCTTTAAGCTGTTGATGGATCTCGATGCATGCCGCTGCATGGCAATTCAGAGGTTCGCCCATAAGATCCGTCATCTCACAATGCCACAAATTGTCAATAGTCACAGCACAGCCACAGCACAGCGCGGGAATTTTATTGAAGGAGCAATTTTGAAAACTAAAAAGATAAAAATGGATCTTACTATATTAATTAAATTTCTTCTAATAGGAATTCTGCTATTAGGTGCGTCCAATGTTTCAGGTACACTTTGCCGGGATGTAAAAAGCCAGCTGTGAATGCACAACTTTGAACTTGCAAGTTTGAAAGCCCACCCTAGGTTCAAACCGGCTGATGCGTCCCGACGGATGAAGGCCTGCGCCCATGCGATGCAGCGGCCTGCGTTCATGCATCAAGTTTTAAGCTATTGATGGATCTCGATGCATGCCGCTGCATGGCAATTCAGAGGTTCGCCCATAAGATCCGTCATCTAACAATGCCACAAATTGTCAATAGTCACAGCACAGCCACAGCACAGCGCGGGAATTTTATTGAAGGAGCAATTTTGAAAATTAAAAAGATAAAAATGGATCTTACGATATTAATTAAATTTCTTTTAATAGGAATTATGTTATTAGGTGCGTCCAATGTTTCAGGTACACTTTGCCGGGATGTAAAAAGCCAGCTGTGAATGCACAACTTTGAACTTGCAAGTTTGAAAATCCACCATAGGTTCAAACCGGCTGATGCGTCCCGACGGATGAAAATATTGAGAAATGTTCAACATTTCCATGCGTCGATGCATTGCGATGCACCGCTTATGGGCGAAGCTCCATAAGAAAGCATGGATTTCAATATTTTCATGCATCAAGAGCTTAAAGCTTGATGCATGAACGCAGGCCGCTGCATAGCATGGGCGCAGGCCTTTAGAGAGTCGCGGCGCCGCTATTTGCCCTTTTCCTTCCCGCAGCGTCCGACCAGGCCATTTAGTCGTACCAGAGATAACGAATATATAGATGTGCAATCTCATACAAAATTTTCGTCAAGAGCTTTCACTTTAAAAACCTCCAATCTACTTCCAATAGCACATGGCTCAGCTATAAGCCAAGAGATCGTCAGTTTCTCTTCTAGAACATGCTCACAGACTCTTTCAGCTGTTGTCCTTTCGAGTTCCGCTCGGCGCAACGCACACGGATTAGAGAGTCGCGGCGCTGCTCTTTGCCCTTTTCCTTCCCGCAGCACCAGACCATGCCATTTAGTCGTACTGAAGAGAGTGGCCCATAAAAAGAGAATTCTAAACGAAAGCCTTTTACCTGAGAAACTTTAATTTCATGATGCGAAAAATTTCTATTGGTTTGCACATCTACATATTCGTTATCTCTGGTCGTACTGAAGAGAGTGGCCCATAAAAAGAAAATTCTAAACGAAAGCCTTTTGCCTGAGAAACTTTAATTTCATGATGCGAAAAATTTCTATTGGATTGCACATCTATACAGGGTGTTTTGCTAAGGTCTGAACAGGGGTATGCCAATCGATTCCAAATGGTCTCCTGCAGCTCGTTTCTGTAACTTCAAATAGAGAATATCTCTACTGGCATTCTCCATTTGACGTCATTTTGTCGTCATTTTCCACAGAAACGTATCAACTCAACTGATAAAGCTAGGCATGGTGAATTCGATTCACGTCACCAGAATAGAGAAGTTTCTCAACTGAGTTACAGAAACGAGCTGCTGATCAACGTTTGTTCGGCCACGCCCCCCCCCCCCCAAAATCGCTCCCTTCCCCTCAAAATCGCGATTGAAAATTTGGAGGAGGTTAACCTAGAAAATGCATTATAAGATCTTTCAGAGACATCCTACGATACTGGTTGATAACGCATTAGAAAGCTAAGCCTTCAAGCTTTCCAACGATACCACCCACGACCCGATCCGCCCACAAACAAGCGGGAGAGACCGCATCCAACTTCGAAAATGGTAATTTCAAAGCCCAAAATTTGGCCTTAACCCTTCATTTCGCCGATTTCTTGCATGGGAAGATCGAAACTTATTTGAGAAAAACCTTCCCTGTCATGTGGCCTTTCTCAAGAAAAAAACCGCACTCGAATCTGACGGCGCGTTCCGAAGTTATTCGTGTTACAATAATTGATACAACAACAACACCCACTATCCGCAATGAAGTCCAATTGGAATGTGACGTCACTTTCCAATTGAACTTCATTGTGGGTTTTGTGTTTTATTAATTATTATAACACGAATAACTTCGGAACGCGCCGTCAGATTCGAGTGCGGTGTTTTTCTTGAGAAAGGCCACATGACAGGGAAGCTTTTTCTCAAATAAGTTTCGATCTTCCCATGCGAGAAATCGGCGAAATGAAGGGTTAAGGCCAAATTTTGGGCTTTGAAATTACCATTTTCGAAGTTGGACGCGGTCTCTCCCGCTTGTTTGTGGGCGGATCGGGTCGTGGGTGGTATCGTTGGAAAGCTTGAAGGCTTAGCTTTCTAATACGTTATCAACCAGTATCGTAGGATGTCTCTGAAAGAACTTATAATGCATTTTCTAGGTTAACCTCCTCCAAATTTTCAATCGCGATTTTGAGGGGGAAGGAGCGATTTGGGGGGGGGGGGGTGTCCGAACAAACGTTGATCAGGAGACCATTTGGAATCGATTGGCATACCCCTGTTCAGACCTTAGCAAACTGTATGTTGGTTATCTCTGGTATTACATTAAAGGAATATTTTGGTAATAAGTATTGAAAAAAATGTCTTTAATATTTTGATTTAATATCTTTTTAAAAATATTCTGCCAAAATTGCATTGCGAAATTGCTATAATAAAGACCTGTGATCTTTTCATTTTCTTATATGGTTCAGGGAAGATAGCAAATTTTGCACTGAGCTGAATATTACAAACGTATTCAAACTTCACACCTCGAACCAGATAAATTTTTGGATTGAGTTTGTGACGCAATATTATTTGATATTGGAAAAATGTCCGGATTTTTGTGTGAAAAAAAATGTCAATGTGCAATGTTTTTCCATAATTCTGGTAGGCAAGTGTAACAAATATTTACTAATAAAATACATACAAGAAGTATCTAAATTAATTGTTATTTTTTTATGAAGCGAATTCTAAAATTCTGCCTATTTTTCATGTTTCATTATTATCAGTGAAAAATTCAGTTTTCATTTCACGTTACAAATTTGACGTAGCTCGGTAATGTATTTGCGTAAGGCCTCGGCCACGGACAGAGCGCGCGTGCGATTATGAAGCGAGCGATTTTAGTGGCCCCAGGATGAGTGTGCAATCAGTGATTTTGATTTCAGTTGAAAATTTTCACCATGACATGAGCAAGGAGGTTCTTCTTAATGTACAGCAGTAGCCTGTACGTACCGTGTAACGTTTTTTTAAAGAAAAATAGGAAGTATGGGGTACATCCCATTCCCGTAAATAAAAAGCGATCCGTTCTAGGGGAATTTCATCATTTGAACCATGATTTAAGAAGATTTTGTGACAAATTCTTTGAATATACTCGAATGTCTGTACAAACATTTGACTTTTTGAAAAATAAGTTAAAACATAAACTTCAAAGAAAAGTGGAAAGCAAAAGGATTATTTCCGTTTGATCCACATATTTCCTCTATTTCTTCCCAAAGCTTATTTTATTAGTTATGCATTTATTTCTGTAGTTGGGATTTTCATCCTGCCATAGTTAGGCCTACGTTGGATCTCCGAAATTAACAGATACTTGTCTACGCTCATCTTAAATATGTCCAGCCTAAACAAAACTTCGCTAAAAAATGAGGCTACGCGCAGATTACACGCTCAAGAAATTAAAACAGTTTGGTTGCAAAATAATCGCACGCTACACGCAATAAATCGCTCGCGCGCGCGCTCGTTTTGTGGCCGTTCAAGGGAGAGTTAAGGCTTTTGATTTCTTCTGTAAAAATCGCTCGCTCGCTAATCGCTCATGCGCTCTGTCCGTGGCCGAGGCCTACGAGGTTGTGCGAGTTGTCATTTAATAAAGTTCGACGAGTACGGTAACATAAAATACTAAAAGAACAACAAGAATAAAACCGGGTGAATATTATTTCAAAGCTTTTGTCTCGAACACTAGCCAAAGTAGTCCTAAATGAAAATATATGTATAGTACACCTTCATATGTGTACAACATAAACAAAACCACACTAAGCCTATAAACTAAACGGTGAGAGTCGGAAGATACGGATTAATTGTTTTTAAAAGAAAACACCTGATTTTTGAAAAAAAAAGAACTTTTATATCATAGTTTTAGAGAGAAGGCGGAGAAGCGATCAAGAAGTGTTGCCTTCGTTTCTTTCCCATGTGTCGCTAGTGTCGAATTAGGATGCGAATATATCTGAAGGCTTGGACTATTTTACAATTCCGATGAATTGTGTTATGTGTAGCAAGTTAGAATTATTAGGAACTTTCAGAAAACTACTAAGAACCAAGAATATTGAGTTCTATGTATTATTAACAATATAAATAAAGCTTCTTTTTTAGCATCCCGACAAAAGATTAATGCTGTGTTTGGTAGAGAGAATAGAAATTCAAAACTTTATATAAAAGTATAAAACTATCAACAATCAATAAATAATACTGGAATTTGGCGCTATTTGGAATATCTCGAAAATATTTTTGAAGTAAAACTTCTTTACGCACGCTTGACTTGGGGAGTAAGCTTGTGAATGCCCTACGAAAAGTGTTGGGCGAGAGCGTTACGATTTAAAGTGACACTGTGGCCTGGTTGGTACCATACCGTCGCACACTCCCGCACAGAGGACATAGAGGGATCGACGGTCGCGCGGCGAGGCGCGGCGTATCTGGCTGCATCCATCGGGCCAAGCGACAGCAGCGGGCGGCCCCATATCGGTGACGCGCTCTGCGGCGCAGCGCGGTGCCTGTGTCTGTGGAGTGGAGGCCCGTGGGGCGCTCCGCTGTTGCTGCTGATGCTGATGCTGGTGCTGCTGACGCTGGTTCGGGAACTTAACTCGATTCGCCACAATCAGCGGCGGCGGCAGCAAACGATCAGTTAATTTTTGCACGCGGGAGAATTCATATATACATATATAAACATTTATATATACATACATATAGATGCAGCTAAAGAAGTTTTACTTCAGTCGTGTGGTCTAAAGCACACTCGTTTTTTTTTAAACTAGAAAAGTTTATTATTCCCCAGACAGATGGGCACGGTCGAATGAACGTTCGATGAATGATCGTTCTCTCGAATCTTCATTCGTTGCATGCATGACAGACGGCCCACTTCATTCGAGTCGAGAATTTTTGAGTTTAAAATGCGCACGAGTGAATCGGTGAAATTAATAGCAACTTTACAAAAACGTTCGCAAGCTACTAAACGTATTGCAACTCTTCCTGCTCCTTCCACACCTTCATGTTCACAGAATTAAAACTCAACTGGCTGGCTGGCAGCTGTCAATTCACATGTTGACACTGGAAATCAGCTTCAGGATTTCCATGCTCATTCTCTGAGAATGAAGTTTCCGGAACTTCATTGATGAGAACGAGAATGTAGTTACGAACGTTCATTCAAACTTCATTCTTGGTGACAGACGACACGGCAATGTTCATTCTTCGAGAACGCTCATTCGACCGTGCCCGTCTGTCTGGGCTGGGGTATTATCCTTCTTTAAGGAAATTATCTAAATTTTCAAAGTAAAACTTCCAAAAATAAAAGGTAATTTTTAACAGCTTTTCTTCGTATGTTTTTATGTGTTCACACCGAAAAACGTATTTAAATAAAAAATTACGATTATCGAATTGAATATGTAATTTCCAAAAAAAAAAAATAATGCTTGCTTTATCAGGAGCTGGCAAGTGATATCTTACATTCTACTTCAAAAACACAATATATACATATGTATATACATATATATATATTTTTTTCCAGATAAAATATCATCGCTCATAATTGTTTTATGTATACCTACATAAATACATGTAAAGTCTGAAGTTGGCTGCATCCTTTGAAATTTATTTCTTGCATAATTATCATCTCTGTGAGTGTTGTTTTCAGAAAAACTGCACTGTTAACCTAATCGCAGTCAATTATTTTAAGTTAAACGAGACAATTGCAACCATAACTTTACTACAAATAACTAATATTTCATAATAAAAATAAAGTATATATGCAATAATTTGCTCTTTTCCTCATTGTGAAGCTTACGGTTTTATCTTTCTTAAAACATATGTACGTTGAAGCTCCTGTGCAGCTAAAACAGCTGTATGAATTAAATAAATTAATTGATTTTATTTGTTACTCGAAATTGTTTCATCTTTATTCTTCCTGCGCTATCATTTCTAACTTGACATTAATTAGAAATGTGTAGATTGCTCAGAGCTACTACAAAGTTCTGAACTTTTCAACAGAAGAGGAAATAAGAGTTTTGTAGCAAGTAAAGACAGTATCAACTTCATGTAATTTGCCATTAAAGAATTTTATTATTTCGGCAAGTAGCTAAGGGGACAGACCTAGATTTTCATAACATTTAGTAAAAGTGGGTATTTGGAAACGCATATTTGAAATTTGTTAACACAACTCGAAACCTAAAAATAACGGATACATCACTGCGAAAATTTCCAACCTGCGAAGCAAAACCATTGCGAAACATTAAGTTGAGATGTCACGCTCATTAAATTTGCTCATTCTTTTGATAGTGTAAATAAGACCTTTAAGAGCAAAACTAATAAAATTCCTTCTTTTCTCATACAAGATTTTACATAATTATTGCTGAAGACGACCACTATCATGTTACAGACAAAAGTGGCGTATGTTTTTGTTCTCGTAGAAACCGAAACTGCAATAAGAATGGGGTGCCATCCACATCCCTGGATGGAATGGGATGCGGTTGGTGGGACGAGTTTGGTACAATTGGATAATTTTTTGAAAATTTATAAGAATCTAAATACCTGTTTTCTTTTATAGGTAATCCTCAATAGTTTTATTATACCCAGTATAAGACTCCGCTGTTCTGCATAAGCAACTCGAACGAGCGAGCGGTGGGATGCACCATATTCAAATTAGTTCGAGATCGAGCGTTCACACCGAACGCGGTGGCGGTGGCGATGACAAAAGTGGTGGCGGTGAGTTGCTGCATGTTGCATTTTCAACTCTACCACGCCGCGGTTGCTGCGATTGCAAAATTCATTTCAGTCGAAAGTGTCATCGCAATGAGTGAAGAACTCTTTTCACTTGTCGAATTAAACCAAATTCATGATTTGTCGCACTCGAAATACCGGGAAATTAGAAAAAAACATTTTTCAAGACTCACCGCACCGCCATCATCACCGCTACGCTTACCGCTATCGCCAACGCCACCGCATTGGTATGTGGCTGCCTTTATTCGGGCACAATTAAGTAATGCGATGATTCAGCAGTAAACGGATATTTATTTTAATGTGTAATTTCTTAAGCAATATTTTAAAAGAAACAGGACAGGACAGGAAACAGGATACTCAATCAAAGAAATAAAGCGAAAAATATGGTTTTATGGATGATTTGCATGTGTGTATCATCGAGTAAGCTCAAAGAGATGCTCGATTGTAAGATCATGTACTCGTCCATGGACATTGTGAGGAACAACTGACATAGGTACTACATAGTAAAATCCGTACTTCTACAAACCAACGAGTAATATGTTCAATAGAATCCTTAGATATGCTCGAAACAAACACATATTTCAGATTTGGTTAAGGGGTCTTTCTACTTCAAAAATTTGCAAAATTAATTATTATTATTTTTTTTTTGTGAAATAAAAAAGATATTGTGAAATTATGTAGGTTTATTTATTATGGTGCAAAGTGTAGGCATAAATAAATTTTTAAAATGAAATTTTATAGCAATATTAATAAATGCTTTTTTCTCAAAACAATGTTTTTCTGACGCGTCGCCACCATTTTAAAAAAATATACCTACCAAAATTCCACAACACAACATTACCCACAAAAGCATTGAAAATTTAAAAAAGAAATTATTGAATATATTAAAGTACTAGAAAGGCGAAATTGACTAGACGGGCAATGACACCGTAAAGTTATCTGCTTTCGATATAACTCCGATGACTTGCAGCTTTAGTGTATTCAGTTGTTCCACCGATTATCCAATAACGACGTTAATTTCTATTACCCAAAATCGACAGCGGTCGAGTCTATCAAGATGAATAGAAATCTCCATAAGAGGCAGGTATTTAGTATGTTAGAAGATCAAAAAATCGAGGTATCTATATGTAGCAGAGCGAGAACATACCTTTTTGTTGTTTCAGTGCAAAAGTATAAATTTTGTCATTCCTTCTAAAAATTATGAAGCACAAAAGCATTTAATGATTTTTAGTACTTTTATTTTTTGAGAATAAAAGAATTAATTCACCTAACTTGATAATTTCTAAAAAATATTTATAAAACATTTTTTCTTACACAATGCCACATATGTATGTGTTGTATATGTAATGTTTTATTACAATTCAAAAACTTCAATATATGTATATTCCTTTCCTTATTATCCCCCCAGTTATCTGATTTTATGAGTTCAAGAGCGATTTAAACTCGCGCATCAAACGTTTCAGTACACAAAATCGAATTAAAAATATTTATACTAAACCTATGAATTCAATGAGCAGTACCACTATGAATAAAGGATCGAATGAAATCATCGACTCATTTTAAGATATTTATATGCATACACATATTGGTCTGTCTAGTTATGAAAAATTAATTTTGATTATTGATATTTATGTATGTATATAAGTGATGCATCATCGAAACCACTTTCACTTTACGTCAAAGTTATTCGTGTTATAATAATTAATACAACAACACAACCCACTATCCGCAATGACGTCCAACTGAAAAGAGGGCGTCACATTGACCACATTGAACAAACGTTGATCAGGAGACCATTTAGAATCGATTGGCATACCCCTGTTCAGACCTTAGCAAAACACCCTGTTTATGCCTTATAAAAATATTTTTAGAAAATTTGGCATAAACTTTCTTGGAGAGAATACAGATTTTAAGAGGTTGAGCATAGAGCTCGGTACTCAGACCATTTGGCCCATAGAATACATATTAACTGTGGGGGACTTAAAAGGTAGGGTTAATAAAATGAACAGAATTAGAGCTTTTATAAGGAAAATTATATCACGTATGTGTCGAAAAGAGGGGTTCTATCGAGTTATTAAAAAAGTGCTACTTGACTTACTTAATTTTAAAATGTTATTGCAACATGCATTTCAGTTGAACGAGTTCAATAAGTCGATGGGCCACCAAACTTTAAACGCGTTTTTCTAGAAATAAAGTTTGTAAAGTCGGTGTTCATTGTAATTCTAGAAGGGCTTGGTCGATTTGCTTTAAAATTTCAACCACTTATTTAAAACATAAGTGCAGTGCAGTCGGCGCAAGGGGATATGTAAAGGAGGAATCTTGTGTTGAGCTGAATACTGTGATTCTGAGAACGGCGCGGCGCGGATATAGTGAGATTGCTAAGAAACATATTATCTCATGTGCTATGTGTTGAGGCGTGTGCATGTGGGGGGTAAAATTCACAACAGTCCAGTAGCTGAGATTTTCACTGAGCTGCACCTCGTTTCTGTAACTTCAAATAGAGAATATCTCTACTGGCATTCTCCATTTGACGTCATTTTGTCGTCATTTTCCACAGAAACGTATCAACTCAACTGATAAAGCTAGGCATGGTGAATTCGATTCACGTCACCAGAATAGAGAAGTTTCTCAACTGAGTTACAGAAATGAGCTGCAGAATAGAGAAGTTTCTCAACTGAGTTACAGAAACGAGCTGCTGAGCTACTCGAGTGGCCCCTGTGCTTGAAAAATTCCTAGAACCTGACGAAGAATTCCTAGAAGAAAGGGAATGGTCGCCCCAGCCGCAGGACGCAAGCCAAAGCTACGATGAGAGAGCGCCCGCGTAGCGACGATCGGGGTTGTTTTGCTGTGAGCCCCTTGCCGCACCTTTTAACGTTCGTCTTCAGGGAATTGAGTCAGCTCCGTCTGTGGACAACGCAAAGAGAGCTAAGAAATTGAACGGCTGAAAAGCAACTCGCACCACGGCTGGGGTTCTCAGGTATCGGCTCACGATATGCTGAATGCTGAGTTGTTTCTCTGGGGTTCTAATATAGCGACCCCAGTGGAAAATTTTCGTACAAAATTTCTTGTGGGCCTTGCAAGTTCTTTATGTTATACTTTCTTTGATGTAACTCAGTATAAGACTTTTATTTGAAGCTCTGACGAAATACCGAGAATACCTTTAATTTGAACCGAGGGTTTTGTATTTTAAGGATTTTTTTTAGATTGTCTTCAAAATAGTCAATTTTTTGCGGAAATTAGATATTGTACATATTTCTTCATACAACATAATCGATTTTGAGCAACAGACGCGGAGCGGTACAGCTGCTATTATTTTATAATTATTATTACTTCCGTGGGGACTACTGGACGTGTTTGTTTTCCTCGTGTTATTACTGGACTTGATGTCGAAGAATGTACTAGGAGCGTACATACATTTTAAACTTTCTTTTCGGAATAAAGGCGTCAATACCACTATTGAGGAGTTTCTATGGCACTAAATATAAACTTCAATGGAAATATGTAACATCATATAAAGGTTAAAATTTTCCATTGTTTCCTTCTTCACTTCTATGCTCCTATCGCGCAAAGTTTGGCTCCCACGCTCAACCACAATATACAATATACACTTCTGAATTTAAAAACAGGTTCTGTAATTTCACAATTTTCTTCATTGCATTTTGTAAGTATACAGTTGTGTTCCATTGGGCCATGCAGAGTACGCCGGAGTAGTTGTATCTACGCCCAACTACGCTAGCTGGGAAGTAGGTGTAGTTCGCCAGCGTAGTTACGCCGACTTTTTCCGCTATGGGTTTTGTGTTTCATAAATGTCAAAAGTGGTAAATAAAAATCAGCTGCTAGTCGTTTCTCTTCAAACTGGGCTAAGTCTTTCGCGTTCTGATAAAAAAAGTGTGTTTCTGCGAGATGCAACAAGCTCGAACACCCTGCAATGTATAAATATACCGAGCGCAATGTTTCACCCAGAAGGTCTGTTAATTTTCAAATGCCAATTTGACAGCGTTTTGAGGTACTAGCTACAAAAAAGTACGTTCCATTGGCGAACTACGCCGGAGTGCTCCGGCGTACTCTGCATGGCCCAATGGAAAACAGTTATTATTATTTATAGGGTTTTCCATTAAGAGCGCTCGAACTTTGAACTCAAATAAAACAACAGTAGTATACAATTTGTGTATCTACCCTAATAAAATGATATAATACACTGACAATAAAAGTAAAAAAAATTTTGATGATAGATTTTTAGTATTGCCACAGCAGAATGTCAAAGATCGAGCTCTCCTATTGGAAATTCCTTTATTATACTGAATATTGGTAGTTCTGCTACAGAATTTAAATTGTACTAAAATGTTTGATCTGAGTTTGAAACTGAATATATTTTGAAATCTATCTTCACTATCAATACTTACGATTTAAGTTAGATTATTACTAACTTTACTTTCATCTCTATGGGCTTGCACTGCTGCTCGTCTGAATAGTTTGTTTTGTTATTGCAAGTTCTTGTGAATAATATGAATCACCCACTGCTTGCTTACAAAAGTAAGAAACTAAGTAACATCTTTTTTAATATACATTATACATATACTTCAGAAAATCATTCTCACTTTTTAAATCTTTTTGTGTACAAAGTGTTCGACAAGTAATAAATAATAATTGAATGGCCAATAGGAGAGGACATTGCCAACAACTGCTGTCTTTTGAAGCAACTTCCACGGAGTAAAAAGCTGGAAGTATAATTAAATGATTTTTGCAAAAGATCTGCATTTTTTCAATTCTTTGTGCATAAATAACTAAATTTCGCATTTAATCTTTATTTGGTTACAAATCTAACTTCTACCACAGATAAATAACTATACACGCCTCGGCATAGGAAAACGAGAACGCATTTCCATTTCTGTAGTTTTAAACAAGTTCGGGTGAAAATGTTTCAGCAATATGAATCGAAGCTGGAGCCTCTGCACTTGCCCACTTGGTCGAGCGTCAGGACACGAGAGCAGCGAGGTGTTCGTGGGCGCCGGCTTGAATGAAAGTGAGGCGTGAGGGAATTTCAATGGTTCCATCATATTCTGCATCAATACCACTGATGCAGGAAAAGGAAAAGAGAATGCGCAAAGGGATTATTCGTTCTCACGTAAAGAAATAGCGAAGCGAACGGGGGAAATGGTTCGCTGGTATTTGATCACATTTTAATCCGCAGAAGTAAACTCAGGATTGCTTGGAAAATTTGTTTTCACAGATTAGAGCACGAAATGGCAACAGAAGTAATCCCAATTTATTTGAATTTAACCAGCTACTTGGTAAAGTAATAAGTTTAAAACTTTTTTATACTTTTTCATTTGCCAATTGTGAAAACGATAGTGACGAATATTTTGATTTTGATTGGCTGTGCTACATATTCCAAGTTCTAATAAAAATGTACCACCAGAAATACGTGACTATGGAGAAGGTACTAGCTCTTGTCACGAAAATATTTTTGATGGTAGTAACGATCATGATGAGGCTATACATATGTACATTTGCGAGATGAAGATGAAATTTTCAATCTTCCAGAAAATGTACAGGTTGAAGCAGATGAAGCCGCATTACAATATTTTGTGGGGTATTGCTGTTTCAAGACAATTAATAGAATGAAAACCCCGTGCGATAATTGTTTGAAAGATTTAACGGAAGGAGGAAATAATGATGATATGTCAAATATTTTAATAGAAACTAAAAGTTTTTCAAGCATTAGTAATGGTCTTACCACTCCCTTTGATCATTTTTTCAATATTTGTCAAGTGCATATAAAAATTTTTGAAGACACTTTTAAAAATCGTCCTCATATTGCAAATATTAAGAAATTTATCATTGAAAATTGCGTAGTTTCAACGGCGAATTGGTTTGCATCCAACGAATGCTATGCTCATCGAATGAGTATTTTAGATTTCATGCTAAAAGTTTTATTAAGAAAGCATTGTTCATGGGCCGTCGACCAATACCGTGCTAAAAAAAAAGAAACAAAACTTTCTAATACAAAAAATAAAAAATACAAAAAGTATTACGTGTAATACTAATAATTTTTGTTAATATGTATATATCTGGAATACAGTATACCATGTATGGTTTCAAAACACCACAAAAACCGAGTGAAAAGTTTGTAGAAAATTTAAAAAGTCCATCAACGAATGTAGCGAGCAGGGATTGAACCCGAGCACCTTGCGTGATAAGCAAGCACACTACACCGGACACTATTCTTCTTCTTCTTACGCAGTATTAAAAAAGTTGTATACAAATTATGAACTCCCTGATAGGTTCTTTAACTACTCTAACGTTGCTATATCTGTATATTTCCATTTCTTTCGCTCCTTCAGATCAAGTGACATAAGTTTCAATAATACCCAGCAACTTACTTGGCTGCGATTTGCTGCGCAACATACTTGGTTATGAATCTAGCTACAAACTTGGCTATGAGTGCGATTTACTTGGCTATTGGAAATGTTGCTCCGGCGCCTCTTTTTTAACATGGCATGCGACATCTGTATAGTTATTTATCTGTGCTTCTACGCATGTAATGTAACGCAAATACACATTTTATGTGGACAGGAAAGTTTTCAAAATGAATACTAATGTTGTATGTAATTGAGCACTCATCAAAAGATTGATGATTTAACAAACTCTAGTAAGAATGCACTAATAAAAGAAAGTAGAGTTATTGTAAAATAGACTATCTTTAATGGGAAATATTTCCTGCTCTGAATGAAGTATTGATTCATTTCCTTAAAAAGAGAACTAGTGGTGGATGTAATATTTCGATAAACCGATTTTTCATGGCAAAATAGATTTCCTTTTTTTAAAAAGAAAATACCAGTGCACAATGTCAGATACATATGTATGTAGTAATGTCAATGAGCATGAACATTAACATTAAGGCACGGCACAACTTTTTAAAGCTCAGTGAATGAACTTTCTAAAACGCATCTGATATCTTCTCTAATGTTTCAGGGCTTTTGTTGCGTCCATCGTGTGTTCGAAGCTACTGAGCCAATGCAAAAAATTTTCTCAGCTTTTCTGCCTCTTTTTCAATTTTCTGTTGTTCTGCGCAAGGGGCTTGTCGGACTGCCCTAACGTGAAGCGTGAGGGAGTTGAATATTTCTAGGAATCCTCTGAGTTGCGTGCTCTGCTCAATGAAAAAAGAACACTGATTCATGAGATTTGAACTATCTAGTGAAACTCAAATTTTTTGTTTTAGGTGATTTTCATTGTTTTAAAGAATTATTTAAAAAAGAATTTCGATTGCGATGCACCGGCCCTTACACTTGATGGATCAAGTGGAGGCAAATTGTAGGCGTCAATCAACAATGCGTAATTGACAGATTTTTATACAATTTTAGTTTTTCATATCTACTTTATATTTTGTATTCCTTAAGGATTTCTGTACTCCAAGCTTGTAAACAAGTAATAAATTTAACTAATTCCTTTTAATCAATTCAAAATGTATCTTTAGTAGATTGAAATTAAAAAAAAGGTTTGTTTACAAACTATTGTTTTAAACAAATTTTTTAAGTCAATCAAAAACACCTAAAAAACAAGAAATCGGAATCTCATTAGATAATTCAAACCTCATGAATCTCTCCGTGTGGCTTTTTCCCTTGAAGATTTCATTCATTGATTGAGCAGAGCACGCAACTCAGACGATTCCTAGGAAAATTCAGCTCTCTCACGCCTCACGTTGGGGCAGTTACACAAGCTCCTTGCGCAGAACAACAGCTGACGGACGGCTAAAACTCGAGAGAGGAGGAAGAGATATGTCGTCGCCACGCCACGTTCATACCCATACATCTTTGATCCCTGTCTAATACGAAATATTTCGCAGCCAGCCATAACAGTGTTGGCGATTTGATTCAATAAATGTGACTAGACACGAAATTGCGAAACAATATTAAGTGCAACTTAATGCCAATCGCAATGTTGCTAGGTGTTGCTGGTAAACAGCTTTCTATCAGGGGGCCATCAGCTCGTTGGGAGCTAAAACACAGCCAAATAATAATACAGATCTCGTATGCCATGCTAAAAAGTTTCCGCATTGCAACATTTCCAATAGCCAAGTAAATTGGTCTCGTAGCCAAGTTTGTAGCTAGATTCACAATCAAGTATGTTGCGCAGCAAATCGCAGCCAAGTAAGTTGCTGGGTATTATTGAAACTTATGTCACTTGATCTGAACGAGCAAAAGAAATGGAAATATACAGATATAGCAACGTTAGAGTAGCTAAAGAACCTATCAGGGAGCTCATAATTTATATAGAAAAAAACCGCACTCGAATCCGACAGCGCGTTTCGAAGTTATTCGTGTTATAATAATTAATAAAACAGCAACACCCACTATCCGCAATGAAGTCCAATTGGAAAGTGACATCACATTCCAATTGGATTTCATTGCGGATAGTGGGTTTTGTTGTTGTATTAATTATTATAACACGAATAACTTCGGAACGCGCCTTCGGTTTTTTTTCTGAGAAAGGTCACATGCCAGGGAAGCTTTTTCTCAAAAAAAGTTTCGATCTTCCCATACAAAAAATCGGCAGAATTAAGGGTCAAGTTCAAATTTTTTGCTTTGAAATTGCCATTTTCGAAATTTAACGGGGTCTCCCGCGCTAGTTTGTTGGCGGATTGGGTCGTGGGTGGTATCGTTGGAAAGCTTGAAGGCTCAGCTTTCTAATGCGTTATTAATCAGTATCCCAGGATGTCTCTGAAAGAACTTATAATGCATTTTCTAGGTTGACCTCCTCCAAATTTTCAATCGCGATTTTAGGGGGGAAGGACTGTTTTGAAGGGGGGGGGGGGGTGTCCGAACAATTGCTGAAACAGTTTCCCCCGAACTTGTTTAAAAATGCAGAAATAGAAATGCGTTCTCGTTTTCCTATGCCGAGGCGACATCTGTATATGTAGTTATTTGGCTGCGGCTAAAGTTTCGTTCGCTCCGATTTACATTGCGAGTTCACATCTACTTATTCGTTATCTCTGACATACATATCTACGTGGCGGTGAGTTTAATAAAGGAATAATAAAAGATTAAATGCAAACTGTTGTAACAATCCACAAATACTTGCGAAATTTGTGTGGGTTCTTTACTTTCAAAAGCTTTAACTTTGTAAATCGTGGGAATTTACTATTTCCCCCTTTCGTTCTATCCATTTACTTATTGGTCATATACATATGCATGTATTATATGTATGTTTTTATATTTATCTCTACATAAATATAATAGTTCTTTTGATGTAACCCCCCTAAAGAATTTCACGAACATTGATAAAACAGTTTTTGATAATGCATATATTGAATGGATATCTTAAACAGTTTGATAAAGTAGTTTATAGAATGCATATATACAATGAATATCGTATCGTAACTAGCTGTGAGCTGGCACGATTAATGGTTTTTGTGGCGGGAGATAAATCTTAGGGTAAATACTTTGAACACATTATGAACATTATTTTGAAATGAACTTGCAGATGTTTTCCACGGTCATTGTGTCAAATGCTCTCTTTTAAAAAAATGGTGGTTCGCGAAATTTACATACTTCATTTCATAAAAATAATTTTACATAATATTTGCTCGGAAGAAAACTTGTGTAGTCATTGGAAAACTTTTTTTTCAAAGTACATATCTATTAACGTTAACATGACGGACATTTTAATTACAATTACAATACTCAGTTTTCAAAATAACATGGTCTAGATATTTTGTTTACCGTCTTTATGAAGATGCCGATTTTTAGAAAACGACTAAATCAGAAAATATTAACGATTCAAGTAAGCAAGATCCCTTAAGTTAAGAAAGCAATAATCTTACTTTAAATAATTGACTTTCAAACGTTTTTACCAACTTTATGGATTTTGAACAACTTAAAAAGCTTAACATGATTCCGGGAAATTTAAAAATATACTTATATGGTATGGTTTAATTCAGCATTCAGTTTTGTTCATTAGTTATCGGAATCTTTTCATCAGCAAAAAAAGAGTGTTTGGTGCATATTTACTTTAATATTAAAGTTGTAAAACAAAATTAATAGTGAGAAGTTTTAAATAAGCATTGTATCAACAGACACAGTTTAGATTACATGCGTGATATCAGGTCGATCCATGCATGGTGATATAAGAACGTGTATACATGCCAGACTAAAATAATACGGGAAAAGAACTATATAAACTTAAAATTAAAAACTAAAGCAGTAGAGCCGCACTACATATAAGCTATCACCTCAAACACAACATTTCAAATATACATATATGTAATGAGTAAAGTAATTGAAATTCAACTGAATCTATCTTGCCCTTATAGTATAAATAGTAAACCTATTTTCATTTACAACTGCAATATGGGTGGGTAGTTTATAGTTATGTTAACCTTGGTAATTTAGGATACTCTTGGTTGATTTGATTCGTTTTAATACCTATGGACAACTTTCATATTAAAAAGCCTTTGATATACTTTTCGAGAATGAAACTTACCAAATTACATAAAGAAAAATAATTTTACATTTAAAACAAAAATAAATATGACGAACGTCGATCACAATCTTATCAACAACAAGCGCAATGTTAGCAGTTTTGAAGCATTTTTATAAACGGTGACAGGTAATTGTGCGCTATGTATCGCAACTTTCAATAGTCTAATAGTGTAAAAATAATTCCTAAAATGGAACATATCCACTTTTTATATACTATCCTGTTAACCTGTTCGTATAGTGTATCTCGTATAATGCGCAAATGAATATAAAATTTAAAAATGAAACGAAAATACTTCCTCTCAATATTCTTCTTTTTTGTCTATTCTACGCCTTAAATATAGCTTCAAAGTGTAAATAAATTTATTGGTACCTTTCTCAGTTATATACTACAATTAAATGTATATATTTTGTTATATTACAGTTATTAGCCCTACATTTAATATGTGTGCTCAAATAACTTTCAAATTTATGCTTACTGAAAGTAAACGTGAATTATTTCCTCTATTCCTGAGGGAATAAAAGTTCGGACGCATATAATTTTTTAATATTTTATAAGTCTTACTTACTGGCTTGTTAAACTTTACTAGTGCTCATATTCTCTTTATTTTTATTTGTCTACTCGTTAGCCTTGATGCTTGTCCGATAGTAAACATGAATTGTTTTCTTTGATATGACCAAGGAATAGTTTAACCATATGCAGAATTTTTGCAGCACTTAAGAAGTTCCATTGTTTGAAATTTGAATTGGCAACATGTTTATGTTACATATGCTCCTGCAAAATTTCAGCAGATTTAGCAATACTAAAATATACTAGCCGATTTGGGATTTTCGGGAACCAGAAATAATAATGGAACTAGGGCAGACTGGATAAATTGTTTGATAAAATGTTAATTTTTGTATGTTGAGCGTTTTAATAATGATCGTAACCGTTTTGCGTTAAATTGGATCACTTTTGTAAAGGTATAAATTTTAGGTACGTAATTCAGCGTTTATTTCATTTTATTTAAAAATTTTTGCTAAAATATAATTTATCATATCTTTTATATTTTCACGACATCAAACTTTGACACATTAAAACAAACGAACTGTACAGGACACAAATTTGTATGCTATTTGTTTACTTTTATTTATTTAATTATTTACTTTTATACAATCAAATCACAGCCCATTTGTTGAATTATAATAATGACTTCAATATCATGTATTCGAATATTTTTGTTTTTGTAAATTCCTAAAGTTTTTTCAGCTTTTCACAGAAAAGTGCGTCGATTATAAGTGAAATTATATCAAACAACGTTTGCTTTGTGCCTTTCCTACATTTTTAATTGTTTATTCACCAGTTTAGCGCGGTTACGTGGGCACTTGAACAGGAGGGTCAGTTTATCTACTCCACTATACCATTGACATAATTACCCCAATAAGAGGTAGAAACTGAACATTAATATTGCGCTATTGTTACCAGCAACAATTTCAAGAATATTTGAAGACTAACGATTCTGTTTTTAATTTCTTTGTTATTGTGTTACTGAATATTTACGCAGTATTGTTAAATAATTACCAAGTTAATTTTATCTGCTTCACACATCGCAAAACTTTTCTCTAAAACATAAAATTTGAAATGCCTAAAAATGCTGCCAATTCAATTTCATCCTATATGTATATGGCTGTTTCTTCAAAAATTGGTAGTCGTCTAATTTTAACTTCACCAATTTTCTTGAATTAAGTTTCATAGTGCCAACTATCAAAACTGTTCTTTGAGTTGTCCCTTTTATTTTACAATTCTACACGTATTTTCATGTTTTTTCACTATTTATAAAAATCCATATTTAACCTTAATTTTTGGCTCATCTTAGCTGTAGATCTTTAATTTTCATTTTTGTACATTATTTTTCTAATTTTTTTTCGTACATAAAACTAAAAAGCTGATAACAGGATAATGCAAAAATAAATAAATAAAAATAAAGAGAAGGCTCAATAGGAAACTCAATAGTGTCTTTCAAAAGTATACAATAAGAGAGATACTGCTTAAGATATATGAGATTATAATGAATTTTATGTATACTTGCATAAGATAGTTAGTTTAATAATTTCTCTTGCTTTCAGCGCTTTCATGTAAGAATACGTGCATTGAACGAAGCATGCATTATATAAATAGTTTTTACTTTTTAAATTAATTCTAACTAGTATACTAAGTATAATATGGGCATTGGAAAGTAGTACAAAATAATTATTGAATGCAAACAAATTTCAATTGAATTCATGCGTAAATCGCCCTAGCTTTTTTTAATTTCCTGTTAACATTGTAAAGTTATAATAATATTTCTTTTTATATATTTAAATAGTTGAGTTTCAGTCAATGCCGCATACCGAAATAATATAACTTTTACTTCATCTTTTAAATTCGGGGATATTCTCTCTGTACACCGCTGATTTTCAATCGCTGCGGCCAGTTAAAATATTGTTACTGCTTTACATACATTCAAACGATTAGTTGTTATGCACCGTTATTTATATTTTCTAGTTTTGTTTTTAAACTTGTGAAACTTGCATTTGGCATTCAATTGTGATGATATTTTGATTCAGCTCTGTTAAATGATCTGCAAAGACAAGAAGATTGAATTTAGTTAAGCTTTCTTTGAATAAGAATTATAATTTATTATTTCAAGTGTTAAATTTTTGACATTAAGGTTATTTTCCTCATTCACAATATGCATGTTATTTAAAGTGACTTTAACAGGTTTATCCTGTCTGTCATAAGAAATAAGTCAAACTCATGAGCGTTTTCTATCACAAAAATGACACTGTCAAAATAAATTATACCACCTGAGCGCGTTCAAAAACTTAACCATAGTTAACCCCGTGGTTAGCCATAGTTATGCTCATCGAAGCCACTTAACCACAGAGTTATGCTTAACTACCAGGGTATTTTTGAACGAACCGTAGTTAACTCATTTTTCTCAGTTTTTATTTCACATGTTCTTTCAATTCAAATTGCACGCAGCCAGCTATCAGATATTTCAAAAACTTTTCCTTCTTGTTTACGCTTAAATGTGTTTGTTAACTATGAGCTTACCATATTCATGGAGTATGGTTAAAATTAAACCATGGCATAGTTAACTATGAGTAGTTTATGAACGTCAAGTAGTTATGCTCGTGGTTATGTTGTGGTTAACCTCCGAGTTTTTGAATGACCATAGTTCACCATAGTTAACATTGGTTAAGTTTTTGAACGCGCTCGGTGGGGTAGAATTGCTATCCTGATGCACGAAAGGGATGTTTTAATCTCATTAAAGTGAATTAAGAGTGGAAAACCCTGAAAATTATAAAAACTATACAAGAATGAGTGATAATTCTTTTCATTCAATTTAGTAGTTTCTGATTTCTGAACTCAATGTCGTTAATGGGCATGTATCAAGCAGCCTCAAATACTATGGTTACATGCAGATTTGAAGACGGCTTCTAGTCGACTTGAAATTCATATATATTATATAACCCCAAATCGACTTCAAGTCAGCTTGACCATAGACTAATAGCTGTGTTTTTTTCAACCGGGTCGGGTTTTAGTTCTTTGCTTTAACAGAGAAATACAACAACAACATGAAACCCAGAGATTTATTGGGTTGTAGGTTTAAGAACTGGAGGATTAATTCGAAAATATTCCACCAGAGGCGCTGTAGACCTACTTTCATTTTTCGTTGTTGGTAACTGTTAGAGCTCGCAAAGCTATCAAATGCGCGGTACGCATGGCAGTCCCAAATTCGAGTTCAGGGACTACTTCCAGGCGCCCGCCATGCTGACAACGAAGCGAGAGCACTTGCACTCCAGCGCCCAACGTGATCGGATCAACCCAACTAGTAATATCTTCAAGTGAATTGTTAAGCTTAAACCAATAAAATTGTTGAACTCGGTGAAACGCGTGTTTGGCTTTAACCCAATCATCTGGGCAAACACGCAAAAAAGCTTGGGTGTTCTGTAGCATTGCCCCTTGGTGAACGTTTAGTTTGTTGTGACAGCGAAAAAATGGAAAACAATAATAAACCCTCACGTAAATATGTACATATGTATATCAAGATTTGTATATTTGTGGAAAGTGCAGCAAATTCTCATGATATTTACCCATCCAAACATCAAAGCTTGAACCAGGTAAATTAGTGGATTAAGTTTTTGATGCCAAGTGGGTATATATTAAGGCAATTTAGTAGATAACCTATGCCGGTTCTAGCGCAAAATCCCATAAGGTTTATACAGGGGGTCCAAATTCACATAAAACGGTATCAAAAGCTCATAGTCCACGTCTAGCAGCAGTTTCCAGATCGTGACGTCATGAAAGCTCGTGTCTCGGACGTGGGTGTGTGTGTGTGTGTCTGGAGGTATCAGCTGTTGGTGAAGATCGAAGTGAGGCCCCAGCCCGCTGAAAGCTTTTCCCTTGTCCTTCTCTTGCTTCACGACTAACATGAGGCATCTGTGCGCAGGTGGCTTTGTTTATGTTAAGGGACTCTTATCTCCATGTGGAGTGTGGGTAAGCCGGGCTTTGTTTATGCGATGTGGAATCTTATCATTAGTTTATGCTGACGTAGCTCTTATCTCTAGAGATGATTCACGCTCTGCAGTAGGATGAATTTTAAATATTAGAGGTATAATTAAAGTTAATAATACTATATATTTTTTTGGGTTTTATGGATTCGAGAAGACGTTTCCAGTTAGGGTATTGGTACTGTTGGGGGAACAAATTTTATTCAAAAATCGTTTACGAGCAACGGTTTCCGAGATATTAGTATATTATTTTTATTATGTTTTTGCTAGGCAAAAATTTTCCTTCAATATACTTGACACTTGGTATTTTCAGGATGTGTATAAATAGCTGATATTATGCAAATTATGTCATTCAGTAGTTATCAAGCGAGTGGGCTGCATCGAATTCAGTTCACCATAAGTTTTAACCTTAGTGTTTGTGCGGGGTTATTTTATTAATGAAGTAAGGTCAAAGCATAAAAATTAATAGTAAAAAAGCATTTTTAAAAACAATCTTTTATTTAAATGCTCTAAAAAGAAGAAAATAAAAATTAAATTGAATCAAACCCATCAATTTATTACATTACACAATTTATATGATATAAAAGCTTGTCGCGAGATTTATTTACAGTAGATGTAGATCCTTTAGACTTACAACCCTTCAATTATTGTATTATTGTTTATCTACATAAGTAAATTTCGCGACAAGCTTTTATATCATATAAATTGTGTAATGTAATAAATTGATGGGTTTGATTCAATTTAATTTTTATTTTCTTCATTTTAGAGCATTTAAATAAAAGATTGTTTTTTAAAAAGTTTTTTTACTATTAATTTATTTTTGAGACTAAAAAACGATGTCTTTATTAGTAAAAGAACTTCAAATTGAAATTTCAAAAAGGCGTTAGCGTGACGCTGAGTAACTAGTGCGTGGTACCGTTTGAAGCTGAATCGTGCATTAGCATCTTGAAACTCTTCTTTTGAACTTATGCGTTATTATATTAGACGTCCGCCATATTGGGTTTAGAATGACGTCACCTCACTTATTGTGTTTCGCTCATCAAGCCCTTTCATTTGATATCCATATCATAGGGGTAACTATGGATATTATAAATCGCCATTTTGTGACGTCCGCCATATTGGATTTAGAATAACGTCACATTACTTATCGTATTTCGCTTATCAAGCCCTTTCATTTGATACCCATATCATAGGGGTTACTATGAAAATTATAAATAGCCATTTTATGACGTCCGCCATATTGGATTAAGAAATGGCGTTACTCATTCTATCGTTTCCTACTCTTCAAGCTCTTTCATTTGATACCCATATTAAGGAGGTCGACCAAAAATACATGGTCCGCCATCTTGGGCCGTCCGCCATATTGGATTTAGAATGACGTCACACAGCTTATCGTGTATTGTCATCCAAACTAAACGTGTATACAAAATTTCAGCTCAATCGATTGAAGATATCTGCTTCAAAATTGAGTAGCAAGATTCCACCCGAACAAACATACATTGCAAGTTAAATAAAAGCTTGTAAAAAGGACTAAAAGGAGAAAAAGGATATTGTTAAAAAATTATCAGTTTGTAAAGGACTGAAAGGACATTGCGAAAATGGTGCAAGTTAATCATTTAGTACAAAGTGCTAAACTAGCATTTGCGAATGCTCAAAATGATGTACAGCTAGTGGAACAAGGTGTTAAAGAGTGTTCCAACGCTCTAAAAAGAGCAAAGACTGTTGGTGAAAAACAGAAATTTATCAATGGTATAAACCTTTTGCAAGGTTATCGCACTCAATTGAAACAGCTGAAATTGAGGACAGGTGCTGCTTTTACAAAACCTGATAACTGGGTCTCAACCCGAGTAAAGTGGGAAGATGTACAATCTGCCTTTAATGATCGGTAAATCAAACTTTAAAATATGATTAAGTCTTATAACGTTACATCATTATTTGTTTATTTTCATTTATATTATGAGGACAGGGGTCATAATAAACTTGACTCATAAGGAGCCGAAGGAGTCCCTGAACGATTGTGTAGGACTTTTCCGCCGTCGCATCAATAACGTCTTGAAGAAGAAAGCTGCTCTCAAGGTCAACGGAGTGTTCTGCGGGGAATTTAAGATTCTGAAAGCTGATAAGGAGGTGTTCGAGCTCAAATATATGAGTACAAAGAATGCCCCCATCTACCGGAACACTGATATTAACAGTTGGTTCAAACAGAATGTTGAGGAACCAATAATGAAGAAATTGGAAGAGTTCCAAGAGAAAGATAGTGGTTGGGCATTATCAGCCATTATCATTTTGTCAATTAACATCAATAAGTATATCATCCTATATTGAGCTACCACAAGAAATTATGAAAAAAAAGCTTGCATCAACGTTCACAGTCCTGAAACTAGACGGAATAACATTCCCAATGACAATAAAACAGATTCCTCGGTTTGAGAAAATGAATGATGTCAGCATAAATGTATATATTTTGAGAAAGAATAAACAAAAGTACAACGTAAACCCATCGAGGTTGACGAAAAAGTATCAAGAATATTTTGAAGTCCTACCCACCCATTTGAGCAAAGAAAAGAATGATGACACATCAACCTTCTGATGATTCAGAATATTTACTACGATGGATTAAAAATCTCTCTCGACTCCTTTCATCACAGGTGTAGAAAAATGCACACCAAAAATACTTTTGTGATCGCTGTCTTCACTACTTTTATTCATCCGCTGCGCTGGAGCATCACATAGAGAGAGGACTGCCGAAAGCTCAACGAATGTAAAATCAGGCCACCAACAGAGGATCAGAAAGAGCTTAGATTTAAGAATTATAGGACTAAGGTAGAAGCTCCGTTTGTTATTTACGCAGATATAGAATGTTTATTAGTAGAATGTAAGGATAAAAATAAGTATCAAAATCATGTTCCGTGTAGTATAGCTTACTATGTTAAATGCTCATATGACCCCGCGCTATCAATTTTCAAATTCTATCGCGGTAAGGATTGTATCGAGTGGTTCGTGAGTGAGTTGAAGCAGTTTGCCGAGAACTTAGAATCAGTTTTTCTATGCCCTCTACCCATGGATCAGATGACTGCCAAGAGATTGAGATTTTTAACACCGCCACACTCTGTCATATATGCGAGAAGTCATTTACAGCAGATGATAAAAAGGGGCGCGATCACTGCCACCTAACTGGTGAGTACAGAGGCCCAGCACATGAGGGACGCACTATTAATTTTAAGGATAGTCACACCGTTCCCATAATTTTTCACAACCTTAGCGGCTACGATTCACATTTCATTATTCAAAATATAGCATCCGATCTCCAAGGTCGTGTTTATCTACTCCCAATTAACAAAGAACGATATATCTCCTTCAGTAAGCATTTAGATGAATATCCAATTAAATTCCGCTTCATTGATTCCTTTAAATTCATGGCAAGTAGCCTCGATACTCTTGCCTCAAATCTTACACATTTTCCTATTTTAAAGTCCCAATTCCCAAATGTAACAGAATCCCAGTTTAATTTGCTCACACGTAAGGGCGTATATCCCTATGATTATTTTAATGATACATCGAAGTTCCTAGAGACATCACTTCCTAGTATTCCCCAATTTTATAACAAATTAAATGATACCAACATTAGCCCAGAAGATTATGCACATGCCTGCAACGTTTGGAAAGAGTTCGATATTCACACCCTAGGTGAATATTCCGATCTATATTTGAACACAGATGTCTTACTCTTGGCGGATGTTTTCGACAATTCCGTGCAAGCTCTCACAGAACCGATGGATTAGATCCAGCTCACTACTATACGCTTCCAGGGTATACTTGGGGGATGCAATGCTCAAGCATACTAGCGTTGTCCTGGAGTTATTGACTGATGTGGATATGCTCTTATTTATAGAGCTAGGAATTCGAGGAGGTCTTAGCCAGTGCTCTAAACGATATTCAAAGGCTAATAACAAGTACATGACCGATTATGATCCCTCACAACCCTCAAAATTTCTGATATTAATAATCAATACGGCTGGGCAATGTCTCAACTTATACCCCACTGTGACTTCAGGTGGGTAGAAAATGTATCCGATTTTAAGGTTGAAGATGTGGATCATAATTCGCCTACAGGATATATTTTAGAAGTGGATTTCATTTTGTCCAGAACATATGTAGAGCACCTTCTGGATCGAAGCAGCGTAAACTTTTGGCTACGCTTTACAATAAAACTAAGTATGTTTTACATTACCGCAGTCTGAAACATGGCTGAGGTCGTAAATGCAGCCCTATTTCATATGCACTGCAATAGATCTGCCGCAGTAATTTTTTCCTGCTTTAGCCGCTGCGCATCAACAGGCGCACGAAGTTTGCTGCAAGGATTGCTTTGAGTTGCGATGCTTTTTTGCAGTGTGATACAAATTATGACTTCACTGCACGGCGCAGCAGCTGCGATTATGACCGCCCGATGACAGCACTAACGCAGGGCTGCATTTACGACCTCAGACAAGCTCTCCTTCACGGATTAAAATTAAAGAAAATTCACCGGGTTCTCCAATTTAATCAGTCTGCGTGGCTAAAGTCCTACATTGATCTCAACACCAGGCTTCGAACATTAGCTAAAAATGATTTTCATAAAAACCTCTTCAAGCTCAGGAATAATGCTATATTTGGTAAAACTATGGAGAACGTTCGGAAACATAGCATTGTTAAGCTGGTAACCAAATGGTTGGGGCGATACGGGGCTGAAGCGCTCATTTCCAAGCCCGAGTTCAAGGCCTCAACAATTTTTAATGAGAACCTGGAGGCCATAGAACTTAATAAAACGGAAATTTTTTTCATTAAGCCAATATATGTAGGCATGTGTATTCTTCGTTTGGCAAAGAAAACAATTTATGATTTCCATTACAACTACATGATTTCACAATTCAATTCCAACTGTATGTTATACTGATACTGATTCCATCATTTATGAAATTACCTGCCCAGATTTATATGACATAATTAAACGCGATTGCTATAACCATTTTGATACAAGTGACTATCCTACCAATAACATCTGGAGCATCCCTCTAGTTAATAAAAAAGTGCTTGGTCTCATGAAGGATAAAAACAACGGACGCATAATGACAGAGTTTGTTGGTCTAAGATCAAAGATGTATGCAGTGCGGGTAGATGGTCAAGACAAAATCACAAAATCCAAAGGAGTTAAAAGAAATATAGTTAAAAATAGAATAACTTTTGATGATAATGTGGAATGTTTTAAGAATAATGCCGAAAAATTAATTAATCAAAATTTAATTCAAAGTCAAAAACATCAGGTTAGTACCATCACTCAGTCGAAAATCGCACTAAGCCCTCACGACGATAAGAGGTATTTAATTAATAATAATAAATATGAAACGTTACCATGGGGTCATTGTAGTATAATGGATACAGATTTGTAAATTAATATATTATGTAAAATAAAATAATACTAATCAGTTCAATCCTATAGGAGATACAATTAAATGAAAATAAAAATGTTTGTTAACCAAAACGATTGTTTTTATTACTTATCAAATTAAAAAAATATATACATATATGTATATGTATGTATAAAAGATTTATTTTTTTAAAAAACCCATCAATGGTGTTCCTTGTTGGACAGATAACGTACGAAATCATACGCCTAGCCCCGAAATCAACCCCTTGATCCCCTCCTATGTAAAATAAAATAATTCTAATAAGTTCAATCCTACAGGAGACACAATTAATTTAAAAAATAAAAAAAATAAAATAGGCAAACGGTTTTATTGATGTAGATAATATACTATGTTGAGCATTGGCAAAATTAACGTTACACCGTTAGGACGATGGGTTATCATCTGTATTAAGCAGGGATAAGTTAGTCACGATCAGCCCGTCAGTAAGTTAATATCACTCGCTATTGTCAACCCAACTCAACTTTAAATAAAGTGCCTTTTACGTTTATAAGCAAACGTTCGTTTTCCTCGCTACGCCCGCCACATAATTCCCCAGATCTAACAGGTTATGGGCCCAGCGTCTGGATAGAAAGCGAGGATTAATAAGTTGCAGTCCCTGTGAACCAAAAAGTGAGTCGTGGAAGAAGTTTCAAGATGGCGTCAGTATCAACGATATCTATCAGGCCTCTCAACAAAGATAATTATTACTCTTGGGTCGTGAAAATGGAAGCAGTTACTATCAAAAACGGTACGTGGAAATATATAAGTGGAAAAGTTCCCAAGCCGAAGTTAGAGGAAGGCGACGAAGCATCGATGAAGGCAGTAGAGCTGTGGGAAGATAACGATACCAAAGCAAAAGCGGATTTAATAATCGCAATTGATCCTGGCTTGCTGCGTTTGGTAAAGGGACTTCAGACTGCCTCGGAAGTTTGGGAGCGATTGAGGTCGGAATTTGCATCCATCGGGTCGGTGAAAACGGCGGGTTTGCTGAAGCGCATTTCGACTTTCAGGATGTCTGAAGGAGATGATCTTCGTACCCAGTTAATGGAGTTCTTCGACGTCTCAGCTCAACTGGAAGCAGCGGGTATACCAACACATCCAAAACTGCTTTCATACATGCTACTTAATAGTTTACCGTCGAGTTTCAATGTGCTTAAGTGCACTATGGAGTCACGAGATACTGTGCCAGAAGCTGATGTCATAAGGGAGAAGGTTCTCGAAGAATATTATTCGAGAAATCAGCAGCGAAAAGACAACGAATCTGAAGCGATGTGGGTTCGCTATGGCCCGGGAAAGCCTCAAGGGAGTCAAAGTAGTCGCCGTAAACAAATAATAATCATACGGGCGGTGGAGGTACAGTATGCGAACGAAAAACTTTTCGCTTTAAGTGTTTCAGATGTCATCGGATCGGCCATAAAGCTTCTGAGTGTCCAACAAAAGGTCCTCGTGACGACACAAAGCGTGACTCATCGTCAAAGGTTGAGGTAGTGGAAGATGCTTTTCAAGTGTCTGGTGAGGTGCTGCGCGTCATGGAAGAAGCCGGTGAAAAGCGCTGGTGTTTGAACAGCGGTTGCACGTCTCATATGTGCAACGACGAGACTCTGTTCCTCGATACGCCGAAGAGTGTGGAGAAAGAGAGGTTACTGCTGGCCAGCGATGCTCAGGCAACGGTGGACGCAAGAGGTACCGCAAGTATTACGATAACGGATGGAAGGCAGTTAAAGTCAGTGAAGTTGAACGACACCTTGCTAGTGAAGGAGCTGCGTACTAACTTGTTGTCCGTGGCGAGAATAACCGATTATGGCAACACCGTTTTGTTTGACGATCATGGTGCAACCGTTCGCGGAAAGGATGGTAAAATTAAGCTTCTAGCCAGACGAGCGGGAAATTTGTATTATATTTGCGAAAACCACGAGCAGGCAAATGCAGTAAGTGTCAATAGTCAAGCAGCCAGCTTAGAAATTTGGCACCGTAGACTTGGCCACCTAAACGTGCGCGATTTGCTTGATTTATCAAGAGGAAGATTAGTTGCCGGCATGAATGTCAGAGGCGATAAACAGCTGCAGCTGTGTGACGTCTGTCTACGCGGGAAAATGGTTGCACTACCATTTCCGAAAAATTCTAAAAGAGTCACGAATGTGCTGGAAGTCGTTCATTCCGATGTATGGGGGCCGGCAAGAACCGAATCATTTAAGCACGCGAAATATTTCGTCACTTTTATTGATGACTACAGTCGGTGGTTGGAAGTGTTTTTTCTGCGAAATAAGGGCGACGTGTTGCAAGCGTTTAAGGAGTATAAAGCTCGTGCTGAGAATCAGACAGGTGAGAAAATAAAATATCTGATGACGGACAACGGAAGAGAATATTGCAACGGCGAGTTTGATGAGTTCTTAAAGGTAAACGGGATTCGCCGGCGTCTCACTGTGCCTCATACACCACAGCAAAATGGGGTCGCCGAGCGACGAAATCGGACTCTTGTAGAAATGGCCCGCTGTTTATTGATCCAGACGGAGCTTAGTTCAGCTTTTTGGGCGGAGGCGTTAGCTGCATCAAATTATCTACGCAATCGTTGCCCAACATCTAGTCTTGACAGTCACACTCCATATGAATTTTGGAACAAGCACCTGCCCGATTTGAGCAACCTGAGGGTATACGGTGCGAAGGCGTATGTATTGCAAAAGGAGCCCGGTAAAGGTAAATTCGAGGCTAGGTCGAAAGAGGGCGTATTAGTCGGGTATTCCGAAGAGTCCAAAGGTTATCGTATTTTCATTCCAGAAGATAAAAAGGTCGTAGTTGCAAGGGACGTGCAGTTTCTGGAAGAAGAGTCAATCAGCGCACATAGAAAAGCCGAAACCACTGAAGCAAATAGAAGAGAAAGAAGAAGGGCTAATCGAGACACCAGTGAGCCAACCAAGGATAATCAGTGACGATGAGGAGGAGCAAAAAGCAACATCAAATAGCCAAACTCGGCGGGTTCGTCTTCATAGCCAGATGGCGCCGTACGTTGTCACCCGATCGGAAAGAAATTCGGTAAGTTCGAATTCTTTACGGGGAGTTGGAAGGCCGTGTTTGGTACACTCTGGCGGTCGCGGGAGGCCGAAGAAGGTCTATCAGGCTAAATCGGTTCCGAATGTTCCGGATGAACGCGAGCATGATTTTTCCGACGACGAACAAGGACAAGAAAACTCGGACAACGAGGATGTCTTCGCGGACGCTTTGGGTGAACATGCTGCTGTAATTGAGTCGGCTAACATGACCAATATCTCATTGATGGATGCGATGAACGGCGATGAAGCTGAAGAATGGATGCGGGCCATAGCTGAAGAAGTCAGAGGGTTAATAAAAAACAACACATGGAAATTGGTTGATCGGCCGAAGAATAGGAGCGTCGTCACCAGTAAAATCGTTCTTCGAAACAAAATGAATTCTGACGGGGAGCTGGACCGCAGAAAGGCGAGAGTAGTGGCACGGGGATTTACCCAGTGTAAGGGCATAGACTTTACCGAGACATTTGCGCCAGTGGCTCGCCTTGATTCAATGCGATTATTAATGGCATTAGCTGCGAGAGACGGTTTGGAAATACATCAGCTGGACGTTGTCGCTGCATATCTAAACGGCAATTTAGACGAAGAAATTTATATGGAACCGCCAGAATACATCGAGGAGGCATTGAGTAAAATAATCGAGGAAGACGGTGGGAACAGCGAGTTAGGTAAAAAGGCCAGTAAAATGTTACGCACATTGCATAAGGGAAATAAGGTGTGTCGTCTGGTCAAGGCGCTTTACGGTCTCCGCCAAGCTGGCCGTCAATGGAACAAGAGACTGGACGAAGTCCTCAGAGGTCTGGGGTTAAGATCAGCTGCAAGTGATACCTGTTTTTACTTTGACGCGAACGAGAAAGACGTCACCTATTTAATTGTATACGTGGACGACATTCTTTATGCGTCGAAAAATAAATCAAGATTGCAGGAAATTAAAGCAGGGCTGCAAAGGGCATTCGAAATTAAGGATTTGGCTCTCGCAAGTTGCTGTCTCGGTATCGAAATTCAACAGAAAGACGGTGAGATTCAATTACATCAAAAAGGCTATATCAAGGATTTGTTAAGGAAGTTCAAAATGGACGAGTCAAAGCCTGTAAGCACACCAAGTGATTCAAGGGCAAAATTACCAAATGGAGTGCGACGTGCTGAGGAGAACATGAAGGAAAAACCCTATAGGGAGTTGATAGGCTCACTTATGTATTTAGCCGTCGCAACTAGACCGGACATAACCTTTACTGTAAATAGACTTGCTCAATTTAATGACAGCTATAAGGAAGAGCATTGGTCAGCGGCCAAACGAGTTCTTAGATATTTGCAGGGTACACAGAATCAAGGTCTTGTTTATAAGAAGGATTCATTCGGCCTACTCGGTTATTCTGATGCAGATCATGCTAACGACGTGATGGATCGGATATCCTATACCGGATTATATTCACACTAAGCGGTGCTGCAATAACATGGCGCTCGCATAAGCAGAAATCCGTGGCCATTTCGACTACAGAAGCGAAATATGTAGCCTTATCTGAAGCGTCCAGGGAGGCGATATATTTGCGGAATTTAATGCTCGAAATGGGAAAGGCAGAGTTATCCAATATAACGATAGGGACCGACAATCGTGGCGCAAAATGTATTGCTGAAAATGCAGTATGCCATTCTCGAACGAAGCATATTGCTACTCGCTATCACTTCGTACGTCACGCATTGAAGAATGGAGATTTGAGCTTAGTCTACACACCAACTGAAAACATGCCAGCGGATATCTTCACTAAGCTGCTCCCAGGACCAGCGCATTACAAGCAAATGGAGAAAATAGGTTTAAGAGGTTAAAACGTTAAATTTGAGAAGGGCATGTTGAGCATTGGCAAAATTAACGTTACACCGTTAGGACGATGGGTTATCATCTGTATTAAGCAGGGATAAGTTAGTCACGATCAGCCCGTCAGTAAGTTAACATCACTCGCTATTATCAACCCAACTCAACTTTAAATAAAGTGCCTTTTACGTTTATAAGCAAACGTTCGTTTTCCTCGCTACGCCCGCCACATAATTCCCCAGATCTAACATACTAAAAGCTAAAAAAATAATTTGTAATCAGAACTAAAGGTGTGTACTAAATTTCAGATCAATTGGTCAACAGGAAGGGGTTTAAATTTCAATTACTAGATTTAACTCAAACAAGTTAAATAAAACCGTTTACCAAACAGAGCAAGATAAATAAAACCGTTCTGAATATATCTGGGGGCACGGCAGTGCCCTCGCCAAATCGAAGCACGGCCGTAACATCCTTTTCTCGAAGCCATTCGAACCATTTTCGACCTCCTGTAACTTCCTTGCGGAAAAAACTAGAAGCCTAAATTGTCGGTGACCAAGAGGGCATTACATAGCTAGATATATTTTTACATTAAATTTGAACCAGTAGTTTACGAATTATCGCTGGTCAAAGTTCTTTAATTTTGTCACTGACTCACCGATCATCAAAATTCAAAGGTACTTCTAGCAGACCCACAAGCTCCAAATTTTGAACACACTTATTGTTTAGCCTACAAAGGAAGGAAAAACTGAAAAATCCCGAAATTTCATTATATTTAATGAAAAATAATTTTATTAAAAATTACGTTCATTCAAAAAATAACGCATGCGCTTGTACTCATGCTTGCCACTGGCCGCGATTGAATTTTGAAAGGATGAATGTAGTAGGCTATGAATCGTTCTGCGGGCACGGTAGTCGATTAGTTTGTTCAAATTTTGAATTTTAGTTAGCGTTAAGCCCATAGAGGAAGGAAAAAAAGAAAAATCCCGAAATTTCATTATAGTAAATGAAAAATACATCTGTCACACACTCAAGCAACGACAAGCGATCCGCGCCGCACGAACCAAAAGAGAGAGTCAGTCGTCAGTGAATCGCCGTGGTGTTCGCAGCCACAAATACGCTAGTAAAGTGTGGGGATTAGCCACATTTATTATTTATGTTTTTGTTCTATTCTGCGTTATTGTGGGGCAAAAGAAAAAGGCAATAACACTCACAGTTCTAATTTGACTTTATTTCACAGCCGATATAAAAGTAGAGAAAGAAACTTTGTAGATTATTGTTAGCGCGCAAAGACAGCTTGTATTTCGTCATCTGGCGGGCTCACTAGATCAGTCAGTAGTGTCAGTTGTCAAACTGCAAACCTTCAGGTACAAAAGTTATGCGGTGGTTGCAGATAAGTTCCGCCGGGTGCGCTGCCTGTCATTTTTAAATTTGAATTTGATGTGAGTTCCCACATTACCCCCCCCTAAGTGAAGGGTAGGTGGATGTGAGGTGCTGATGCTATGGATCTGGTTTCGTTCCAAGCTGATTCTCACCTTCTTCTTGCTGTACGTTCGAGGGCCTGTAGATTGACTCACTGGTTCCTGCTTGGAGGTGTCCAAAGTATTATTTGGTTGTGAATCCGGGTGGGTTCGTTCAGCTGTTTCCTCTGTAAAAAGGTCGCTTGTTGCGAGATGGGCTGGTTTGAGCCGTTCGACGCTCACGTTGACTTCTCTGCTGTTCACTTTGATGGTGAACACACGGTCGTCAATTCTGCGTATCACCTCATGTGGGCCAGAGTAAGGTTGTTCCAGTGGCTTCCTAACATTATCCTGTCGAAGAAAAACATGAGTGCAGGTATATAAGTCTTTGTAACAAAAGGTTTTTCGTTTGCAGTGATGAGAAGCTGGAACTGGTTTGATCGTCCTCATGTGTTGACGGAAGTCTTCCAAAGAAAACTGTGGGTCGGCTGGTGGGTCCTCGTGAGTAAAAAACTCGCCTGGTATCCTTAGTGTAGTTCCGTAAAGATATTCTGCTGGCGATGCTTTAAGCTCCTCCTTGTAGCACGTTCTCAACCCCAACAGCACCGTAGGCAATATTTTGGTCCATTCGGTTGTAGCATGGCACATTATGGCTGCCTTTAACGTCCTGTGCCACCTTTCAATTAATCCATTGGCCGGTGGGTGATAGGCCGTTGTACGGACACGCTTGCTGCCCACGAGCCGTGATAAGGCAGTGAAGAGGGCGCTTTCGAACTGCGTGCCCTGGTCCGTGGTTACGTTTTTAGGTGTACCGAATCGAGCGATCCAGTTGGTGAAAAAAGCATTAGCCACCGTCTCAGCCGTGATATTTTTGATAGGGATGGCCTCCGGCCATCGGGTGAAACGGTCTATCATTGTTAGTGCATATTTGAATCCCTGGCACTCGGGTAAAGGCCCAACCAGGTCAATGTGGACGTGGTCGAAACGTTGGTCTGGGCCAGGAAATGCTGCTGGTTGAAGTTGCACGTGCCTGTTGACCTTTGACTGCTGGCATGGGATACAGCGTTTTGCCCACTGAGTGACGTCTCGGCCCATTGCGGGCCAAACGTATCTTTGAGCGATCATTTTAAAAGTTGCTCGGCCGCTCGGGTGCGCCAGGTTGTGGATAGCACTAAATATTTTGCTTCTAAACTGCTTCGGGGCAAATGGTCGAGCGTAATCGGTGGAGACATCACAATAGATGACATGCTCGCTCGGTCCATAAGGGAATTTTTTAAATCGAAGTCCGGTGTCACGAGTATCTTTTTGGAGAAGCTGTTGTAATTCTGAGTCCACCGCCTGCGCCCGCGCGAGCTCATCAAAATCAACTGTTGTGGGCAATGTGAAGGTGTCGAGACGTGAAAAAGCATCGGCAACTTCGTTTTCTGGGCCCGTGATATACTCGATATTCGTGCTGAACTGGCTGATAAAACTCAACTGTCTGACCTGTCTTGGCGAGGCCTTATCCGCCCGTTGTTGGAAAGCGAAAACTAGAGGCTTATGGTCCGTCCGGATGGTGAATTCTCTTCCCTCGAGCCAAGGTCTGAAAAACTTGACAGCCTCATACACCGCTGTTAACTCACGGTCGTATGTACTGTAGTTCTTTTGTGCGTTTGAAAGCTTCCTGGAGAAAAATCCCAATGGCTCCCAGTTATTGTTGTGGCTCTGTTCAAGGGTCGCCCCCAGTGCCGACCCCGAAGCATCTGTGGTCAGACGGAGTTGTGCTGCTGCCACTGGGTGAGCCATCAGGGTTGCACTGGCAATTTGTCTCTTGATTTCGTCAAATGCTGCCTCGGTTGACGGGGTCCACGGGACTGGTCTTCTATCATTCTTCTTTGACTCCTTCAGGAAGTCGTTAAGTGGAGCCTGAACGGCAGCTGCGTTCTTGATATGTCGACGATAGAAATTGATGGCGCCAATGAAGCGTCGCAGTTCCACGATTGTCTGAGGCTTGGGATAGTTGCTGAGAGCCTCAACACGCGCTGGTAGTGGGGATGAGCCAAGGGCACTAACCTGGTAACCTAGAAAGTTAACAGTGTCAGTTCCAAATGTGCATTTTTCGGCATTAATACATAGGCCGTATTTCGCCAGACGCTCGAATATTGCAATGAGATGCTTCTCGTGCTCTTCAGCAGTGGCAGAAGAGATTAGCAGGTCGTCTATATAGGCGTACACAAAGTCCAGGCCACCCAACACCTCGTTGAGGAACCGCTGAAATGTCTGAGCCGCGTTTCGGAGCCCAAAAGGCATACTGGTGAATTCAAAAAGCCCGAATGGCGTGATGACAGCGGTTTTTGGAACATCCTGCTCGGCCACGGGAATATGATGAAATGCCTTGCAGAGGTCGATGCTGCTAAATATATTTCTTCCGGCCAGGTTCGCTGTAAAATCCTCTAGGAGGGCTATCGGGTAACGGTCCCGTACCGTTTGTGCATTTAGCCTACGAAAATCACCGCAGGGCCGCCAGTCGCCATTTTTTTTCTTGGCCATGTGTAATGGGCTGGCCCAAGGACTGGTTGAAGGTCTCGCGTGGCCCAACTCGACCATGAGCCTGAACTCTTCTTTAGCTGCCTTCAGTCGGTCTGGTCGGAGAGGTCTGACTCGCTCGGTGCATGGGGGGCCGCATGTGTTAATATAATGTCTGGTTGAGTGGGCGGCGGTGGATCTGTTGGATGGGCTACCTAGAATTGCAGGAAATTTTTTAAGTAGCGCCGTAAATTTGTTATTATTGTTGATAGTTGTTATTTTCGACACTGGTGCTGGTGCGAATGATCCAGCTCTTGAACATCCTGTGACGGAGTCGGTAATGCGTCCTCGTTTGAGATCGATGAGCAGACCTTGTTTGTGAATGAGGTCCGCACCGATGATGGGGTACGGGACGTTAGCGAGGCAGAAGGTCCACCTGACTGGGCGTCGTAGTCCGATGTCGAGCGTCAGCGCTCGTTCTCCGTAGGTCTGGATGCGGGTATTATTGGCTGCATATAAAATCAGTTCTGCTGGTTTTGTTGTGTCTTGTCTTGATGCTGGAATTACCGAAATATCCGCGCCGGTATCGACGAGGAATTTGGTTCTCGTGGTCTTGTCAAAAACAAATAATCGGCGAGGGACAAACGAACCACCAGTAGCCGCCGAGTCTATTGGCGGTGCGTCTCGTTTCCCTGTGGAGGAGCCCAGGCACAAGGCTTAGTGCACTTCTCAGCACGGGCACCAAACCTTCTGTGGTAATAACAAGTGTCGGTTGGCGGTGCGCCCTTGATGTTGGTTCGCGGGGTATTGCTGCGCGACTCACTTCGTCTGCGGGGGAATCGGCCGCGTGCGTTGTGGCCATCTATGCGGCGGGCCAACTCACCAAACTTAGCCGACAATTCGTCAATGCGCCTTTCTAACTCTTCGTAATGGCGTGAAACGGGCATTACATGACCCCGGCTGGTATCTTGTTGAATTTCTACCAATTTGTCAGCCAGCTGGGCCAAGGGGTCGAGCGCGAGGCCGTCTGCTGCTGTGAGGGCGACTTGTACGTGGCTCGGAAGTCTGTCGGGCCAGAGCGTTCTTGTGAAAGAATGGTCTAATGAGTCTCCCCCGAGCCGTCGCATCTCGGCCAGAAGTTCCGATGGCCGCCTGTCACCCAATTCCAAACCTGAAACTAGCGTTTTGAATCGTTTTTCCTGCGAAATTGAGTAATGGTTAAGTAGGGCTTCTTTGATTTTAAGATACTTGTCCTGGTTAGGCGGTCGCTCAACAATGTGCTCGATGACGGACAGTGTGTCCTGGTCCAACCGGGCTATAACAGCATGGTACTTTGTTGTGTCGGAGGTGATTTTCCGGCTTTGAAATTGTGCTTCAATTGAGAGGAACCAGAGCTGCGGCTTTTTGTTCCAAAACGGTGGCAGCTCGATGCGGTCCGTCCTGTCTACCTGCAACGGGCATGAGGCTGGAGCTGGTGGGGTCGGTAAAATTCCAGGCGGCTGCTGTGCATCTGCTGGGCCCGGCTGTTCATCGCCCTCGGAGGGGGACCGCGGTGGCGATCTTTGCGTCATTATTCACTTAAAACTGTGTCCCTTTTTAGTTCTTTATCTTGCACCACAAATTAAGTCCGCGTCGGGGTCACCATTTATGTGGGGATTAGCCACATTTATTATTTATGTTTTTGTTCTATTCTGCGTTATTGTGGGGCAAAAGAAAAAGGCAATAACACTCACAGTTCTAATTTGACTTTATTTCACAGCCGATATAAAAGTAGAGAAAGAAACTTTGTAGATTATTGTTAGCGCGCAAAGACAGCTTGTATTTCGTCATCTGGCGGGCTCGCTAGATCAGTCAGTAGTGTCAGTTGTCAAACTGCAAACCTTCAGGTACAAAAGTTATGCGGTGGTTGCAGATAAGTTCCGCCGGGTGCGCTGCCTGTCATTTTTAAATTTGAATTTGATGTGAGTTCCCACAAAAGTATCTCCACTAGCGCCAACTACAGGTTTTTCCGCGCAAAACTTCTAATGCCAGCCATGTGCTCAGTCAATGGAAACAAACGCAAAAAAACGAGTGAGTGGAACGCAAAAAATCGAGTGAGAGCGACGTCGGTGCTGCGTCCCTCTTTGCGATAGTGATAGTGAGAAAGACAAAACCTTACATTTTTATTGATTGGCATTAGAAGTTTTGCTTGGCGGTTCTCACAGGTGGCGCGGTTGTCGTTGATGAGAGATACTTTACTAGGGTATAGTCGAGGGCAAGAAGAAATTGTACGCTGGCATTTATAAAGTTTGTTTTTGGGTCTATCGGAAAAATGTTGTTTCTCTTAATTATCCCGAGGTCGAGTTTTCCTACAACCCTTCCATTCCGGACACATCAAAGCATCTGAGAAAAATCAATAGAGACAGGGAGTGGGCTTTAAGAAAATCAGTAGCTGACGGACAAGATATATTACCCTCTAAAAAAAAAGGAGGATGACCTACAAAAAGAAATGAGATCCCATCAAAAACATAAAATGTAAAAAAATGCCATGTGAGATCTTATGTAAAACCAAGTCAGTTATATTAGTTAGTGTCTATGGAAGCACCTATTCAACAACTTTGTTATAAATTGTTATCTAATCAATTACCTATCCACATTTATAGTGACCGTATCAATATTAGACATCTTTATTTCTATAATAATTATAATTACTTGGCAATTGCACGGTAACATATTCTACTAATTAAAATACTGGCCGTGCAATTGGCAAGTAATTATAATTATTATAGAAATAAAGATGTCTAATATTGATACGGTCACTATAAAAGTTGATAGGTAATTGATTACATAACAATTTATAACAAAGTTGTTGAATAGGTGCTTCCATAGACACTAACTAATATAACTGACTTGGTTTTACATAAGATCTCACAACTTTTTACGGCAGAAGAACTGCTTTGCGAGACTTGGCATTTTTTTACATTTCATGTTTTTAATGGGATGTATCTTTACCATGTATAAATTGTTCAAAGAAAATTTGATATATTTATTATGTAAAGAACAGATTTCGAAAAATTCACCTGAAAGCGGCGTTATGTAAATTAACTAAATTTGAGAGCACTTTGCAACTTTGTAGGCAAATGCTTTTACAACTTTTCAGGTTCTTCAGGCAATTTATACACAACAGCTTTATTATTTTCACAGCTTTATTAATACATTAACAGGTTTTTTACCCACGACGGAACGGAGAAGGTATATGCGTTTAGGGTGAGAGGTTGTTTGTTTGTTTGTTTGTGTGTGCAAACGAATGTTACCATTTTTCTCCAAAACGGTTTGACCGATTTAGATGGGGTTTTTTGTAAAAAGTTTGTGATTCTTCGGCAATTGTTCTTAGATAGGTGTTACGGTGTTAACTTGCTGCAAAATTCAAGATGGCGGACTGTCAAATTTTAAAGTTTATGCGATTTGCACCAAACTTGGTATGAGGGGGGCTCTCGGGGTCGCTGATTTCAATTCAACTGTCAAAATTTACAAATTCAAGATGGCGGACTGTCAAATTTTAAAGTTTATGCGATTTGCACCAAATTTGGTATTTGGGTGTTTTCGGGGTCACCAATTTCAGATCAGCTATCAGAATTTACGAATTCAAGATGGCGGACCGTCAAATTTCAAAGGTTATGCGATTTGGACCAAATTTGATATTTGGGGGTTTTTGGGGTCGCCGATCTCAAATCATGTTGAGATAGTATTGAAATGACACACACTCTATATGATGTTAATGTCTATGTAGTGGAAACTAATACAGTGCTGATGAATCAGTCTCTTGAAAACCACAGATTTGTTTTTATCAGGTTATGGGCCCAGACTCGCTATTTTTGTGCAAAGTGCGTGAAATTAGTTATTGAAATGGCTGGAAGCTACATATATTTTAAATGTCCCAAAACTCAAGGGACGTGAAAATTACGACGAGTGGGCTTTCGCAGTGGAGAATTTCTTAATTTTGGAAGGCGTCGATATCAACAAAAAAGACGAAGAAAATGGCGAAGAAACAGCTGGCGTTGATGAACAAAAAGCAAAAGCGAAATTAGTAATGACCATCGATTCATCCCTGTACGTGCATATAAAAGCCGAAAAGACAGTGCAGGGTGTATGGAAGAAACTGAAATCGTTGTTTGATGACTCGGGATTCACACGCAGATTTAGTTTGTTGCGGAGCCTGATTTCCATACGTCTGGAAAATTGTGAGTCAATGACGGCATATGTGACTCAGCTCATTGATACGGCGCAAAAATTAAGAGGAACCGGTTTTGAGATTAATGAGGAATGGATTGGATCGTTGTTGTTGGCGGGACTCCCTGAAAAATTCTCACCAATGATAATGGCAATCGAACACTCGGGAATTGAAATCTCAGCTGACGTAATAAAGACGAAATTGATGGACATGAGTGATAATGTTGGCAGCAATGAGCCAGAGAGTGCTTTTTTGACATCTAAAGATTGGCAGAAAAAAAGAAAAACTAATAAGGGTGGCGGAAATGCAAAAACGTCAACTCGACCTGTCAAAGTCATTAGATGCTACAAGTGCAAGCAAACTGGACATTACAAAAACCAGTGCCCATCGTTAAAAGAAAAAACAGAAAACGTGTTTAGTGCAGTTTTTCTCAACGGCAGTTTTGGCAAACACGAGTGGTATATCGACTCCGGAGCCAGCACTCATATGATAACCAGCCGGGAAAACATAACAGGCGAGTCACTTATCCTAGCGACTAAAGAGATTATAGTCGCGAATAAAATGACTATGCCTGTGTTGTGTTCGGGAGATACTCAGATTAGGACAATTGTTGGCAAATCGCAATACGATATTGTTGTCAAGGATGTGTTGTGTGTACCCGATCTCACGACGAATCTGTTGTCGGTCGGCCAGCTGATAAAGAATGGTAACAAAGTTAGGTTCCATAAGGAAAATTGTCACATTAGAAACCAACAAAATGAGTTGATTGGTGTTGCAGAATTAACAAATGGGGTCTACAAATTAAAAGCCCGGTCAGCATGTTTGTTAGCAGCCCCAGCTACGGCAACTTCAGATGTGATTTGGCATAGAAGACTTGGCCACATTAATAGCAGAAATATGAATGCCATGAAGGATGGTGCTGTAGAAGGTATAGCCTATAATAATAAGGCAGAAATCAGCAAGACCAACTGTATAGTATGTTGTGAAGGAAAACAAACGAGACTACCTTTTCCGCGGAGCAGTCATAGGAGTAAAGCAGTCCTAGAGGTGGTGCACGCTGACGTGTGTGGCCCGATGGAAGCTAAGTCTATTGGATTGTCCCAATACTTCCTACTCTTTGTGGATGACTATAGCAGAATGTCGTCTGTCTATTTCATGAAGAAGAAAAGTGAAGTATTTTCTTACTTTAAAGAATTCAAGCACATGGTTGAGAATCAGACGAATTCCAGTATTAAGATTTTAAGGACGGACAATGGCACAGAGTTCTGCTCAAATGAAATGGAGAAATTCTTGAAGCAATGCGGAATTATTCATCAGCGAACTAACCCCTATAGTCCTGAACAGAATGGAATGTGCGAAAGATTTAATCGAACTATAGTAGAAAGAGCTAGATGTCTTCTTTATGATGGCAAGTTGGAGAAGAAATTCTGGGCAGAAGCAGTCCACACAGCTGTGTATTTGAAGAATAGAACTTCAACATCAGAATTGAGCCAGAAAACTCCTTATGAACTCTGGGCTGGTCAAAAGCCAAATCTCAGCCACATACGTATATTCGGCAGCGTAGTAATGGCTCACATAACGAAAGAAAAACGCCTGAAATGGGACAAAAAGGCTGAGAAATATTACCTAGTGGGATATGCTGATAATGTAAAGGGTTACCGACTTTACAACCCTGCAACAAACAAAGTGACCACAAGCAGAGATGTTACCATCATGGAATCTAGTGGAGATCCAGAAGTAACACGTGTAGTTGTGAGTGAAGGTCAAGGGACACCATCTCTAACAGCTCTGATTCCGAACAATCAGTGGGTACAGTGATGGATGATGATGACGACACCTATGCAGAAGAGGAGGGCAATACAAGCAGTTCCTCGGAAGAGTTCATCGACAGCTTACCTATAGGAGAATTGGAGGACATCACTCAGACGGCTCAACCTGAAAGGGCAGTAAGAGATAGGAAAAAGCCTGACAGATTTGGATATAGCAACATGTGCGTCGAAACAGATGTAAATCTATACGGAGAGCAGATAACATACGAGGAGGCTATAAATGGATCAGAATCAAAGGAATGGTATAAAGCTATGAAGGAAGAATTGGAATCTTTCGAAGAAAATGAAGCGTGGGAGGTGGTGGACAGACCGAGCCAAGCAACAGTGGTGAAGTGTAAGTGGGTATATAAAAAGAAGTTAGGCAGTAATGAGAAGGTCAGATATCGAGCTCGATTAGTAGCTAAAGGTTTCACACAAAGGGCAGGAATAGACTACAAAGAGACATTCTCCCCAGTACTTCGCTATTCAACGCTAAGACTTTTGTTTGCATTAAGTGTCAAATATGGCCTGGATATTACTCACCTAGATGTTACCACATGTTACCACGGCATTTTTGAATGGATACTTGAATGAGACTGTTTATATGTGCTTACCTGATAATTTTGTGTGTCCTAATAAAGAGAACAAGGTTTTAAAACTAAAAATAGCAATCTATGGCTTGAAGCAGTCAGCTAGAGAGTGGTATAGGCGAGTGGATGATTATTTGCAAGGCTTAGGATATAAAAAGTCAGTATATGAACCATGTTTATTTATAAAACAGAATGATGGTGTAACTATATGTATATGTAGCTTTGTTCGTGGATGATTTTTTCATTTTTTCAAACTGTGAAAAGCAAACTGAAAGCCTTAAGACTAATTTAGAATTAGAGTTTAAAATAAAAGATTTGGGAAAGATCAAACAGTGCCTGGGTATGAGGGTAAGGAAGGAAAACAATAAAATTTTTGTAGACCAAGAACAATTTGTTGAACAGCTATTAAATAGATTTAATATGAAAAATTGTAACCCAGTTAGTACCCCAATGGAAGTAAATTTGAAACTTGGGAAAGAGGATGGCTGTCCTACTCAATACCCGTACCAGCAATTGATAGGTAGTTTACTGTATTTGTCAATGCTCACCCGACCGGACATATTGTATGCGGTTTGTTACCTAAGTCAATTTAATAACAATTTTAATGAGACCCATTGGAAACATGCCAAACGTGTTTTAAGGTATTTGAAGAAAACAAAAACTTTTGGTTTAAGATATGTAAATGATGAGCTTGATTTGATGGGCTACGTGGACGCTGACTGGGCGTCGAATTGCTTGGATAGAAAATCCTTTACTGGATATATGTTTAAGATGTCTGGTAGTGTGATCTCATATGATTGTAAGAAACAGACGACAATAGCTTTGTCGAGTACGGAGGCAGAGTATATGGCGATCTGTGAGGCATCTAAGGAGGCTATATACTTGAGGAATCTGTTGTCGGAATTAAATTGTAGAAGTGAGTCACCTGTACTCCTATTTAATGATAATCAGAGTGCACAAAAGCTAACTAAGAATTATGTATTCCATAAGAGAAGCAAGCATATTGATGTTAGATATCATTTTGTAAGAACTGCCATTGAAAATAATTTTGTGACTATAAATTACTTAAATACGAATGATATGCCTGCGGATATTCTCACAAAAAGTTTGAGTTGTCAAAAACATTTTGAATTTGTAAAACAATTTGGAATCACCGAAGTGTAAAATGAATACCTGTAAATATTCTCGGTTTTGTGTCATGTGACGAGGTTGTTTTTTGAGAGTGTGTATCTTATTTTAATAAGGGAGTGTGTTGAGATAGTATTGAAATGACACACACTCTATATGATGTTAATGTCTATGTAGTGGAAACTAATAAAGTGCTGATGAATCAGTCTCTTGAAAACCACAGATTTGTTTTTATCAAATCAACTGTGAACATTTATGCATTCAAGATGGCGGATTCTCAAATTTTAAAGTTTATAGGATTTGCACTAAATTTGGTATTTGGGTGTTTTCGGGGTCACCGATTTCAAATCAGCTGTCAGACTTTACGAATTCAAGATGGCGGACTGTCAAATTTTAAAGTTGCGATTGCGAATGCTCTTAGGTAGGTGTTAACCCACCAGGGGCGCTGCGAAAACGAATGTTGCCAAGTATCTTAAAAACGGTTTGACCGATTTAGATACGGTTTCCTGTAAAGGGTTTGTGAATCATCGCCGATTGTTATTAGGATGAATAAAAGTTTCGCTGTGGAACCATCTATTTAGTAAAACTACAGAGAACAGTAAAACACACGTCTTGTTGGTTTGAATGCTAGTAGAGAAGACAAAAGCAACTCTCATTTAATGTCATTTGTAAAACATTACCATAGCCTACTATAATATTCCAACATAGCCTACTATAATATTCCAATAGGTAGCTGTTAACCCGCCAGGGGCGCTGCGAAAACGAATGTTTCCAAGTATCTCCAAAACGGTTTGACCGATTTGGATACGGTTTTTTGTAAAGGGTTTGTGATTCATCGGCCACATTAGATATAAAAATAATATTTTGTAAGAAATCTCGAAAAAGTTTCAAATAAAAAACAAAATTAAAAATTTTGAAAAAACCCACGACGGATGAAAACGTTGTATTAGAAAAAGGATTAAATAAAATGTTAAAACCCCCCGACTAAAAGGAGGTAAGTATCCAAAGAAAATTCGGCGGGGGATGCCATTCCCTGCCCTGAAATGAACTAAAATATTGCATGTAGTCTTTAATTGATATTCTCCTATTCTTAATTCAGGGCAGGGAATGGCATCCCCCGACGAATTTTCTTTGGATACTTACCTCCTTTTAGTCGGGGGGTTTTAACATTTTATTTAATCCTTTTTCTAATACAACGTTTACATCCGTCGTGGGTTTTTCCAAAATTTTTAATTTTGTTTTTTAGATCATAAAATTCAGTAATTCGATCACAATATTTCGCGTCGTCGGGGCCACTTCGTCGCAGGCGAACCATGAACAGCGTCTGTTCAGGCCTCGGAGGAATGAACGAACATGGAGTGGATGAACCGTGTAAAATCCCTGTACGTGAGTGAAGCCAAAAAACCTGGTTTTTAATTGTCAAAAATGGTTTTTAATTGTCAAACTCGGAGGAACGCTGTCAAATGATGAACAAGTGGGAAACTTCGGTTTGTCAAGTCTAGTCAGCAAGCGAGCTAAAGAGGTAATTTTGTGCTTGTTTTGTGTTTTATTTTCAGTAAAAGTGGGTGACAAGGTGTAATTTTTATGTTTTAATTTGTGGAACGTGATAATTACATCTATTGTGGGTTATTTTATAGAAAAAACTGAGAAAATATGCCTAAAAAATGTTTTGTGCCTGGCTGCAAAAATGCGAGGATTTGCGGGAACTCTGGGATTTCTTTTCACAAGTACGTATTTAAGAAAATTACACTTTGTAATTTCATTTCATAAAAATTGTGAAAATGATTGGATTTTATCGAAAAATTCATTCTTAACTGAAGTGGTTTTCCCTCCAGAAGAACTGTCAGATTTTTGCAAATGAATGACAAAGTCGTCACCATAAACATTTTTTTTGGGGGGTCAAAGCATAAATTAATATAATGATAGAAATATTACTTTACTTAATACTTTCTTTTTATTGGGTTTTATGTCCCCGAGCGATGTCCACATGCAGCACAGGTGGCTACAACAAATTAAATCGCCTGCAAAAGTTGGCCCCTCCGCAGTGCCAGCAAAAATTTGACGCCTGTACTGAGTGATGTCAATGTGTGAGTGTTTCTACTCACACATCTTTGAAATGGCTTCACTTTTTTCGGCTCGTTTCCACTCCATGTTCGTTCATTCCTCCGAGGTTCAGGCAAACGATGAGGAGCTTCTTTATCAGGCAAGCGAAGAGGAGCTTCTGTTCCGCTGTCAACTCGTTTCGGCGGGAACACAGCAAAAAGGCGCGCTGTCTGGCTGTCAGGCAGGAACATCGAAGAGATTGTGTGGAGCGCGATGCGGGAAACAATCAAAAACCTCTAGCGGTGTTAGCAGTTGCTTGCGCCGCGCCGTGAGCGCTGTGCGCTCGGCGGGACGGAGCGGGGCGGCACAGCACTGAACTAGAGTAATCTTTATTTAAAATTAAAGACTCAAATTGTGATGTTAATGTGTCGTCAGATTTTACCATTTGACTTATACACAATGAGCAACGTAATTTTTTGACTACAATTTTATAAATAACATAGCCTACCAAATACCGTTGAGCAGATATATCGAACAAAAATTCATACGAGATTTGTTCCTGAAGTAGTGCCCGAGTTTTCTTTAAAAAGTTCATTATCCACCTCGGTTATTATTTCAGCCAAATTAGTATTACGATAGACAAATAAATATAAAAATGGGCCAATTCAAACAGTCATGTGTACTTCATGAGTTCAGTTCATTGACTGACTAGTTTTACAAATTTACATACATAATTCATATAATGCTTCACTATAGTTGATATTCAGATTAGTATGAGTGAGTACCTATGTAATTTATAAATGAGGGAGAGAAGTTACACACCCATTACACAACATGTCCCTCTTTCGTTTTCCTTTAATTTTTGTAAATTTAATTGCTTAAGGAGTTGGTTTCAAAATCAGAAGCAATGGTTCAGGTTAAATCATTTTCTAGGAACGTTCTTGCCGGATCGAAGAGTCAACGTTTCCTTTTCTTTTCGATCATGCTTTTCTTTGTTTGATTTATTACTGTCATTGATAGTTTATTCATTTATTATATCTCTCTGATTGCGGCGATATTTATTTCTTTTTTCGTCTTCAACAATTACAGATCTTGGCATTTTAGTACCCTCCACTACTTTGCCCTTTTCCCGCGGGTCATCTGGGGACTTTTTGAAATAAATTGGAACATTTTTTTCACTTGCAGATAGCATGTTTATCATATTTAATCTTCATTTTATTTTGATAGCCTTGAACTTGCTGTCTATGGAGTTTTTCATCCACCACATTTGGCTTGAGCTCTAATTGTTGTAATGGTAATCGTGTCCTTAGCTTTTTTAACATCAATAACTATGATAGAGAATAACTCAGTTGTGATGTTGTTCGAAGATTCAAGAGTCCAAGATAAGGATCTCCATTTGCTTCACTACATTTAGTGAGCATTTTCTTCACTGTTTGTATGGCCCTTTCGATCAAGCCATTGGATTTAAGATAATATGGGCTACTTGTGCATCCAATTATTTGCAAATTCTTTGAACTCTGGTTAAAGGGTGGAACATTATCATGCATTACGTTTGATGGTATTCCGTATCGTGCAAACATTGACTTTAAATGAATTATAATTTCGCTAACCTTAGACGATTTAAGTTTTACAATTTCTATAAACTTCTAATAATGTAGATGTAGATTATGTAGGCGGGTAGATTCACCCTGCACTTAGACTAAAGGTCCATTGTACAAACCTCGAGAAGAGAGACTGCCATCTGAGTTAATCTCGATGCCCTGATTGAGCCGTTAGACGACCACTTCTTCTAACAAAGCTCAAGATGGTGGGCAACGTGAGTTTATGCAGATCATATAGGCCGTTCTCCAATGCGCGGACCACCCAACCACGAACGAACCAAAATCGCGCCATATCGTCCCACATGAATATGGCGTCATCTTCCCTCTCGCTCGTGTTTTCGTCAACATGGCTAACTTTTTCTTGGTGCGTGTTAACCACATAGTACTAGTTGACCATTCAGCAACGATATTGTACCAGAATAGTGACATCGCCGCAGCTTTTCCGCCGGTTTCCAAAACATCAGTGCACTAATTATAACACGAAGCACTTATAAAAATGTGCACGGTAGTTTCAGGAGAATATTAAAAGTTAAATTGATAAGTTTGTCCGCTTAAAAAGTGGTAAAAACGTCTACATTTAACATTTGCCCGATTGTGTTTTCGCAGCTGACAGGCACAACTACAGGCAAGGGCTTATACTTTACACGGTATTCAGCATTTTCGTTCGGTGGTTCGTGATTGGGTGGTCCGCGCATTGGAGAACGGCCTTATGGATCCACATGGTAGTTCCCGAATAAAGCGGCTCTGGCACTGTTGTAGAACGGAAACACACACAAAAGGTGAGCGATAGTCTCGTCCTCCAGCTCGCAACCGCAAAGCGGCGATTCCGCTATTCGTATTGTATGAAGATGCTTGTTCAGCCTGCAATGGCCAGTAATAATAGCCAACTTCTAATAATAGTCAATTATTAAAATATATGTATATGTAGTTCCTTTTTCCACTCAAAAAGATCAATGCCTACTTTTTGAAATGGCAGACTTGGTACAGCGTGTGGTATTAACGGTTCTTTGATATTTTTATTTCGGTATTTATTACAAGCAGTTTAACTCTCGATATATTTTTTATTACTTTCATTCATATAAGGCCCTTACACGTCGCTTGCTCTTTTCTATATCCCAGGATGACAATCATGAATGTATTCAAGAATTTTGCCTCTCATTTTATTTGGAATTACTAATGATTGACCTTTAAGGACCAGATTATCAATTTCTGCTAGTTCGTGCCATAATTCCAAAATGACAATAGGTCAGTGCAGAGCTTTTTTCTATTTTCTGGCCATTGACCTTTAATAAAGTAACGCACGCAAGACCCTATCTGAATTTGTCGCAACCAAAATTTCTTTGAGCACTTGCTCTAATTGCAAGACTTGACTTAATAAGACTACATGAATTTTGATATCTTTATCTGATTGATTTTCCTCCATATTACATAATGGTGCCCTTAACAACATATCTAAAACTAACATATTTGTTCCTGGTTTATATACCACTTCCATCATATGCTAGAAGACGAAGCATCATTCGCTGTAATCTAGCTGGAACTTGGACTAGTGGCTTTTTAAAGAGGGGAACAAGTGGTTTATGATCGATTTCCACTATTGTCGTTTGACCATATATAAACTGATGCCATTTTTCACAGCTAAACACGATTGTATAGAGTTCTTTCTCTATCTGAGCGTAATTTTTTTTACATTCAGTAAGGGTCTTTCATACAAGTTCTAAAGGACGATTATCCTGTAAAAGGCATCCCCCAACCACAAATTGTGAAGCATCTGCCGATATGAGAAGTGATTTTGTCGGATCAAAATAACTCAGGACAGGTGGTCTTATCACCAAAGTTTTTTAAAGACTTTTTGCAAGGACTCATTCCATTGGAATCTAACGTCCTTTTTCAATAATTTTCTTAGAGGCTCTGTTTCATTAGATATGTTCGGAATAAATGACCCAAAGTATGTGATTGCTCCTAAGAATCTATGAACTTCTTGCACAGCAGTTGGAGATTTCATGTCCAAAATCGCTTCGACTTTTTGGGGATCAGTGTGAGTACCCTGGCTATTAAAGACGTGATCGAAAAATTTTACCTCAGTTAGTTCAAATTTATATTTTTTTTTATTTAATTTTAGGCCAACTTTGTTCATGCGATCTAGGACCTGATTGAGTTTTCGGTTATGCTCCTGAATGCTGCTACCATAAACTAAGATGTCGTCTATATATACAATTACATCTAAGTCGATAAATATACATATCTGTCATAACACTGTGAAATATTTCCTGAGCTACTTTTACTCCGTATGGCATTCTTAATAATTTATAGCTTCCAAAGGGAGTATTGAAGGGGCACAGATGAGAGCTTTCGTCGTCTAACTTGAGCATCCAATATCCTTGACTCGTATCGAGCGTTGAGTAATATTTTGAACCAGACAAATTTTGAGATTCCTGGGATCTAAACAAATTCGTAAGGAACCATTAGTTTTTTCCACTAAGGCAATAGAACTCTATGGTGTTGGGTTATTGACTCTGGCGATAACCTGAATTTTCTCTGGAACTCTCCTGCGTGCATCTACAACTGGAGCTATTTTGGGATCAACTTTAAGTTTGAAGACTTCATCTAAGTAGCCTAATCCCTCAAACAAATTTTTATGCTTTGGTTGAATATTTTTAATTAGAGCACTTGACTCATCTTTAATCTAATTGATTGAAGAAGACGTAATTTGACTAACTTACCCGAATTTTAGGTAGTCAATTTTGCCCAAAACTGGGTTGACATTTTCGTTTACAACCAAAAATTCGTTTTCTCTTGTCATTTGTTTCTCGTATTAAGAAAAGCATTGACCGAGCATTGACCAAGAATGTTGACCCTCAATCCCCCAAAAGCTCTTAATTTTCCTACACATTTGTTAAGAAGACTCATTTTCTTTTCCGTGTTTATCGTTTTAAAAGTGTTTAAAGCTCATCACATTTGCTTCTGTTCCGGTGTCCAGTTCAATTTTGACAATTTTATCATTAATTATAAAAAATTCCGTGAAATATCGGTCTGATTTAATAGGAACAAAGTTAGTTTGATTTCTGAGTTTTGCCTCAAAGATAACAGATCCTATAAAAAAATAATTTTCGTCATCTGATTCGTTATTATAGTCTGATGTATTATCTACAGAAAAGAACTTAATATTTTTGTTAGACTTACAATATTTTGCAAAGTGATGTCGAGTAACAAACGCAATTTGTCGTCTATTAAGCCAATGACGACGCCATTTTGAAAGCAGCTCAAGCCTTTTTTTTACTCGATTTTTCGAGACTTTTCCTGCGCGTTTTATTTTCTCAACGCTTTTTCGCGATTTTAAACTTTTTCGCGTCTGGGCTTCTACGTAACTGGGCCCATAACCTTTTAAGATCCGTCAAAAAAAAAGACTGGTAGCAGAGCCTTACGTATTTATAAAACCTTTTATTTAGTAGAACCGCTCTGTCAGGAATCAGGAAAAATCTAAAACAAAAATTGTGCAATGCCGGTTGCTTTGCTTTGACGAAAACCAAAAGACTACTTGACTCTAAAGAGTCATACACAATTTAATGATAAATAGAGAATTTGACTATATCTAACAGTTCATGTGATGAAAGAAAATTTGTATTAACCGGAAACTTTGTCATTAATTTTGTCAACTGTTCAATTAAAATAGATAATAAGAGCTTCAGTAATAAAATATCAACATTTACGGAAAGATTTGCTATACCAAATAAAGAAAGTATTACATTATATGATGAACCTCTAAGATTTGAAAAAATTATTTTGCATCAAGAGAACACCAAGAATCCAGCTCCAGCTGAAATCCTCAACACAGTGTCCTGCGGATGTAAGAAGGGGTGTACGGGGGGGGGGGGGGGGGGTATGTCCCACATGCCGATCGCCGTAGAGGCAGAAATAGGTGAGGACAGTCCCTTTGAAGATGATCCCGATGAAGAGGGGCTCGACATGCCACCATCGACATCTAAGAAAATGCGAGCATGAAGGTCTGCTTTGATTTCTATAACATGTTTTTATTCATGTCTTATCAATTTTCCCGGTTTCTAACTTTTGATTTCGGCTATACCACTGAACCGAATTTGAAGATTAGATGCTCATACGCAGAATTTGACCCTCTTTAATATTGAATTTTCCGTCGGACGTACCGTTTTCGAGCTACAAGCAAAAAACTGAAAAAGGAGCGAAAATTTCGAAGTTACATGGCTGCCAAATGTTATGCTCACCTCCTGGGATGGTGCAAACTCGGATTACACGCATTTAGGACCAAATGAAGGAATTAAAACGATCTCCAGATTGCTGGGAATTAATTCCGCAAAAAAATCGAATTTGACAGGCCTATAGGTTAAAATCACCTATTAATAAAAGTTCGTCCGAAGATCCCATAAAATTTGAAATAAATTCCAAAATAAGGATAAGAGAATCATAGAGGCTACTACCTCCGTTGTCAGCAGTGCTGAGCATATTTGGTGGAATATAGCAACACACTAAGAATAAAGAATGTTTGTCAACGTCAACTTTGAGACATATTGCCTCAACGTCTGGGTGATCTGTGAGTTCTGGTAAAGGTATATTGCTGCATCGCAGTTCGTTCCTGCAGGCAATTAGAACTCCACCCCCACGAGCCTCGGAGGTAAGATACCTATCCCTACTAAAAACCTGAAATGAAGAATCAAATAGCTCCGCATCAAAGAAACCGCTATGTAGCCAAGTTTCAGTGAGAGTAATAATATCATAATCACAAGCAAGAGAAGATTGATAAGAAGAATTAGCTTTGGTTCTTAATCCCCTGACATTCTGATAGTACAGGGAAATCGTCCGGAGGTTATTTAGTTTTTTGATAAGGTGGTAGCACTAGAAGTTAACGTTTTTCCAGGAGCCCTTTTGTTGGCGCTTGTGTATCTGGAGTTATGAGTGGCCTGTTTCCTGATAACAAAAGGTTTGATTAAAGCACCAGGGGGCCAAAACGTGGGATCGGATAATGAAACGTAGGTATCTTCTGGAGCGTTGAGAAGGAAAGAAGCAATGTGTTTAGCAGGGTTGCTAATTTTACAACAGGAAATATCGGTAGTGGAAATGTTATGGTCGCGAACGTAATTTAATAGATCGTTAGCATTAGTGTCTGAGGTGAGCCTGGAAACAAACAATGCATGGCGTAAAGGAACAACCTTTAGGGAGCTTACTTCTGTGCCAGTTGCACTACTGCCGGCAGAAGGCAATAAAACGGTGGGGGAAAAAGTGGCAACTACAGGATCAATATGGATCGTGCCGAGATTTTCGTCGTGATCAGATGACGTCGGTATACAGAAAATATCAGTGTTATTATAAAAGGAAAAATATAAAAAAAAACAATGGGTGGTACTCCGGGAGTGCCGGCAGAAGTGAAAACTTGAACATTAACGTTGTGCATTTTTGAATATTTTGGAATGGTTAGGGAATAATTTCGCACGAATTGCTTTATTTATCAGTATAAAAGTACTATCATTTATGTGGTAAAATACAATATTCATTTATTGCGCTATCGTAAACAAACATGACAATTTATATTACATAAAAAATTTAACACTTCAGAACTATTACAATTAATTTACATTAAAAAGTTTATTTTATTTATTTCCAGTAGGGACAAAAATACAATTTTAGTCCTACCCTTACTAGTGCTCTCGGATGCCAGGTCCATATGGCGCATTCTAGATTCAACTTATGACTAGCAACAATCAGGATGTTCTATGTTCTACTTATGACTAGTTACAATTAGGAGGTTCTAAATTATACTTATGGTTAACTAAAGTTAGGAGAATCTAAATTATTATACTATTGACTAATTCAGGTTAGGTGGTTCTAAATTCTACTTGTGGCTAACTAAGATTATGGGTTGTGTCTTATTTCGTTATTTGTTTATTTATGGCAGATCTACAATGCGGGGTAACGACTAGTTTAGATTACTGACGAGATCCCCAGGGTGTTGATTACCCTTAGTAGGGCTTCAGGGTCTGAGGGGTCCAGTAGTGTGGCCAAGGGTGGAAGGTCTGGACCGTAGTGGGCTCGGGCTTCATCGCACGTGAGGAGGTGTTTCACCGTTAGGGGGCATTGGCAGATGACGCATCCTCGTTGCGGTATTCTCTGATAGATGTGGCCTTTAGTGTACAGGGTATGGCCGGTCCTCATTCTGAAAATCATGGAGCCTTCTCTCCTAGAGAGGTTCCTATTGTATTCTGGTGGTCTGATGGTCGTCCAATGCTCCGACATGAAAGTTGCCGAGTTTTGCCAGGACTCCTCATAGACTCCCTTGATGACTTGGAGACTGAAACGGCGGATATATCCTGTGAGAGGAGGCACGTATGGTGGGTCTGTAGACCGGACATGTTGTGCGCCCCTGGCCATTCGGTCGGCGAGTTCGTTGCCATGGATTCCGACATGGCTCGGAACCCATTCGATTATAATTGCCCCTCCAGATTTGATAACCGTCGACCTGATTTCAGCGAGTAGGGCCTCCTCTGGGCTTGGGTTATTCAAGGCTTGAACCGCTCCCATGCAGTCTGAAAAAATTATGTATTTTCCGGGCAAGGTCTGGCAATGTTCAACAGCTTTTCACAGCGCGAAAACTTCGGCATCGAAACTGGAGCTATGTTCGGTGAGCGGATAGGTTTGGATGTTGGGTGGTCCTGTGGATGCTGAGAATGCTACTACTGACGCCGTTACTTGATCCAACCTTTTTGACCCGTCGGTGTAGAGCCTATTCCACCCTTGAAGTCGGGAAATCCTCTCGCGGTGATGTTGTTGGTGTTCCGCCGGTGATCTTTTGTTTTTGTTACCCACGGCGAAGGTAACTAGTTGCGGGAGTATCTCTTGAGCCATTAAGGGGTTTTACGGGGTGTTGCAAGGTGTTGGGAGGGTGAAACCTAGGCTTACGACGAGCTGTAGTGACGCCTTTAGGGCCGATGTGTCACCTGGGCGAGGGAAGCTACCATGTAAATTCCTGAGCGAGTGGTGGTGTGGTCTCCTCCAGTCGGGCCAATTTTTTGCCACCAGTTTAGCCATTGCAATTTCGGCTCTAGTTTTTATATCTGGTAGGCCGGCTTCTACCCAAAGGGCTCGATTAGGGGTGGATGGGAGAGCTCCGAAGGTCACCCTAAGAGTCTTGTTTATGGCAGTTTGGATGTACTTTAGGTTTTGCTTGGTGGTTGTAGCAAAGACCGGAAGGGCATAGTTGGTGATGCCTCTGACAAGCGTGGTCGCTATTTGCAGTGTAGCGTGGATCGGAGCGCCGTAACCCCTTGCTGCAAAAGCTCGAATCAGATTGGTGATTTTACCTACTCTTGCTGCCAGTCTTTTAAAATGATCAGTCCAACTAAGTTTGTGTGTGAAGTTCACACCGAGTATCTTTATGTGGTCTGTCGTAGTAATCTCGTTGTCTCCAATCTGCAGGGTCCTCCGGGATGGCAATCTCTTGCGCGAGAATATGATACATTCGTTCTTTTCCGCTGGTATTCTAGCACCCGTGCGATGAGTCCAGACCTCCAAGGCGAACAGAGCTTTTCTCATCGTCTCTGTCGGTAGTCTGTCCATCGTAGTTAGCAGTAGATTGTCGGCGTAGATGTAGAGGTTGAGTCCGTCAATGTCTTGTAGTTGGGGAAGGAGGGTAGAGAGGTAGGTGTTAAAAAGTGATGTAGATAGGGGGGAACCTTGGGGAAGAGCGTTATTTAGGGATTTCTGTGATGAAGTGTAGCCATTAACTCGTACCTGAAGGGATGGGGAGGATAGGAAATTTTTAACTAGGTGGATGAAGGGCGCATCAACGCCCCATACCTGGAGTTGGGTGGTTATAATGTCCCATCTTACCCTGTCGTACGCCTTCTCAATGTCGGCAGATAGTAAGCAGAGTTCCCTTCCCTTGCCGAAAGCACTCCTGACGGAGTCCTCGAGCTCAAGGAGCAAGGAGGTGGTCCCACGATGCCTCCGGAACCCGTGAACCCCACTTGGGAGAATACCCTCCAGCAGGCAAGAGAGTCTGTAGCCCAAAATTTTTTCAAGAAGGCGGGAAAGACAGGATAACAGGGAAATTGGACGAAGATCCTTAGGGGAGAGGGTGCCATTAGCAGTGACTGTCTTCTTACGAATTGGGATGAGGGTGGCATTTTTCCACGCATGATCATTCTGTAAGAGACCTTGTCATGTCCTGGTGCTGATCCCTTACATTTGCTAAGGGTAACTCTTAGCTCATGAAGGGATATTGGGGTAGATAGATTTCTATCTGGATCAGGGGAGAAAGGCCTGTCCGTGAAGGACCAAGAAGACTTAGCCTGAATTTGTTCTGGGCTGAAAGTTGTGTCGTCGGAGTAACTAGACCAAGATTTGGCTAGTTGTTGGGCAATACTTGTGGAGTCGGTGTAGAGCCTGCTGTCAACTGTCAAGTTAGCAATCAGGCTAGGAGACCTGTTGCCAGAGATTGCCTTGACTCGACTCCATGCATCGGCTAAATTAAGGCCAGGATCTATTGTGTTAGCGAACTCAACCCAGGATTGTTTTTTCGCTTCCTTAATTTCTCTTTTTGATAGTGCCGATTTCCTACGGTAGTCAAGCAGGCTGTTATCCGTAGGATGCCTCTGAAACTTTTTCCAGGCCCTGTTTTTCTCCCTGATAAGTGAGAGGATGCGCGAATTCATCCACACTGGTTGGGTCCTAGGTTTAGGGCTGGAGACAGGTATGCTACCCGCCGCGGCCACTCTAATAATCCTTGTAATCTGCGCGGCTTCTTTGTTAATATTGGTGGATGGGGGGCGAAGGGATGCCTTCGTCCTGATCAGGTTCCTATATGTATCCCAGTTCGCCTGATGTTCGGCGAACCTGTAATTAGGTTTGTTGGTAGCGGCTTGAAAGCCACCTCTAATTATTATGGGGAAGTGGTCACTTCCCTCGGGGTTGTCATGTAGGAACCAATCAAGCCGGGGGGCAATGTGAGGAGGTGCAAGGGAGAGGTCTATTGCGGTGAGGGAGCCAGTATTGGAGAGGAAGGTAGGTGATCCGGTATTGAGAATGCAGAGAGAGCGAGACTCGATCCAGGCGGCAACCTGCCGCCCTCTAGGACTCCAACTATCAGAGCCCCATAAGGGACTGTGAGCGTTGAAATCCCCACTATAAATGGTGTTTTCGGGAAGCTGGCTAGCCAAATTGTCCAGATCTTGTGTCGTTATCTCAGCTCCATTCTCAAGGTAAAAATTTGTTAGTGTGAGAGGGTGGGGAAAGTTAATAGAAACCGCACAAGCAATAAGGTTAGAGTTGATGTTCCGGTCAGCAGCTGGGAGGGAGTTGTGTACCAAAATGGCCACTCCTCCATACCTGTGCTCTCGAATGGAGTTGTATCCGAAAAACGAATAGGATCCCAGCCGTTCAGGCTGATGTTCCAGCAGGATATGTGTTTCCTGAAGGAGAATTATATGGGGTTTGTATCGGGAGGTCAGGATTTCAAGGTGGGGGAGGTTGTTGTACAAACCCCTAATGTTCCATTGTAGGATCGTTAGATCCCTAAATGGAAAGTGAGAGGTAGGGTTAATGGAGCAATTCATAAGCGAAATCTATTATTAAATTTTTGGATGATTTTCCCCATCGCTCGAGAAGGTCGAAGCAGATGGAAAAGTATCCGTTTCCATCTCTTCATCATCACTTGCTAGATTGATGGATGGAATGCCTAGATTCGGGCCTGAGACTGCCAAAATTTTGTATTCATTGGGCTTAAGGCCTGAGATGTTTTGGACGATAGATGTAATTGAGTTCTTTGTGTTTGGTGTAAGGGTAAGGGGTTTGGAGGGTGGGGAATCTTTGTTAGTATTAGTTTCGCGTGGGTGCTTGTTGTCATTTTGTATCTTTGTGTTCGTTGAGTCATTGTTGGAGTTATGAGATGTATTTACCTGTTCGCTAGGGGGCTGGGGTGGTTTGGTGGCTGGTCCGTTGGGTGTGGTGTTGTTGACGTTCGTCCTGGTCTTGGTAGTTGTTTTCTGTTTGTCATTGCCCGTGGACTCGTCATCTACTTGTGCGTTGGCAGAGTTCGGATTTTTCTTTGCTTGCGGAGTCCTGTTTGTTTCCCCGATTGCTGTTTGGGTAGTAGCTGATGGTCCTTTGGTAGTTTGTGGTGTGCTGGGGTGGCTCTGGTTGGGGGTAGCAGCCGTCACTTCCGCGTATGTTGGTCCGGTTGCTTGCTTCCTGGATGCATAGTACTCCTTCCGAGCTTCAAAGAGGCTGCATTTTTTCATGGTTTTTATTTTCAGAATATCTTTAGCCTTTGCAAATTCGGGACAGTCTCGGCTAGGGATGTGCAGGAGATTGGCAGTTTACGCAGTATTCGCCTTGGCAGTCATTTGCAGGATGTGGACCCGGTTTACCGCAGGTCCCGCAGATTTGTGTCGTTTCTTTGCACCATTTAGCCGTGTGCCCAAGCTTTTGGCAGTGTTTGCACTTCATAGGTAAGGGGTAGTATTCCTTCACGATAAAGTTATTCCAGGGGCCTTTTATGTATGGTGGAATTTTATATGCATTGAAGGTTAGTATGAGAAGGCCGGATGGAACTCGCTTTCCGGGTTCGTCGCCTGGCTTGGTGAGTTGTACCACTTCAATGACTCCTTGGTCCCTGAGGCCATCCAATATTTCCTCCTGGGTCATATATTTGAAATCGTGGGAGAAAACCGTTCCCTTAACCGAATTTAGGGTGGGGTGCAAGGTGATGTTTACCGGGATATTCGCTATGGATTTTGTTTTGAGAAAGATGTCTGCGACTCGACCATTGTCCACGAGAAGAAGCAGGGCCCCATCCCGTAAGAAACTGGCCTGGCTGAACTTGGTGGAAACCGCGTCAATTCCCTTCCTAATCATGAACTGGTTGTATCCCTTGATTGGTTTTTTCTCATCCTGACTCTGGACTACGATGTAGCGGGGGTGGTCATTGCTCGCGGTTAGTGTTGGTATTTTGGGGGCGAGCTCCGGGAAGATATCTGTGTACAAACACACACGCACACTCGAGCAAGCGCCCTGTCCGTCTTACGGTTTTTCGATCAGGGTCACGTGACCTGACGCGAAATTTACATTTTTTACCCATGCCAAAAAAGTGCTCAACGCCGCTAAAGAAGTTTTCACTTCAAAAAAAAAAAATAGAGCCGACTCCAAATAATCCCAAGCCCTAAAAAGTATAAAATAATTATATTAAAAGTCCTCTGCTACTACTTTCAACATTAAATACCAAGACTTTCCTAGACTTTTGAAGTCGGTGTGAAAACCTGACTGATAATAATTCAATTAATACAGACAAACTGATTGCATTAATTATTTAGTATTGGATTAATTAATGTTATGGCGTCCTTTTGTCCCTAAGGGTTTTCATACATACATATCATTGTACCCCGGGAGAATCTTGGACTATGCAACAAAAAAATAATCATCACAATCGATTCACGTGTTCAAAACTTATACTTGTAAAGGTATTTTCACATAATTTCAAAGATATTGTAACAAAATCCGCCATGTTTGGTCCGCCATTTTGAATCCTAGGAAGGTACAATCAATGACCCATGCATGTACAATCTATGACCCTCAAATCACGCACCTAGTCATTTTGTATACGAGTCCCAGGAAATTTATCTTTTTTATATCGATTTACGTCTCTGTTGTGGCGTCCTCTGACCCCTCAGGAATCTTAGATTATCCAACAAAAAAAGAATCATCAAAATCAGTTTACGCGTTCAAAAGTTATGCGCGAACAGACATTAAAACAAACAAAAATACATACGGGTCGAATTGATAACCTCTTGTTTTTTTGGAAGTTGGTTAATAAAGAAGTGTATAAAACGAAGAAATTTCAATTTTATCTATATTATAAAAAGAAAAACCCAAAAAATAATTGTAACTTTACTCGTGCGAGTTAAATAACTTAGTCGTTATTTCATAAAAAAATTAAACTGTAAAATATGACTCGGAAATATTTGCTACGAAATGTTTTATTTGATTGAATTCGTTATAAATTGTTATAAGTACATTGATACGAACAAGCTGTTACAAAGCTTTTGGTGCTCCTTACAAATGCTGATCTTAGATTTAGAAAATTTGTGTAATCACCTGAGTTGATCGAAAGTTGATTGTGGTTCAATGACTGGCCAGGGAACGTGACAAATGTGGAATTGAAGTGTCAGCAAGATGCAAGTATGCTTGCATATGGGGCATATGGGTATGTAACTCGCGCCCTGGCACCAACACAGTCTCACAAAAACCAATGCTTTGATCTGGAGCGCACCGTAATAGGTGAACTCTTGTTTTATTATGTTTGCCGTATTTCTCCCTATTGCCGTTCTTATTCATTATTAGGCAATTTAAACGAGAATTCGGATTTTGAACAAACACGGAGAATTTCTTTTCTCAACGAATGGGACAATTATTTCTTTTATTTTTCTTAAAAAAGGCAGTGGAGGGGATAATTGCGTCGCAGAAATAGAGTGAATATTCTTTGTAACATAGTAGTCGCTTGTGCTCAAGTGCAACAGAATATATCATTCAGAATGCTTCTGCGGCGTCTGCCCTACACAATCACATAAAGCATTACAGTAGCACACAAAAATGTGGGCAACAGCGAAAGTTGTTCGCTAAAGTCGGATCCCCGATCTGAAAGCTTAACTTGCTGAACATTTGTTGTGTTGGGACGTCTTATTTCCATATATTGCTCTTGGTTGCGCCCATGCGCCGCATATTGGTTCTACTGGGCTTTTACAGAAGGCCTAGAGCTGTCCAATCTAAGACCCCACAACTTGTGGAAGAAACGAAGGAGAAGGAGATGCAGGGGACGAGGCAGCCATGAGCCAAACCGTCTCTGAGGCTGCTTGATGCATGACCGTGAACGAAAAGTGAGAGTGTGTGTGTGCGTAAAATGTAAATGGGTCATGAAAGCGTAGGATTTTTAAAATGTCATCACTTGAAATCCCTTCTGTAACGGAAATCCTTCATCCAACACTTCCTTTTCTTTTTTAGATTACTCAGTAGTAATCCTGCTCTACCGGCTGCACTTAGTAAGCCAACCAAATTTTTCACATCACTTGAATCCATTTCTCCAAATTTTGACAACTCGGTTAACAGTGTCATTTTCCTGACAGAAAGCGCTCAGAAATTAACTAATGCCCATGACAGTGTAAAGGCAACGCTGACTTTTATGACAGAAAGCGCTCATGAAAGTGGCTCATGTCCATGCTAGTGTATGTAAATGGGGTCTAACTACCCAGTACCCAATCATTCATTTTATCGCTCAAATATTTAATGTACAACCCAAGTTTAATTTTTTTTAATACCTTTGTTTTACTGCCCAATTCAGGTATCTACTTTTTTAACTACAGATTTTCAAGCCATTTTACTTATCGTTTTCATTTGTTTAACTGCTCGAATTTTATCACCCAATACTTTATTAAACATATGTACAGTTTGTTGTGTCATACTTACCGAAACAATGATATATGAATTAATGCCCGTAGAAATCAATGCCTTTTTAAGCAAGTACGAAATTAATAAAACCAAAAAATATAATAGCATTGTACTAAAAAAAAGTAGAGTGTGAGTTCACACGCGGCAGAAGTGAGACTTTGCATTCTGGTTAATCTGTAAGAGAATGAGATGAATACACTATGGAGGAGATAAACAGAGAGAGAGAGAGAGAGAGAGAGAGAGAGAGAGAGATAGAGAGAGAGAGAGAGAGAGAGAGAGACTAATTGACAATTTCTTTATTGATTGAAGTAGGAAAGAACGAAAGAGAGAGAGAATGATAAATAGTATCACTTAAAGTAACATTTTAGGCGCTTTTTTCTTGTACGATGCTCTCGAACACGATCAGCGTTTGTTTTAGGCATTATTTAATATATATTAACAAGGTTAATAACACAAAACACAAAGCAATTTTTAAAAGTGCGCGATAGTCACTACAATTCAACACTATACTGTACCCAAATCTTTCTTGCTTTCACACAAATAGATTCGCCGAGAACAGCGTGCATGTACAGGATAGAAAATAATGTACTATAGATTTCAACGTTTTCTTTCTCTCTTCTTGATATATTTCAAGTATATTCAGAGTGTAGTAGACTAGTCTCCATGTATGTAGGGTCCGTGTGTACGGGCCCGTATACAACGATAGAGTAGTGGAAACGCTACGAACCATAGCACAAAGAGGAGACGAAGGATAGGGAAACTATACAGAAACGCATTTTATCTCATTCTCTCGCGGCCTAATCCCTGTTAATACATCTATAGTTGTCTCTTTTTCGTTACACTTTTTCGTTTCATAAAATTCAATTCACACCGTCCCAAAAGAAGTTTCACTTAAAAAAAAAACAGGTCGTGTCAGAAACGATTTTACAGCGAGAATAGGAAAAAATCATAAAGTCACTATCAAGAAAGGAAGAGTCCGCAGTTCGAATATTTAACTTGATACTGTTGATCTTCAAAGACCGTTATCGCGTAAGCGAAAAGTCCACTACTGACATATATGTATGTACATAGGTACAAGTTGGGATAAAATTTCAGTATTCAGTTATCATAATGGGGGGATGCGAGACTAGGCATGCTTGCGCGAGTGCGGAACGAGTTTGTGGGTGAGGGGGGAAGTGACTCTTTGCGGGGGGATGCGCACTTCACCGGTCTATTTTTCCGCGGAACGCACTAATACAAATGTAATAGAGCTGTCAATCACTAACACAAATATGAATATCTTTATTGAATTCCGCATTCGCTCAAACATGCCTAGTCTCGCATCAAACGCGGACTTAGTGCACTCATTCAGCGCTGAAGTCCGCCTAGTCTCGCCTTACCCATGAGAATGTAAAATAATAAATCGTCATTGTGCGTTGACATTTATCTTGTAGACAGAAAATTAGTTCACAGCAGCGATACACACCTGAAGAACGCGGAATTATTGCTACAGCCCAATTTTGTTTCATTTCAAACAAAATGGCGGGGAATTTACATTATGACATTACCATTTTTTTCTAGCATCGAATTTCAGTAATTTCACAATAAAATTTTGAAATTCGTGATGTGCCTAGACAATCCAACGCGGCTAGGTTGAGGCTCCAGTGATACAAGGTGAATGATAATCATCGGATGGCATTTGCCAAGGTCATAATTTGGGCTTTGAAATTGTAATTTTCTAAGCTTGACGCGGCCTTTCTAATTTTTTTGTTGACGGATTGAATTGTAAGAGGAACCGTTAGAAATTTTTAAGATTTAGCTTTCTAACGCGTTATCAACCAGTATTTTACAATGTCTCTGAAAGGACGTATAAAGCATTTTCGATTACGATTTTAGGGGGCTGTCCGAAGAAACATTGATCAGTAGATCATGTAGAATCGATTGGCATACCCCTATCCAAGCGTTAGTAAAACACTGTATATGTACCTGTATCTGGATTGTTTCAAGAAAATGTTCTAATTTAGCGCCTATCTCGTCCATTTTAAGATGTGTAACTTATAAGGAAGAGAATAATTTTTTACAATTTTGGAATATGAAAAGGAGTAGTATCAACATGTCTAATGATATTCAATTAACAATTCCGGAAAATACAGGAAAACTACATATATTTCAATAAATCTGGTGTGTAAACTTACCTTGCAAGTTGTTGAAAAGTCTAAAGGACTCCGGTTGTTAATAGGGTCGACTAGCATCTTTGGGCCGTTTTAGCTGTACTTTCAGTCTTTTCATGCCAATTTGGAATCCATTCATTGCTTGGATGGCCGCTTGAGCACTGGCAGGATTATCAAACGACACAAAACCTAAACGCAATAAACACACACGAGTGAGCCATTAGGCAGAGTTTTACTTAACTTGGACATTATCTTAAATTTCATTAAAGATAATTTAATTCAAGCGAGGGAGAAAATTTCGTTATAAAGAGGTACTTACCAAAACATTTGCTCTGATTTGTTGCTCGATCGATGAAAACTTTAGAACTGATTACGTTACCAAATGGAAGGAACATCTGCATTAGTTCAGCATCACCAAACTCTTGTGGTAGATGATAGATAAACAAATTACACCCCTCTGGGCCCGATATAGAACATCCTGGGAACATCAGAAAATCTTTAAAGAACATTAAAGAATTCCGTCAATAAGAGAAGCATTATGTTTTTATTTATTTTTATTCGTATGTTTTAAAAGGTCTTTGACAGGTTTGTCGTACACTTTTTTTATTCCACACATTTTTATATTCCAATTTAATTATGCATATGTAGTATATATTTTCTTAATAAATGCTTAACAATGAATAACGTTTTTCCGTATTTTCGTTAATGCTAATGCTTTTAATGTGCTGATATTTAAGCGGAAACTTTTTTTTACGAAAAGTTAAAAATTGTTGGATTTACAAAAATAACAAATTTATTTATAGTTAAAGATTTTCAAGGTTAATAATGGCGAAATAAATATAAATAAAGTATTGCCAACAACCTTTATAGCTTAAGGCTTGCTGCAATCGGAGACTCAAGTCTCTAAAGTCACCAAATTCGCAAGCCCTAATCTAATGCGACAAGCTGTGTATTTTCTTCCTGTGACATAAAAAGGTCTCTTTCCAAACAAATTTACCATGGGATAAGTCTCGATTTTATATAGCGGAAGGAAGTTATGACCTTTACAATAACATAAAAGTACTTTACCAACGATACCTCACTTATTAGTATCCGTTTCCAAATGTATAAGTTAAGGGTGTTTAAATTTAAGGTCTCTCGAAGCTTCAAAAGACAATTTTTAAGACAAACAGGAAAAACCCGCAATTTTTTAACGAAAATGTGGATAAATTTTGAAGTTGAATCCCATAACATTTGGAGACTGATGCAAATATGCGAGATATGATTGGAAAAGTACTTTTATTCTCTTTTGAATTAGCTTCCGTTTGATGTCCTTCCAAGCGTCTATACGCACTTAGTTGAGCGCACCTCTTAAAAACGTTGATGTCGATTTTGAGGGAGTTGTGATTTTAGGAAGGAGGTCAAGAAAAAAATTTACTCAGGACACCTCCAGGAATCGATTGATATAGCGTTCCATACATACTTAGAATCCGAACACTCTGTATAATCCAGATTTTTTTGAGTTCTCTTTGAAAAGAATGAAATTTTGTGGCAATATAAATCTATAACAACATAATGGCCTTAATTTTTAATTATAAGTAGGACAAGTTCACGAGCGTAATAACTTTTATTGACGTTTGACCACTGTACACATAGCACATGGCAATATAAATGAATTATCTAGACCTTGTAAGGCTATTCGCTGTTACATTGCCTGTTGTTTGACTCTTGTACGATCGCCGATTATTTTAACTCTTTCATGGCTTAATGACGGCGAAAAACGAGTCCTCGTTTCAAATAAAACTTTTTCTGCAATAATTTTGATGGTTTCGGTTTAAAGGTATGAACAGTATGAATTTATTAATATACTAGCTGGGTTACCCGGTTTCACCCGGTATATTATAAGTACTACTTAATTAAAGATCCTTGAAATGCTCGACTTTCGCAAAAAATTTTATGATTTATTGTCGCCATATTGCGTCCGCCATTTTGAATTTTCAAGTTTTAATAGTAGATTCGAAATAAGTGGTATCAAATTGCCCATAGTACTAAATTTCACTTAAATTCGTTGAAGTTCGAAAATTTTTGGACGTCATATTGGATTCGTCATCTTGAATTTCCAAATTTCGAGCTTAGATTCGCAATTAGCACCTCCAAAAACCCCCAAATACTAATTTTCATTGCAATCCCTTAATATATAAAATTTTTGGCCGCCATCTTGGGTCCGCCATTTTGAAACCCGCGAATAAAAAATAACCTATATGGTGGCCCGGAATATGTAGTGTCTTCGCTCATAAAATAAAAATGATCGGGCCGATCATTTAGGCGTGATTAAGCAACAAACAAACAAAGAAACGATTTTATGTACAGATATTGTATATACATACATATATAGGATAGGATAGAAAGGATAGGATAGGATAGGATGAGAAAGGAAGTAATATAATATGTATTTGGATATGTTTCGTCGGTACGGAGAAACTTCCCTGGCGTTCATCGGTTGCATCGAATGGACATGTTTCAACGGTCCCGGCGCCGACAGCCATCACGCCCGCCGCGCCGCGCCGGCTTAAGGGCTGAATACATTCGGTGCGGTTGTGAGTCTGCGGTCGTGAGTTGTGAGAATCTATCATTGGGCGGTAAAATAAACGGATTATTTAACGTCGACGGCAGCAATGCAGCCGCCGACTGCCACTACATTCGTCGGTTTTTCTTGTTGCACGGTGTCAGATCTGTGAGCGTCGGTAATGTTTACCGACTAAAAAATGTTTACCGCCCAGTGTCTAAACGCTACATTATTTTAGAGCGGCAGCGGCAAAAAATCCGATCGGTAAAAAACGCCAAGTGTGTTCCGGCCCTTTGAGTGTGATATCGTAGGTGGGAGTTGAGTTCCCACATTTTTAACAGTGTGGGGAAAAAAATTCGCCCGTTTACGTATTATATGTGTTATTATAACACTTTGTTTTGTTGTTTGTTTGTCTCTTTTTTTTTCTTAAATAGTAATCATATAATAATTTATTTATTATTTATTTATTATAAATGAAAAAGTATTTTGTTTTTATAAGTGAAATAGACCTAAAAGGAACTTTACAAATAAATAAAATTCCTATAGTATAGGTACTATAAGAGATTCCGTATTTTCTAATTTTAACACTTTCCCGTGAAATGTAAAATTCCTTTTAGGGAAACCGAACACTTCAATTCGGTTAACGCTCTGATTGTGGTACCTCTTGGGTACAGGGGAAACCTTCATGAGTTCATTAAATAACCTTACGTCCTTTTCAGTAGTTAGCCCCACCAAAGAAAACTTCCACGAGCCGCCACTGTGTTTTGGAGTCAGGCTCAGTAGTTGTTCAGGTGTAGAATAGAGTGAAGTGATGGAAAAAAATTAAATAAGAGCGCATAATTTAAAGAAAGAATAGTGAAGTTGTTAAATCAGGTGAACTTGGAAGAGACTGAAAGTGAGTGAGTTCCTCACTAAGTATTTTATCTTTTCTCCCGTTGGTTTTATTATCCAGTAATTTATCCTGTTAAATGTAGCGATTTGTCCACAAATTATTTTGTACTGTCCCACGTAATTAGTGTTTCACTTAGCGGGTTATCATTTGCCCATTATAGTGAGTTATTCACTAAGGGTGGCGGTCACAGTCATAGATACGGGACTGCTAATCGGTGGATGAAAAGTGAGACCATTTTGAGTGGAGATGCAAACCATTTTGTGGAGTGGAGAAGCAAGCCCTTGTGATAAAAACACATTAAGTTCTTTGCAATTTTATATTTAAATGAAGAAAATAAATAAATATAAGTTTTCGCAAAACAGCTCTTTTCATTTTGCCTTACATTTTGAGTATTTATTAAAAATACTTCCGACACCGAGCAGCCCGGGGCCGGAAGAAAGAAAGAGTCAGATATAAAAAAGCATATCCTACTTTGTCTAACATATTCATTTGCTTGGGGGAATGAAGAAAGAGCGAGATAGTTAGATTTCGCCCCAAATTTGATCTCACTTTTAAAATGAGTCCAGCAGTCCAGTACTTATATCTCAATGGTGGCGGTTATCCTGAATTGGGCATGTAGGAGAGGGCCTGTGGCGACTGAGCCTTGATGGCTATTTATTGATCATGTGCATGTGAATTAGGTTGAATAGCGCATATAAAATCCCTTATGGATTGTGTTCCGTATTACGGTGGTTCTCCCAGATCGGACAACACATCGGTGAGATGTGCTTTGTCTGAGGGTTGTGTTCCGTATAGGCGGTGGTTCTACCATAGACAAATAATAGATAGATATCCATTCTCATACAAAAAATTGTTCCTATGAAAATAAATCTGAGAGGAAAGCTCAAAAAGTTCAACTTCCTTTAAGTTTGTGTGCGTGAGATAATTTTAGAATTTCTCAATTCACAAAGCTGTGAGAAAACATTGCCTCTTTTTCAAATTTCTGTTGTTCTGCGCAAAGGGCTTGTGGGACTGCCCTAACGTGAAGCGGAGGGAGTTGAATTTTTCTAGGAATCCTCTTAGTTGCGTGCTCTGCTCAATGAAAAAAGGACACTGATTCATGAGATTTGAACTATCTAGTCCTAGTGAAACTGCAATTTTTTGTTTTAGGTGATTTTCATTTAAAACTAAAGAATGACTTAAAAAATAATTTCGATTATGATGCACCGGCCCTTACACTTGATGGATCAAGTGGAGGCAAATTGTAGGCGTCAATCAACGCTGCGAAATTGACAGCTTTTTATATAATTTTATAGTAGATATGAAATACTTTATGTTTTGTACTCTTTTTCGCCTAATATTAGGGACTTTTGTACTTTAAGCTTGTAAGCAAGTAATAAATTTAATTAATTCCTTTTAATCAAAACAAAATGCATCTTTAGTAGATTGAAATTAAAAACGAAAAATTTGTACAAACTATTTTTTTAAACGAATTTTTTAAGTCAAAGAAAAACACCTAAAAAACAAAAATTCGTAATTTCATTAGATAATTCAAACCTCATGAATCTGCCCGTGTGCCTTTTTCCCTTGAAGATTTCATTCATTGATTGAGCAGATCACGCAACTCAGAGGATTCCTAGAAAAATTCAACTCCCTCACGTTAGCGTTAGAGCAGTCCCACAAGCCCCTTGCGCAGAACAACAGCTGATGGACGGCTAAAACTCGAGAGAAGAGGAAGAGATATGTCGCCGCCACGCCGCGCTGCCGCCCGCGCCATAGAAACCATGTGTTAGTAAGATCAGGCGACATCAGGCTACCAAATTGAAAGCTCAATGGATTGAGCTTTAGGCCCAGAATGGAAATCTATGTGTTATTTGTCTATGGTTCTACCTTGTTCGGATTCAACACAGAGGATGTGCTTGGCTCAGGGTTGTGCCGGGTTACGGTAGTCCTCCCTGATTGAGCAGCATGTCGGTGTTCGCGCGAATGATCCCTGGATTTGGCCGCCAATGATTCATTTGTATCATGCGCATGTAGATAAATTTGCTTATCACTAGAAGAATTCCGTTAAAGATTGTGTTCCGTATTGCGGTGGTTCTCCCAGATTTGGCAACACATCAGTGATTTATTTGCAAAATGGCGGCGCCTAGTAGAATGTATGGTATGGTTGTGGCATGACTTTTAGAGTATTATTTTATCTTCCCGTGACAACCAGGCGAAGGGATGAAATGCTTATTGATTGTTTTTATTTTCAGAGGCGGGACTGTTGACTGTATCCTACGCTCGGGAGCTCTAAAGGCCCAATGCAAACCTGGCATCAGGAATAGTTTTTCCTTTAAAAAAAAATTACTATATACCCTACACGATCGACGATTCTAAGTTTTATAACGCTTAGGTCTCTCCATTCGTGTGTAATTTCCTATTCATATTCCCGGCGTCGGCGCTAGGGCAAACGTCACGTCCGCGCCGTCGATTAAGTAACGACCTTGTTGCTACAAGTTTCCCGGCGTCGACGCCATCACAGGCGTCACGCCGACGATAAGCAACACCATGTTGTACTAATGCTCCCGGTGTCGATTCCAACACAGGAGTGACGCTACATTGTGCCCTGCTCAATCCTCTCTCTATTTCTATAACATACATATGCATTCATTTAATTCATATAATAAATTGGGTTTTATTATTCCGCAAGGCGTTTTTCCATACTTGTTGTTTTTTATTTAATTCCTTGAACACTCGAAACTACGAGATCTCTCCTAACCGGGAGGTTTCAACGATACAATATATGTATTTATATTATATACATATGTATATGAAATAAATTTTATTTTTGAATTGTACGACCTTCAAAATGAGTTTTGGCACAGATTTATTGTCCGAGATCTTTTCATCAGCTGCACTGCAATAGGTAGTATTTCATATTAAATCTAATAAAAATTTTTATCATTCTTGAGTTTCCTAAAAAAATGCAAACGAATACTTCATCAAACATAAAAAAAATAATTATGAAATCAATTACGATTGAAAGTCTAAAATTGGTTGATTTGTTACCACTGATTGAAAAGCACGTTAATTAATATATATAAGATATTACTCATAACATAGGGTAATTATGCCGATTAATTTAATTTTTAATTTTGTCTTCACTTTGAGTACATTGAAGTGAGTAAATTAAGATATACATGTGTAGTGTGTCCCCAGGATGACAATTGAAACTAACTTGAGTAGTTCACTCAAAATGATCTATAATTCCCAATATGTTCTGGCTGTTACAATCCGTGGTGGCCACCCCTAACCTTCCTTATCAACTAACTACTTAGCAGAACTAAAGAATTAATAACTACGGGTACTTATCTATGGGTCATGAGGTGATAAAGGTGATGGCTGAAGACTTCTTTTATTTGGCGTTGAAAGTGGGCTGCATCTGATGAACAGCGTCGCTGGTACAGATCGATGACCATCGGTTGACCGGCTGACCTTGAAGCGACCCCTCGAGTTCGACGAGTGCCTGATGATCCCGTGAGACGCATTAGAAGTTGTCGCCCCAACTCTGGGTAACTTCCCGGGTGTAACTGAGATGGCGGGGGAATATCTTGATGAGGTATATTGCGCTGATGAAATATCTCCGGCGGTAAGAGCCTCAGCGTTAATGAAAATCGATGAGTCGCAGAAATGATGAAATGGGGGACTGGTGAAATGGTGCAATCGTGAATTCCTGAGATTATCAGGTCGTAAATCCTGGGATCGCAGATAGTAGGTTTTAGATCGTGGATCGTGTATCGTGATCCCACCCTTAGGACGATTATATTTTACTATTTTTTCGGCGAGACAAAGTTATAACAAAATTGTGGCCGTCGGCTTACCTGCCCTCCTCGTTTGTTCCGGTGATGGACACTTTCTCCACTAATTTTTAGGGTTTTATAATTTTCTTAACTTCTGTCCTTCCTTTACTTTCTCTATTTTTTATTTCTTTTATATCTATCCACTTTAAACTCCTTCAAAGCTTGCTTCTCACGTTGTGTGCGCACTTCCATCTATGGCGGCTGGATCACGAGAAGTGAATTTCACGAAGATGCCGGAAGTATAGCTGTCTTCATCTGGCATGACTAATTGAGCGCCAACGCTGACAGTCGACATGGCCTCCCCAAAGTGGGCGCTGATTATCATGGCGTTGAGTGTGGCCTGGTGATGCCTCTCGTGTAGTTCCACTATCGCGGCGCAGATGGCGTAGCTGAACCTATCTACTGGGCTAATGACTTAAAGCTATAGTACAGCCTCATAGATAACTACTAACTCCCTGTGAAGCACACTACATTTCTCCCCTCTCCCGGGAGAGATTTTCGGCAATGCGGGAAAATCGGTTCGTACTATTTTATTACATTTTAAATTTTTCTGCTATACGGAAAGCCTGTTTGAACCATGTTATTTCATTTAAATATTTACGGTAACGTGGGAAAATCTGTCGAAACTACTTTACTCGATTTAAGTATTTATGAATACACGTGGGTTCCCTGTTAGTAGGGCTATGTTAAACAAGTGTATTTTAATCACATGGCTCTGGTCTCTGTCTCTTACATGGTACAAATAACGAATGGATGTCCCATTAATTTTATTTGTCAAAGTTGAAAAAGTTGGCAATGTTGTTACTACTTATGTTTACTCTATGGTAAATGTGGTGACTATAAACTGGAGCTTGGGTTCGGTGCCTGATTACCAGTTAACTTTATGAGGTAATTTCAATTCCCCTTTCCGAATAATTATGTACGCGTGGTCGCGTAAAATTAACTAAACTCAATCAAGGGGGTTACCGAAATAACGATTAATCAGTCGCGAATACTGATGCGTATTGACCACACTGAAACTATTGACTTTGTATTGAATTTATACCAACAATGAACAGTTGCGCTGTTTAACTTGCGATTCTATGATTCGATACAATTTGAAAATTTGCAATTCCAATTCTGAAGAGCGAGAAAGACGGCTGGGTTCAGAATTCATACGGATTGAAAGACTTAGTTGGGTGTATGTTTTTAGTTAACACCACCGGTAGTAATATTCCAAAATTTTGTTTTGAGCAGAGCATATTAAACAATTAATGAGCCTATTCCATCGGATACCGCCCGAATTTTCTGTTACAGACATCTTCATCACCATCACCACCACCTACACACTACTTATAACCGTTCTATAAAATTTCATTCGGTGATTTAGAAGTAAGTCTTACCAAACTAATGACCATAATCTTAACTACTACTACGTAATTTATTATGAGGCTATGACTTCCGAAAATTTTTCTGAAAATTTGCAAGATACTCTCGGACTGCGAGTTAAAATGAAATAACTAAAGTTGTAATGTAATCGTAATAAGGTATTCATATGCGCTACTTTTGCCACGACATTTTGCATTCGTGCAGTGTTGCGTATTACCAATAATACTTAGACTGGGTTTTGCACTATAACCATACACCGGGTATCTTCTCGTGCCAGAAGACCTACCGTTCCTTGGAACGTCCCCTCACTCATTACTCCCATTGAGGGCGCTGCAACTCCCAGAGCTAGAGTGTGGTGTATGCCGTAAAATTTGTAGTTTTTGTTTAAAAGGTCTGCCTCCTGCAAGCAGCCTTGACGAGCAGTTTTTGTTTGGTACATACAGCTACGCTGGGTGCCAGGACTACCCAGGTCTAATTACAAAGGGAATGGCTATAGATAAAAGTGAAACTTAACATTTGAAGGTTGAAAATCTACTATTCCAAAAGGTACATCGACCGCGCTGACTAAGCGGTTCATTGGTGTCCTGTGACTACCAGAGAAGCTGGCCAGATGCCTTCTTAGGGCTACTGGAAGGAGAAAAATGTTGAACCGGTTACATACTAGAGGTACATCGCCGCGGAGACTAAGCGGTGTATTGATGTCCTATTGTTAACCAGAGAGGCTGGCCAGATGCCTTCTTAGGGCTACTGATTGGAAATTTCATGGAAGGCTCTTATCGGGTTGCTTTGTCCCATCCTGTTCGACTGCTTTCAAGTCTTTTATATGCCAGAAACCGCAATTTCTGCCTTTGTCATCGACCAACTCATATACCAGTTTGGATCTCTTGGTTATTACTTTACACCGTATATATCTTGGAGCTAATTTTGCCGAGAAGTTATTTTTGGCATCGGACAAGACATAGTTTCTTTTATAGACGATATCCCCCACGTTAAACTCGAGGTTGACTTTGCCCTTATCGAAATAATTTTTATTCTTCACATAGGCTTTTAGAAGGCGCGCAGATATGTCGTCATAAATAGCATACAGATTATCGAGGAATTTAGAGCGTTCATCGTGAGGGGTGTTAATATTTGTTGACGTTTTCTCATCGAAAGCTAAATGGTCAGAACCCAAACGGAAATTCGCGGCCGTGGTTTAGGAAGAATGGAGAATAACCTGTGACGGCGTTAACTGCGGTTCTCAACGCGACAGTAATTTTCGATAGTTGCTTATCCCAGAGTTTATGATTGTCTTGGATATACGAACGGAGGGCTCCGCCAATCACCTTGTTCCACCTTTCTGTGAAGTTATTGCGTGGATGATAACGGCAATTCAACCAAAATTTAGGAACTCCGTAATCCTCTAACAATTTTCGAAATTCCTTCGAATCAAACTGCTTGCCATTATCTGATATGATAATCTCGGGCACGCCAAATTCCAAAAACACCCTGTTTTCAACCATTTCGACCGTTTTCTTCGCTGTCGCGTTCCTTAAGGGTATGAGGATAGGGTACTTTGTGAACCAATCCACTATAACTAACAAAAAGGTGTTTCCCCTAGTAGACCTAGGAAAGGGACCCATAAAATCCATTGCTATCAGTTGCCACGGTCTGGTGGCTTCTTTGAATTTACCCATTTTGCCTTGAGGGGGTTTGTTAGAAGACTTAGATTGAAGGCATGCGTGGCACTTTCGAACATACTTGGCTACATCTTGGGCAACACCCGGCCAATAATAGCGGTCTAGTATCTTATTTTTGGTCTTGGCAACACCTAAATGTGCAGACAACGGATTATCATGGCATTCATACATTACTTCGCGTCGTTTACTTTCGGGCACAACTAATTTCCACCTGTTGTCGCTAACTTGATTAAAGGTTACAGGCCGTATCCAAAGCTTTTTGCTTTGGATTTTCCAATTTTTCAACCGTACGGGGTTTTCCTCTACTTTCTTCATCATCTGGTTATACCAAGAATCGGTAGCACTCGGACTGCAGTCTATCAGACAGATAGTTGTTGCTCTGAATAGTGCATCTGGAACAATATTGTTTCTACCCTAAACATGGGATATCTCAAAATCATACTGCTGTAATTTCAGCACCCAACGAGCTAACCGACCTGCCAAATTCTGCTGCCTAAACAACCATACCAATGCCGAATGATCAGTGTGAACATAGAACTTGTAACCTTCAAGGTAGCATCTGAATTTCTCCACCGCGAATACAACGCTTAGGCATTCTTTTTCCGTTACGGTGTAGTTGAGCTCGGCTCCTCGGAGCTTGCGACTCATGTAAGCCACAGGCTGATCGTCCCCAGTATCGGATTTCTGGGTGAGTACTGCCCCTATGGCAAAGTTAGATGCATCGCATTGTAAGTAAAAAGGTCGCTTGAAATCTGGGTTAGCCAACAGTGGGGCTCCTACTAGTTTAGACTTGAGCTGTGTGAAAGCTTGCTCTGCAATGTCGTTCCACTTAATGGATTTACCCTTGCCGCTGTTCTTGGTCAGCTCGTGAAGCGGAGCCGCTACCTCAGCGAAGTTTGGTACAAAACGTCTATACCACGACGCCATACCTATGAATCGTTTCAGTTCTGTGAAGTTTTTTGGCCTGGGGAACTTGTGCATTGCCTTAACTTTCTCGGGGTCTGTTCTTAATCCCTGAGCATCTACTATAAATCCTAAATATTTCAGCGACGACCTCAAGATCTGGCACTTCTCGAAGTTGATAGTCAAGTTAGCCTCCCGTAGCCTCATAGCTACCCTGTGTAAAGCTTTAATATGCTCATCGAAAGTCTCGGCTACTACTATTAAATCATCAAGATAAGTGAACACGTTTTCTTCACTTGGGGTGAACAACAAATCCATTAGGCGCTGTTGCGTGGCAGCACTGTTACATAACCCAAACGGCATAACTTTAAATTGCCACAACCCATGCCCTGGCACACTAAATGCGGTTTTTTCTTTACTCCTTTCGCTCAATGGTATTTGCCAAAATGCGTCTTTTAAATCTATTGAAGACAAATACTTGGCCTTTCCCAGTTTATTTAGGATTTCAGCAATTCGTGGTACAGGGTATGCACATTTTACAGTCACTTGGTTTAACTTACGACTGTCGATACATAAACGATCCTTACCGTTGGATTTTTTGACTAATACGACAGGCGAACACCAGGGGCTTACGGACGGTTCAATTACGTCCAATTTTTTCATACGCTCCAGCTCTTTGCCTAGCCTTTGGGCAATTGCTGGTGAGACTTGATAACCACGTTGGACTATCGGGAGAGCTTCACCTGTGTCGATGTCATGCTCTAAAACTGTCGTTCTTCCCAATTTTTCAGAACTCAGGTAAGTGAATTCCTTTAAACAATTTTTGAGACGGTATTGCTGAGAAGGAGTGAGGCTTGAATTGTTTTGGATCTGTCTGTTATCTTGTAAGTGGTCTGTTTCGAGACTAAAGCATGACCAGGAACCTTCAGTACTTCTCAAGGAGATATCAAAAGCCTTCCAGAAATTTATACCAAATATGAACTCCTGCTTCAGCGTGGGTATCGCTAAAGCCTCGATCACCTCAAGCTTATCCTTAAAGGTGATAGGTATGTAAAATGCACCAGATATTTCATGGATTGTGCTATCTACGGTTTTGATAATTCCGGTTTTAAATTTCTGTAAACTGAAACCAAGATCATGTAAGAGTCTGATGCCATATTTGCCAACAACGGTTTTACAGGCGCCACTATCGAGTAGGCCTTCAACGTGAGTATTTAAAATCTGTACTTGAATAAAGGGTCTTTCATCGTCGGTATTTGGAATAGGTTTGCGTGTTATGTTACTAATATTGATTCTGCCTTGAACGTTCTTGCCCTTTACAGAACGTTCCGGACTTAGTTTCCCTGAGTTTGGTAAGGACTTTCCTCACGAAAATGAACTCTTCGATTGGGACTTACGCTTCGTGGTTTTTCTGTCAATGACAGCCCGGGACTCTGGCTTCTGTATTGGCTTCCATGTTCATTTGGGGGTCGTGGTAATAGCGATCTATTTTGATAACTCTCTGCATTATAATATCTGTTGCTAGGGCTCTTACTATTTGAACGATTCCAGCTACGATTTTCATAGCTCCCTGAAGGGTTCATCGCACCGCGATGGACATAATTATTCTGATAGCCTCTTTGATTACTATATTTTTCGATTTCCCGATGTGGGTTATTGTTATCTTGAAAAGTCGGGCTTCTCCCCTCATCAGCAGCAGTTCGATCCCGGCTACTGTAACTATTGCTTTGTTCCTTTGTTATACGAGTTGGATATCTATAGTAAGATTCTGACTGGGAAGTGTCATTGTATCTGTTAGCGAACTCGGGCTTGTTTCTCCCTTGTCGCCGAAAATCTGAAGGACCAGAGCGTGGGTCATACCTACGATTGGAAACATCGTAACCAGGATTCTTACTAAGGTCAAATCTCGAAAACCGTGTGCCTACATAATCCACTGCACGAGCATTGAACTCGGCCTGTGCCTCACTGTCTTCGATTTTTCGACAAGCGTTGGACAGCTGGTCAACCGTTTCAAAGTCCACTAATGAGACCGCTCTTAAATAGTTGGGTAGCAAATTGTTCCTAATGATCTTGACTCGATATCTTTCTGAAGGAATGTGTTGCAGCCTTAGAAATTGGTCTTCCATGAAGGAAATGAATTGGATTATGGATTCAGACTCTCTCTGCTTCCTGCTCCTAATGAACTCAAGTAGCCTTTCAGACTGACTATGAGGTTCAAACTCCTTTAAAAAGTTCTCGACAAATTGTTGGTAACTACGGAAGGTGTAGTGCTTTCGCCTAAACCATTTCAAGGCAGTACCCTCGAGGATGTCTAAGATTGACTGTAGCAACTCTTCTCCTGATACATGTCTAGAGAGAGCAAAATCGGCTACTCTTTGTAAAAATTCTGAGGCAGATTGGTCTTTACTGTCTCCTGAGAAGGAAATTTTCCACTTATACAATTGTGGCGCGGATTTAACATCTCTACGAATTTCCGGAAGGGCTTGAGGGACCAAGATCGAGGAATATTCTTTCCTGACTGGACTCAAGTTAAGGTCGACATCGTAAGGGATTGGACCAGTTTTATGCGCGTTTACATTTTCTGACCCCATGTTTCTATGCGTACTGTTTATCACGTTAACTTTGTCACCCGCTTGGTGCATTCCCCTATCATTATTAGAACTTGGAAGCACTGTCGAGGGCCTCCTGTTTTCATTCTTTACTAAGGAGTTGTTTTTCCACAACTGTTTTCGCTTATCTTGTACCCGTAACCTGAGACTTTCGGCTAGTGTTAAAAGATCAGGTTTGCTGTTAAGCTTGTCCTCGAGTCCGCTTACATCGACTCGGTTAATTCGCCTAATCAGCATTTTCACCCTAGCTTCAACCCTTTCCAGCTCATCTTCGTCATTTCCATTGGCATCTTCTGACAACTCAATGAGGAGTGTCTCACATTGTTTTAAATCTTTAACGTTTTCAATCGGGGATTTGAACTTTAAATCTTGCTCATTTACGCCCTCTTCTTCTTCGATTTGCTTCATAAACCAAAGATACTTTCCCCTTGCTGTATAGCAGTCTGGCTTGACGCCCCTGATTAGCATTTCATATATGATCTCAGCTTCTGAGAACATACGGGCAATATCTGAGTAAGACATTTTAAATATACGGTTCTTACTCTTCAACAATCAGGTGCTAAGCCTAATAACAGGTACTGCTCCCAACCGCTACGCCTTGAGATGTGGCAACGAAATTAACTTGGCTGTCTTTGCAAAGAATTTATATGCACCTACTTTTTGACCCGGAAAATAAATCAACTCCTAACGATCCCTTTTCTGTTCCCAGCTCAAACCAAAATTTTGGGTTCGTCGATCTTTAATTTTAATTAGTTCGCGACCTTTTAGTCTTTAAGTATCACTTTCACTTTCAATTCCCGCGTTTTGTCCTTCTAGTACTTCATGGTCAATTACAACAACTTCCGGCTATCAAGATTGAAAGGAAATTCTAAATTCTGAGCTTAAATTTCAAACTCCGCCACTTAACTGTGACCCCACTTACTCTTCATTTAAAACTTTTAATCTTTATATTTGGCGTGTACCTTAATTCACGATATCCTCCTTTTTTTTTTTTTCTTCAATTCAATTCCTTACTCCTTGTTTGACCTTTAAATGTTGCTCTCGAATTCCTTAATAATTCAGAGCTCGAATAACGTCAAACTTTTAGTTCTCTTGATTTAGAATTTCAACCTAATTCCCCTTTTTTTTTAAACAAGAGAGAAAAAAAAACTTTATAAACACTTCTTGTGAATAAGAAGGATGCTTGTTATTTCAGAAAATTGCAAATTAAGAATTGCGAAACAAAAATTTTTTGAAGATGAAACCTAAACTTAAATTGTTTCATGATACTTACAAGGAAACTTAAAATATTTTCTTTATTTTATTGAATTCTGAGTCTAACCCTAGAATTCTGTTCAAAATTTGATGGTGATGATCCTAATTGTGGGAAACATTTTTTTTTTTTTTTTTAGATATTAACCAAATTCTCTTCCGGTTTTCTTAATAAACAAAATGCATTTGTTTAAATCAAATGCAACTGATACTATGTCTAATGCAAATAGCGTCAATTCGAATTTATCTGTTAAAAATTTAATTTGATGTTATTGATATTAATCAAGGTTTTTTAAAAGGGAACGTTTAAATTAGAGTTTATGTAAAACACTTCTATCTAGAAAACGACGACTTTTCTGTTATGGATTCGCTTGTCACTTTTCAAATGCCCAGAATGTGAAAATTATTTAAAGTGCCCAAATAAAAGGTGATTCAACTAATAATATCATTAAACCTTGTAGCTATTGGACAACTCCCAAAAGCCACTTCAGTTTTCCTATGCTAGATAACACTGCTGCCAACAGCAAGTAAAAGCACTTGGTCTTAACGAATGTTTGCAATGGGTAAACCGTGTTTGTTAACATATATTGCGCTCGCTACCATTTATGCGTATCCACATTTGTTCCTCCCTGTATATGTAGATTTTCTCTTTCCTTTACTAAGAAATATTTTTTTTCACTCAACGTAACTTTCAGTTTTAATTACTCCGTTTTCTGCTTTATACTTCAATTTGTTCAAGATGCTTGAGCTAAAAATGCGCGAAACTCATGCGAGTAGAGAGAGACCAGGCCACGCTTAAAATTAATCGCGATTATCAGTCAAATGCCTCACACATGGCCAAACTAGTCACGCACTTATATCTTTGCAGTTTCAATTTCATCCTCGAACAAGGAACCACTACTCAACTCTGGTTTTTTTTTTTTGTAAGATCCCGGTTGAGCCCCCAAAATGTAGTGTGTCCCCAGGATGACAATTGAAACTAATTTGAGTAGTTCACTCAAAATGATCTATAATTCCCAATATGTTCTGGCTGTTACAATCCGTGGTGGCCACCCCTAACCTTCCTTATCAACTAACTACTTAGCAGAACTAAAGAATTAATAACTACGGGTACTTATCTATGGGTCATGAGGTGATGAAGGTGATGGCTGAATACTTCTTTTATTTGGCGTTGAAAGTGGGCTGCATCTGATGAACAGCGTCGCTGGTACAGATCGATGACCATCGGTTGACCGGCTGACCTTGAAGCGACCCCTCGAGTTCGACGAGTGCCTGATGATCCCGTGAGACGCATTAGAAGTTGTCGCCCCAACTCTGGGTAACTTCCCGGGTGTAACTGAGATGGCGGGGGAATATCTTGATGAGGTATATTGCGCTGATGAAATATCTCCGGCGGTAAGAGCCTCAGCGTTAATGAAAATCGATGAGTCGCAGAAATGATGAAATGGGGGACTGGTGAAATGGTGCAATCGTGAATTCCTGAGATTATCAGGTCGTAAATCCTGGGATCGCAGATAGTAGGTTGTAGATCGTGGATCGTGTATCGTGATCCCACCCTTAGGACGATTATATTTTACTATTTTTTCGGCGAGACAAAGTTATAACAAAATTGTGGCCGTCGGCTTACCTGCCCTCCTCGTTTGTTCCGGTGATGGACACTTTCTCCACTAATTTTTAGGGTTTTATAATTTTCTTAACTTCTGTCCTTCCTTTACTTTCTCTATTTTTTATTTCTTTTATATCTATCCACTTTAAACTCCTTCAAAGCTTACTTCTCACGTTGTGTGCGCACTTCCATCTATGGCGGCTGGATCACGAGAAGTGAATTTCACGAAGATGCCGGAAGTATAGCTGTCTTCATCTGGCATGACTAATTGAGCGCCAACGCTGACAGTCGACATGGCCTCCCCAAAGTGGGCGCTGATTATCATGGCGTTGAGTGTGGCCTGGTGATGCCTCTCGTGTAGTTCCACTATCGCGGCGCAGATGGCGTAGCTGAACTGGGCTAGTGACTTAAAGCTATAGTACAGCCTCATAGATAACTACTAACTCCCTGTGAAGCACACTACACATGCATAAAGAAATTAGTATTTACACTCAACATACTATTTCAATAAATCTTTTAAAAGAGTCATTAATTTTCTTATCTCGCGGTCAGTATAGTTGAATAGGATCAACAAAGTAATAATAAAATATAGATATAAAGTGTAGGACTTAATTCGCTTTTGCTTATTATATGATCGTGTTAGAACGGAAATAGAATTCGATACAGTTAACGCTCAGATTGCGTAGGGATCTGACAGTCAAAATGTGTTAATCATTATTATTTTAGTTGAAATTAAAATATTCTGAAGTCAAATTCCTATTGGTAAAAATATATTTATATGTATTTGCTAATGAAATTTTAATTTTCTGAAAAAAGTCAGGCGTTGTCTTTTGGCCCGAACCATATTTTTGCCCAAAGAAGACTGTCTACGTCGCGACATTTTGAAGATATCATATTCGAAAAAAAGCACAACCAATATAGTAGGGGAGCCCAAGCGGGAATTTTTGAATTTACTCGAGCGCATCAGAATAACATAAGGGGGAAACCTTGCACTCTGTTCAGTACCTCGACCATACATGAACCTTTGATATAGCGTCGAACGTCTAGCTAGGGCAGCCGATCAGAATAGTAAAAAAAAATCGATCATTAGAAAAATTCGAGCGCGTCATATTAAGGAAAGGTGAGTTTATTACATGCAGAAAAGTATGTATTTCAATAATCTGACGATTTAAGCGTGACATAAGAAAATGGGAAAGTCACAAAGGTGCAATAAAAAACGTCACCTGAACATTCTCGAGCGCGGTTGATTTTTCTCCAGTTTGAAAGTAAATCCTTCAAGGATCACGGGAATAATATAATCTGCCGATTTCCACAAGCCGAAGTAGTTAAAATCATTAATAAAGAACTATGTATTTCCCACTCCGCGCCTCTCTTTCCCTCTCATTTTTCCTCTATCTCTTACTCCTTCGCACCGTCCCACCACTACTTTCCGACTACTCTTTCTGACGCCATGATGTCATCACGACGACACGTTCTTGTTTGTATGTGTACAACACTTGGGTTAGTTTATTGTGCTCCAAAAAAAGTTTTATGAATTAATCGCAATAAGTTTTATATGTGCTATAACAATGGATGATAATAGTGCGAAATGTTTATTTTGTGAACAAAAAAAATTTGAAAAAGTTATAAAATTTACGTCAGAAACAATTAATTTTTTTTCAAACCTTCAGATTAAGGAAATTCCTCCACATAATTGTCAGATTATGGGTCAGCATGATCATCAGGACATCAAGCTGAACCGTCTGTATATTAATCTGACGCGCTCGAGTATTTCAATGTCACAATTATTTTTTGCATTTTGAAAAATCAGACATGAGGTTTGGTCGCGTCCAAGTCGTCAGTCTTTTGAATGGGAGCTCCTTTAGGGTTTACTTAACACCACTTCTGAAAATCTGACGCGCTAGAATAAATTTTTTTTTTCTTATTTTGTACCCCTTCGTACGGCCATCCCCACCATTCAAACCGGCAGATTAATATTCCTCCGTCATCGGAGGCACGTGGCGCATATACACTCTTAATTTCTGACGCGCTCGAGTATTTCCATGTGACTGTTTTTTTTTACATTTTTGAAAGCCTGTAGTCACTCCCCCCACCGCTGAAAGTGAACACATGATATAACCTTTTTTTCTTTCTACCATATTATCTTCGAAATCCAATAGGTCCCCACGACGCTCGAGTTAATCCCCATTTAGCATCGAGAACTTCTTTTTTGAAAATGAATATAAACTTCTCGCCTTGAAAAGTATGATTTATGAGATCGCGCAATGAAGCAGTTTTATAAAATTATGTTTTCGATATCTAAAGTTGCTCCGAAGTGCGTTCGTTCGCTGGTGGTGTTTTGCTAAGGTTTGAACAGGGGTATGCCAATCGATTCTAAATGTTCTCCTGATCAACGTTTGTTGGGACATCCCCCCCCCCTCCCCCCTAAAATCGCGATTGAAAATTTGGAGGAGGTCAACCTAGAAAATGCTTTATAAGTTCTTTCAGAGACAACCTAGGATACTGGTTGTTAACGCATTGGAAAGCTAAACTTTCAAGCTTTCTAACGATACCACCCACGACCCAATCCGTCAACAAAGAAGCGTGGGAGACCCCGTCAAATTTCGAAAATGGCAAATCAAAGTCCAAAATTTGACCTTTACCCTTCATTCTGCCGATTTTTTGTATGGGTAGATCGAAACTTTTTTTCAGAAAAAGCTTCCTTGTCATGTGGCCTTTTTCAAGAAGAAAATCGCACTCTAATCCGACGGCGCGTTCCGAAGTTATTCGTGTTATAATAAATAACACAACAACAAAACCCACTATCCGCAATGAAGTCCAATTGGAAAGTGACGTCACATTAGCATTGTTGTCCGAACAAACGTTGATCAGGAGACCATTTAGAATCGATTGGCACACCCCTGTTCAGACCTTAGCAAAACACCCTGTATACGGTTGCGGTTAGGTCTGTATGGCTACATACATATATGCCAATCGATTCTATTACATGGTCTCCTGATCAATGATTGATTGGAGAGCAACCCCTCTCCTCCCCCAAAAATCGGTCCTTTAAAAAAACTAAAAATCAAAATCGAGTATTTATTATCTCATTCTCATGGAGGAAGTGAACCCACAAAACGCTGGGTAAGTCTATTGAGAGGAATCGTACATCGTAAAAACTTAATGATGCATTTCTCGCTTGTTTTTTGACGAGTATCATTAAAAAGCTTGAAAACTCATCTTCCTATCTGCCAAAATCTTACGATGTTTCTCAAAGCGTTTTTCGGATTCAAATCATACATGACACCAAGAATTTACGATTGCGATAGGTGGTAAATCGGTCCGTTTCCGTAGGAGATATGAGGTTTCAATCTCAAAATATATCGAAATTTCTTCTTTTTTTAACTAGGTTAAGTCACCCCTTTTCAACAATAACTTTGATAAATTTTGAATTTGAATCCTCATAGCCCCTACATTTGGAAAAGGATTCTAACATATGTAAGGTATCATTGGAAAGGTACTTTAATCCTCTTTTGAATAAGCAAGGACCTACCAGGTGTCCCATTTAATCTGAAAAATCAAGAGAACTTGAAAAAAATGTATCATACAAATAAATTGTATAGGTAAAAATGAAAATTTTCAAGAGCGACTTCTGCCTGTCAAAGTCAGACGTTCCTCCTACGCCTGGGAGTGGGCAAAGCGCAGAGAGCAATATTGAAGTTTCAAGTGCACCTGCTAACAAATTTTGAGATAGAATAACTAGCTAGCTAGAATAAACAGATGTTGCGTTTTATAATTTATAAGATTTACTGAATTTTTTATTTTCTATAACCTAAGTACAGCTCAAAAGGATCTACCACCTGACATACCCTAAACAGATTAACTCTATCGCAGCGCAATAACTCAGGAAATATACATATGTATAAGCTTAAATTTTACTTGAGTTATATGAGCATACGGGTTTGATTATAGAGGAAAAGAGTCAGTCATATCACTGTTATACACATTGGTCTTGTGGGGGTTGTATAAAAGCAAGCTGTGAAATTTGTGTGAAAATCAAGTAGGCCACGACATGAAGTTCTGTTGTTTTGAAAAATAGAAAAGTTCAGTTTGGTAATTAACTCCGGCGGGTAAAGATTTAAATTAAAAATTAATAATAAAATAAACCCAAAAATTAATAAACACTTAAAATAAACAAATTGTAAATAATAATACAAGTGAAAATTAAATACAAAATAAAAATAGTAAATTATTTCATTTGCAAGTTTTTGCTGGCCCTGAACTCTGTATGGGCTGTGGTCTGATAACGTTCGCCATTTTCGATGTTCGGCGTTCCATCGTCATGTTAAAAAAAGAACGGTCCAACGACCGTATCCGCACAAATTCCGGCCCAAACAGCTACGGGTTGGTCGTGCGTGGAGAGGTTCCTCGTGGAGTTATTGAGGATTTTCAGCAGCGTAAACCGCCTAATAGTCAGTGAAAAGGCGTGTCTCTTGTTCTAAATCTTGAACGGTACGCACGTTCCGCTTTTACTATTGAGAAGCTGTTTTGATTGTAAAGCTGCACAATAACAGAGCCGCAGTGACGTCACATTCCAATTGGACTTCATTGCGGGAAGTGGGTTTTGTTGTTTTATTAATTAGTATAACACGAATAACTTCGGAACGCGCCGTCGGATTCAAGTGCGATTTTTTTCTTGAGAAAGGCTACGTGAGCTTTTTCTCAAAAAAAGTTTCGATCTTCTCATACAAAAAATCAGCAGAATGAAGGGTCAAGGTCAAATTATGGGCTATGAAATTGCCATTTTCGAAATTTGACGGGGTCTCCCCCGCTTGTTTGTTGACGGATTGGGTCCTGGGTGATATCGTTGGAAAGCTTCAAGGCTCAGCTTTCCAATGCGTTATCAACCAGTAGCCTAGGATGTCTCTGAAAGAACTTATAATGCATATTCTAGGTTGACCTCCTCTAACTTTTCAATCGCGTTTTTAGGGGGGAAGGACCGATTTGTAGGGGGGTGGGGGGTGTCCGAACAAACGTTGATCACGAGACCATTTAGGATCGATTGGCATACCCCTGTTCAAACCTTAGCAAAACACCCTGTATCTAGTTTTATAACATTTCCAATGAAATTATAGAAAAACTCGTAGTCAAAAACCCCGGTGCGTGAGACCGGGGTCACCAACGATGTAAATCAAATACACGTCTCCAGTGACGGGTTAAATATTAGCTGCATTTTTTTCACCGGGGTTTGTGACCAGATCAGCGGTTTTACATGCAAGTCACTAAATCCTGTCCCTGACCAGGGTTTCGGTCACACACCCAGATGAGTAGTTCCAAATATTCTACCAGAGGCGCTGTTCCCATATACGCTAGTAAGGTATCTCTCATCAACGACAACCGCGCCACCTGTGAGTCCCGCCAAGCAAACTTCTAATGCAAATGAATAAAAATGCAAGGTTTTGTCTTTCTCACTATCGCTTATCGCAAAGAGGGACGCAGCACCGACGTCCACTCACTCGTTTTTTTGCGTTCCACTCACTCGTTTTTTTGCGTTTGTTTCCATTGACTGAGCACATGGCTTGGATTTGAAGTTTTGCGCGGAAAAACCTGTAGGTGGCGCTAGTGGAGATATCTTACTAGCGTATTTCGTATTTAAAATGTTGACTAAGCCGGGTTTTTAACCTGAGTCGTTTTTTTCAGTTGACGCTAATCTGGTCACAAACCCCGGTGAAAAAAACGCAGCTATTGTTGTTGAGAAATTAATGTTTAATACAAAAAGTTTTTTCCAAATTTTCTCTCTTTTAAAAATTCCAAATGAAAGAAAACGTGACCATATTGATTTTCAGTTGTCATAAGTATTAACAGAGGCCAATCGTCATTATTAGAACTTTATTACTGACTATCGCCAAAAAAACTGGTTTAGCACTTGGGAAAACGTAGTGTAATATGCCGAATTACTAGTTAATTTTTTAAATATTTGGTATACAGAGTGTTCGGAGGTGGGAGGGAAATATTGCAGGAGGTGAAAGGTCAGACCGAGACAAGCAAAAAATCGTATGGGTGGGGGGGGGGGGGGGGGTATCTCGCACCGTCCGGCAGTTACAGGGTGATTCCTAAATCAGGATTTTGCCTTGCTCTTGTATTTTAATCTTTTTATCTACGAATCGCAGGGACCCCAAACCGATCTCAAAAAATCACTATTTCGAAGTCCTTTCCAAAAAGGTAAACACCGCCCCCCTATCCCCAACCTCTTGGCCGCAATCACCCCCGGAAGTTGAAAAATTAGCTTTTATTTCACGATTTTTCATCTTTCGCCCCACTTTTCTCCGAAATTCACGTTATTAACATATCTACTTTTTATTTTTTTTTAGTTACCTATCTAATTACCTTTCCAATAAGATGCAACATGCCAAGGTAGAAAAGGGTTGCAAAAATCCTGAAATTAAAACATCCTCACAGGTACCTAATTATTTTATTGCACCATAATGAAAAAAGTTGTTAAGTAAACAATTTTTATGACAGCAAGGTCGGTAATTAGTTTTTAAGTGAATAAAATGTATTTTTTTAGTTAACTTAAGTATAATTTCATAAAAAATTCTAATTGTCATGATATTCTGTAATAACGTGAATTTCGGAGAAAGATGAAAAATCGTGAAATAAAAGCTAATTTTTCAACTTCGGGGGGTGATTGTGGACAAGGGGTTGGGGATAGGGGGCGGTGTTGAACTTTTTGGAAAGGGCTTCGAAATAGTGATTTTTTGAGATCGGTTTGGGGTCGCTGCGATTCGCAAATAAAAAGATAAAAATACAAGAGCAATGCAACATCCTCATTTACGAATCACCCTGTAACTGCCGAACGGTGCGAGATACCCTCCCCCCCACCCATACGATTTTTTGCTTGTTTCGGTCTGACCTTTCACCTCCTGCAATATTTCCCTCTCACTTCCGAACACCCTGTATACATATATATATTTCACTCCTAAAGCAGATGTATTAGAAACAATGGCCCGAAAAATTCAAGTTTTTATATAAGTTGGAATAAATTTTGTAGGAAGTGTGAGATCATCATGATCATAATCAATGATTTGATAATTTGGTTTTTCTAGTGTTCGGTATGTAATTTATACTAAAGTAGAAAGCAGAATTGAGTAATACTTGCTTGACATATGAACTTATGTATTAATAAAGCAATAATAATATCACGGCACTGTTCATCACAATTCCATTTTATAGTATATTATAGTACAATTTGAGTGTACAGTCAGCTCAGCACTTTAGTTTCCAAAAGCATTAGCACGTGAAGTAAATACGAATCGAGTTTCTGAGAAACCACAACAAGCACATTAAAATTTCCTGGTACTTTCAAAGCCTGTAAAAAATTTTAAATGTTGAACTTTGTGGTACTAAAAATTGATATTTAATTTTTTATACTTATATATGTATGTATATTCTCAACCAAAAATTTAAGTTTCCCAAATGCTCCTTCTTATCGATTTATTAACTTTAATCACATTGGCGATACTAAATTAAATTTACAATAGCTTGTAGCATAATAAAGGAGAATAATTACTACAGGAAGCAACTTACAGTAAGAGCAAGTAAGCTATAAAAAAACCGAAATGAATGAAGGTCACCCATGCATCAAAAGACAATACACATACATATACTGAAATGAATGGAATTTGTATTACACACGTAAAAGGCATGCACATTACACACGAATGCTCCTATATTAAACACAAATTCGAAAACAATATGAGTTTATGGTAACTAACAGGAATTTATTGCAGTAATAAATCTCCCATGACTTTTGAATTTCTTTTCTTGGGTGGAAGCCCACATTACTACGGAAATCAAAACAAGTCTTCAATAAGCAAATCGAATTTGGCTCGTCTGATCTATGATTACTAGTCTTTGTTTTCGATTTAAAGATTTTCAGCCTGATCTGAACTCGTTTTATTCTTTATGAAATGTTTGAACAGTAGATAAAGATTTCTTTAGCAAATTTTTTCTAAAGACAATTTAGCAGTTTGAAGCCTAAATTAATTTACTACCCCGTGTTATTGTCTTTTACTTGGTTTTAGGCTTGTTTTTGTGTTTTTGTTGGTTTTCATAACTTGAGCTCTTACCTTCTCTCTGGGCTGGTGCTACCGCAGACATCGGTGGTGGGATTGCCTGTGGAAACTGTCCATAAACGGCTGGATATGCTGCATAAATAATTCACATAGTCAAAACATTGAGGAAACAACACAACAAAGAGTTACAGAAAAATGTATGCATGTGTTTATATGGTTGCACTATAGATGTTATACTTTAAAGTAGGTTCTATGATATGTACATAGAACTGATGAAATGTATTTTTGCGTAGTAGAAAGTTCATTTTATTTTTTAATATTAAAGAGTTTAGCCCAAATATGAGACCATTTTTTTTTATTGGAATTGTTTACCACAAATAATAAATTTAATAGAAAAAAATTGTAGCTAGCTATGCACAATAACTTCAAGTATTTAAGAAAGTATAATCGCAGCGTTAAATACCCAAATCTGTTGGAAACTTTGGAGTCATTCTCAATAGTAAGCTTGACATTGCAGAGCATATCAACTTCATAGTTTTTAGGGCCTGTTCTGTATTAGGTTTTATAAAGAGATGGTTATGGAATGCTTTCTAACTTCACTAGGTATAAATCATTACATATTTCTCTTTTTTTAGACCAACTTTTGAGTAAACGAGCAAAGTTGGGTCCTTTATTGAATCAGTCCAACATTGCCGGATTTTGTGAGCACAGTGGTGCCTTCTTCTTTTCGTGTGGCCATTAATAAATCTATATAACTGAAATTTTATAAAACCAACCAGTAGTTTATTTACCTAAAAAAAACCAATTTAAATTTGTTCTTGTAACAGGAACTGTCTGATTTCCTTAACAATGCTGGCGTAAAACTGTCTTACTTGAATCATCCTTAATGCGTAAAAATCAACATTATCTTTTTCTTTTCGTTGTGGGGTAGACAAAGTAGCTCTTTTATCGAAGAGAATTATTAAGCTAGCGTCTAAGCTGTATTATGTATTATAGCATAGTTCTGCTCTATAAGAACCTTTCGGACATATTATTGAGAGCCAAGTAGAACTAAAAGATCTCCTAAAAGTTTAAGTTAATTAAAGAAAAAATTACAAGTTGTGTTCTTTTCACATCGCATCCGGTTCCAGATTTTACAGGAATTTTTGTACTGAATTCAAATTTGTGATCGAAAATATAATCAAATTGCCTGGATTTATAATACCCACTTTGCGCCAAAATCGGGTTCAAGGTTTCAAGTTTAGATGGGAGAATGAATATCACGGTAATTTTCACGGTAAAAGTTAAAGAATTGAAAGAAAAACCTCTTTCTTAACTATGACATTATACCATAGACAAATAATAGATAGATATCCATTCTCATACAAAAAATTGTTCCTATGAAAATAAATCTGAGAGGAAAGCTCAACCAGTTCAACTTCCTTTAAGCACAGATAAAATAATATACAGATGCAGAATGGCGTACTTCTGTAGCGAGCAGCAGCCAACTCCTTGTAGCCAACTAAAGCTTTATTCCTAGCCAACTGGGCTTTCTTGTTTAGCTATGTTCAAACTCATTCAAAAGTTCTTTATAACAGTAGGACAGTGATGCTCGAACTGCATGGAAGGGAATCGCCGAGAGGCGCGCGCCGTCAGGGGTAAGATGGGTCGTATCGATCGGGAGGGTGGAATTGTGTGCGGCCGCGCCGCTGAGCTGCGTGTTGAGCGAACGAATCCATCTTACCCGTGACGGCGCGCGCCTCTCTGCGATTCCCTTCCTCACAATTCGAGCATCACCCTCGACGCCTCGCAACCAAAAACCCCTGCGCCCACAAGCGCTCGCTGGCTGCCTCACACGAATTCTCGCTCACCGCCCGCCGTCCCCGCAACCGTCTGCCCTAAATGCCTCCACACGACCTTTTCGTCTGGAATTTTACTTAGCGCGATGCGGGAAAATTGCTTTTCATTTTGCAGTAAACAAAAAAGGTTGAAACTTTAATACAAGATGGATAATTATTTATTATATGATCCTTTCAATTCAATTTCAACCCCTTCCGACTTTTTTATTCAAAGTTATAAACAAAAAACCTTTTTCACCCTTTTCATCCCTTAGCGGTCACCCCAGAGGGTTGAAAATTTTTATAGGTTTACTTTTCAACGTCCCCAACAATATATCAAAAAATAAAACTGCCACTAATTATTTGAGCTTCAGAGGCTTTATTGACTGGCCTATATGTATATGGAAGCATCTGGCGCGTTTTGGAGTGATTGGTTGTGCGTTTTCGTTGTTCATCAAATTAAATACATATTCTCTCGGCGATTATTTATCTTGGCATTGAATTTGGTACATTCGTTGGATTTCTGAACTGACTTCGATTATTGATTTTTGAATATTTTTCTGGCTTTTTGATCCTGGCATTGAATTGGGGACATTCTTTTGATCTTTGTTTATGAATTGATTTTGTTAATTGGTTTTTGTACATTTGTTGACACATTTGGATTATCTATATCGATCTTGAGATACAGAATTTAATTATGTCTGGTAGATCTAAAAATTGGAATATAAAGTGCAGCATTATTTGTTGTTAGGCTACTGCAAAGAATTATCCAACTCGTAAATATTTTAATTTTCCCAAACCAGGATCAAATAAATATTCTAATTGGTTGCAAGCTTGTTCTAGTTCGCTTAGCGAACTACAAGTAAAGAAAAAGCCATATATTTGTAGTTCTCATTTTGACGAAAAATATCTGGGAAAAAAATATTTAAGAAAAGATGCTGTACCATCACTGAATTTAGAATTTCGCCCTTCTGTTTCAAGAACTCGTTCACCTTCTCCTCATGTTGATCCTTGCCAAGCTCTTGTTACATATCAAAGAAGATTTGAAGAAAATGATATCACTCCTGATGAATTAAAACAAGCCTCAAAATATTTTAGTACAAGAGCATCTACACCAGTGTCTCGAATTGTATGCGAAAAATGCTCCAACCATTACAAAGTATGTAATAAACATGTTAAAAAAAAATAATAAAAAGCTTGAGACAGAAATTAAGGCGTTACAACGGAGCAAGCTAATATTGCATAAGGTAAATAAGGTACTAAAGCAAAAAATGTTAATAAACAACTTTCCTTGCGGTCTATTTATCCTATAATTAACTAGTTACTAAATCGGCAATATGTCGTCCGATTGCGATGTGTTAATATCAGCGACTGCAATTAATTTTTATTTCATAATCGTTAATATCCAATCTGTACCTAATTTTTTTTTACCCGAAAAAAAATAAACCCTTTCTTCCAAATATTATTGAATCTAAGTAAGGCTACAGATAAAACAGGGTTAATGCACCAGTTCATCTGGTTTGCAAAATATCGAATAATAATTTATATATATATCGTGTGAAGTTCTACGAAACGCACAAATGTGCCACCGGTACTAATGTGTTTATATGTATATACTACATAAGCAGTATTTTGATCGAGTGGCTAACTATCCTACTGTTATAAAGAACTTCGTGTTGTAGAACACTTTTTGAATGAGTTTGAACATAGCTAAACAAGAAAGCCCAGTTGGCTAGGAATAAAGCTTTAGTTGGCTACAAGGAGTTGGCTGCTGCTCGCTACAGAAGTGCGCCATTCTGCATCTGTATATTATCTTATCTGTGCTTTAAGTTTGGGTGCGTGAGATAATTTTAGAATTTCTCAATTCACAAAGCTGTGAGAAAACATTGCCTCTTTTTCAAATTTCTGTTGTTCTGCGCAAAGGGCTTGTGGGACTGCCCTAACGTGAAGCGGAGGGAGTTGAATTTTTCTAGGAATACTCTTAGTTGCGTGCTCTGCTCAATGAAAAAAGGACACTGATTCATGAGATTTGAACTATCTAGTCCTAGTGAAACTGCAATTTTTTGTTTTAGGTGATTTTCATTTAAAACTAAAGAATGACTTAAAAAAGAATTTCGATTATGATGCACCGGCCCTTACACTTGATGGATCAAGTGGAGGCAAATTGTAGGCGTCAATCAACGCTGCGAAATTGACAGCTTTTTATATAATTTTATAGTAGATATGAAATACTTTATGTTTTGTACTCTTTTTCGCCTAATATTAGGGACTTTTGTACTTTAAGCTTGTAAGCAAGTAATAAATTTAATTAATTCCTTTTAATCAAAACAAAATGCATCTTTAGTAGATTGAAATTAAAAACGAAAAATTTGTACAAACTATTTTTTTAAACGAATTTTTTAAGTCAAAGAAAAACACCTAAAAAACAAAAATTCGTAATTTCATTAGATAATTCAAACCTCATGAATCTGCCCGTGTGCCTTTTTCCCTTGAAGATTTCATTCATTGATTGAGCAGATCACGCAACTCAGAGGATTCCTAGAAAAATTCAACTCCCTCACGTTAGCGTTAGAGCAGTCCCACAAGCCCCTTGCGCAGAACAACAGCTGATGGACGGCTAAAACTCGAGAGAAGAGGAAGAGATATGTCGCCGCCACGCCGCGCTGCCGCCCGCGCCATAGAAACCATGCTGCCCGCGTGCCGAGCTAAAGGAACAATTCTCTCTCTCTCCCGAAATGATATATCGGGCCTAGGGATGTGTTAGTAAGATCAGGCGACATCAGGCTACCAAATTGAAAGCTCAATGGATTGAGCTTTAGGCCCAGAATGGAAATCTATGTGTTATTTGTCTATGATTATACTTTGTAAATACTTCTAAAGTGTTCTCCTTTATGATTATAGGGTTTTCTCCCTCACACCTCCTGTGTGACGCTATGTGATTTTAATTTCTCTTGTGTCCTGGTGTATTAAAATTCGAAATATTGTAGATATATTTGTGATCCGCGTTGACGGTTTAACAGTTCAAGTCTGCTATGCATAGTTAAATGTTATTTACTTTGAACATAAAACCTAAGGGAGCGCGGTATCACTATCCGAGCGTAGTAAATTTCGACTAGTTTTATTGCACACAATTTTTGTATTAGTCAATAGTGGAGAAAGGTATAAACCAAATTTTCTTATCGACAAACCCCCCAAAAGCACACGGATATATATGTGTGTGTGTGATGAAAAAAACCAACTGCATATAGTTTTTTCAATTCTATGTTGAAAAAATGAAAAAAAAAACTGAAATACGGAATTTATTTAATTTTTTTGAACCCATTTTGTTGTTTTTATCCAAAACAAAGTTCTTTTTCACATTCAACAATAAGAATATTTAAAAATTAGCTTTTGGTTCTTTGAAAATCAATAATTACATCGAATTTTTTTTCAAAGATTTTAAACCAACTCTTAGACAAAACATGTTTTCACTACATATAAACCGTATATTGAGACTAGGTCTTGTACGGAGATTTTGACTGGTTCCCCTAAAATGAAATCGGATTTTCAATTTGGAAATTTTTATTCAGATAATGTGACTCTTTTGAGAATTTAAATTTTGAGGTTTTATAGCGATTTCTTGTATGGAGACCTTGACCGGTTCCCCTTTTATGAAAGGAATAAATGTGTAAACAAGATTTCATCAAAATCAACATGTGTCAAATGTAACCATTTGAACTTTCTTATTTCTTGGATTCTTTTTCACTATACATACATACATATAATATCTAAATTCAGCTTTTTAATTAAATTTGTTCAGGTAGCCTACAATGTATTACAATAGTGTTTCCGCACGAATTCAAAATATATGAAGTAATCAGGATTAAAGTCTGAAATGACAATTTTAATCTAGATTAAATAATACAGTTGAACTTGGGTTTGCAATATAGTAAAAGGGAAAGGGAGGAAGTCCTAGAATTAATGGGCTATTACAGATAGACAGACAGACAATCAGGCAAAAACAAGACACTTAGACGGGACCATAAGTGTTCCGCTTTTCCTTAAACATTTAAAATAAAAATAATAAACATTAAATACCATATTACATCAGTAGACAGTGACTATCATTGAGGACAGTCACAATTTCCAGAAAGAAAGTCCTTGTGGGCATAAAATAATGGAAATATATATGTAGATCAAAATTACACCGCGAAAATTTTCAAAAATTGATCTGTTTTAGGCTCGGCATCCAACATCGTTTTAAAACTATACATAAAATATAGACTGAATTGATTAACTTAAAAAAAATAATCCCAAGTAAATTGAAATAATATGTAATTGGGCATGCAGACAAATACATAAGCAAATTTTTTATAATATTCTAGCTTAGATATCTTGTGTTATCTGCCATATAATAAATTGCTAGTTTGTTCAAAAATCACATAAGTGCTCTACTCCATTTTTTCAGAATTAATATTCTATGTAATCAATGGGCCGAAAAAAGAAGATCCGTAATGCAATCAAATCCATCCATTTTCCCAATTTGGCAAAATAATTTGAGGGAACCTCTTAATAGCAAAAGCTGAAGATGTGATAAAAACCTGTGATTGTTGCTAAGATTGTCCTACATTGAATTTAGGAAATTTGACATTTCAATTGCAGATTCGGAGTTAGTGAAGCATACCATAAAAATCCCTTGAATAAAAATTTAAATAGATTTTTTTCTGTCTGCATATGAAATTCGGAATTATGAATATTAAAATATTGATAAAAATACGAAATCAGTAGATCTGAAAACTCCTTTAAACTCATTTTATTCAAGGTGTTCTGAAAATAACAGACTAATGCATTCTTTCTAGTGATATACAACATTATCATAATATGTACATTGAAAAGCTTTCAAATTTTTCGGGCCTATTCTGAGATTCGATTCGCTTTTTCTACTTTAGGGCAAATTCTTAACTTTAACCCTGTGAAGATCTTGCAAGAACTTAAGAAAGTTTATGAAACAAGAGGGTATATTTTGAAGCCTTTTTAAACAAGAATGGGCGAAGAAGGAGGAGAAACATTTCAAGGAAATAATTACCATATTCTTTCTACTTATCCTCCGAACAAAATGTATATATACATATGTATGTATATAGAAATTTGTTAATAATGGAGATTCGAGTTGGTTTTTGATAGTATTTATTTAGTCTTATAGGGGTAATATAACATTGCGTTATTTTGATCCTTAAACTGAATTTATCATCTCGTATTTCGAAATAACTATACAAGACTAGACACTAGTGGTTTTAAAATACATTTGAAATACCCCTAAATTTCTGCAGCCATATTGAAAATTAAGTTTGATATAAATCAGTGGCTTCAAATCAAAATTTTTATAATTTGAGAAATTTTGGTTAACATATTTGCTATCATGAATTATAAACATTTCTTATAGCAGATTCGAAGTTTGGGACCTAAACCTTTCCTTTGTTCTAAATTTTATTAAAATATCGTGATTTTTAGACATTTTGATTTTGATAAATAATCTGCTATTTTTAATTCTCAATATTTCGATTGGAGCTCAATAGCCTTAAAAATCTTTTCCATCATTTTAAATGAAATTTATTGCATTCGATTCCATATTTTATTCGCCATTTTGAGTTTAAGAATTTCAACAAACATTTCAAGGCTAGCGTTAAGCTTAAAAGTAATAAAATAAGTTTCATGGAAATATGTGTATACAATTTTTGTTTGCGATCTTTGGTCGACCATTTTCGAACTCTAAATGTAAGCAGAAAAAAAGTAGCCTATATGCTAGGTTGAAATGCAGGCAAACAATTAAAAGTATAGAAGCAAGCGATTAGGCGTGATTGAACGACAAACAACCAAGAAATTTTAGATATATGTATGTATATATGCAAAATGTGAATAATGAAGGGATAATATTTTAAGTATTGCAAGTGTATGGCATAAATGAAGATTTCTTAGACAATAAATCTTTTGCAGCTTCGGGAAGCCGATAAAAAGTATATGAAAATACTAACTCTTTTAATCAATGAAACGTAATTATTAAATCACAGCGGAAAAATTTCCCTTTAGTAACCGTATTAACTTTCAAGCATCTCAGGTGCTCTTTCAAACAAAACCTTCATATAATGTAGAATATCCTAAAAGACAACTATAGCGTTATGGGTGTTCGCCAGCCAACTCATTATACTTAGATGACTGACAATAATAAAACACTCATTAGTTTTAATGTAATGCTTTTTGAGATATTATTATTTTTTTTCGTGAAAACCTGTACCTTGTGTAAAGAAAGGCTCATTTTTTATGTATATTTTTTCCACTTCTTCCTATTTACGATTGAGGAAAATCTATCTACTCTGTTTTCACCTCTTCTATCTGTAGGTAAGAAAAAGATTGTTGTGTACCTACTTGTTTTTAATATGCTAAGAAGTTACTGCAAGCACGCTTTGGTCAACTGCCAATTAAGCAGATTCAATTTTAAATACTTCATGAAGGCACGACCTATTTTAGTAAGTGTTCTAATTCAATGAATTCGAGTGTACGATCAAAATTTTAAATTTCAACATGACAACATATTTCAACTTTAACGGATCATTAATTCGATATGTTCATCGAATTATTTGAATCATTGGGTTAGTAATCGATCGGGTCTTAATTTGTGGCATCGAATTCTCCTCAGTATAATCGCCGATGTTAATAATTTTGCAACCAACATAAAAAAGCAGGCATTGCCGAACCTTTTGCGTCGTTGCTGTAAACGAGTGATGAAACAAACCTTCAAAAGTCAGTTGCTGCTAGTCATCGAATTCACTAGCCTTTTTAATTTATTTTGAATAAAATATGTATTTATAGAAATAAAAAAAAAGTGTTTTTATTTCCTGCACATTTCCATGGAAAGCTGTCTTCTTTTCATTTTTCTAATTGGTTCAGATTGGAAACAAATTTTCAATTGAAGATTTTAAAATATGAAGGAAGTTCATCAAACTGCCATGCATGCATACTTGATACAGATAAATTTTTGCATTAAGTTTTTGACACAAAGTGGGTATAAATATAAACATAATGCTGGTAATTTCATTTTACTTTTACCAAATGCAAGTTGTGTAATATGGGTACCTCTTCACATATTTCAATTTAGTGCAAAATTATATGTTACGAAACCTGGAAGCGCATCCGAAGTGAAAAAAAAAATACAGCAAAAGTAACCGAAATTTGAGTTGAGCTTTTGAGAAACATTATGAATTTTTATTTTATTGAGGTGTTTTCCAAATAAGCAAGGGCTCTATAGCTCTAACTTTTTCAATTTATGTTATTTTAGTGAAACCATTTCGACAATCCTGTATGAAGGGATCTACGAGTAAAAAGGTGGTTTATTCCTTTTAAACGAAGATTATGTGCATGACATGGTTATAAAAAATCTTTGTGAATTCTTAGCAAATTGATCCAAATTGAAACTTTCAGTTCGGTAACAAAAAAAAAAATTTACTGGAAAAATACACCATTTGACACTTCAAAATCAATGCCAAACACAATATTCAGTTAAAGTTTGTTTAATAATAAATGTGTTTCTTAAGATCGTCTTGAAACTATATGCTACATTTTTTTTGCAATATTCCAAATGAAAAATCTAGATAAGTAAATTGTACACCGTGAAAAATATGTATTTATTTTTGTGCACTTTACATTGATTTATAACATGCATTTTTTGCAAAAGCTTTCACAACTTGCAGATATTAAAGACTTGGTTATTTTGATTCACCATATCTAAGAAAAAGACTTGCATTCAAAGTAAACGATCGTAATTAATAAAGTTACCGTTAATTCATATTAATAATTTATGAAACTAACTATGGCTCCCATAATTTTTAGACATGCTAAGTTGATAGTTATCAAAGTTAGTTAACATGCTTTTCTTGTTCGTCGTGCATTTGTATTTTATATTCTATTGAATACAATTTGTTTTGTGCAATGGCTATTTATCAGTAAATAGTAAATTTTAGTTCTTCTGGAAATTGTGCAAAAAATACTAAAACGAAATAACAAAACCAAATACAGTAAATTTCACAAAATAGTGAAATAATTTGTGGCGATATTCTCGTTTTTACAAAATTATAATAGCACTATCGGAAGGAAAAGTTGTGTAAATTGTTTGATAATGAATAAAACCAATAAAAAACATGTTTGTAAATTAATAATTAGATTTTCAGAATTTGTTTTTTTTCTTTTTTAGAAATATACATTGCGTTACCCTCACTTGTACTTTCCACGTAAGTCCTAATGTTGTGGAACTATTTCTTGGAAAGAATTATCACAGCATTTATTACCTCTCTTGTTATGCTACCTGATGACGGAAATAAGAAATTAAAAAACAGGAGAGGTGGAAATTCCCATTTTCAATTTTCGGGCTATTTAAAAAGTTACACTTGATTACCCTCATTTGCAAAAAAAATTGAATAAAACAAAAATCTGTAATTTTTTTAATAGTTTTATTTAATGTCAATATTTTGTAGGTCCTTCGTTTGTACGTTCAACTTCGAAAAGTCTATTTGGTAAAGAATTATACAAACTCTTTAGATAATCCAAAGAGATGTCTTTGAAGCTACATTTATGGCTGCGACAAGACTTTCTCTGTTTCAAATTGCTTTCCTTTTGCATAAATTTTGCGTGAAAGCCATCCCCAAACATTATCGACAATGTTAAGGTCTGGAGAAAGGGCTGACCAATCCAGAACTTGTACATTCTTGTGTACAAACCATTGTTTTACACTTCTTACTGTATGGATGGGTGTGTTGTCTTGCTGAAAAATCCATCGTTGACCATTGAACATCTCATCAAAATTAACTTTTTGGATTTCTAAGAGCTCGATTTAGTCTTTTGACGTCTGTCGACCTTCTAGAACCGCTAAATCTATTACGCCATGATACGAAATTGCAGGCCACACCATAACAGAACCAACAGCGGTATGACAGACAACGTGACAAAAACATTTCAAACTTCCTCAAATCATGCAAGTATTACTGAAAGCCGTCAGGCCCATCCAAATTAAAGTTTTTTTCATCAGACAAAATCACTTGCGCCATTCCTCTTTCCAATTTAAGTGAGATCGACAAAATTCTAATCTGCCAACTTTATGACGCTGAAATAAACGTGGTTTCTTTTGAAGTTTTTGCCGTCGGAGATGCGGACACTGTTTAATTACTCAACGAACTGTTCGGACACTTGCTTAAATTCCCACTTTTTCCTTTATTTTGCGAACGGTTGCTGCAGAATTTGACACTTTGCGTAAGATGGATCTACGCTCTCGTGCTGTTGTGGTTCTTGCATTGCAGTCTTTTCGGTTTTCCTGTAATTTTTGGGATCTTTGAGGAAATTGTTGATTGTCGAAGGATCTCGTCTAATTTTTTTGGCAATTTCTCTGTTTGAAAAATTTTCCTGCTTGAATGCAAGAATTTTGCCCATTTCTTCATTTGGCAGCGTTTTACCACGACCCATGCTTTCTACGATGCAATAAAAATTTAAGCAACTCTGGCAAATAAGCAGGAGCAGTTAAAAAAAAACATACTTTTACTAATTTGAACGCACCTTAACCCTTTGAATTTCTAAAACAGAGTAGTGAGGGTAATCATGTGTAACTTTTTAAATAGCCCAAAAATTGAAAATGGGAATTTCCGCCTCTCCTGTTTTTTAATTTTTTATTTCCGTCATCAGGTAGCATGTAACAAGAGCTAATAAATGCTGTGATAATTGTTTCCAAGAAATATTTCCACAACTTTAGGACTTACGTGAAAATTTTAAGTGAGGGTAATCAAATGTAACGCAGTGTATATACACATTAACTTCAATAAATATATTCTTGTGGTTGACTACTTTTACAATTTTTGTAAAGATATATTTTGTTAAGAATGAAAGTAACGACTTTTCGTTGCGAGAAATCCCTTTAATGGCTTAGCTTCTTAGCTATGTACTAAATTTGAATTATAGCGCAGAAAAAATCATAAGCTAACTTCTTTTTAAAAGTTTAGACTGAAAAGACTTGGTACAAATCTTTTCACAGGGTGAAAAGTGCCATGAAAATGGAATTGAATGTTAAATTCAAAAATACTCTCTTATTCATACCTAGTGAGTGAATGCAGTGAAATCTCTCATGAACACGGTATCGGTATCGTACCGTTAATTTAAGGGAACCAATAGGGAGTATGGGAAATTTCATGTTTCACGTAGCCGTAGCCGTAGTCGTAGATGCCATACGTCTACTACGTTAAAAATATACGTAAGCACGTACGTATGGTATTTCGACGCCTACTATCTACGCTTATTTTGATATTGGTTCAGCGTACGTGTGAAATTTTCCTAATTGCAGCGTACCTAAACACGTTAAGTCCTACGTAGTTCTGACAGCTTTACGTTTACGTTTTTCAAATTTTCCATGCTCCCTAAAAATTCGATTGAATATACCTATGCACATATTTTTAAAAGCTATGTATTATCAAAAGTTCTTCTCACAATCTTCTTCTGTCATTTGTTTTGTTCAAAATTATAAATAATTTTATTAACAAGAATTCTTGACTGTTATTAGTGTTAATAATAATTTCTGAAAGGCATATAACATAATTTAAGAAAGTTAATTGACTGATTGTTGTGACGTTATGACTCACTATGAATTTTAAGCGCGTGTCAGACAATGACCGCGAACAATATTATATTACCTGACAAGTAGCCATTTTTGTAATTTGCAAAGCTCAAAAACTCAAATCCTATATTTATTTTTACTCGGAAATATCACGAAAATTAAATAAAAGTGCATTTCTACGTGTTCATTCATTGATAGTAATGAAGAAGACTATTTTTGAGCAACTGAATAGAATTCCGTTAGTTACTAGATATTCTCTGCTTGATTATCACAAAATGCTGAGTCACCAAAAATATGATCTAGGAAATTTATTCCCTTCAAAAGTGTATTTTTGCAACATTTTATAAAAATGCACCAAAAGAATTAGACAATAACAATTATATGCTGTTTAAATTTTATAAATTATCGTTAGCTTTCACTATTAATTTACTTCTTTTTCGTAGAGTTACGTTTTTCCCGGCGATACACAATCAAGCAATTCGGCGAAAATTCTCATGATTCTGTCTGAAAGTAGAAAAATCGCAAACAGTTAATGCCCAAATAATCTAACAACGGGACTTTCAATCTTGGAAATAACGGAATCCTCTAATTAGGGTTCCGTAGCCAAATGGCAAAAACCGGAACCCTTATGGATTCGTCATGTTTGTCTGTCTGTCTGTCCGTCCGTATGTCACAGCCACTTTTTTCCGAAACTATAAGAACTATACTTTTGAAACTTGGTAAGTAGATGTATTCTGTGAACCGCATTAAGATTTTCACACAAAAATAGAAAAAAAAACAATAAATTTTGGGGCTTCCCCATACTTAGAACTGAAACTCAAAAATTTTTTTTCATCAAACCCATACGTGTGGGGTATCTATGGATAGGTCTTCATAAATGATATTGAGGTTTCTAATATCATTTTTTTCTAAACTGAATAGTTTGCGCGAGAGACACTTCCAAAATGGTAAAATGTGTGTCCCCCCCCCTGTAACTTCTAAAATAAGAGAATGATAAAATTAAAAAAAATATATGATGTACATTACCACGCAAACTTCCACCGAAAATTGGTTTGAACGAGATCTAGTAAGTAGTTTTTTTTTAATACGTCATAAATCGTAACCGCAATTTACTTTTCATTCAATCAACTCGCTCGCATATAATTAGATCTAAATCCCATCATTTAGGTACCTAGTTATAATGTTTACTTATCAATAACTTAATTTAAAAAAAATACACTATTATTAAAACATCGATCAAAGTTACAACGAACTACAAGAACTTTTATATTATAGGTCTGTTCGCGTACCTGCAGTCACTGCAAGCAACTTGCAGGAAACTGCAGAAAGTCGTTTTCTTACTCGATATGACAGCAAATTTCTGCTGACGTCATCGCTTCCCCTCCTGCAGTAGCTCTAAGCAAATTGCAGTAGCTCTGAACTGCCTACAGTTTTCTGCAGCTTCCTGCTTGTCAAAATACAATTGTCAGTTCAGTCAGCTGGTTTTGTTTAATGCGTGGTAGTGCACAAAAATCGACCAATTCTAGCAGATTCGCAGTTAACCTTCTTTTTGTTAAAATCCACAATATTCACTTTTCAGACAGACAGAACTGACAACCACAAATTCACTTTTCAAACCGTCACTTTCGCACTCTTCTTCTGCTTTTACAGAAAATTGCAGAAAAGTGTTTTCGTACTTTTACAATTTTACCCCCACCACATGAAGTAGCAAACTGCAGTAACTTGCAGGCGAAAAAAGTACGCGAACAGACCTTATGTTACTTGCTGCTACGGAACCCTTCATGGGCGAGTCCGACTCGCACTTGGCCGCTTTTTTTTTATATTATAGTCTTAACTACATATAATGGTCTTAAGACGCCTTAAGATTCTTCGTTGAATTTCTCTAAGATTGACTAAGTTTCTGTCAAATCTTAATGAATCTTAAAATCAACTATAATTGTCTTAAGACACTTTTGACAAGTGTCAAAAAATCAAAACGGACAACTTGTTGTGAAATTGAAATCTTAAGATCCCTTAAGATTTGTACGCTCGGGACCGTACGACTAAGATTTGCCGAAAGTTTCAGAAATTTAATGAAAGATTGGTTAAGACCATTATAGTTGTCAGTATGGCACTTCATGCTGTCGTAAGAAATCTTAAGCTACGTATCTTAAGGCGTCTTAAGACCATTATAGTTAAGGCTAATGTTGTAGAGTAGTCTCCCCTCAATAACAGGGCAAAATGCTTTCGTTTTCGAGAAAAGTCGATTTTAATTTTTAAAAGTGTATGTAATTGAGACAGAAGTAATTTTCACACACCGAGCAAGACATAAGAACAAGAAAATGTTTGACCAATATTCTATAACTTTGCATATGCTTTATGTGTCAAAATTATGCTAGTTTATACCATGTTATAAACTTTTAACTGCAGTTATTCGACCAGTTTTACTACTTTAAATCAACTTTTTTCGAAAACGAAGGCGAAGAGTGTATTATCATATTGACCAATTATTGAGCGGTATAATCGTCGTTGGCAGCGAATGGGTTAAAAATTATCGAGTTCTAATTATTTTCCAATATTTTTTGTAGAATACATACATAAGTACGTTATGTTTCTGCAAAAAATCGCTGACTGTTAATCTAAAATGGACAAGTGTCCTCACCTAATGTATATTCCGTATGAAAGCGCAAAGTTAATTGTTATATTTACATACTATTGGTAATTTTAATGGCGACGTGTTTCATTCATATTTCTGGATGCCCCGAGAAGCATTAAAAAGTATGCATAATGTAATTTTTATAAAATTCATTTTTATTCACAATTTAATTTCATTTATCTGTTGTCTTTTGAAGACTCTTCTACTTTTGGCGCCCAAAAATAAGTTTAAAGGAAAGATTTATAATATAATATTGTTGGCTTTGGCGAAATAAAGTCAAATCAAGTAAGAGAAATTGAAGATATATTTCATAAATCCACGGGTACAATGGGCCTTATTCTCGTTGTCACGCGAATCGGATCGAAATTAGCTTATAAAAGCACCTTTTGATTTGAAATTCCTTAATAAAATTCAAAATTTTTAGTAAATTCTTTAGATCATAGAGTACAGGATACGCCATAACGTGTAAAAGCCCTGTACGTGAGCGACAAGATTTCTCCTTCCGAAAATACGAAGGGGAAATTTTTTACTACATTAGAGAGAGCGAAACGGCACTAGAAATAGGAGCCAAATGTCACTTGTGATTCTAACTTACGGCGAGTAAAACCGAATTATTTTGTGTGTTTTGAAGAAGTTTTGAAGAAGAGAATATTTGTGATTAATTGGAAGTGCAGTTTATTAAGTGCAGAAGTGAAATTGGTGGTCTAATATTATTGTGCATCTCATAAAATTATATATTTTTAGCGATGAAGTGTGCAGTCCAAGGATGCAGGAATAACTCCTCACAGCTGCGTGGGAAACACTTTTTTAGGTAAGCTAATCACTGCGTTTAGTGTAATTGTATGTGATTTGCTGAAAGTGGAAGCAATCATTAAAAAATAGAGAACAAATTCGATAAATTCGTGAAAAAATTTTGATATTTATATTTGAGGGGCCTAATGTCAAACTACGTCATCGGCTACTAAATCATTTCAAGTTTTCGCGCCTTTATATGATATGCGCCTACTTTCCCCTACAAGATAATTTCAGCCTGCACTGGAATTACAACTACTTAAGTGAATACACTAACACATCAGGAAATTTGGGTCAGCTAAATCGTCTAATGTCGTATCCTGTACTCTATGATCTAAGGTAAATTCATTTCAGTTACCTTTGACTTCAATTAATTTTCTCGTTCAAAGTGACTAAAAAATAAAATTCAAAATTTTAAGTAACCCCCGACACAAAAAAAAAACTCTAAAAAGTAAAAAAATAAAATTTTTCTCTCGGCCTTTTAACTTCATTAAAAGAACCTATTAATGTGTTGGTTGGCCCTTTAACTTTAATATAAGTACCTATTAATATTTTGATCCAAGAGTCGTCGCGTTGGGGGACCGCTAATATCTGTGGATAGTAATTATTTATTTCGTAACGGTCCCCCAACGCGACGACGCTTGGATCAAAATTTTAATAACTACTTATATTAAAGTTAAAGGGCCAACCAACACATTAATAGGTTCTTTTAAAGAAGTTAAAAGGCCGAGAGAAAAATTTTATTTTTTTACTTTTTAGAGTTTTTTTTTTTGTGTCGGGGGTTACCTATGTACTTAAAATTTTTAATTTTATTTTTATTTCATTCTTTTTAAATTACTCGCGGACCCTAATTCCGATAGTCCACTAATCTATATAAATAAAAATGAATCGCCAAATGTGTTGCTAAGCGCAAAACTCGAGAACGGCTCGACCAATTCAGCTAATTTTTTTTTTCATATTTTCCTTAAGGCACAAGGAAGGTTCTTATGGAGAGAAAAAACATAAAAATTGCTTGGAAAATAGTAAAAACAACACTTTTCTTTTCGCGCCAAAGTCACAGAAACAACTGTGTGCAAAAAATTTAAGTCAAAGTAACACTTTCCATGCAAAAAATGTATGTCAAAGTTTACTGAGATGATTTTACGACAGAAAGTTTTACACGGAATTTCAATTCAAAAGAGTAGTTTTAGAGTATGTGGACCCATAATTTAAAATTGATTTTCATAACATATAGTGGATTTTGAGGTAAGATTTGGTGAAAACGAAATTTTGCAAACAATTACATTGATCAGTCATTGATTTTTAGCGATACTCGATTAGTTTTGATTTGATACACGAGGATTTCAAGATTGTAAAGTTCTCAGTGAAGAATAACAACTTAATTTCGATAGATTTCGTTCGTCCTCTAATTTCAACATTTTTAAAGGTATATAAAAGCTTTTTAACCAAAAATTAAACCGACAAAAAAGGAACTGAAAAATGAAAAATAAACTAAACCCTTTTAGTCTGAATAACTGAGCACCTAAACTAATGTAAGTAACTAATTTTTAATCGGCGCCAAACAAACAAACAATTTTTCCTTTGGCGCCAACTCAAAATTAGTTACTTACATTAGTTTAGGTGCTCAGTTATTCAGACTAAAAAGGTTTACTTTATTTTTCACTTTTCAGTTTTTTTTTGTCGGTTTAATTTTTTGTTAAAAAGCTTTTATTTCTCACTTTTCATTTTTCTTTGTTCGTCTTTTTAATTTTTTTGTTAAAAGGTTTTTATTTACCCCTAGGAGTAGAATTTTGTTTTTAAATTTATTTTAATGGGACCAAGTTAGAGGTATACCTTATATGTAATAAAAAGAGTCATCAAAATCGGACTACTCTGTAAAGCCCGCTCTACACTTAGCTCGCGGATCGCGCGGGAAAGCCGCGAAGGGCGCGAATGTTAAGAGTGAAGCCGTTTCGCATATTCATCGCGGGCTCGCGTTTTGTTCCCCGATTTTGGAACAACAGTCAGTATGTTCCATACGTAAAAGTGGACCGCTTGGCAAACTTTTACAAGATGCATCATTGATCATATGGGATGAATGTACCATGAGTAATAGAGCTCATGTTGAAGTTCTAAATCGAACGCTCCAAGACCTCAGAAACTCAGGTCCTGTCATGGGTGGTGCTACTTTTGTGTTAGCTGGAGATTTTCGGCAAACACTGCCTGTAATCACAAAAGGAAAACGCGCTGATGTCATCAGAGCATACTTAAAACCATCTCCCATATGGAGTTCCGTTAAAACTCTCAATTTACGAACAAATATGAGAGCCCATTTGAGCGACAACTACAACAACGACTTTTCGCAACGACTACTCAAACTTGGAGAAGGAAAAATTACCTCTCCTAACACTAACAGTAGTAGCACTGAAATTGAACTTGACGATAGATTGGGCCACATAGTCCATAAATTAGAACATCTAATAGACGCAATATATCCCGGTCTTGAAAATTGATTGGAAATAAATTATCACTGGCTTTGTTCAAAGGCAATAGAGTCACCCAGAAACGACACAGTGAATAAAATAAATAAACTCATTTTACAGAAAATTCCCGGTCAAGTCAAACAGTATATGTAAGTCAGTTGACACGGTGTGTAATATTGAGGATGGATACAGTGCACTATCCTCAAGAATTTTTAAATTCTTTGAGCCCTTCTGGCCTACCACCTCACGACCTTATGTTAAAAGTCGGCATTCCTATCATGCTGTTAAGAAACTTGAGCCCTCCCAACATGTGTAATGGCACAAGGCTACTGTGGGCAGCAGTGGGACAACTTGCTTATATTCCGCGGATACCCATGATTCCGACGGATTTGCCAATATCTTTCAAAAAGCTGCAGTTTCCAGTCAAAGTTTCATTTGCCCTCACGATAAATAAATCCCAGTGTCTAACATTCTCTCTGGAGGGCATTGACTTGAAAAAGAAGGGTTTTTCCCATGAGCAGTTATATGTTGGCTTATCTCGAGTTGGAACTCCAAAAAACCAATACAATTTGCTACCATACAATAGCACAACATCAAACATAGTATTCAGAGATGTCTTAAACAATTAACATACTCGCCCAATACATACTAGCAGCCAACAAGAAATAAAATAAACATAAAATAAATCCTAAATACTCAGTAGGTACTAAGAACCACACAAGATAATTTCATCAGAAGTAAAACTTTTTGACGCCCTGCGAAGTGGGCACGGATCAGCTAGTTTTAAATAAAGTTATAAACTATATAAAAAAAAAATATATATTTTTGTGAGCTTCGTTAGGTCCATCCTTCGGTACGTGAGAGCCCAGAACCACGGCCTTGGGGTGGCGGAGTGGCGGGTCCTCAGACGGGCGTCAGAAGGCGAGCTTGTGCAGCTAACGCTCTCTGTGGATCACCAATCAGCCGAAAGGCTGAAGAAGGACTCCTTCAGGATCGGGTTCAAATTTGGGCTCGTTCACTTGAAGCCAAAAGGCAACCTTCTGACGGAGTCGGCGGGGGGGGGGGGCCAAAAAGACCAGAGGGACTCCGAAAGGTGCCGCACCAGGTAAGGCAAAAGGACAGATTGCCAAACCCCCACCGGGACCAAAACCCCAAAGGGGAGGCAAGCTGCCCAAAAATGCCTGAAAAACGCATCCGGTGCATCCAGGTGAACCTCCATCATGCAAGAGCAGCCTCGGACGTGCTCATTCGGAGGTTCACCCTAGACAGCTTAGACATAGGGCTGCTACAAGAGCCCTGGTCCAGCAAAGGAGTGGTCAAAGGACTGCCGTCTATCAACAACAGTAAGTTAATCTACAGTAGGGAACACGAGATTCCCAGAGCCGCAATTATATTCAGCTCGAGGATTAACTTTATTCCTATCACAGGCTTTATTTCTCGAGATCTGGTTTCTGCGATTGTCGACGTCCCGACAGATGCAGGGAGGAGTGAGGTAGTTATTGCATCAGCCTACTTCCCTGGGGACACAGTACAGGCACCGCCACCAGAAATCCAGCAACTCCTGGACCTCTGCAGCCGTAGAAACAAGCCTCTGTTGATCAGCTGCGACACGAACGCGAACGCGCACCACACATTTTGGGGCAGCAACGACATTAACAAAAGGGGTGAGTACCTAATGGACTTCCTAATTACTAACAACTTAGAAATAGCCAATGTGGGTACCGAACCAACCTTTGAGAACATTATACGCAAGGAGGTGCTGGACCTCACCATAACCTCTCAATCGGTGATGGGGCGTATAAGAAATTGGCATGTCTCCAAAGAGGCCTCGCTCTCGGACCACCGACACATAAGGTTCGATATAGAGGCAACTGGCGCATGCCGGGAAGAAAGAAGAATCCCCCGCATGACGGACTGGGCCGCTTATGAGGAGCAAGTCAGGATGGGTTTAAATGAGCTCCCAAGCTCGCCCATCACTTGCCAAGAAGACCTAGATTCTTTCACTTCCCAACTAACCAACATTATTACAACCTCCTATGAATCCAACTGTCCCATAAGATCAAGGAGGTCAAACAAGGACGTACCGTGGTGGAACGGGGAACTTGAAAGGCTGAGAGCCAGCACACGAAGGCTCTATAATAAGACCAAATGGGGGGGCTCAACTGAAGCCTATAAAGCTGCCCTAACCACATACAACAAAGAGATAAGAAGGTCCAAAAGGAAAACATGGAGAAAATTCTGTGAAAGTGTCGACGATCTACCGACCACAGCCAGACTCCAAAAGGTCCTTGCAAAGGACCACTCTAATGGTATCGGCCGTTGTAAAGGCTCTAAGAGCTAGCTACAACTTGAGCTACATCCCTCAAGTATGGAGAGATGTCAAGGTGGTCTTCATCCCTAAAGGCGGTGGACGCAACCCTTCACAGCCTAAGGCATACCGCCCAATCAGTCTAACCTCTTTCCTTCTTAAAACGATGGAAAAGGTGTTGGACAACCACATCCGCAGCACTGCACTCGTCAGCACACCGCTGCATCCACACCAATACGCTTACCAGGGGGGTAAATCAACTATATCTCCCCTACATAAGCTTGTAAGCCTCATAGAAGAGACACTAGAAAGGAAAGAAATAGCCCTATGTATCTTCTTAGATATAGAAGGAGCTTTCGACAACACATCCTTCGTCTCCATTGAACATGCAGCTGCCGAAAGAGGCATAGAGCCTCAAACGGTCGCATGGATTAAAGCCATGCTAAGCTGCCGGAAAATCTCGGCGAATCTGGGTGAGACTGTTGTAGCGGCACGGGCCATGAGAGGCTGCCCCCAAGGAGGGGTTCTGTCCCCGCTTCTCTGGTCCCTTTCGTGGACAGCCTCCTCCGGGAGCTCAGCAACGCGGGATTTGAATGTCAAGGATACGCTGATGATGTGGTCCTTGACTTAGTATGCAACTGGTGTCAAGAAATGAGCCTGAGGGTTAACCCTAACAAGACTGTAATTGTCCCATTCATTAGGAAGAGGAAATTTCACATCACCTCGCCTACCCTAGAGGACACTTGCATCGGGTTGTCCAAAGAGACGAAATATCTGGGAGTAGCCCTTGATAAACGCCTCACATGGAAAGCCCACCTAACCAAAACGACAGAAAAGGCCACACGAGCCCTGTGGACCTGTCGTCGACTATTTGGGAAGAAATGGGGATTAAAGCCTAAAATGATAATATGGTCATACGAGGCAATAATTAGACCCATCGCCACATATGCATCGGTCATATGGTGGGAAAAAACAGAGCAGGCCAAAACAAAAGCCATGCTAAATAAACTGCAGAGACTCGCCTGCCTTGGGGCTACAGGGGCAATGAAAACGTGCCCTACTGCAGCCCTAGAAACACTGTTAGGTCTGACTCCTCTGTACCTCCACATTCAGAAGGAAGCAGCCCGCAGTGCTTTGAAACTCAAGACATCTGACCTGAAACTGACCCACAGTGGGTCGGGCCACATGAGAATATTAAACATATTCTCAAGAGACCGACTAACTGACAGACCCTCAGACCAGATGACAATGAGATTTAATTTCGACGTACCTTTCGAAGTAGAGCTAAAAGACCGACAGTGGTGGAAGGACTTTGGTCCTAACACCCGACCGGGAACTCTAGACTGGTACACCGACGGATCTAGGAAGGACGGGCTCTCTGGCGCTGGGATCTATGGTCCCAATTGCCGACTATCGGTAGCCCTCGGGAGAACCCCAACAATCTTCCAGGCAGAAACTCTAGCCATCGAAATCTGCGCCAGATATATTCTGCAGAAAGGTTTGAAGGGAGCTAGAATTCGCATTCTAACGGACAGCCAAGCAGCGCTCAAAGCGCTGTCTAGCGTCTCCGTTACATCAAAACTGGTATGGGATTGCCTAAGCGTACTGAGAGTACTCTCTGCTACCAACAAGGTAACCCTGACCTGGGTACCAGGCCACGAAGGAACAGACGGCAATGAGAAGGCGGATAAGCTCGCGAGACAGGGAGCGGAAACCCCATTCATTGGAGCGGAACCCTTCTGTGGCCTGACCAAGAGTTATACAGACTCCGTCTTGAAAGGTTGGGTGGAAGAGCAGCGATCACTGCTCTGGATGAACCAACCTGGACTGAGACAAGCAAAAAGATTTATCAAACCCTCCTGGAAAGGGTCGACAAATCTCCTCTCGCTAGAAAAAGCGGGACTAAAAATCATCACGGACCTGTATACGGGTCACTGCCTGCTTAATAACCATCTCAAAAAAGTAGGCATAAGGGACGATGATACGTGTCGCTTCTGCCTTGAAGAAGAAGAGACGGCAGAACATGTGCTCTGCGAATGCCCAGCCCTGTGCCGCCAGGGGCTGTCACACTTTGGAGGCTCCTTGGTGACCCCATCAGTAGTGTCAAAGGCGGCTCCCCAGGATACAATAGCCTTCTATAAAGGTCTTAACATAAATGGGGATTAAACTAAATTGGGTCTGCACAAAAGATCTCACCAGGTCGCGTTGCCTAGGGGAGGCGGTTTCTCGCCTTTGCGACCCTCTTCTAATAATAATAATAATAAAAATAGGTCCTAGGTACCAGTCATCACTCCACTTTCCTCATCAATCTAGCTAGGGCATTGATCAGACAAAAAAATAATTTTCAAGTTTTTAGTTTTTATTTCGTTAGTTAATATTCCTCATTCCCTTTCAATATAGTGTACATTATTCTACTAGTCAAGCCCTTTAATTGGATACCCATATTTAGGGAGTTGTGAAAAAAAAAGTTATTCGCCATTTTGTGGTGGCGGCCATCTTGGATTTAAAATTTGTCATAGTGTATAGTATTCTACTACTCAAGCTCTTTATTTGATACCTATATTGAGGGAATGGTGAAAAATATGTAATCCGTCATTTTGTGGCGGCGGCCATCTTGGACCGATTTCCTTTCAAACAAAAAAAAAATCAAAATCGGTTCATGCGTTCGGGAGCTACGATGCCACAGACAGACAGACACACAGACACAAACGTCAAACTTATAACACCCCGTCGTTTTTGCGTCGGGGGTTAAAAATAGTCGATTGAAATTTTTACCGACTATTTTAGTCACATTGAACGAGAAAATTAAACTGAAGTCAAAGGTAACTGAAATGAATTTACTAAAAATTTTGAATTTTATTAAGGAATTTCAATTCAAAAGGTGTTTTTATAAGCTCTTTTCGATCCGATTCGCGTGACAACGAGAATAAGGCCCAATATATTATATTGTTATAAGAACTTGTTGCCTGATTACGAAATTACTGGATGAATTAATTATATAGCCTAACCCACAACAAAAAAGTGCCTAGCTTTTTTGCTTTCAAAATGCATCTTGGTTTTCAATTTGATTGAAAACCGATATACGCAATCAACTCAACAAAAGCTCAATTATTGTGCCTTTATCTCATTTGGGTAATGCGAGACTAGGCGGACTTCAGCGCTGAATGAGTGCACTAAGTTCGCGTTTGATGCGAGACTAGGCATGCTTACGCGAGTGCGGAATTCAATAAAGATAAGATATTTATATTTGGGTTAGTGATTGACAGCTCTATTACATTTGTAGTGGTGCGTTCCGCGGAAAAATAGACCGGTGAAGTGCGCACCCCCCCGCAAAGCGTCACTTCCCCCCTCGCCAACAAACTCGTTCCGCTCTCGCGTAAGCATGCGGCATGCCTAGTCTCGCATCCCCCTTAAGTACACATGTACATGTGGGATTTGTGGGAAAATACTTATTTTCTTTATTTCACTTTTTATTTACTTCACTTTACAAGAATATTTGAAAATAAGCTCTGCGATGTTGTGCGTGCGTCGCCCCTTTCGAGTCCAGCCAGAGTGAGTGAGTCCGTCGATCACGGTATACAGAATACAAGGTATGACTGGGAGAAAATACGATTTCTCCATATTGCTTTTAAGGAACGTCAAATGACGTAGTTCTGGACAATTTTGTATGAAAAATTGGGAAAAGTAATTTTAATTATTTTTTAGTAATAGTACGATAAATTGCTATTGGCATAATCGTTAGTAATGAAAATTTGCCATTTTTTAAAATATAACTTGAATTCGTGAGACTAATGGTATTTAAGTAAAAAAAGATTTCTTCCGTGGGGAAAATGTAAACAAGTTAAAATATTTTAAAATATGACTTAAAAGTACGATTATGTGCATCACATTAAATGGAATTAAATAAAATAATAAGCTTGAACAACTAATACGGATTATTAAGTTAATCAGTCGTTCTCCCCAAGGCTATACAGAATATTTTAAAATGGTTGTGAATTAGTTAAGAATACTGACAAAAAATGTAGGAGAAATAAAAATAAAACTGTATCAACAAACTTATTATTGCTTCTTTTATTATTTCCCTCCACAGGTTACAAAAAAATAAAACCAGCTACCTGCGCAGGTAACATAGCGAACGACTCGGGAAACCTCTTCGCTTAAATCTTTTCTTAGGATAGACGGGATGAGGTCGTTTTATGCTATATATTACGTAGAATTTAGGATTTTATCTGGCGCTCGTATTAAAAAACCTCTGAAATACAATCACAAGGTGTTTTAAGTTTAGTTACATACAGAAGAATCCGTGCATTTTTAATTATCTTCCTAATTTTTGGAAAAATTCACAACCATTTTAAAATATTCATTATAGCCTTCGGGAGAAAGACTGATTAGCTTAATAATCCGTATTAGTTATTCAAGGCTTTTATTTTATTTAATTCCATTTATAGGCCAGTCAAATTAGATTTTTTTGCGGAATTAATTCCCAGCAAGCTGGAAGTCGTTTTAATACCTTCATTTGGTCCTAAGTGCATGTAATCCAAGTTTGCACCATCCCAGGAGGTGAGCATAACTTTTGGCAGCCATGTAACTGCGAAATTTTCGCTCTTTTTTCAGTTTTTTGCTTGTAGCTCGAAAACGTTACTTCCGACGGAAAATGTCATTCCATTAAATATTAAAGAGGGCCAAATTCTGCGTCGAATGAGCATCTAATCTTCAAATTCGGTTCAGTGGTACAGTCGAAATCAAAAGTTAGAAACCGGGAAAATTTCTCATTTAATTGTAAACTTATATTTTATTAAGAAAAACGTCTTGGTGGGTTACCTAGCAACCCTCATCGTCAACACCGCCATTCAAGCGGCAGAGAACTTTGCGACGGTCATAATAATCGGAGAGGACACCGATTTATTGATCATATTAACCGCCAAAGCACCAGATTCCTCAAACATTTACGTCATGAAACCTGGAAAGGGGACCTCACAGAACACGTTCTACTCTCCGAGGTACTTCAACTTCTCTTCTGCTGTCAAACAGAACATTCTGTTCCTACATGCAATCAGTGGGTGTGATACAACCTCTGCATTCTATCGCCAAGGGAAGTTGAAGTTGGTCAAGCTCCTTGAAAAGAACACGGCTTTACAGGAGGCTGTCAAGGTTTTCCACCATGCAGATGCTGATCCTGAGGACCTCATTTCAGCAGGTCAACTATTCCTCGCAGTTCTATGTTCACCTAAGGCCAATGAGACCTCCTTGGACAAAAACCGCCACAAGATATTCTCAAAATCCCTCATAATAAAGCCCACATGCCGATCGCCGTAGAAGCAGAAATAGGTGAGGACAGTCCCTTTGAAGATGATCCCGATGAAGAGGGGCTCGACAAGCCACCATCGACATCTAAGAATATTTTAAATTGTTTACATTTTCCCCATGGAAGAAATCTTTTTTTACTTAAATACCATTAGTCTCACGAATTCAAGTTATATTTTAAAAAATGGCAAATTTTCATTACTTGTGATTATGCCAATAGCAATTTATCGTACTATTCCTAAAAAATAATTAAAATTACTTTTCCCGATTTTTCATACAAAATTGTCCAGAACTACGTCACGACGAAGTGTCAAAATCTAGTAGGCATACCTTGTATTTTGTATACCGTGTCCGTCGACCATCTGTCAGCTCGCAGGGGGATTCTAAAAGTTGAGGGATTCCCTGTGTCGGGTGCGTTCAGCTTGATCCCACATTCTCGGCCATCCTGCGAGCAATTCGTCTCAAATATGCATCCCGTAAATTTCGTAACTTCTTAGGTGACTTCTTCTTTAAGCTAGGGATGACTTCTTGGTTGACTTGTTACATAGATGTCTTCTTTAGTAACTTCTTGGCTGTCTTCTTGGGTGACTTCTTGGGTGACTTATTGGATGACTTTTTCTTCGGGCTAGGGGTAACTTCTTGGCTGTCTTCTTTAGTAACTTCTTGGATGTCTTCTTGGGTGACTTCTTGGGTGACTTCTTCTTTAGGCTAGGGGTAACTTCTTGGACGTTTTCTCTTCTTGGGTAACTTCTTCTGGGACAAGGCTTCGGTAACTTCTTTAATTCTTAATTATTGGGAGCCTCATATAACTTCTTAATATTGGCTTCTTCTAATGAACTTATGTAAAAGTTTCTTCTTGCACATTAGTCTCATAAATTGTGCCAAGTGTGTAGAGATATTGGCAAGGCTGCGTCGTAAGTGAGATTCAAAACAATAATTCAAAACAATAAGTGAGCATGCGCTTCTTTCGGCTTTACTATTAGGGTTCTTTAAGGTATAGAATTCTATTACAAGGTCGCATTGAGGTTTTGTCTTGCTATGAGGCGAGCGTCTGAGGGAGTAGTCGTAGCATCTTCATTGGCGTATTTGTCGTCAAGAGGATTTTCGTCCGGAGTAGCATCGCTACCTTCTTCTTCTTCTTCTTCTTCTTATTCTCCCGTTTCTTCGTCGTCGGAACCGAAAACTGCAAACGGCTTCATGTAGTCTGCGGCTGTGGTCGTTTCCCTTTCTCCTTCGTGGTCGCCTACTTTCATTACCTTGTAGCGATCGTTTGGTCCAATTTCGATGACTCGACAGGGTCCTAAGTATATTGGCTTTAGCTTAAGCCCTGTACCGAATTGCGTGCGTCGTATCGCTACAACATCTCCAACTTTGTATTTGGTGGCACTCTTTCTTTTCTTGTTGTAGCTTTTGATATTGCACTGCACTTTCTGGATATTTTCAATGGCCAGTCTTCTTTTCTCGTCTCGTTCCTCCTGAAATACTGCGACGATTTCGTCATGGAGTTTGTCAGATATATCCGGATCATCTGCTTTCTTCAACTTGACCCCGAAGAAAAGCTCAAAAGGTGTTGTCCCGATACTCCTCTGGAGAGATCCGTTTATCCAAGTCTGTACTTTACTGAGCAGCTTGTACCATTCTTGTTCTGTCTCCAGGGTTATTTTCGTTAGTATGGAGATAACTATACTATGAAGACGTTGGACCTGTCCATTTGATCTAGGTACACCCGTCGTGATCAGGACATGTTGAATCTGTTGCTCAGCGCAGTAATCTCTGAAAGCTGCAGAAATAAAAGCAGTACCTCTGTCAGTGATTACTCTGGAACGAACGTAGCTTGATGCCACTGCAGCTTCTGAAGAACTTCCGACGTTCCAGTACTCTTGGTTGGGAACAGCCACACAAATTTGCTGAATCCGTCGATGATGGCGAGAATATACTAGTAGCCTTTTTTTGTCTTCGTCATAGGCCCTGGTCTGATGGAAAGTCTGATGGTCTAGATGGAAAGTCTCCAAAGGGACTGTTCCTTTGGGTATTGGATGTAAAAATACCTCGTTACGATCCCTCTTGGAAAGAAGGATACAGGATGCAGCTTTTCTTCTTCGTCGGATCTCTGTAATAGAACTGCTCCATACCCAAGCTTACTTGTGAAGCTCTGTTTTCCTACCCGGCTTATAGTTTTGTAACACGGGCTTTTGACAGAGTCTCTTCTTGAGTTCCTCAAATGCTCTTTGTTGAAGCTCTCTGAATTGAAACTTGGCGTTGCTTCTCAGCATGTCTGACAACGGTCGAGCTATTATGGCGAAGTCGTTTATAAATTTCCGGAAGTATCCCGCGAGACCCAAAAAGGTACTCCTCTAACATTCTGTGGTTGCGGGAAGTGTCTGACCGCCGATACTTTCTCTGAGTCTGGTGATACCTTTCCTCCTCCTATATCGTAACCCAAGTACGAAACATTCCGTTTTAAAAACTTGAATTTGCTCCATTTAATATCCAGTCCGTTTTTCCCAGCTACGCTTAGTACTTCATGTAGCGTATCAACAGCTTCCTTTTCGGTTTTGGACGGAATAATGATGTCATCAATGGGAATTAGAATTTTTCCAGCTCTAATCAAGGAGGTGAAAATAACATTGATAAATTTTTGGAATTGTGTGGGTGAGGTGCACAGGCTAAAAGGAGCTCTTGTAAACTCATATTGCCCGTTGGGCGTTACGAAGGACGTATACTTCCTTGAGTCCTTCTCGATCGCCATATGAAAGAAACCATTTCTTAAGTCCAGGGTCGTTAATATTTCAGCATCCACCAATCTGTCTATCTGGTCTTCTATTAACGGAAGGGGAAAATGATCCCTAACAATTACCTTATTGAGACGGCGATAATCAATACAGATCCTCGTGGCTCCATCTTTCTTCTTTACCAGTACAATAGGACTGCTGAACTCCGAAGTACTCTCAGTAACGATGCCCTCCGCTAACTATTCTGCGATTTGTTTATCCACCAACTCCAATTCGTATTTAGAAAGTCTTCTTGGTCTTTGTTGAATGGGGGTTTCATCTTTGACAACGATGCGCATCTCAAAACCGTTCGTGTCGTTGCTCTTCACAGGCCTATAAGTCTTAATCATCTCAATTACGTCATCTTTATGAGTTTCTGCAGATACTGGGCCTATATCTAGTTCTTCACCGCATTCTAGTTGTAAGCACAAAAATTCGTAGCAAAAATCAACAATTGGATCAATACAGATGTTTTCAGGAGTTATTGTTAGCTTTGTTCTGTTCAGTAGGGTTCTCCCAATTATAATTGCTTTTGGCAAAATGTTCTTCGGGACAACATGGAGTTTCTTTCTATACTTGTGTTCATCGATCACTACTTCTGCTGTAAAGGAACCAACTGTATGGATTTCGGCTGAGCCGACTCCGCGGAATGTGATTGGAAAGGTAAGCGATGGACGACCTAATTTTTCGTGGACTTCTCCGGTTATGAAGCTCAATTCGCTGCCGGTGTCAATAAAAGCATCGAATTCTGAGCCATGGACCATAATGCGCTTTAGCATTTTTTCGCTTAACGTCCTCTTGCTGTTCAGAAAAGCGACTTCCTTCCCAGATTACTTTACACTCTTCTTAGGGCAATCTGCACTTTTGTGCCCGAATGCATTACAAGTGAAGCATTTATTGCCATCCTTCTTCTTAGGACAACATGGCCTACGCCACCACAAGTGTAACATCTAACCTTTTTACCAGTTTCAGCTTCCGTTCCTTTCTGCTTTGATTCATTGAGGTACTTTGTTGTAGAATTTCTTTTACTTGACGAGATTTGTGCGAATACCCTAAGCTTCTCCTTGAATGTGGGGATATCACTTGCACCGTGCAAGAACAACTTAGCGCTTTCGTTTTCTTCTATTCCATCTATGGTGTATTTAATAATTGCATTATCTTCTAGTTTCGCTCTTCGGCCTAGCTCTCGAACGACAAGAAAATATTCTTCGTAGCTGTCATTGGGTTTTTTCTTTCGTTTGCGGAGCTGCTCGTGTAACACTGCTGCATTTTCTTTCACTTTAAATTCGGCCCGAAGGAATGTCTTTAAATCTTCCCATGTATTAAGTCCTTCCTGTGTTTTAATTGCTAACTTAGCCGGCCCTTTCAAACAGCGTTTGGCATATACTACTTGCTTTAATGGCGACTATCCGAAAATCACCGCGGTATTTTCGAAATCATTAACCCACGGGTGGACGCCAATTTCGCCTTCGCGACTACTAAACTTAGTTACCGATTGCTCAATATCGCTAAACGACAAGTTGTCGGCTAGTCTGCTATTTTCAGACGGCAGTATACTTCTATTCGAAGCTGAGGTTTGAAGCATTTCCACTTGCTTCTTTAAGCTTTCAATTTCCTGTTCCCTCAACTTTTCTCTCATATCTAAAATCGTCGCGTCCCTACTCTCTAGCTCCTTCCTTAAGGCTCTTATTGTTTCTTCGGTTGGGTCATCGTCGGGATCTGCCTCGAGTCTTCGCGTGCTAGACAATATTCTCCTTCGATTTTTCCCCATAGCGTACCGAACTCTAATATTTGTGATTAACGGCTATCCGAAAGACGAATTTGTTCGCACGCACAAAATTCCGTACGTAACTTAAGGCTCAAGGCTTGAGAGACCAGCTTTATGCTTGGGCCATGCGGTTACCTCGTTTATGCAACCTAACCTCATCAAAATGCAACCTAACCTCATCAAAATTTGAGCGACTTTCTCCGACGGACGCCTAGCGCAGTATTTAAAGCTCACCTATTTTATTTCGAATCAACTCACTGTCCTTATCTCTTATCACACCTCATGCCCCTTTTCATGCCAAAAAAATTAAAAGGTTACCTTTTCCCCGCCTTTTGTCTGGTAGAGCGCCTTTAGGTCACCGGTAATTTACTTCCTCTGGTGATTTGCTTCTTCCCACGCTGGTGCACTGAAATGCTGCTTTCTCTGGTGATTTGCTTCTTGCCGCGCTGGTGCACTCGAAAATGCGGTTTTTTAGCACCGTTTCACTAAAAAATGCCGTTGCTGCACAACCATGCCGCTTCTTCTGGAAGGTTCCGTTCTTTTTCACCTTGGCCTGGCCTGCACCCCGAACTGTGTAAAGCCCGCAATAGAGCGAACAATTTTCCCCTGGATCCCGGACGAGCCCCCAGAAAATATGTGGGATTTGTGGGAAAATACTTATTTTCTTTATTTCACTTTTTATTAACTTCACTTCACAAGAATACTTGAAAATAAGCTCTACGATGTTGTGCGTGCGTCGCCCCTTTCGAGTCCAGCCAGTGTGAGTGAGTCCGTCGATCACGGTATACAGAATACAAGGTATAGTAAAGATGAAGTGCTGTCGGCCATCTTGCGCGTCACGCCGCCCTATTTACTTGTTATTGTGCGATTTTTAGAACTTTTTAAGTGAAATAAAAGTGTGCGCTTCTCTCTCTTCTCATACAAAATAGGGCGGCGTGACGTCACAGCCATATGTCAAAATTTTCTTTACTATACCTTGTATTCTGTATACCGTGCCGTCGATCATCTGTCAGCTCGCAGGGGGATTCTAAAAGTTGAGGGATTCTCTGTGTCGGTTGCGCGTTCAGCTTGATCCCACATACATATCTATATACATATGTACAGTAGGTGTTCAAAAAATTAGACGCACTGGGAAAATAAATGGGAAATGAAACAAATTTATAAATTTCGATAAATCTATACAAGTTTTTTTTTTTTTAAACGGTCTATATTACATTAAGGTATATTAGTGACAATTTGTGAACATAGAGACTAAAATTTAGTTACTCCGCCTTTTTGTTTTACAACTTCGGCAATTCTTCTCGGCATACTCGCAATACACGATTTTATCATGTCTTTCAGACCTTCGTCATTTCTCCAAATATCTTCAATGTTTTCTTTAAGAATAGATACCGTTGGGTTTGCGCGACTATATACTTTAGATTTTAAATAGGTCCAGCAATTTTCTATTGGGTTTAGATCAGGAGAATTGCCAGGCCAAGGAAGAACTTCAAATTCCTCTTCATTTAGGGAACTTTGCTTGATTTCGAGGTATGGCAAGGTGCTCCATCTTGCATAAATATGTAAATCGATCGTGTATGCATGAATGAATTAATATGGGGTAAAAGAACTTTTGTTAATATGTTCTTGTACTAATCAGAACGCAAGGTTCCATTCATAAAATAAATGGGACCCGGACCTTCTCCACCTATGCAGCTCCATATCATAATAGCTGGAGGGTGTTTGACTGTTCTTTGAACGCAGTCCTCATTGTGACGTTCCCCTGGACGCCTCCGTACGAAATCGAACGATTCCGTCACCGCTTCTAGACGACATTCGTCGCTGAATATAACCTAAGAAATTTGAAATTTAGGGTAATTTTGAATGCTCCATAAACCTCAATAAAATAATAATTTGCAAAATTATTTTGACATGTTTATCTCTTCCCAGTAATCAAGGGTAAAGCTCTGATGGTATCTAGCCCATTGTAACCTTCTGGATCTCATTTTTTCTGTCAACTTTGGCTTTTTTGTTGGTCGTCTACATTTAAGATTTGCCTCATATAATCGTCGGCGAAGTGTCATCTTTAATATTTCCACCCCATGGTCTCTAATTTGTCTGTGTAAGGTCCTGGCGGGTGCTCGTCTTTGTTGTATTGCCAAATGCACAATTTTCCTGTCGGTCCTGTTAGATGTTTTCCTTTTTCTTCCGCAATTTTTCCTCTTACTTCCCGATTGAGAAGTTGAAGGATTCAGAGTGCGGGCAATTCGATCCACCGTAGATGCCGAAATTTTTTTTTGGCCCGCGATTTCCCGATGGGTAAACTCTCTGGAGTTCAACAAACTTGCTATTACACTTCTTTTATCACTGGCGATATCTTTAACTCGTCCCATTTTGAAGTCACTTTTTACTTTTAACTACTTCAGAAAACTCCTTTCTTGTATGTCACGTTCACTGAATTTTCACTTAAAAAAACACAATAAATTGAAGGGGGCCTACTGGGTATCAATATCAATCAATATCAATATCAATGCACTCTTTAAAATCCGCTTGCATACAAAATTGTCAACTGTTTCTCCAAAAATATTTTTTCCAAATGAAGCCAAAACGAAATCGCTTTCATTTATATACCTCCCAGCCCTAACCCGGTAGATCTGGGATTTCCCTAATTACCCAAATATCCTGCACTCATTACCTGCATGACCGTAATCATTGAAAAATTTACTTGAAAAGGATTTTATTGCAGGAAATATCAAATTTGCACCAAATTTCATAGAATTGCTGGCTGCGTCTAATTTTTTGAACACCTACTGTATATAAAAATGAATCCCTATTTCCCTTGGTCATGGGATCACGCGTGAACGGCTGGACCGATTTCGCTAATTCTTGTTTTGTTGTGTTTTTTATTGTCAGGAGAAGGATCTTATGAAAGAAAAAATTAAGAAAATTGCGCGGAAAATTGGAAAGTTTCAGAAAACTGTCAACGAGCTCAGTCGATTCGGTAGAGCGTTGGACTTTTAATCCAACGGTCCGGGGTTCAAATCCTGCTCGGCAGAATCACTTTTTTTCATTTTTTACACCGTGGGGGTGTCCGTGGTAGTAGATGAAGGAGGAGTTGTGGGGGTGTTCATGGGAGAAGATGAAGGAGGAGTTGAGGGGGTGTCCGTGGGAGTTGTTGAAGGAGGAGTTGAGAGGGTGTCCGTGGGAGTAGATGAAGGAGGAGTTGAGGGGGTGTCCTTGGGAGTAGATGACGGAGGAGTTGAGGGGGTTTCCGTGAGAGTAGATGAAGGAGGAGTTGAGGGGGTTTCCGTGGTGTATATGCCGACTTTGCCACGCGTGAACAGCTGGACCGATTTCGCTAATTCTTTTTTTTACCCACGACGGAATGGAGAAGGTATATGCGTTTGGGGTGAGAGGTTGTTTGTTTGTGTGTGCAAACGAAAGTTACCATTTTTCTCCAAAACGGTTTGACCGATTTAAATGGGGTTTTTTGTAAAAAGTTTGTGATTCATCGGCAATTGTTCTTAGATAGGTGTGACGGTGTTAACTTGCTGCAAAATTCAAGATGGCGGACTGTCAAATTTTAAAGTTTATGCGATTTGCACCAAACTTGGTATTTGGGGGCTTTCGGGGTCTCTGATTGCAATTCAACTGTCAAAATTTACGAATTCAAGATGGCGGACTGTCAAATTTTAAAGTTTATGCGATTTGCACCAAATTTGGTATTTGGGTGTTTTCGGGGTCACCAATTTCAGATGAGCTATCAGAATTTACGAATTCCAGATGGCGGACCGTCAAATTTCAAAGGTTATGCAATTTGGACCAAATTTCATATTTGGGGGTTTTTGGGGTCGCCGATCGCAAACCAACTGTGAACATTTATGAGTTCCAGATGGGGGATTCTCAAATTTTGAAGTTTATAGGATTTGCACTAAATTTGGTATTTGGGTGTTTTCGGGGTCACCGATTTCAAATCAGCTGTCAGACTTTACGAATTCAATATGGCGGACTGTCAAATTTTAAAGTTTATGCGATTTGGACCAAACTTGATATTTGGGGGTTTTTTGGGGTCGCCGATTTCAAACCAACTGTCAAAATTTATGAATTCAAGATGTCGGATTGTCAACTCCTTAAAGTTTGTGCTATTTGCAACAAACTTGGTTCTTAGGGGTTTTCGGGGCCGCTGATTTTTACCCACGACGGAACGGAGCTGGTATATGCGTTTAGGGTGAGAGGTTGTTTGTCCAGTCCAATGTTGCCAAGTATCTCCAAAACGGTTTGACCGATTTAGATACGGTTTTCTGTAAAGGGTTTGTGATTCATCGGCCAGATATAAAAATAATATTTTGTAAGAAATCTCTAAAAAGTTTCAAATAAAAAACAAAATTAAAAATTTTGAAAAAAACCCACGACGGATGTAAACGTCGTAATAGAAAAAGGATTAAATAAAATTTTAAAGCCTCCCGACTAAAAGGAGGTAAGTAACCAAAGAAAATTCGTCGGGGGATGCCATTCCCTGCCCTGAAGTGAACTAAAATATTGAATGTATGTAGTGTTTAATTGATATTCTCCTATTCTTAATTCAGGGCAGGGAATGGCATCCCGCGAAGAATTTTCTTTGGTTACTTACCTCCTTTTAGTTCGGGGGGGCTTTAAAATTTTATTTAATCCTTTTTCTATTACGACGTTTACATCCGTCGTGGGTTTTTTTCAAAATTTTTAATTTTGTTTTTTGTTGTGTTTGTTATTGTCAGGAGAAGGTCCTTATGAAAGAAAAAATTAAGAAAATTGCGCGGAAAATTGGTCCAGGGTTCAACTCCTGCTCGGGCAGAATCACTTTTTTTCATTTTGTACACGGGCAACATAACTTGAGAACGACTTTACGGATTTCATTCACCATTTTTTTTAAAGTTTTAAGGACTATTTAAACTTCGCGCGTTTGACAGTTCGTGCGTTTGACAGTTCGCGAGTTTGACAGGACAACGTCTGTCGGGTCAGCTAGTATTCTTATAAAACTTCCATTTTTTGTTTTTCAATTTTAAGTTTTCTGTTTTTTAAATCCATAAATTCCTGATTGCACAGTTTTTCATTGTCAGCCTGTTTTTTTAGTAATTCTATAATGCTATCAGAAACCTTTACTCTTTGGTGGCTTCTGATGCTTGTTGGCTTTCGTCATTTAAATGGTGGAATCTGCAGTTCTGACGGATGAAGGGCTTCGAACCAAATATAGCATCGAAATTTTCAAATAATTCTCAAAATTATCGATTTGATGCAGATAAGGAATGTGGCTTCTTGATTCTTTTACATATATGGCGTGAATAGGTTTGTGAATTTCTTTATTATACAATATTATCGACACTATAAGAAAATTCCCTATCTTTTAGTTTTGATTTGAATAAGAAGATGTCAAAATAATCTTTTTCCTTTTTTCCGACAGTTGTATACCTTATCAGAATCTAACCTCTCTGTCATAAGAAATTTAGTCCACTTCTTACTCGAAGTCTTTGAATTATTCTCTTCAATATTATTGTCTCTAATTAAAAGCACTATAAATTTAATTTGTACATATTTATTTTAATGATTTAAGAAACCTGCTTTCCATTTTGGTTTAATACACAGCTCACAAGCAGCAAATGAAGGGACCTTGTCATTCACGCACGCCTGTTTTATACACTGCTAAAACTGCTAAGAAATGAATGTTATTTGTACCTAGGTATGTATACATTAAACATTTTGAAACTTTTGGCTTCTGTCATCTGCGGTATCGAAAAAACTGCAAATGCAGTCTGCGTGCAATTGATATTTCCAAATGGGGCCAGCTTAAGTACCATCATGGGTTCAGTTTTGTCCTTCTCTGTACGAGTATAAACCAGTAACCACCAATTCTCATTGCTAGCAGTCGCGAGGAATGAAATATGAGGAACATTACGTTTTTTTAGAATATGTTAAAGCTGTTATTTCGGATCTTTGATTTAGAGCTCTTTAGATATGTGGATTAAAGTGTTGTTGTTGTATTTTCATGTAAAAGTTTTGATTTAAAGCGTGAGCTGGATGAGAAAAACGCAGCAATTGAAATAGTATCCCAAAAGATAATCAAAATAACTTCGGGAGTTTTCAACCACTAAAGTTTCAATGTTTCATGAAATGTGACGGTGGATTTTAAGTTGCAGGAGGTGGAAGCGCCTATCCCTCTACTCCTTCGAATATCCATGGACTGATGGGTATATACATATGTAGATTTTGCCATAAATTGAAATTTTTCCTATGTGAAAATCTCTTGATAGAAAATGGTTGATTTGTGGCTCTTACTCATATCTTGCGTTCAGTTCGTCCATGTAAAAATGTAAATACTTAACATTAAAAAAGAAAAAGTTTTATAAACTACAAATGGTTTGTAAGATATTTTTGTTTACCCAAACAAGTCTCATTTGTTCAGTTTTATTTAGTTAATCGAAAACACTATTGTTAATACACAAAATTATTACATACTAGCTGACCCGGTGAACTTCGTACCACCTGAAATTGATTTGATTGTAGCTATTCATAAACGATTATGGCTCCCAATCAACCTTCCAACTCCAATTCATTAAGATCGGCGATATTGGCCGCACTGTGTATGGTTTGATTTTGTTTGGTCGTTTTGGTTTTGGGCCTTTCCCGGGCAATACGAATCTACTAGGAGTATGCAAAAGTTTCCGCATTCACATTTCACATTTAGGTGTCCCCGTTTAGGCATTTCGTAAACATTGGTATTTATATTCTTGGTATTGTTTTTCTATTAACATTTGCCAATAATATTCTGTGAAATTTTGTTTGTTTGTTTGTGAAAGTTCGTGTCTTTTTAACCTACGAAAACCGGAGGACGTTTTCAATTCGTTTTGTATATATTTTTTTTTTCTAATGTACCTTAGCGCATAACTTTTTAAGCCCGCACTACACTTAGCTCGCAGATCGCGGCGCGGTTTGAACTTGCAATGACTGCGCGGCGTGATTATAACCATGACACCACAATCGCAATGATTCACTTAAGCTTGAATGTAAAGTCACTTTTGACGCGGGACCAACCGACCAAAATCGGGGAACAAAGCGCGGCCCCGCGAAGAATATGCGAAACGGCTTCACTCTAAAAATTGGCGCCCCGTCACGACTTTCGCACGCGATCCGCGGGCTAAGTGTACAGCGGGCTTTACAGAGTAGTCCGAATTTGATGATTCTATTTTTATTCCATAAGCCACAGGGTTTACCTCGAAGTTGATCCTATTAAAATTTGAAAACAAAATTCCATCCCCAGGGGTTTATAAAAGCCTTAAAAAAAAAATTAAACCGACGAAAAAACGCATTGAAAAGTGAAAAATAAAAACTTTTTAACAAAAAACTAAACCGACAAAAAAGGAGCTGAAACGTGAAAAACAAAATAAACGTTAATTTTGAGTCGTCGCCAAAGGAAAAATTGCTTTTTTGTTTGGTTGGTTCCGACTAAAAATTAGTTACTTACATTAGTTTAGGGTTCAGTTATTCAGACCAAAAGTTTTTTCTTTTTTTTCACTTCTCAGTTCCTTTTTCGACGGTTTAATTTTTCGTTAAAAAGCTTTTTTATACCGTTAAAAATGTTGAAATTAGAGGACAAAAGAAATCTATCGAATTACCTTGTTGTTCTTCACTGAGAACTTTACAATCTTCAAATCCTCGTATATCAAAACTAATCGAGTATCGCTACAAAACAATGGCTGATCAAAGTAATTGTTTGCAAAATGCAATTAATTTCGCCTTAACCAAATCTTACATCAAAATCCACTATTTTTCATGAAAATCAACTTTAAATTATTACATAGTTCACCAGCGCTAAAGCTACTTTTCCATTTAGTTGAACTTCCATATAAAACTTCGGGCGAAAAATCATCTCAGTAAACTTTCACATAAATTTTTTGAATTGAAAGTGTTACTTTGACTAAAATTTTTTGCATTCAAAGTGTTATAATCTAATCGAAGTATATTTTGTGCTGGGAGGTGTGATGTGAATTAAATAGCATCAGGGGAGGCGTCTGACAAGAGCCTCCCAAGACCGTCGTACGTAGTGAAGAACTACGACCTGCTCGAGGTGCCTCTGCTGCAGCGGCGGTAGACCGCAGTAATGTGGAATCGCCGCTGGACCAAATACGGCGGATCTAGAGGGGACACACTCGATAAAACCCGCAATCCCAGGTGTAAACAATCGTGCCTATGGGATGAATGGCACTGCGTGAGTGTGTCTTCTAACGATGGACTTCGGATACCTGGCGCCCTCCGGTTTCAATCTAGTCTTTCCGGGGGCGTACGTGGATCTCCGCGCTCGGGCGACCTCCTTCACTCCACGCCTCGTGGAATCTTTATGGCTAATAACATAATCATAAACCCAAAGGTGGGAACTAGCTCAGAAGTGCCAACCACAGGGGCTCCTGTGCCCCAAGAGGAGTTTAGAACTTCCTCACCCGGCCTGGACATGGAAACATTGTTTGGGCTGAGCGATATGGAGTGTGACGCACCCCTAGAAGGGGACGACACTCTTATACCAGAAGAGTTGACCGATCTGTCAGACACGGAGGCGGCAGGCGCCCAAACAGATCGGTCCTGCCAGAGAAGTGCGTCTCCCCTGGCTGATCTTCCCAAGAACGCCAACACCCCCTATTGGAAGACCCAAAAGGCACTACAAGTGGCCTAACGGGCCAAGCCTGAGGGGAAAGTGAAGTTCAGTGGAGCAGCCAGGAAACGCTTCAAATGGCTGCTCGCACAAGGGCACAGCCGTGAAAAAGCCAGAGAGCTGGCCCTCAAGCCCCTCAGGGAGCTCAAAGAGAACCCCAAACGCTCCAGATCGGAAGGAACTCCCCCAGAGCCCACAGCGATAAAAAAAAAGGAGGACAAAAGGGGATATTACGAAACCCACTGCCGGGGAAGCGACAATTGGGAAGGTTCAGGAGTCCACCGCTCCACCACCTCCATCCTACAAACAGGCCCTAACAGGGACCAGGATGGGCATTCTCCCAAAAAGCTTCCCAGAGGTGACCCTTGACAAGGAACAGCTACAAGCAGTCAAGGGGGCCCATCCTGGAGGCGATCCTGCGCAACGAAAAGGGTACATTAAAACCCATCTTCAACGGGATCCCTCCCAAGGCTGGCTGATGCTTCACTGTGCCAACGAAGAGACCGTTCAATGGCTCAAAGATGTCACAGAGAAGCTGAAGCCATGGGACGGAGCGGAACTGCGAGTGGTCGAGGAAGGCCAGATGCCACGCTCCAAGATTCTGGTAGGTTACTTTCCAGACAGCCTAAATACTCCCACCGAAAACAACCTTCGGTATGTCCGGGCCCAGAACCACGGCCTTGGGGTGGCGGAGTGGCGGATCCTCAGACGAGCGTCAGAAGGCGAGCTTGTGCAACTGACGCTCTCTGTGGATCACCAATCAGCCAAAAGGTTGAAAAAAGATTCCTTCAGGATCGGGTTCAAATTTGGGCTCGTTCATTTGAAGCCAAAAGGCAACCTTCTAAAGGAGGGCGAGGGCGAAGCGAGGCCAGGCTGCTCGTCGCCCTCAGAAAACGAAAGTTTCTGGGAGCGCCGCGCGACAGGCCCAGAAGTCGAACCCCGCGCCTCCCTCCGGCGGCTCTAAAACCGCCGGGACCGCTGGGGGCGGAGGCGCAGAGGCAAGCGGCCCGATGGCTCGGACTCTCATAGGAACAAAGGGTCCCGGGCAAAAGGACAGACTGCCAAATTTCCACCGGGATCAAAACCTAAAGGAGAGGCAAACTGCCCAAAAATGCCTAACAAGCGCATCCGGTGCATCCAGGTGAATCTCCATCACGCAAGAGCAGCGTCGGCTGTGCTCAATCGGAGGTTCACCATAGACAGCATAGACATAGGGCTGCTATAAGAGCTTTGGTCCGGCAAAGGAGTAGTCAAAGGACTGCCGTCTATTAACAACAGTAAGTTAATCTACAGTAGGGAACACGAGATTTCCAGAGCCGCAATTATATTCAGCTCGAGCATTAACTTTACCCCTCTCACAGGCCTTATTTCTCGGGATGTAGTTGCTGCGATTGTCGTCATCCCGACGGACGCAGGGAGGAGTGAGGTCCTCATCGCCTCAGCCTACTTCCCTGGGGATACAGAACAGGCACCGCAATCGCCACCGGAAATCCAGCAACTCCTAGATTTCTGCAGCCGTAGGAATAAGCCGCTCATCATCAGCTGCGACGCGAACGCGCACCGCTCCTTTTGGGGCAGCAGCAACACAAATAAAAGGTGTGAGTACCTAATGGACTTCCTAATAACAAAGAATTTAGAAATAGCCAATGTGGATACCGAACCAACCTTTGAGAACATTATACGCAGGGAGGTGGTGGACCTCACCATAACCTCCAAATCGTTAATCGGGCGTATAGGAAATTGGCACGTCTCCAAAGAGGCCTCGCTCTCGGACCACCGACACATAAGGTTCGATATAGAGGCAATTGGCGCATGCCGGGAAGAAAGAAGAATTGTCGTATGACGGACTGGGGCGCATACGAGGAACAGGTCAGGGTGGGTTTAAATGAGCTCTCAAGCTCGCCCATTACATGCCAAGAGGACCTAGACTCTTTCACTTCACAATTAACTGATATTATCACAACCTCCTATGAATCGAACTGTCCTATAAGATCAAGGAGGTCAAACAAGGACGTACCGTGGTGAAAAGGGGAACTTGAAAGGCTGAGAGCCAACACACGTAGGCTCTATAATAAGACCAAAAGAGGGTGCTCAACTGAGGCCTATAAAGCTGCCCTAATCACATACAACAAAGAGATAAGAAGGTCCAAAAGGAAAACATGGAGAAAATTCTGTGAAAGCGTCGGCGACCTACCGACCACAGCTAGACTCCAAAAGGTCCTTGCAAAGGTCCACTCTAATGGTATCGGCCTCTTGTTAAAAGAGGACGGTTCCTATACGGAGGATGGGAAAGAAACTTTAGAATTACTAATCCAAACCCACTTTCCTGATTCCCTCCCTGTGGAAGGGGAGGACTATAGGGAAGATGAAAGGTCCATGCGTCCTCCCAAAAAACGCACCAGAAGTACCTCTGTGTGCATCCTAACTCCAGGAAAGGTTAAATGGGCAATAGAATCCTTCAAAGCCTTTAAATCTCCTGGAACGGATAATATATTCCCGGCCCTACTGCAGAGGGGACCCGGGGAATTACTACTCCCGGCCGTTGTAAAAGCTCTACGAGCTAGTTACAACCTGAGCTATATCCCTCAAGTATGGAGAGATGTCAAGGTGGTCTTCATCCTTAAAGGTGGTGGACGCAATCCTTCACAGCCTAAGGCACACCGCCCCATCAGTCTAACCTCTTTCCTTCTCAAAACGATGTAGAAGGTTTTGGACAACCACATCCGCAGCACTGCACTTGTCAGCACACCGCTGCATCCACACCAACACGCTTACCAGGGGAGCAAATCAACTATATCTGCCTTACACAAACTTGTAAGCCTCATAGAAGAGACACTAAAATGGAAAGAAATAGCCCAATGTATCTTCCTAGATATAGAAGGAGCTTTCGACAACAGATCCTTTGTCTCCATTGAACAGGCATAGAGCCTCAAACGGTCGCATGGATTAAAGCCATGCTACGCTGCCGGAAAATCTCGGCGAATCTTGGTGGGACGGTTGTTGCGGCACGGGCCACGAGAGGCTGCCCCCAAGGAGGGGTTCTGTCCCCGTTTCTCTAGGCCCTTGTCGTGGACAGCCTCCTCCGGAAGCTCAGCAACGCTGGATTTGAAAGCCAAGGATACGCTGATTATGTGGTCATCATCATTAAAGGCAATTGGGGGTGCACGATTTCTAGGAAAGCCCAAATTGCCCTTGACTTATTATCCAATTGGTGTCAGGTAATGAGACTGAGGGTTAACCCCAACAAGACTGTAATTGTACCTTTCACTAGGAAGAGGAAATTTCACATCACGTCGCCTACCCTGGAGGACTCTTACATCGGGATGTCCAAAGAGACGAAATATCTGGGGGTCACCCTAGATCAACGCCTCACATGGAACTCCCACCTAACCAAAACGACAGAAAAGGCCACACGGGCCTTGTGGACCTGTCGCCGATTATTTGGAAAGAAATGGGGATTAAAGCCTAAAATGATAATATGGTCATACGAGGCAATAATTAGACCCATCGCCACATATGCATCGGTGATATGGTGCGAAAAACAGAGCAGGCCAACAAAACAGAGCAGGCCAAAACGCTGGGTCTGACTCCTCTGTGCCTCCACATTCAGAAGGAGGCAGCTCGCAGTGCTTTGAAAGACATCTGACCTGAACCTGACCCACAGTGAATCGGGCCACATGAGAATATTAAACATATTCTCACGGGACCGATTAACTGACAGACCCTCAGACAAGATGACAATGAGATTTAATTTCGACGTACCTTTCGAACTAGAGATAAAGGACCGACAGTGGTGGAAGGACTTTGGTCCCAACATCCGACCGGGAACTCTAGACTGGTACACCGACGGATCTAGGAAAGACGGACTCTCTGGCGCCGGGATCTATGGTCCCAATTGCCGAATTGCGGTAGCCCTGGGGAGAGCCCCAACAATCTTCCAGGCAGAAATTCTAGCCATCGAAATTAGCGCCAGAAACATTATGTAGAGAGGTATGAAGGGAACTAGAATTCGCATTCTAACGGACAGCCAAGCAGCGCTCAAAGCGTTGTCAGGCGCCTCCGATACATCAAAACTGGTATGGGATTACATAAGCGTACTGAGAGCACTCTCTGTTACCAACAGGGTAACCTTGACCAGGGTACCAGGCCATGAAGGAACAGACGGCAATGAGAAGGCGAATAAGCTCGCGAGACAGGGAGCGGAAACCCCATTCATTGGACCAAAACCCTTCTGTGGCCTTACTAAAAGCTATACAGACTCCGTCTTAAAAGGCTGGAAGGAAAAGCAGCAATCACTGCTCTGGATGAGCCAACCTGGACTGAGACAAGCAAAAAGATTTATCAAACCCTCGTCGAAAGGGACGACAAATTTCCTCTCGCTGGACAAAGCGGGACTAAAAATCATCACGGACCTGTATACGGGTCACTGCCTGCTAAATTATCATCTTAAAAAGGTAGGCCTAAAAGATGATGATACGTGCCGCTTCTGCCTTGAAGAAGAAGAGACGGCAGAGCATGTGCTCTGCGAATGCTCAGCCCTGTGCCGCCAGAGGCAGTCACACTTTGGAGGCTCCTTGGTGACCCCATCAGTAGTGTCAATGGCGGCTCCCCAGGACACAATAGCCTTTTATAAAGGTCTAAATATAAATGGGGATTAAACTAAATTGGGTCTGCACAAAAGATCTCACCAGGTCGAGCTGCCTAGGGGAGGCGGTCCTCGCCTTTGCGACCCTTTTTCTAATAATAATAATAATATTTTGTGCTGTTTTTCGATTTCTTACTTCTTTAGCTTTTCCATTAGGTTTTTCCGAATTTTCTTACCTTTTAAAACACCCCTGCATTTAGACGAACAAAACAAAAAAAGAATCATCCAAATCGGTCGAGCCGTTCTCGAGTTTTTGCGAGCCTAACACACGGCACTAATTTTTATATACATATATAGATATATACATATATGTAGATATTTTGCGACACATAATAAAATACAAATGCTTAGACAGACGCCATAGCTTAATGTGATTCCTCTCGCAGACACGATTAATAGACAAGATGATTAAGTTTAGCTCTACACCATTAATGTGTGAAACTTTTTCATTGGCAGGCGGTCATTTATTGAACGAACACTTAGTAACTTTGCATGCAGCATCAAGAAGTATAATTAGAAGAATGCTTAATGGGTCACCGACCGGCTTTTAACACCAAAGATCGTAAGTCGCTTCCGCTACAGTTTACCTTTTTTGTTGCATTTTTTTAGTTTTCGTAATACCAATTTTCGACTATATTCAGGACTATTATTGATCAAAGATTTCTAATAATTTTATTATCCAACACTTTACATATTATTTAGTACCAATCGAATTAAAGGCCCGAACAGATAACACCCCTTCCGTAACGTCACGTTCGCGTCCCGTTTCGACGAGTCGGATAAGTGGCCACAACAGTTCGATCCGTTCCGTAATTTGACACTTGTGAAAATAAAATTTATTCGACTTATCATATAATTTTTTTTTATTTCGCACATTCTCTATGATTTCTTCGTCGCTTATTTTAATTTCATCACTAATTTCACTTTGTTTCTCTGTCATCGTTTTCCATTTCAATCTGGTCTAACAGGGTTTGAGGTTATGTGTTCCGTAAAAATTGAAATTCGCTCAACTTGTCCGACACGCTCCGTTCCGTTTCGACCATTGTGTGCAATAACACGTACGTCCCATATGTTCAACTTCGACATTTTTACGTGACGGGACGGAACGGGTGCTATCTGTTCGGGCCTTAATTGAATGTGAGTGATTTCTACAACTCCAAGATTGTTTCAGCAATTACAGAAAATTGGTCGACATTTTGAACAAAACGTTTTTCGAACTTCGAGGACCTCATAGACCATTTCCGTTTGGATGGCAAGTTAATTTGATCTTTACCAGAATCTCACAGCTTGAAACCGACCGCTATAGACAGGAACAAGAACTCAATATGACATCAATTTGTTTTATACTAATTATTGTAGAACTTATTTACAACATCAACAAATTAAGCAATTTTTAAAACTGACACTTACATGTATGTGGAGCTGTAATCAGCAAAATAATGGTGGCAGCACATGTGTAGGTTGTATGTACATACATTTATAGGCATTAAAACACCAGTGCCGAAATAAATTTTGAAATAAGGTGATTTTAATAATCTCCTCCTTAGTTATAAGAAGGACATCTTTTGTAATTAATCTCTTTATTGTTTTATAAATTAATAATGTAGTGGTAACATTTCGATTAAATATATTAATATATATAAATATAATATAATAATATAATATATATATATAATATATATATATTTATATATATATGTATATATATTAACTAGCTGACCCGTTCCCACTTCGCAGGGCGTCAAACATTTTTACTGTGATGAAATTATCTTGTGTGGTTCTTAGTACTGAGTATTTAGTATTTATTTTATGTTTATTTTATTGCTTAACTTTTCTTTCCGTAAGAACCTTCTACAAAGTATTAGAAAACTTAAAAAAAAAGATGAATGAAATCGGTAAAGTCGTTCTCAAGTTATGTTACCCGGTGTACAAAATGAAAAAAAGTGATTTCGGCCGAGCAGGAGTTGAACCCTGGACCAATTTTCCGCGCAATTTTCTTAATTTTTTCTTTCATAAGAACCTTCTCCTGACAATAACAAACACAACAAAAAAAGAATTAGCGAAATCGGTCCAGCCGTTCACGCGTGGCAAAGTCGGAATATACACCACGGAAACCCCCTCAACTCCTCCTTCATCTTCTCCCACGGACACCCCAACAACTCCTCCTTCATCTACTCCCACGGACACCCCCACAACTCCTCCTTCATCTACTCCCACGGACACCCCCTCAACTCCTCCTTCAACAACTCCCACGGACACCCCCTCAACTCCTCCTTCATCTTCCCCCATGAACACCCCCACAACTCCTCCTTCATCTATTCCCAAGGACACCCCCTCAACTCCTCCCACGGACACCTCCACAACTCCTCCTTCATCTACTCCCACGGACACCCCCACAACTCCTCCTTCATCTACTCCCACGGACACCCCCACAACTCCTCCTTCATCTACTCCCACGGACACCCCCACAAATAATCATTCAAAGTGTTACTTTGACTACATTTTTTTGCATTCAAAGTGTTATAATCTAATCGAAGTATGTTTTGTGCTGTTTTTCGATTTCTTACTTTTTTAGCTTTTCCTTTAGATTTTTTCTAATTTTCTTACCTTTTAAAACAACCCTGAATTGAGACGAACAAAACAAAAAAAGAATCATCCAAATCGGTCGAGCCGTTCTCGAGTTTTAGCGAGACTAACGAACAGCAATTGATTTTTATATATACAGGGTGTCCGGTAAATGAAGGATAATCCTGCAACTGCGATGAGGGTAGTCCATGTCCTACTATATGCTAGAATTTTAGTTTAGTAAAAGTCCTACGGTATTCGAGATATTAAGTTTTTTATTTTTTTTTTTGAAAAAACCATCCACATTCAGTTTTTGTCACGCCATTTCCACAAATTATAATTTTTTACAGTCAATTTTTTTTACAGTATTAACGGATAATATGTGTCATCTAAAACAGTATTTCGTTTTTACCTTAAATGTTGCAAAATACTCCAAAAAAAATTGTAATGAAAAATTTCCATACAAAAAAAAATGTACTATGTAAGTGAACCGTACCAATCACTTTAAAAAGTTGCTTGATAAATGCCAATTTTAAAATGCTAAATTGTTTCACATTTCTCTTTTAATTTTTTTTTATGTTAATTTAAATTGATGAAGGTAACCATTTCAAGGACAACCATTTCAAGGACGAAAAAATAGACTAAATAAACTGAATGTGGATGGTTTTTTCAAAAAAAAATAAAAAAAATTAATATCTCGAAAACCGTAGGACTTTTACTAAACTAAAATTCTAGCATCTACCCTCATCGCAGTTGCAGGATTATCCTTCATTTACCGGACACCCTGTATAGATATTATGATAATATTCTGTTGAATTAACCGCAAACTACAAAATTTGGTGGTCAGTAAAATAACTGTGTTTACTTGTTCTCTACTCTTTGAAAATTTGATTGCCAAATTCGAAAATGTTGCTTTATTCTTTTCATTGGTGCATTGTATACACTGTAAGGATTATTTTGAATTATAATATGTAGTACTTGCAGTGTATTTTATGTTTAAAAAATATGGGTCGAGGAAAACATTACATACCCAAGGAAAGTTTAATTATCAGGCGGCTACATAAATTTGTATTTAGAAATGGAAAAATGTACAAATGTATCGAAGAAACTTCATGTTCAGGAAAAATGATAAGTATGCGAAAAAATGAGAAAATTTGTTTGAAAAGCGGGGCGGAAAGAGGAAAAAAATCAATAAGAAGGCATACCCAAATTTGACAACCTAACAAGAAGCCATTCTTCAATTCAACACAAATAAAACATTCGCCTATCATTTGCTAAAAGCTAAACAGCATGAAATGTGGACCTTTTCTAAATCGCGTAATATTCTATGGAACGATGAATCAAAAAGTACTTTTTGATTCTAGTGGAGGCCAGATGTATGCTCGAGGACCAGCTTGCGAAAGCAATTGTATACAGCAATCAAACATGGCGGTTGCAGTCTAATGGTCCGCCTGGCTGCATTTCTTAGTATAGGCAGAGATAACGAATAAGTAGATGTGAACTCGCAATGTAAATCGGTGCGAACGAAACTTTAGCTCACAACGAGCTGATGGCCCCCTGATAGGAAGCTGTTTACCAGTGTAGTATGCTCTCTCCGTAGCGGGAATGGATGGAGACCCTGCTCGTAGTATATTCCAAATTTTTAGGGGCAGCTCTTTAGAGCTCCAACCTACTGCTTTGCAGAAGCTGCTCGGAGAGCAGTTACTTCTGTTTTCCAGCTAAATTATTTGGCAGCTTAAGTAAGCACGGCCAATAGGGGTATGTTTTGGGCAGCTTGTAAAGTACGGTCTCGTATGGAAAGACGTTCTGAATATCAATCCTGATTATTTGTTCGATACCCAGCTTATTTATACAAAGTCTTTAACCACTACATACATTATAATTCTTATAATAATGCCTACTACTAATTTATTGATTCACCCTAAATATTGCTTAGATCGCTATTTACTGCCCTTAGCACCTGACGATTGGAAAGCTGCGTGGTCAGCAAACTCGGCGTGGTTTGTTGCCCGGCCGCGCGCACGCCCGGTGGGGCCCGGTGCGTCTCATATGACCCCTAACTGGGTCGCGCGAAAATTTGCGCAGCTTTGCGTCTTTTTTATGATTCACCATCGAGGCGCCTGGAAGCAGGGGTGATGACCGCTTGTTTACGAAATTTGACTCCCGTTCAGAACTTTGTTTATGAGTTCGCGGGAGTGAGATTCTAAGCTGGTCACATGTTAAATGCATCACACCCTCCCCCTTAAGGGAAAAAAAAATGAAATTTTTTTTTCTTTTGCATTTACAAACTGCTTATGTATTATTATTGCTACTTTGAATTAATTCATTTATTTATTATTATTATAGATAATTTTATTCTATTTTCATCAACAAATGTTATTTAGGACTTGTCTACTTCTATTCTCCTTAGCCTATTCTTATGTACCTTCATAGTTTTATTGTTATTTTCTATTATACAATTTACCTTATCTATTTCTTTTACTATATAGGGTCCCTTATACAACGAATCTAACTTTTTCCTATCTTGAACATCTAATAATACTTTATCACCTACTTTTATAGTTAGTGGGTTACAATTTAAATTATTCGTTTTCTGAGAATGCAGTTTAGATATTTCTAGATATTGTTTGGCTTTTCTTAGAGATGTAGCCTAAATTTCATTTCCTTGCAGTATAAGTCATGATTATAAATGGGGTCTGGTTTAGTAGTTAGCACTTCTGCAGGTAAATTTACTTTTTTTCCAAATACCAGTTCGAATGGTGTATAGCCGTGTACAGTGTTTGGTGTAGTATTGTAACAAAACGAATAGTATGGGATCCACCTGTCCCAGTCATCCCTATTTTCATTTACAAAACATCTCAAGTATTCGTTTAGACACTTGTGGTTTCTTTCTAACGCTCCTATTGTTTCAGGATGTGCAGCAGTGGCAAAGAGTTGTTTAATTTTTAGTATATTGCAAATTTCGCCGAAAATCTTATTCTTGTATTCCGTTCCAAGATCAGATTTAATCCTACTCATGGGTCCATACGTGAGTATGAATCCGTTGACCATAGCATTTGCTATTGTGTTTGCCTCTTTGTCTTTAGTTGGTATTATTATTATATATTTACTGAGATCGCATTGCATTGTTACTGCATACCTGTTATCGTTTTCCGTTTTGGTAAACGGTCCCACTGTGTCTATAGATATTGTATCGAAAACCTTTTGAGGTGTTGTTGTGATTTCCAATGGTTCTTTATTGTGCTTTTGATATTTGTTTTTGGCACATAATTCACACTTACTTACATATTTTGCTATACTCTTCCTCATATTTTCCCATTTGTATATTTCCTTTAATTTATTATACATCCTCGTCTGGCCTAAATGTCCGCCAGTAGGTGTCGCATGAAAATTGTAGAGTATTTCTTTAATTTTGTTTTTGTCTTTAATGAATGTCTGTGGTTTATATATTTTTATATTTACTTTGTTTAATTTATCATTTCCTAGGATTTTAAATGCGGTTTGACTAATAAACTTGAAAATTTCACTTTCGGCCGAAAGTTTCAGAGTCTTGGTCTGAAAATTATTATTTATATATTCTTCCAACATTTCAAATGCCTGCACTAATGCTGGCTCTACTAGTTGGAATTTTATGTACCGCTTAAATTCTTCTTTGCAATTGCTTACTATCTTTACTTCTAATTCAGCTTTGTTTTGCCTTTCCTTGTTAACTTTCAGGTGTAGTTCCGGTAGCCGAATTACCTCGGACGGAGATGGCGTTTCCATAACTCGTAGTTGATCAGGCTGCGATTCAATGTGGCCATCTTCCGTTTGGGTTGATTGTTTTTCTTGTTGTTTCATAGCACGTGTCTGTACCTGTAGTACCCTAACTCCCTTCAGATCGTCACTGTCGTGCTGTATTCTAGATAATGCGTCTGGCCCGACGTTCTTTTTCCCTTCTACATACTAGATTTCGAATTCGAACTCCTCCAGGTCTAATCTCATTCGCGTGAGTTTAGAGGAAGGGTCTTTCATGCTGAATAGGTATGCTAAAGTTCGGTGATCCGATTTCACTATAAATTTTCTACCGTATACATAAGGCTTAAAGTGTGTTATTGCCCAATGTATAGCTGTTAATTCCTTTTCTATAGTAGATTTGTTTCTTTCCCCAGGAGTAAATGTCTTACTTGCGTAAGTAATTGGTAACTCTACTCCATCGTTATCTTGTGCTAGTACGGCACCGCATGCTACGTTAGATGCATCTGTTGAGATTATAAATTGTTTTTGAAAATTAGGGTATTGCAAAATTGTGGGTGACATTAAAATGGATTTTAATGTCTTGAACGCTTTTTGGTGAATGTCCGACCATTCAAATTTAGTATTTTTCTTGAGCAGTTTGTTTAATGGCTGTGCGACGTCCGTAAAATTTGGGACGAAACGGCGGTAATAATTGCAAAAAGTAACAAATCGTCTCACATCGTCTGAGTTTTTAGGCACAGGATAGTTTTTGATAGCTTCATATTTTGAAGTATCGGGTTTTACCCTTTGTGCTGAAGTCTGATGTCCCAAATATGTAACTTCTGCTTGAAAGAATCTACATTTTTCGGGATTTAATTTAAGGTTTCTTTCTCTTAGCCTGCTAAACACTGTTGCTAAATTCTTAAGGCGGTGAGACTGAGAGCATCCTATTACTATAATATCATCAATGTACAGGAACGCAACTTCCGGCGTTAACCCTGCCATTGCTATTGATATCATTCTCTGGAAACTGTTGGGACTTATATTAAGTCCAAAAGGTAATCTGGTATATTGATAATGTCCCTGGTTTGTGGAAAAAGCTGTCAGTCTTCTTGAGTTTCGTTCTAGGGAAATTTGGTGAAATCCAGACATAAGATCTAAAGTAGTGAAGTACTTTGCCCGCCCCAGCTGGTCGAGTATATCCTCTATCCTAGGTAGAGGGAATTTGTCACCTAATACCTTTTTATTTAAATTCCTAAAATCTACAACTAAACGCCACTTTTTTTTGTTATTATCGGCGGATTTTTTCGGTACTAGCAATATTGGTGAATTAAATTCGGAAACAGAATTTTCAATGATTCCGTCGGCTAGCATTTTTTCAACTTGCCGGTTGATTTCTTGCCTATGTGCCTCGGGAATCCTATTATTTTTCGTGTAAACTGGTCGATTATCTGTGAGTTCTATATCTTGTTGGTAGAAGTTATTTGTTGATAGTGGCTCATCCTCGAGTGCGAAAATATCTTGATAATCTTGACACAAATTTTTAAACTGAGATCGTGCATACTCGGGGATTGTATTAAGTTTTAATTTATCGAATATTTGTTCTACCCTTTTTGCTCTAACTGCGGCTGCTTTCGGGAACGTCAAATTGATCGTCAATTGACGTGACGATAGCAGCAATTGATTGAAGTCAAATTGCCAACTGCAGCCGTCTGCATTTGTCATAGTGACGTTTATGAACGGAGTAGCTGCACGTGCAATAATAGGAAAAATGAGCATATCGCAAAAGTTTATTTTGTCACAAGTGTGTACAATTATGTTAGAAAATTTTGCATCAAATTTTGCAGACAACATGCTGCTGCATTCTATAAATCGTAAAAAAAATAGAAAAAGAAAAGTGCTCCTTTATTATTATAAAAAGTACAGGAAATGTTCTATACCAAAAGTTACAAACTACCTTGAGATAATAGAAAGTTTTGACGATAAAACCTTCTATAGTCATTTTCGAATGTCGAAAAACGCTTTTGAGGTAAGAATTTTATATTAATTTTGCACGGCATTTGCGTTAAGTATTTATTTTTTTTAGAAGCTAACAATAATATTAGAACAGTATTGGGTTGTCTCAAAAACCGGACAGCCTGCGATAAATCTGAAGGAGAGCCTTTACATTACAATATGGGCTCTCGCAAATAAAAACAGTTTTCGGGAATTATCTGACCGATTTTGTAGATCAATAAGCGTCGTTCACAATGTAGTTATGAAAACATGCAGATTGATAAACAAGTTAAGTACAAACTACATAAAATGGCCAAGGACGAATGAAGAAATTAATAAGGAAGTTGAAAATTTTAATAACGTACGTTTGAGAGGTTTTCCAAACGTTATCGGTTGCATTGATTGTAAACACATTCGAATCAAGACTCCTTCCAGGGATGGTTCTAGTTATTATAATCGCAACAAATATCATTCTGTTATTTTACAGGTAAATATTGTGTTTTATAAATAGTATAAAACTCTTTTGAAAATAATTGAAATTTCAGGCTGTATGTTCCAGTAATCTCATGTTTACTAATGTTTTCTTTGGGTGGCCTGGTCGATCGCATGATGCCTGGGTATTCAAAAAGAGTTCTTTAGGACAAGGCTTGGAAAACGGAACCATTAGATTACCACCTGATGTACACCTTCTTGGCGATTCGGCCTACCCGCTTGCTCCTTACTTGATGGTACCTTTTAAAGATAACGGAAACCTTAACGAATACAAAAAAAATTATAATATGAGGCATAGTTCCGTCCGAATTTTAATTGAACAAGCATTTGGCCTTTTAGTAAAAAAGTTTCAAATTCTCGATAACATTCAATTATTGCGCTTGGATTATGCCAAATATGTAGTCCTATCGTGTATTATCTTACACAATTACATAATTCAAGAAGGTGATAGCCCTATTGTATTCTCTGATTTAAATATCTCACAAGGAATTTCTTGTGACCAAGTATTCGACAATGTAGCATCAGTTGAAGCGCGCGAAAAAAGGGAAAGTATTTGTCATCTTCTTATGGCTGCATAAATAAAAATTGAAAATTAAAAAAATAAAAACTTTTATTTCTCACAATTAACAATTAACAAAGTAACATTCTTGGTTGCAGATAAAAAAATTAGGTAATTGATAAGGACATAACTTTTTATTCAAGGAACTGTTGCAGCGTGTGCCTAAGGTCGTTCATCGCTTGCAGTTTTTCCTTTTCAATTTTCAGTTTATCATTTTCGAGTTTTAAGTATTCCTCATGCCGTTTTTTCTCCTCTAGATCCTGTTCTTTTAAATAAGTAAGGAGATCATCAGACCTTTTCCGCTTTCTTGCAGGAGCCCGACCAGAAACACATTCATTGCTTTCTTCTGCTAATGAGTCACTTATATTTTCTTTCGGAGCATTAATAAAATGTTTTGAGCCATAGACCTGATCGACGGCCTCGAAATATGGCCAAATAGAAAGGCCCCGGCCAGTTTTCGAATTTCTTTTTTTTATTCTTTTATATGTTGTCATCAAGTTTGTAAATTTTTTTATAATTTCTTCAGAGTTGAAGGGAAAGTTCGGGCACTGGGACTGAATATTTTTTAGAACATCTCTCCACGCACTTTTTCTCGATTTTTCGCCGGAATTGAAGGCATCCTCATGCTCCACTCTGACGGCAATTAAAAGTTTAACCCACTGACTGCTCCAAATTTCCGCGTCAGTTCTCGTATCGCTGCTGTTATATATAATATTTTCATAATAAAATTAATAATTTTTGTTTTAAATATTACCTATTTTCATTATCTGACTCCATTATCACAGCACGCATGGAAAAAACACAACCGACTGATGTAATGCAACGCCGCATGACATTTCGAAGTACTGCCAAGTCTGCACAAGTTGCCGACAAAAATTGCAGCAGATGACGTTAGTGAATTTTCAACATCTGCAGTTTGCAACTGCGAACTCTCGACAAAAGCAGACTGCATGCATATGACGTTCCCGAAAGCAGCCTGCGTTTGTCTTGAGTACACTGAAATCTGTTAGTGGCAGTGTTTCAATATTTATTTCGTTTATGGTACAAGACTCGCTTGTCGTATTTAGGATTTTTACAAGTGGTTTACTTGTAGAAGTTATTGTCCCCGCAATAAATATGCCTGGTTTGATCTCCCCTCCTGCTCCTGAGATCACTATATCTTCGTGAATGTCGGTCTGTGGGAGCTTTATTTCCCGAATGATTTCGCACCGTGGTGGTATGACTAATGACCCATTTGTAGGGCCACTAAAAATTGGTATTTGCACCGAGTTACCTGCATTATTTAGAGAGAGAGTCCACGTATCATAATCGATGACGGCCTTAAATTTTCTTAGAAAATCCAGACCAAGAATTGCGTCGGCTTCAATAGCGAAATCATCATCCACTATTTGGAATACGTGCTCGACTATAAATTCTTCGTTTAGGTGCAACTTTGCATAGGTTGCTCCTATCGATTTCTTCTTTGTGTCCGTTATGCCCTGTATCATACAGGTGTTTTTAGGGTATATGAGCTGGTCGCTGTCAATTTTTTCTTTTCGAAATATAGATATATCTGCCCCGGTATCCACGATGAACGTGCATACCGTGCCACACATATCCACATATGCCTTGACAACATTTGACAGTGATAAGTTCAATTGGAACACCCTGTGTTCTGTTGTGTCGCCCCCAACCTTACTGCTTCCGCTGTGGGCTGGGGGTCTTGGGCTTCCCCCGACTCGCAGTAATTCACCCTTCCATTGTTAGGCCCTCTATTGTTTTGGTTATTCCTCTGGTTGCCTACTTGATTGTTACTGTTGTTGTTAGTATTATTATTGTTATTACTATTATTAAATCGATTGTTAGTATTGTTTGTATTCCAACGATTCTGTCTCCATTGACTGTTTTGTTGATATCGTCCGTTGCTTCTGTTATTGTTCCTATTCCAGTTATTATTTCTGCCTTGATAGTAGTTTCTTTGCAAACCTCTTCCTTGCCATGCATTATAGTGCAGGACTTTGCTTGTTTGCGGTTCGTCCACTGTCATTGCCTTCGTAGTAGCCTCCGAAACCGTCGAGAAGTTTCCTGCTCTTACTATTAGGGATGTCTCCGGATTTGAGAGATTTTTGGCAAACGTTTGTACCGCAGCTTTTTCTGCTAGCTTTTCAGCTGCCTCCCCTGTTGCGATTTCCTCGTAGATATATGCTCTGGTTAACTGTCTTGTCAGGTTTTCTATTTGGTTTGAATATTCTTCCAGCTTTCTTGTTCCTTGGCGGCAATTTTTCAACTGCACTAAGATTGCTTCTGATGATATCTTTGGCGTAAATTTTTGTATTAATTTTGCCTTTAGGCTTACGGAGTTCATTTCCTCCGTTATCACGTATCTGTCCTTTCCAGATACTCGTGTTTTAATGAACTTAATGATTGTCCCTTTTTGCTCAGCTGGAGTTAACTCATCTAGTAACTCCAGTGACGCGATGAACGCTTCCGTTTCATCATAGTTTCCATCGTATGGCTTTAGTAAAGCCGTTGCTGTTTTTATGTCGAACATTGTTGTGTAGCTTAGCTGATTGTCTATTATATCCAGAATTGAGTCAGCTATTTGTTTTATACGGCGGTAACTTTCCCTAAATTCTATGATTGTTTCAGCATCTGCTGGAGTTGTTACTATTTTTACTGTTTTGTTTAGCGCGTTCTTGACTGTTTCTTTCTTAACTTGGAGTGTTTTACTTGTATACTGCCTATTCTTACTTTTATTAAAATTTGCTAAAATTCTTTTTAACTCTTCCTCTATCTCATTTAATTCGTCCATTCGAACTTTATTGTGTACCTACTAGTTTTTCCATGGATCATCAATCCTATACTGACCAAAAGTGCGACTAATGTTAGTATCAGATCCCGTATTATAACAAAAAATTATATATATATATTATATACCAGGTGTATGCATAAGTCTTTTCCGGTTTAACTAAGAGGTGGCGCCAGCGAAAAGTAGGCAGCGTATTGGAAGTTGGAAGTTGGCCCGACGAAAATGGCTCGACGAATGGTTTGCCGCAAAAGACAAGCAGTTTTTCTGGCATGGTATCCATAAATTACCCGAAAGATGGACGGCATGTGTAGAAGCCGATGGCAACTATTTTGAATAAAAAAAGTTAATTTCCCTTGAAAATAACGTCTTTTCTGTAACCAAAAAAAACCGGCAAAAACTTATGCATACACCTGGTATATATATATATACATATATATATATACATATATATATATATATTTTTTTTTTTTTTTTGAACTTCTTTTTTGATACAAAGTGGTAGATAGCTAATAATGATAAAATTATTACAGAAATTGCTCCTAGCCTAAGCATAAAATATATAATTTGTTCATTAAGCTGCTTCACAGCTAAACCAGCCGTTTGCTGAAGATAAGAGTCCGTGTACATTGTAAATATGTATGTATATCTAGATTGTTTGTGCTTTACAATATATATATATATTTTTTTTCTCTTTTTAGTTGTGTTTAGCTATATTATTTTTTTTTAAAAACAACAGTTTAGAGTGCTGCGTTACTTTAAACCTTCAAGACCGCTGGCTCGCTGAGGTATATCTTTTTCAAACTTTTCTTGTGTTCCTTATACATCAAGTAAATGAATTCCAAGAGTTTTACGATCGCGATAATTAATAAGAGGATTATTATTTGCCTATTCTCTATCTGAACTGCGTTTTCTATTATCAGGTTGTTTACAATTTCTCCATTATTGTCCGCATTTTTTGATTGCGTTTTACGCATTGTTTTACAAATGCTTTTGTTATAATTATCTACTTATTTTTATTATTTCTAAATATTTTACTTATTGATCCTATGGGACTCAGCTTATTCGGTATGACAATTGTAATCTAACATTATTTTTGTATTATTAATATACTATTTACTTTAATACATTGTTACTATTACTATGCTTTTTTCTTTTTATTTTATTAAGTTGCGCCTTCGTTTCCGCTGCCAGTTGTAGGTAATTCTGTTGTTCTACTTCTGATGTAGCTAGACTGGCCCTAAGCTTGAAGTATTGAAGGTTCCTTGCTGCTTTCTTCCTCCTGCCTCCACGTTTTGGTTTGTTGTTCTGCGTTGAGCTGCCTTCCTTCTTTGCTCCGCGTGCTCTATACTCTTCTATCGTCAATTTTTTGGGTCCCGGGGTGTATTCGGGGATTTCGCTGTCTCCGTTTGTCGACCTTGGCTCTGGGATGTAAGGTTGTACGACTACGCCCGCTGGATACAATGTGAGGTTGCTGATATTTCTTTCCACCTGTTTTTCCAGCTTCCTGAAGATGTTCTCGAAAGCCTTGTCCAAATCGCTCATGCCTCTGGGTCTTTTCTTCCGTCTTGGATGTCTTCTGCCTGCTTTTGTTCTTTCTGTCTCTAGATCACGGTCGCCATGTAGTATGCTCTCTCCGTAGCGGGAATGGATGGAGACCCTGCTCGTAGTATATTCCAAATTTTTAGGGGCAGCTCTTTAGAGCTCCAACCTACTGCTTTGCAGAAGCTGCTCGGAGAGCAGTTACTTCTGTTTTCCAGCTAAATTATTTGGCAGCTTAAGTAAGCACGGCCAATAGGGGTTTGTTTTGGGCAGCTTGTAAAGCACGGTCCCGTACGGAAAGACGTTCTGAATATCAATCCTGATTATTTGTTCGATACCCAGCTTATTTATACAAAGTCTTTAACCACTACATCTGTATATATATAAATCTACTGTACGTGTGTTGTCATTGAACTCCTCCTAAACGGCTGGACCGATTTGAATGAATTTTTTTGTATGCGTTTGGGTCTCGCCCTGGATGGTTTAGATTCAGAAAAAATTAAGAAAATTGCGCGGAAAATTGGAAAATTTCAGAAAACTGTTAACGAGCTCAGTCGATTCGGTAGACCGTTGGACTTTTAATCCAACGGTTCGGGGTTCAAATCCTGCTCGGGCAGAATCACTTTTTTTCATTTTTTACACCGTGGGGGTGTACGTGGGAGTAGATGAAGGAGGAGTTGAGGGGGTTTCCGTGGGAGTAGATGAAGGAGGATTTGAGGGCAGGACAACGTCTGTCGGGTCAGCTAGTACATTATAATTCTTATACTAATGCCTACTACTAATTTATTGATTAACCCTAAATATTGCTTAGATCGCTATTTACTGCCCTTAGCATCTGACGATTGGAAAGCTGCGTGGTCAGCAAACTCGGCGTGGTTTGTTGCCCGGCCGCGCGCACGCCCGGTGGGGCCCGGTGCGTCTCATATGACCCCTAACTGGGTCGCGCGAATAATTTGCGCAGCTTTGCGTCTTTTTTATGATTCACCATCGAGGCGCCTGGAAGCAGGGGTGATGACCGCTTGTTTACGAAATTTGACTCCCGTTCAGAACTTTGTTTATGAGTTCGCGGGAGTGAGATTCTAAGCTGGTCACATGTTAAATGCATCACAACTAGCAACACCTAGCAACATTGCGATTGGCATTAAGTTGCACTTAATTGTTTCGCAATTTCGTGTCTAGTCACATTTATTGAATCAAATCGCCAACCCACTGTTATGGCTGGCTGCGAAATATTTCGTATTAGACAGGGATCGAAGATGTATGAGCCGTTCCACAATGGGTGCAAAAAATCGGCGCAGTTGCACCGGATTCATTTTGGTTTCGAACATGCACACAAATAGGATCGTGCGTGCAAACACATTTTTGAGAGACTATTTTGCGAGTTTATGGGTCTTTCGAAAATCATTGCGGAGCGAAAGAGCCGATTTTGGGATACGAATTTAGGAGAAAGAGCTCTCAAGTGAAGCCAAATCGGTTAAACCATACCAGCGTTGGTTTAACGAGCAACTCTGCACCGGTGCAACTTTTTGCACCGAGTGCAACCTTATCAATACCCTTCGCTTCTTATCTCTACCTGCTGCCTTGAGACTATATTCTTTAACCCAACATTTTCTCTTGGCACGCGAACCAAATAAAGAACACTTGATGCTGATATCGCAGCACTCTGAGTTAAATGTTTTTTAGTGGAGTGCATATACAAAGATAAATTAATTAATCCCATCGATGAAAAGTATGTGTACTTCAGGCCTGGGCATTTTTATTTCAAATAAAATAAGAAATAATTATTACAAATGAAATGAAATTAAATGCATTTTATATGAAATAATTAATTTAAATTAGGAAATTATTTCAATTAAATTTTATGACGAATTCGATATTTGAAATAAGATCGGAAATAATCATTATTTAGTGAGAGTTGAAATAATTATTTTATTATTTTAAATAAAATGCTTATTTTAAATAATCGCATTGTAAACTCAAACCACAGATAAATAATACAGATGCCCAGTCGAATAGGGCAGAAATTTCCAAAGTTGCCGAATTGTCTTTTGCTTGGGCACATGCATATAGCGACATTTTAGCTCTCAGGAAACCAACGATTTGCACCATATATTGCGAAGAATAGGGAGAGAAATAATAACGCAACATTTTGCAACCTGAGCCATCATTTGGTCGAGGGCCCCAACATCAAAGCAGCGGGCAGTTTTTAGAAAAAGTGAGCGAAGCAACATTTTACCATCTCTTCATTCTCAGTCCTGTGATTGTGCGCTTGCCGGTGAAAACGAGATTTATTTGTGTGCGCGCTTACGTCCTGTATGTAGGACGGAGACAGAGTCCTTTGCTTTCGCTTGCTCTTATCATTCCTAGTCCCAGGCATCGCCAGGACCAGAGCGCGAACCGCGAAGGCACTTCAACTCCTAGCACTCGTTCGGTGCGTCTCGCCGACATTCGGAGAGCCCGAATATATGCTTCGGTTTGGGGGCTCGTCTGCACTGCACATCTCCGTCCCCCCAGACCAGACAAATTCCATGAAAAAAAAAAAAATGTGGCAGTCGTGGGACTGGCCGACAGAAGCTACGCTTCAACTTCTTACGTAACAGTTTAAAAAAAAGAATTTCTTTTGAATATAAGAGAGAGAAAAAATAAACAGAAAAAAATAATAATTTTTGGAATGTATGGATAATATAAAATGACAAAAATACAGTTATAAGAAAAGAAAAATGAAAATCATTTTTTTATTGATAAAATTATATTTTTGCAACAGTCACCACTCACTAGATCCTCTAATTCTTTTAAATCACTTTCCATATTTATTTTTACAAATCACTGCTCAAAAAAATAGAATCCCACGCACACAGCAGGCAAAGACTATGGAAACTTCGTTACAAAGACTGTTCACTCCTGCAATTTAGATTTTCAGTTTTTGTGACCTTGGTACCGTTATTCCTCCCAACCCCACGATTTTGCTAGAGGATGATACACTGCTTAAGCACTTTGGTCGAAGAGAGAAGAAAAATTCAGAGGCGGGGCTTGGAATCTGAAGAAATCGGTACAGTGTTACAGGGTGTCAGGATTTGCAGAGGAAATATGAAAATCCAACCAAAAGAAGCACCCTGTCAAACCGATCGCAAGAGCGCCTCACCATACAAGCGCATTTGCTTCCTGTACTGAGCAGGAGCGCCTAAGAAATCCTATGGTGAAAAAACGTAAACAACCGAATCCGTGTACCCCTTCAATGTGTGGGTCCGGCAGTTTCGTTTTGCCTGTTCCTATTCGAAAAGCACGGGCGCCCTCGCACCAACACAGTCTCACAAAATGCAATGCTTGAGCAGGAGCGCTCCGTAATAGGTGAACTCTCGCTTCATGGTGTTTGCCGAACTTCTCCCTATTGCCGTCCTTGTTCATTATTAGGCGATTTAAATGGGGATTCGGACTTGGAACAAACACGGCGAATTTTTCTTTTCGACTAATGGGCATTTTGTTGTTGTAATTTTCTGAAAATTGTCCATGGTGGGGGTAAATTGCGTCGCAGAATTAGAGTGAACATTCTTTGTAACAAGGTTCATTATTTTTTGCAGCAGGCGACCGTTTCTCTCTCTCTATCTCTCTGGCGAGGAGGCATGCGCCTAACGTTGCATGTCTACTTACCAGTCGCGGGCCGCAAGGAGGGGGAATCTAACGCTTACGTCTTCGATTTTCTAGGTTGAGTCCCAGCCCGCGAAACCCCCGATAAAAAGCGTAGCTTCAACAAAGAGGGGGAAAAGGATTAAACTCAGCTGAGAATTGTTTGTGAACTAGCTGCGCGCATCGAATTTATCTGTGGGGTGCTGAGATTGCCTGCATGAATGAAAATTTCTAACAGGTCAACACCAAATTTGCAGCCAAATAAATCATTTCTACATTTATTTTTCCGCAGATTACGAAATCGAATAAAAACAAAAAAGTTAGGGGTATAATGAACGCGTAAATTAAATAAGTTTGACCAAAATAGAAAATGTGTTAGTTTCCCTTGGATTAATATATTTTTAAAAAACCGTGATTAAGTGACTTCATGGACAACTTTTTCAATTTTCTACTATGGTATTATTTTAATGCCTCATATTAAGAAACATTCAAAGGGCAAAAAGTAGAAAATTTATCCCTCTCTAATTAATTAAATTTTGTAAAAAGGGTGACTAAAAAATTCTTTCAGAAGTTTTCTGAGATATTATTCTAAACCTACATAAGCTTAAATACTACGTATATATACTCGTATACCCTACAATTTGCACCTTCCTTCATTCATATATCTGCATATGTAATTTCTTGATTGAGAGATCACGAGTGAGCATTGTTGCGGAAATGGGCTTTGCAAACTTTAATTCGCAACATTCATTTGCTGCGCAACATTACTTGGCTAGAGAGCCGAAAACTTGGCTAGCGAAAATGTTGCATTGGTTCCACTTTTCAATGCAGTGGCTGGGCATCTGTATTATTTATCTGTGCTCAAACCAAATACAATTTGCCTGAAAAGTGTTTGCAATTGGATGGGCATGGGCATTTTATTTAAAATAATTATTTCAACTCTCACTAAACAATGATTATTTCCGATCTTATTTCAAATATCGAATTCGTCATAAAATTTAATTGAAATAATTTCCTAATTTAAATTAATTATTTCATATAAAATGCATTTCATTTCATTTCATTTGTAATAATTATTTCTTATTTTATATGAAATAAAAATGCCCAGGCCTGAAGTACACATACTTTTCCTCGATGGGATTAATTAATTTATCTTTGTATATGCACTCCACTAAAAAACAGTTAACTCAGAGTGCTGCGATATCAGCATCAAGTGTTCTTTATTTGGGTCGCGTGCCAAGAGAAAATGTTGGGTTAAAGAATATAGTCTCAAGGCAGCAGGTAGAGATAAGAAGCGAAGGGTATTGATAAGGTTGCACTCGGTGCAAAAAGTTGCGCCGGTGCAGAGTTGCTCGTTAAACCACCCCTGGTATGGTTTAACCGATTTGGCTTCACTTGAGAGCTCTTTCTCCTAAATTCAGGTAAAGTCTCCCAAAATCGGCTCTTTCGCTCCGCAACGATTTTCGAAAGACCCATACACTCGCAAAATCGTCTCTCAAAAATGTGTTTGCACGCACGATCCTATTTGTGTGCATGTTCGAAACCAAAGTGAATCCAGTGCAATTGCGCCGATTTTTTGCACCCAGTGTGGAACGGCCCTATGGGTATGAACGTGGCGTGGCGGCGACATATCTCTTCCTCCTCTCTCGAGTTTTAGCCGTCCGTCAGCTGTTGTTCTGCGCAAGGGGCTTGTGGGACTGCTCTAACGCTAACGTGAGGCGTGAGGGAGTTGAATTTTTCTAGGAATCCTCTGAGTTGCGTGATCTGCTCAATCAATGAATGAAATCTTCAAGGGAAAAAGGCACACGGGCAGATTCATGAGGTTTGAATTATCTAATGCAATTCCGATTTTGTGTTTTTTAGGTGTTTTTCATTGACTTAAAAAATTCTTTTAAAACAATAGTTTGTATTTTTTTTTTTTAATTTCAATCTACTAAAGATACATTTTGGATTGATTAAAAGGGATTAGTTAAATTTATTACTTGTTTACAAGCTTGAACTACAGAAATCCTCAAGGAGTACAAAATATAAAGTAGATATTAAAAACTAAAATTGTATAAAAAGCTGTCAATTTCGCATTGTTGATTGACGCCTACAATTTGCCTCCACTTGATCCATCAAGTGTAAGGGCCGGTGAATCGCGATCGAAATTCGTTTTTAAATAATTCTTTAAAACAATGAAAATCACCTAAAACAAAAAATTTCAGTTTCACTAGATAGTTCAAATCTCATGAATCAGTGTTCTTTTTTCATTGAGCAGAGCACGCAACTCAGAGGATTCCTAGAAATATTCAACTCCCTCACGCTTCACGTTAGGGCAGTCCGACAAGCCCCTTGCGCAGAACAACAGAAAATTGAAAAAGAGGCAGAAAAGCTGAGAAAAATTGTTGCATTGGTTCAGTAGCTTCGAACACACGATTGACGCAACAAAAGCCCTGAAACATTAGAGAAGATATCAGATGCGTTTCAGAAAGTTCATTCACTGAGCTTCAAGAAGTTGTGCCGTGCCTTGATGGGCCGCTTCACATCTAGTTATTCGTTATCTCTGGTATAGGGTTGATCCGATCCATTGAATTAAGGCAAAAATTTACCTATGTCAACATATTGCATGTAATGCATCACCTTGCTAAAGAAGCAAAACCTTCACAGTGAACTTATAATCAGGATTACAATTCCAAACATTCAGAAAATCTAAAAAACAGGTTTGAGGAAAACAAAATAAACGTCACTTTCACAATCGGCAGATCTTTACTCTGTTTAGCATCTATGGATTGATGCTAAAAAGGCACATTCTGTAGTAAAACCGAAAAATTCTCAGCAATTATGGAACATACGTAGTTCAGTCAGCGTGGAAGCCTGTTACAGTAAACAGATGCCGTAAATTAATTGAATCCATACCTCGAAAGTGCTACGTTGTTCAAATTAATGGCTAGTGGCCACAATATTGTATACTAACGTATTATGAAATAATCATATTGAAAATTTTTGTTTTACTCCCTTTTTCTTCATTTCTCAAAATTTTTACAAATACTGATATATTAATGAAGTCTTTTGTAAGCATACATTATGTACATATGTATATACAGACATAATTTCAGCCGTATTCATAAAAACTTAAAAGTGGCTTATAAAGGGTTTACAAAGAAAATGCCTAAAATGTTATTCATAAACATCCAATATCGTTAAAACACTCTTACAACAGCTGAGAGAATTGAGAGAATTTACAGAAAGCTCACACCTATTTTAATCAATCAATTCAAAAAATCCAGGATTTTGACACATTATTTCAATTTAAGATCGCTATAACCAAAGACCATATAAACTATATAAACTATATAAACTATATGGTCTTTGCTATAATCTACTTTAATCCTATTTTAGTTGCAGAGGGTTCACAGCGAAGTTATGAATAATGCATTTAAAACGCCCATTAGTCTTAAAGAGGGTTTTTAGTATTGAATGCTTAAAACCAAACTTTAAGATATTTTTACGAATACGGCTGTATGTATGTACTATATACATATGTAAATGAAGAAGTATTATCTATATAAATAGGTAAAGACAAAACAGTTCGGAACCATTTTCTCCTCTGTTTGTCCACCGATTTTCTTCCTTTTTTTTTTGTTTGGTAGCTATTGATGAGCTTTATTGTTATCAATAAAAAAATTTTGGAAACAGAGCGTTGTTAATTATTTAAAAATAAGATAAATTACTTATGTTTACGTTCATACTGCTAATTTCAAACACATAGTACGCTGTGTACAATATTCATTGTTTACGTTCATACTGCTAATTTCAAACACATAGTAACCCCAGCAAAATGTCAAATAAAAATAAAGTGACATAATAAGTGCTTTGACATAAATCGATTTTCAAATGTACATTTTCCTTAAATTTTCAATAATGATTATGTATGGTCGAATTTCGACCACTGGGGCGCGATCACTAGTTTATTTAAATTATCAGAGGAAAATGTTATGTTTTTTAAATCTTTAGAATTAAATAGGGGAGATTGGGGTATTGTGAGCCATGGGGAATTGTGAGCCACGTCAATATTTCCCAAAATTGGAAAGTCTGACTCATGGAAATGGTTGTCGTCGTCTTGTCTTTGACCAAACTCATTTTCTATTAGCAATAGATGCTTTCACACGTACTCGTTCGTTCCGTGCGATAACCACTTGGAAAATTTTCTCAAAATATTTATTCCGAGCGTTTGTGTTTGCATTGTTCTGACAACGATTTTCGCAGAATCGATTCAGGTAAATATATTCATAATTATTGTATGGCATCGATATTTCAACTTTTAAAAGAAATTTCGCATAAACATGCAATGAGCGAATCATACACGGCCCTCTTATCAACCAGAACGTTTGGGGAATTGTGAGCCACTTTTTTTGGGGAATTGTGAGCCACAACATTTTTGGCATTTTTCAAGCCAATATCGCATTTTTAGCATTTTTAGATGAAAATGTTGACTTCTGCATACTTTGTATGGAGGATATGACGAAGAAATTGAACCGGAACAATTCCATTCGCTGCGATTTATGCGATCGAGCTGTTCATTTGAAATGCGTCAGTACTGGAGCCTATTTCACATGCCCGAATTGCGAATCCGAATAATTTCAATATCTTCTTTTTTATATTTTTTCTAACTAATTCTTATGTAATTTCCAACCATACAATAAACATTTTACAACGATATTTTTGATTTTCGACTTAATTTAGACGGTGGCTCACAATTACCCAACATTTTTAAAAATCTCAAAAACGTATGTTTTTTGCCAACGCTCAGATTTTTCCAGCAGATAATAATTTCAAGAAATTGCTCAAGCTAAAAGTTAGGGTTTCCTTCCTAGTAACATAAACCATTTTGAAATTTTAAAAAATTTTGATTTTTGTGGCAGTTATCGAGCTTTGAAAAAGTGTGGCTCACAATACCCCAATCTCCCTTACATATAAATATGTATAATAAAGATTTATAACGGAACAATGTGTTTTCGTTTTGGAAGGAAGTGGTTAGAGGATGTGCATAAGACACCTCTTCAGAATCTTCGTTTGAGGAGGAGGATGAGTCAAAAATGTCTATTACCTAAGAAATAGTAATGTTCATAATTTTCCTTTAAATAAGATGCTGAAGAAATGTCTTGTGCGTATCTCCAAAAACTTCTTTCGTAAACGAAAATACTTTCGAAAGTTTTCAAGCTGCCAATATCTCCGAACAAAACTTGTGTTCTGAACCTTTTTTTTGTGCTGTTCTTATTCTACTCCGGTTAGCGTGCACAAAAGAACGAAGTTAGATCTTCGTAGCCACATTTGGTATTATATGCAACAATTGTTGAAATTTATGACGCTACAGCCGTATGTTTAAAAGTTAAGCGCTGAAAATTTTTGTTTTTAAATTTTTTAGCATCCTTTTTCTTCCTCTTCTTCAGTTAATATTATTGGACTTTTTTAAATTTTCTTTTCAAATATTGCAGTATATGTTCTCCCACGATAAGGATAAGTGGTAAATATCTGCATAATATTGTCTGTGGTTACCTTAGACGCTCGATTAAAATGTAATAAAAATGCATTATATGATTTACGACGATAACATCACCCACAATTCTGATAAACATAATAAATAACGTAAGCAATTACAGAGCGTAGTAATATGAGCCTAGCCAATATGTTTACATTAAGTAATTTGAATATTAAAAACTTATTGTTATTTGCAAAATACATATATTTAAACATTAAACAAAAACTCAACAAAACTTTAAATGTTTTTACCACCCTCAAAGCTATATATGTAAGTACGAGGAAATTTTTATATTATATATTGCACGTACATTACCCGAACATATAAACACATACACAAACATTTAAATATATTTATTTATATATATGTATATATATATAAAAAAAGTTACACCACCGATTTATATAAATAGCCTTCAAATAATATACATATTTATGACAACCAATATTTGTAGAACGAATAAAATATAGGCACATATGTAAGTAAAAATAAGTTATATATAAGAAAAGCTTGCCATTTAATTATAGTTTCATTTAGATAATGCATTCGGCCAAGAATGAACAACTGTTAAGATACTTGTACAGCGAATAAAAACTTAATTTGATTTAATTGCAAGTGAAATAGTTGAATAGTGTCGAGCATGCAAGGAGCTGCCATTTGCTGAATGCATTACGTTAATTATACAGAAAACAATTCTTTGGGGAAATGAGAGAAAGGCCTAAATAAAAACTTCAAGTAACACCATATATTCAGTAAACTACATCTAAAGGTGTATGTATTAACACTGTCGACAAATAAATGTATTTATGTTGTAAGGAAACCAAAAATGAAAGCGCCGGTTCTGGAGTTAGAGTAATATATAGTCTTGAACTTACCAACTCCTGGATATGGCTGCATTCCTGGATATGCTGCGTGCTGCAAGGCGGCTTCACCATTTGGAAGTCCTTGGGCTGGGATTGATAAGTGCAAAGCGTCTGAAAGTGTTTAACGGAAAAACATTCTTAGCATAATATTTGTTTAAGTAAAATATTTTGAAGAACTTACGCCCTGGATACGTCTGAGGAATTCCATTTGTGTAGACTCCTTCAGAGCCTGCTGGTTGGCCATTTGGTGTTTGCGCGGCCATGTTAAATGTTGGCATTGTAGGTGAGGGAAGTGAAGGAATTGCCCCGTTCACTGGCTGGGCCGATCCATTTAAAGCGTGAGGTATTTGTGTTGCTAATGCTGCCATAGGATTTATATAGGTTCCTTGAGCAGTTGCTGCTGCCATTAGTGCAGCTTGCTGTTGCTAAAATGTAAATTAAGTCTTAAAACCTGTTTTCTTATTAGAAGTGAATTTTGGTTTATATTTCTCAACCAATAGGTACATAGATGTAAAGAATGTAAAATTAAGCCTAAAATTATTTTGTTCGAAAAAGCAACGTAGGTCGAAAACGTTGAATGGGCTATGCGATCCTTTGTATCTCAGCAGGACAATCATAATAGCTAGGGGGCTGGTGGCAATTTAGGTATATGATTCCATCGTTGTTGATACCAAGACGTAATGTAGTCTGGACCTATGTTAACTCGAAAAAATAAGTGTCGAGCTCAGGTAGCTCTGATTTTTTTACAAACTTTTATTTAACTTGCAATGTATGTTTGTTCGGGTGGAATCTTGCTACTCAATTTTGAAGCAGATATCTTCAACCGATTGAGCTGAAATTTTGTTTACACGTTTAGTTTGGATGACAATACACGATAAGCCGTGTGACGTCATTCTAAATCCAATATGGCGGACGGCCCAAGATGGCGGACCATGTATTTTTGGTCGACCTTCTTAATATGGGTATCAAATGAAAGAGCTTGAAGAGTAGGAAACGATAAAATGAGTAACGCCATTTCTAAATCCGATATGGCGGACGTCACAAAATGGCGATTTATAATTTTCATAGTAACCCCTATGATATGGGTATCAAATGAAAGGGCTTGATGAGCGAAACACAATAGCTGTGTTTTTTTCACATTTGTTCCGGTTCTAGGTCTAACAGTAAGTTTTGCATTGAATTGAAATTTTAAAGACTGTCACGTATATAAAGATTTTAAAATTTGCGAAAGCGCATCAAATTAGCCATGACATTTACACATACAACCTTCAAACCCTTAACCAGATAAATTTTTGGGTTGCTATTTGACGTAAAATGGGTATAAAATCCAGGCAACTTGATTTTATTTTTGCCAAGCCAAAATTTTTTGATATGTATAACTACTCATCAATTTCAATTCAATGCAAAACTTACTGTTAGACCTAGAACCGGAACAAATGTGAAAAAAACACAGCTAATAAGTGAGGTGACGTCATTTGAAATCCAATATGGCGGACGTCTAATATAATAACGCATAAGTTCAAAAGAAGAGTTTCAAGATGCTAATGCACGATTCAGCTTCAAACGGTACCACGCACTAATTACTCAGCGTCATGCTAACGCCTTTTTGAAATTTCAATTTGACGTTCTTTTTTACTAATAAAGACATCGTTTTTTTAGTCTCAAAAGAAATTAATAGTAAAAAAACATTTTTAAAAACAATCTTTTGTTTAAATGCTCTAAAAAGAAGAAAATAAAATTTAAATTGAATCAAACCCATCAATTTATTACTTTACACAATTTATATGATATAAAAGCTTGTCGCGAAAATTTACTTATGTAGATAAACAATAATACAATAATTGAAGGGTTGTAAGTCTAAAGGATCTACATCTACATAAGTAAATTTCGCGACAAGCTTTTATATCATATAAATTGTGCAATGTAAAAAATTGATGGGTTTGATACAATTTAATTTTTATTTTCTTCTTTTTAGAGCATTTAAATAAAAAATTGTTTTTAAAAATGTTTTTTTACTATTAATTTTTTATAAATAATTTCGAAATTGTAAAAAAAAACTATCAAAAATTATATCATCGTTTCTGTCTATCAATTATATCCATTAAATACATTTTATAGATAGTGAAATTAAAGCTGGCAGAAGTCAGGATGGTGGGAGTTTTTATAAAAATAATTATTAAACTGTAAAAAAAATAATTAGTGCTATATCATTCCATCGTCTTTTCAACAATTATTTTTATGTTTTGTAAAGTATTTGTAAATATAAGAAAAAGGTGGCAGAAATCTACAACTCTGATTTTAGATGTAATATAAAAAACAAATGTGTAGATATTATTATTTTTTTTTTTAAGTGAAAACTTCTTTAGCGGCGTTGAGCACTTTTTTGGCATGGGTAAAAAATGTAAATTTCGCGTCAGGTCACGTGACCCTGATCGAAAAACCGTAAAACGGACAGGGCGCTTGCGCGAGTGTGTGTGTGTGTTTGTACACAGCCTGCTACGCGCACTACGGGAAAAGCTTTAATGATTTGCCAATGATTTTGAGTGGAGATTTCAACATAAACTTTGCAGACGATAAAAATCAACTATTAATTGAATTTTTAAATAATGAATTTGGTTTAACGATGTCAAATGATCGCAATCTTAGCACAACGAAATACAAAACTACTATTGATGCGGTCTTTATTAGACATCTAAATAGATTCGAATCAAAATTGTTCGTTTCTTACTTCAGCTACCATAAACCTATTGTATCAGTTTTAGAGATTGACGATGATTATGGATGAAAGTTGATTTTTCAGAGAGATAAACTTTTTAATGTAAATTAATTGTAATAGTTCTGAAGTGTTAAATTTTTTATGTAATATAAATTGTCATGTTTGTGTACGATAGCGAAATAAATGAATATTGTATTTTACCACATAAATGATAGTACTTTTATACTGATAAATAAAGCAATTCGTGCGAAATTATTCCCTAACCATTCCAAAATATTCAAAAATGCACAACGTTAATGTTCAAGTTTTCACTTCTGCCGGCACTCCCGGAGTACCACCCATTGTTTTTTTAATGTATTATTTTAAAAAAAATTATTGTCATTTATACCGGAAGTATAATATCATTGAATTTTAATGAACATTTTTTACGAATTTCTAATATTTTAACACATTTATTAAATGTCTCTGTGTTAAATAAAATAATTCGTTCAACTTTGCTGGTACTGCAAATGGCGCACTTTAATTTTTCCATTTTTCACGAAAAAGACAATAAGAATAAGCTATTAAAATTTTGCAACACTGACATGCACGTCTAATCGCATAGATGCTCCAAACTGTATTTATTATTTATTCGTTCTGGCATGCTTCCATAGCATCGCTCTATCATTTGTTTAATTTCGGGGTTATTTTCCCACACTTCTGTAATAAATATTTTGTTTTAAGATCCTTGGCGCAGGATCAAACAAATAAACAAATCCCGAATAATGATGAATTTTGAGTTTTTTCGGCCGATTTATACAGTACCAAAAACTCACTAAAAACGGCCTTAAAGGACAGGTCGAAAATCACCCCGAAAAAGGGGTAAAGGGTGTAAGGTGTTGTAATTGCGCTCACATTATGTTGGCGCCGCCACTAAGAATACGATAAAATGATTTTGTTTGGAAAACCCCGCATTTTTATTAAGCTACGAGACTAATTCGATGAACAGGGACTGTATATTTCTCTCTTTCTCTCTGTGACTATAGTAAAATACTTCTGCCTTCGAAAAGACAGTATCGAATATTTCTGCCTTTTTCATTTTTATGCTTCTCCTAACTAATAGAAATATTTGACTTAAAGGCAGAAACGATGTAATATTTTTTTTTTATTTCTTTTCAACATTTTTTCAACAATACAGATTATTAATGTAACATCATCATAGTGGCAGAAGTAATTTTTTTTATCTCTTATAATATAATTTCAATAATTATTCTAATCTGCCTGCCGATGAAGTAATTTATTAAATGCTTTTCTTTACTTCACACTTTTGGGTCAAAACTTTGGACGTTAATTTGACTGCCTTTCCTTCAATGAAAATGAATGAAATTTTGCAGACATACGTATTTCCCGAGATAATTCACGAATATGGAATAATATCAGACTAAAAATAAAAAAATAAAAAAATTACTTCACACTTTTGGGTCAAAACTTTGGACGTTAATTTGATTGCCTTTCCTTCAATGAAAATGAATGAAATTTTGCAGACATACGTATTTCCCGAGATAATTCACGAATATGCAATAATATCAGACTAAAAAGTAAAAAATAAAAAAAAATTGAAAAAAAAAATTTTTAGGAAACGCTTTTCTTTACCTTATTGTGAATCAAATTAAACAAAAATCAACTAAAAAGTAAAAAAATAATAAAAAATAAAACAAACTTTAACAAACTTAAACAAACTTAAACAAAATTTTAAAAAAAACTGTTACAAACAAATTTTTAAAAAATCGTGAAAATCTCACACATTCGTTAAAGAAAAGCGTGGGGCGCTCATTTCGAATGTAATTATAATTCTTTATCCGTTTTTTTTAACGGATCCGTTAATCCGTTTTTTTTAACGGATAAAGAATTATAATTACATTCGAAATGAGCGCCCCACGCTTTTCTTTAACGAATGTGTGAGATTTTCTCGATTTTTTAAAAATTTGTTTGTAACAGTTTTTTTTAAAATTTTGTTTAAGTTTGTTTAAGTTTGTTTTATTTTTTATTATTTTTTTACTTTTTAGTTGATTTTTGTTTAATCTGATTCACAATAAGGTAAAGAAAAGCGTTTCCTAAAAAATTTTTTTTTTCAATTTTTTTTTGTTATATATCATAATAATTAGAAAAAAAATTAATTACTCTAAAACACAGCAGGAAAAACTTCTGCCACTAGCATTAATATTTTTTTTTATATTAAATACCATTTATTAAGACTATCGACAGAAGCGATAATATCGTTTAGGACACTTATTGTTATTAACATTTTTTGCAAGTTCCTAATTGATATTGCAGCAATTAATGAATGGCAGAAATTGTTTAAAATGATTATTTTACATAGTACTCTAATATTATCAACCTCTGCCAGACGATGAAATCATATAAAAATTACTGCCACCAGCTCCCTAGCTACAACAACAGTTTTCTTTAATGGTAATAATTGGAGTATCTTTCGGTTTTGCGCAATTTCATATTTACTATTACCTGTATTAAATTTAAAAAGAATCGAAAGTTGGTTTGTTTGTTTTTTGCTCAATTATGCCTAAACGCTGGATGCGATAATTTGTATTTTTTAATTCAAATAGCTTTATGTTCCAATTTAACAGGCTACTTTTTATTTGCAGGCTTTAGCTGGCGGCTATATATGTATGTAGCAATTGTAAATTTCAAGGGATTTCCACAAAAACTGGAATTCAGATTGAGAATCCACTTTCGAATTCTTTTGAAAATTAAAAAATTGAAGATAGTGGATCCCATATGGCGACCAAGAATTGTCGAAATTCAATGAATTTTTGTGAAAATTAGTACTAAAGGCGTGTGGCAAGTCAGCTTTTCAAAAGCAAATTTGTATGGCAGATTTCTTTTCACCTTCTTGATTGATTTTCTTAGGTTTGTGTCTTACAAAAAGCCAGGTCGGAAATATGCTTTTCATGTGAACTATATCATTTGTGAAATGAAAGGGATACGAGGAGTGAGGAATAAGAAACAATATTGGTGGTAAGCTATGTTAAATCATTAAAATAACAATATGGTACAGATTCCTAAAAATGTAGGAATTTTGTTTCATTAAAACTCATAAAAATGATTTTCCTTACTCTTCTTGAGATAACTACTGTATTTTTAAATACATACATATACCTTTAAATATATAAAAATTATAAAAATAAAATGCAGGGAGCCCATGTCCAGATCTCAACGAAAAGTAAATGAAAAGCAAACATCATTAATTGGCAAACCTACAATTCCGAAAAATGTCGAAAAAGAAAAGAATTCGAAATGCTGAATTGGCACACTGCCTTAGAGTATTTTGAAGCCACTAATTTCGAATCTACCAAAATTTGATAAATCAAAATTCCGAAAACAGTGCATGCTAACAATTTGTACAAATTTGAGGGATTTTAATGCAAATTAGTGTAAAAGTAAAGCCCTATTCACACTATCCATCAAGATTAAGACAATCAGTCGTCTGGCAACCGTCCGACAATTTTTATTTGTTCACATTTTCACGTAAGGTAATGTGATGTGTCGGTTCCGTATAGTGTGAATTACACCATTTAGAATAGAAAGAAAAATATTTTGATGTAATGCTGACTGTCGGTGGCCTGATGGATAGTGTGAATTGGCCTTAAATCAGTAACACAATTTTGAATCTAGTATCATAATTTGGAAATCCCAGATGGCACTTCTAATATGGCGACTTCAATTTTTCGAATTCAATAAATTCAAATGAAACTAAGTAATTAGGGTATTTTAAAGTCACTTTAATCTACTATCACCTACTATCACAGCTATTTGCTTGGTGCTACTATCAAGTCTGAAAATTCACAATGGCGGGTCCAATTTGACGACAGCGGTTTCGAAATTCAAGGGATCACGTATGTATATCAAAATTTTAAAATTTAAGAAATGTGCATCAAAGTGCTTTTATATTTACACATTATCAGCCATATTCATACAACAGCTGAGGAAATTGAGAGAATTTACAGAAAGCTCACACCTACTTTAATCAATTAATTCAAAAAATCCAGGACTTTGACACATTAGCTGTGTTTTTTTCACCCGGGTCAGGTTATAGTTCTGTGTCAAATGAAATAAACGATGCAGGTTATAAACCCAGAAAAAGATTTTTGTTTTTTAAGGTTGGTATGCTTGCCTTTAAGAAGTAACAAATAATTGAAATTTATGAAGAGTAATGCATGCAAACAAGTTTTATTTCACAAAAATAAAACAAAATTGCCGGAATTTACACCCACTTTGCGTCAAAAACTTAATCCAGAAATTTACCTGGTTAAAGGTTTGAGTTTTGGATAAGTAAAAATTACGACAATTTGATGCACTCTTCACAAATATACAAATCTCGATATAAACTACATATTTACGTGACGGCTTACTTATTGTTTTCCATTTTTTCGCTGTCACAACAAACTAAACGTTCACCAAGGGGCAATGCTACCAACAACGAAAAATGAAAGTGTGGGAACCCACTCTGCCGATTCTTGCACCATCTACGAAAACTGCAGTAAACTAAAAATCAATTATTCAACCATTTATTTTCCTCGCGGATGAGGAGACAAAAAAAGAGAAGAACAAGACTACCGACTAATACTATAGACACACATCTGGTATCGGTACCAGGTATTGATACTATCAAGTGAGCTATACTACGTGGTATAGGACCCCATGACACACATGCCTTCGTGGTATAGTTTGACATTGCCACACTGAAGTTTTAAAAAAATCACTAATGTGTTCCTTCCACACATCAATAAACCTCTCTGTCTCCGTATTCGAGAGTATTTTTCTTTTTCTGCTATATTTCGCGTTTTCCATTTTTTAAACATCAAATCGCAACTGTCACAAAAGTAATTATTTTACTTTCTACTGCAAAGCTATGGCGCTGATATCAGTAAAAATGTACATATACCAGGTTTGTGTACAGGGATACCAGCAAAAATTATCAAGTTTCAATACTAGGTTCGTTCGTGGTATACCACGAATTTTCGCTGGTATCTAGGTGGTATTGAGTGACACACATTTGGTATACTACGTGGTATACGAATACCAGGTACCGATACCAGATGTGTGTCTATAGTATTACAGACTTTCATTCAGTGTCAAGTTTCCGTTAAATAAAGACATATCCAAGATTTGAGTATTTTTATATGTAGTTTAAATCCCTACATAATTGGTGACCCCGCAATGGAAAACGAAAATGTGAACGGAGTTGCGCCTCCACAGCAGCCTTCCCAGCCGGCCGGTGCTCAACTTGAACCATCGCCGCCGCAGCAGGATGGCCCCCCTCATGTGGCCAACATCGAGCGAAGCGAGCTTCCGCCATTTTGGGCACATAAGGTGCAACTATGGTTCACCGCACAATTGAGGCGCAATTCCTAATTAAAAGGATAAGCGCAGATGCAACAAGATATAACGCCATCATCGCCCGTTTGGACCAGGACGCCCTTTCGGTCATCGAACACATTGTTCTGGCGCCGCCCCCACGAGACAAGTACTCAACCATCAAGGATGCCTTAATAAACCATTATTCTGTTTCGCAGGAACGACGTTTCAGAACTTTAATTTCTGGACTCGAGCTGGGGGACCGACGCCCCTCAGTGCTGTTGGCGGAGATGCAGCGTTTGGGGGGAAACTCGTTGGACGCCGCATTTATGCGGACCATTTGGATGGACCGTTTGCCTGAGCGTGTACAGGTTGCTCTCGCTGTAATCGATGACAAAGACAACGATGCCCTGGCAAAGCTGGCCGACAAAATCATCGACGTTCATCGAAATGCAGAGGGTGGACGCCTGATGCCAATTTCGCACGAGAGGAGCAATATCGAGGGACACATGCGTGACCTGAGCAGGCAACTCGAGCAGCTGACGTCAAGGTTAAGCAAGCTTGAGAGGAACATAACTCGTTCCCCAACACGCAGTCAACGCCGCAGCCCCAGCCCACCCACCCGAAATAGCAGCCGAACGAGCAACACCCCTACAGAGCTGATATGCTACTACCATCGCCGATTTGGAGAAAAAGCGAGTAAGTGCACAATTCCTTGTTCTTGGGGCCAAGGCCATGGGCAGGGAAACGAATAAGGCCACCCGTTATTTCGACTAATACGGGTGGCACAAAAATTCCCCACCGACTCTTTTTGTACGATCGCGAATCAGGCACCAGATACCTCGTCGACACGGGCGCGGACATTTCGGTGATTCCGGCTTCGCGGGCAGATAAAGCAAAGACTTTTAAGACATTATTATATGCCGCAAACGGTAGCAAAATTAAGACTTTTTGTGAACGTGTTTTGACACTCAATGTCGGGCTTCGTCGACCCATTCGTTGGTCGTTCTGTATCGCTGATGTCCCCTATGCAATATTGGGCGCAGATATCATCCACAAGTGCGGCCTGGTCGGTGATCTTAAACGCGGTAAAATTGCTGATCCCGCTACGGGATGTGAATGCGTGGGATCTTTCGCTCCAGCTCCAATCAACACCATTACCGCGATTGGCAAGATTACTAGGTACACCGCGATACTAAAAGGTTTTCCAGAACTATTGGGAAACCGATCTAATCGTTCGGAGGCCGCGCATGACGTTAAGCATTATATACCTACGACGGGACCCCCGTGCGTGGACCGGATCAGTCGATTATGTCCTGAGCGCTTCAGGGTGGCAAGAGACGAATTTAAACATATGATCGAATTGGGCCATATTCGGCCTTCCACTAGTCCTTGGGCCAGCCCCCTACATATGGCCAAAAAGAAGTCAGGGGATTGGCGCCCCTGCGGGGACTACCGCAGATTAAACGCCCAAACGGTACCCGATCGCTACCCTATCTCTATCCTCCAGGACTACTCCACCATTTTGGCCGACAAGACAATTTTTTCTTCCATCGACTTGCGTCGAGCATTTCACCACATTCCAGTGGCAGAGGAGGACATTCCGAAGACAGCGGTGATCACCCCTTTCGGCCTTTTTGAGTTTCTGAGTATGCCTTTCGGTCTCCGAAATGCAGCACAGTCATTCCAACGTTTCATTAATGCGGTGCTCGCGGGGTTGGATTTCGTTTATGCCTACTTAGATGACCTCCTTATCGCTTCAGCTACACCGGAGGAACATGAGCGACATTTGTTGGCGGTTTTTAAGCGTCTTCGGGGGTTCGGCCTCTGCATCAACATCGAGTGTGTTTTCGGCGTACGGGAGATTAATTTTTTGGGATACCGTATCACAGCGCAGGGCTCAACACCCTTACCCGACCGCGTGAGAGCCCTGCAGAATTATCGTAGGCCTCAAACAATTTTGGAGTTGAGACGTTTCATCGGGGCCGTAAACTTTTATAGAAGGCACATTAGGAACGCGGCTGCGACACAGGCGCCCCTGAATGCCCTTCTCAAGGATTCTAAAAAGAATGACCGGCGACCGGTCCCTTGGACCCCCCAAACCGAGGAGGCATTTGAAAGGGTGAAGAATCAGGTTGTGGGTGCTACTTTACTGGCCCACCCGAATCCTTCGGCTAAATTGCGGTTGACCACCGATGCGTCGGATGCGGCCCTGGGTTCGGTGTTGGAACAGTGCGCTGACAATGATTGGCAGCCGCTCGGATTTTTTTCCAAAAAGCTCTCTGCAGCCCAAAGAAACTACAGCACTTACGACAGAGAGCTTACAGCCATATATGAGGCGGTTAGATTCTTCCAACCGTAGCTGGAGGGAAATGAGTTCAAAATCAGAACCGACCTCAAGCCATTAACATTTGCTTTTTCTCAACGTTCTGATAAAGCTTCGCCACGCCAGGTTAGGCAGCTGGGATACATTAGCCAGTTTTCAACAGTCATCGAGTTCGTGGCGGGATCGGAAACGGTTTCGCGGATGCCCTTTCGCGAATGGACGCAATAGTTTCACCACAGATAATAGACTTCGAGGAACTCGCTCGCTTGCAGGAAAAGGATGAAGAATTAAAAACATTCTTCAACGATGGTCCGAATTCACTTAAAATTAAAAAGCTCCCACTAGGTGCGAACCGAGGGTTGGTTTTGTGTGACACGACGACCGACAATGCCAGACCTTTGGTGCCGGGACCTTTGCGCCGCCAGGTTTTCGACGCTTTTCATGACCTGTCACATCCGAGTGGGCGGGCCACGAACAAAATTATATCACAACGCTACGTTTGGCCATCGATGAGCCGGGACATTGCCAGGTGGGCACGCAACTGCCTACCATGTCAGCGATCGAAGATTGGACGCCATTCCCATTCAATACCAGCCACTTTCCCCAGCCCTGATCAGAGATTCGATCATATTCATCTGGACTTGGTTGGACCCCTCCCCGAATCTCAGCAGTTCAGGTACTGTCTTACTATGATAGACCGGTTTACCAGATGGCCTGAAGCCATCCCCATCAAGGACATCACTGCATATACGGTGGCCAACGCATTTTATTCCCATTGGATTGCCAGATTCGGATGCCCAAAAATAATTACAACGGACCAGGGATCCCAGTTTGAAAGCACGCTTTTTGCCTCCCTCACACGCCTGGTTGGTGGAAAAAGGATTCGCACCACGGCCTATCACCCGGCAGCAAACGGATTGGTGGAAAGATGGCATCGCACACTAAAAACGGCGATTAGGTGTCATCAGTCTGGTTCATGGACGCAGGTGTTACCGTCGGTTCTTCTTGGACTCAGATCATGCTACAAGGAGGATCTCAAGGCTTCGCCCGCAGAATTTTTATACGGAACAACTCTTCGAATACCTGGGGAGTTTTTTACACATGAGGACCCGCCGGAGGACCCCGATTTTTTTCTGGAAAGTTTCCGCGAGCACATAAGACATATTAAGCCCGTTCCCGCCGCACATCACTCGAGGAAGAGAACTTTCTATTTCAGGGATCTTTACTCGTGCACCCACGTATTCCTCCGGCAGGATGCCGTTAAACGTCCTTTGGACCAACCATATTCCGGACCTCACAAGGTCATCAAACGTTTGGATGAACGGGTTTTCACCATCGAGATAAATGGAAGGGAGGTCAATGTAAATATAGAACGACTCAAACCAGCCCATTTGGCTGATATGGATTTTCCCTCAAACCGTCATCAATCCGGAAGTTCACCTGGTCCAAGTCAGCCGAATCCGGAAACTGATGATCCTCCTCGGGTCTACACTAACCGAAGAGGTTGCGAATAGACCTCCAAAGAAACCAGATTTACCACATTAAAAAAAAAATAATAATAATAATAATAAATAATAATAATAATAACAACACAACCCTATCACTTCATTTTGGGGGGGAGTGGTGTGGGAACCCACTCTGCCGATTCTTGCACCATCTACGAAAACTGCAGTAAACTAAAAATCAATTATTCAACCATTTATCTTCCTCGCGGATGAGGAGACAAAAAAAGAGAAGAACAAGACTACCGACTTACAGACTTTCATTCAGTGTCAAGTTTCCGTAAAATAAAGACATATCCAAGATTTGAGTATTTTTATATGTAGTTTAAATCCCTACAAAAGTAGGTCTACAGCGCAATCTGGTGGAATATTTTCGAATTAATCATGTAGTTCTTAAAACTACAACCCTACAAATCTCTGGGTTTCATGTTGTTGTTGTATTTCTCTGTTAAAGCAGAGAACTAGAACCTGACCCGGGTGAAAAAAAACACAGCTATTATTTCAATTTAAGAACCCTAAAACCTACTTTAATCCTATTTCAGTTGCAAAGGGTTTGCAGCGAATTTATGAATAAAGGCCTTCACAGACCAACGCGAAACCGCGGGAGCGGGAGCGGGAGCGAATTTTGGCGGAACTCAGCGGGAGCGGGAAATTATGATCCATTCACACCCAACGAAGCGGGAACGAATCTGTCCCGTCGTTCTTAAGAAATTTGTCTATGCAATATTCTGCGGGAACTACGCGAATGACGGGAAAAACGGTGCATGCTGCGAACCAAAAATGAAACGCTGCAATCCCGCGTTCGCTACGGGAAATGACGCGTCAGTGCGAGTGGTCCCATAATCCGCCATAGTTTCGAGTCCCGCGCGAATTTCGCTACCGCTCCCGCTCCCGCGGTTTCGCCTTGGTCTGTGAAGGCCTTAATGCTTTTAAAACGCTCATTAGTCTTAAAGAGGGTTTTAAGTAATGAATGCTTAAAACCAATTTTAATATATTTTTATGAATACGGCTGTATAACTCCAAACCTCGAATCAGATAAATTTTTGGATTGGATTGGAATTTTGATGAAAAGTGGTATGGAATGAAGATCCATATTAAATTTAATTTATGAAGATATCCACTATAATGACACAAACTGGATAAAAAATTACATATGATTTGTAAATATACAATTGTGCGCAAATTTTAAGACCATGTCTATTTTTTGGAGCATTTTCTGTTTAAGAATCTCGATTTTAAAATATCGCAAATTTTTTTTAGAAAAACATGTATGTGCCTTCGTGTTTATAATGCCTTAAAACTATAATAAGAAAATTAAAATTTGTTAATTGAATTTGAGGAGCTGGCGAACAAAACGGTATAATTACACCTCCGGTCAAAATCCTTTTTTTTTTACGGTCCGGAGGTTTTGGGCCCGCTGAATTTGAATCTCAACTCATTTTCAATAAAAACCTCCTAAAACAGGGTTAAAATTGCATCCAAAGTTCATGGTTTCGATCATAATGGTATAATTACAATAAAGCTTCAACAGCATTGAATAAGCGAGCGCGTTTTCGTTCAAAACGGAATAATTTTCATACAGATTTGCAAGATGTCAATTAAAATGGATTAAGTGACCTTTTTTTTTGTTTTTTAAGTGAAACTTTTATTAGATTAGATTTTTTTTAAAGAAGAAGATTTTTTTTTTTTTTGTTGATTAAGAAATGTAGTAATAAATAAACGAATTTACTGTTTTTTTTTTTAGATTGACCTAACCTAACTCACAAAAAACTTATTGTTAGCAATCAAAAGGGCTTAATTGCATCCTCGTGACAATCAAAAACGTAATAATTGCACCGATTGCAAACAAAACGGCATAATTGCATTTTACAAATTTAAATATCTTCCGTTGTATTAGACATAGCAATCTGGATTTAACATATGTCAAATAAAGTTTCAAACTACATATAGATAAATTAAAACCGCCGCCAAAAGCTCACTGTAAGTATGTCATTCAGTTTTTTACTGCTCCTGTAAAATTTCATTTTATGTAATTATACCGTTTTGTTCGCCAGCTCCTCATTTATAATACAGTACCTTAAAAATTTTTAGGACCACTTCAATTCTTCGGGAACTTCACTGTACTGTATTATAAATTCAATTAACAAATTTTAATTTTCTTGTTGTTCTTCTTTAGCATTATGAATATGAAGGCACTTACGTATGTGTTTTTTCTGATAAAATCGAGGTTCTTAAAGTGAAAATGCTCCAGAAAAATAGAGGTGGTCTTAAACTTTTGCACACAACTGTGAAATAAAGATTGATTTGTTTAAAAAGAACAAAAAGTTTTCGGGATAACTACCTGTCCCCACATTACCTCCTTGCCAGTTAACTATGTTAACGACAAATAACTAACTAAGAAAGAGATAATCTTCTATATAAATAAAAATGAATCGCCAAATGTGTTGCTAAGCGCAAAACTCGAGAACGGCTCGACCAATTGAGCTAATTTGTTTTTTCATATTTTCCTTAAAGCACAAGGAAGGTTCTTATGGAGAGAAAAAACATAAAAATTGCCCGGAAAATAGTAAAAACAACACTTTTATTTTCCCGCCAAAATCACAGAAAAAATTAAAACAACTGTGCAAAAAATTTAAGTCAAAGTAACACTTTCCATGCAAAAAATGTATGTCAATGTTTACTGAGATGATTTTACGACAGAAGTTTTACACGGAATTTCAATTCAAGAGAGTAGTTTTAAAGTATGTGGACCCATAATTTAAAATTGATTTTCATAAAGTATAGTGGATTTTGAGGTAATATTTGGTGAAAGCGAAATTTTGCAAACAATTACATTGATTAGTCATTGGTTTTTAGCGATACTCGATTAGTTTTGATTTGATACACGAGGATTTCAAGATTGTAAAATTCTCAGTGAAGAATAACAAGGTAATTTCGATAGATTTCGTTCGTCCTCTAATTTCAACATTTTTAAAGGTATATAAAAGCTTTTTCACCAAAAATTAAACCGACAAAAAAGGAACTGAAAAATGAAAAATAAAATAAACCCTTTTAGTCTGAATAACTGAGCACCTAAACTAATGTAAGTAACTAATTTTTAATCGGCGCCAAACAAACACAAAATTTTTCCTTTGGCGCCAACTCAAAATTAGTTGCTTACATTAGTTTAGGGCTCAGTTATTCAGCATAAAAAGGTTTACTTTATATTACACTTTTCAGTTTTTTTTTTGTCGGTTTAATTTTTTGTTAAAAAGCTTTTATTTCTCCCTTTTCAGTTTCTTTGTTCGTCGGTTTAATTTTTTGTTAAAAGGTTTTTATTTACCCCTAGGGGTAGAATTTTGTTTTCAAATTTATTTTAATGGGACCAACTTAGAGGTATACCTATGTAATAAGAAAAGAGTCATCAAAATCGGACTACTCTGTAAAGCCCTTAGCCCGGGGATCGCGCGCGAAAGCCGCGACGGGCGCGAACGTTAAGAGTGTTTAGGTATCTTTAGTACCTATTTCTATGTTCACAATTGAATAATAATGATGAGGGTGCTTTGTAGTAATATTTTATTATTTTTGCTGGACAATTAATTTATATTAATTTATGACATCAGTTAGTTAATATGAAATCTGTGATTTTTTATTAAAACAAAACTTTTTAGGCCTGCTAGGTCCCTTCTGTAAAATCGATAATGTTTTTTGAGACGCAGGATCCTTAGGCAATATACAGTGTCTATTGCCCACAGTGTTGTCGTAGCAGCAGTGCCGCTACAAGTGAAGCCGTTTCGCATACTCTTCGCGGGCTCGCGTTTTGTTCCCCGGTTTTGGAACAACAGTCAGTATGTTCCATACGTAAAAATGGACCGCTTGGCAAACTTTTACAAGATGCATCATTGATCATATGGGATGAATGTATCATGAGTAATAGAGCTCATGTTGAAGTAGTAAATCGAACGCTCCAAGACCTCAGAAACTCAGATCCTGTCATGGGGGGCTGCTACTTTTGTGTTAGTGGGAGATTTTCGGCAAACACTGCCTGTAATAACAAAAGGAACACGCGCCGATGTCATCAGAGCATGCTTAAAACCATCTCCCATATGGAGTTCCGTTAAAACTCTCAATTTACGAACAAATATGAAAGCCCATTTGAGCGACAACTACAACAACGACTTTTCGCAACGACTAACTTGGAGAAGGAAAAATTACCTCTCCTAGCACTAACAGTAGTAGCGCTGAAATTGAACCTGACAATAGAATGGGCCACATAGTTCATAAATTTGAACATCTAATAGCCGCAATATATCCCGGTCTTGAATATTGATTGGAAAGAAATTATCACTGGCTTTGTTCAAAGGCAATAGTCACCCAGAAACGATACAGAGATTGAAATAAATAAACTGATTTTACAGAAAATTCCCGGTCAAGTCAAACAGTATAAGTCAGTTGACACGGTGTGTAATATTGAGGATGGATACAGTGCACTATCCTCATAGTCCGGGAGCCGGCAATCTGAAAAGCACCGTGATCGGGATTTGAAAATTTTTAATGAAAAACAATAGTTTACCCTTAGACGTATAAGATGAGCTTGGTCCGCGTGGATTTAATTGGCCGGAAATATGTTTAAATAAGTTATGTATTCTGAAATGACGGTCAATTGTTGCCGTCATCGCGGATTTTGATCAATCTTAGCTAATTTGATTCTAAATTTCATTAATCGTGAAAATTCCTGTGTAATACCATGTTTCCATCTCCCTAAAATCTCGGGATTTTGCGAGATTTCGCGAAATCCATATGAAAATCTATTGGATTTCCCATACAAGTAGCCGATTTTGAAATCTTGAGATTTCGAGAGAATCTCAATCAAAATCTACTAAATTCGTTGTGGCATCCCCAAAAAGTTATTCACCACTATGCAACAGGCGTCAAAATTGACAAATTTATGACTGTCGATTTCTTCTACTTTTATTACACACAAATTAAAATTTATTCACTATGTCCAAATGTTGGCTAACAAGAGTTTGTTGATATTTAATCACTTTAACATTCACTTCTTTAGCACAAAAACTTTTTGGAAATAATGAAAACATGACACTTGACATATCAAATGTCAAATGAAATCACGTTACTAGATGGAAACACTTTTAAATCTCTCATACAAAATCTCGAGATTTTGGGGAGATGGAAACATGGCATTAGGCTATTGGAGTCACCAGATATGGAATGAAGATTCATATTTAATTTATTTTATGAAGATAGTGGCACAAACTGAATAAAAAATTACACTGGTTTTTTGAATAAAAAAAACCAGGATTTGACTTGACTAGATTAAAAACAACAAAATAGTTTTCAGACTAACTACTTGTCGCCACAATGTGTATATATCCAGGCAATGTGATTTTGTTTTCGGGAAATAGAAATTGTTTTATTTGTTCGTAAATTTTAATTCAGTTAAAAAACATCAAGATCCGTATTTTTACTATTTACTATTAAAAAAACGCGTGGATCTCAGGATCCTTGACAGAAGTGAAAACTCATAGAAAACTCCTTGTTTTTAAGGTTTCGTACCAAAACAGGGAACATTTATAGGCTCGCTATGTCCATCCGTCTGCCCGTCCCGGTCCGTCTGTACGTAATGGATATTTGGTACATGCATAAATAATCATACCAGCTACAAATACAGATACATATGTATTAAGATTTTTGAAACCAATATATTTCCCCTATATGCAAAGTGGCAATGAAGAAAAAAATCTTTACTTACCCCACCGAGCGGTGCGGCGGCATATTGTTTAAAAGGGAATTTAAAATTATTACGAGGTTTCTTAAACCATTTGTCAAAATTATGCCCCGTTTTTAAAGTATTCATCTCCAAAGTGGCCATTTTCGATTAAGTTTGTGGTCAGCCAAAATATCACCCTGAACGTAGTTTCGGACAAATCTGAACAAATCTAGAATATCTACTGGGACATAACTGAAACTAGTTTTAAAATAAACAAGACTTACTTGAGTCAAGTGCAAGTGCAAGCGCACAAGAGTTTTTCAAAAAATTCGAATTTCATTTCGAACAAATTCGGAAATCCTCCTCATTTGCCTGCCAGCCAGCAACGAGGCCAGTGCTAAGACTCGTTGAAGCGATGCTCTGGCCACTGGGTGCATGAACGAGCCAGGTAGAATTTTCCCGGCTTGTTTACGCATGTGTTAATCAATATTTCTAGGAGGTTGAAAAATTGGACAGTGTCAGGTCGGGTACAATAAAGACATTTGGGAATCTCTAAACCCGTCTCGTTCTGTCTGGGCGAATTGAATTGCTCTGTTATTTCAAATAAGAATTTTATTTCAAAATGGAATAACTTAATTATTTCAAATAATCAGTTATTTGAAATAAAATGTATGTTAATTAAAATAAAATTTAATGTAAATAACTGCTTATTTAAAAGAATTTAAAAAAAAAATAGAACCGACTCCAAAAAATCCCAAGCTCTAAAAAGTATAAAATAATTATATTAAAAGTCCTCTGATACTACTTTCAACATTAAATACCAAGCCTTTCCTAGACTTTTGAAGTCGGTGTGAAAACCTGACATATTAATCCAATACTAAATAATGAATGCAATCAGTTTGTCTGGATTAATTGGATTAATATCAGTCAGGTTTTCACACCGACTTCAAAAGTCTAGGAAAGTCTTGGGATTTAATGTTGAAAGTAGTATCAGAGGACTTTTAATATAATTATTTTATACTTTTTAGAGCTTGGGATTTTTTGGAGTCGGTTCTATTTTTTTTTTAAATTTTTTATTTCATTCTTTTTAGTGTAATATGTTTTAGTAAATTTTTTTTGGTCCGCCATTTTGAATCCTCGCAATCGGGCACCGAATGTACATACAACCAAGTACCAAAACCTTATCTGTGTATATATTTTGTTTTTTGTTGATTTTCTCAAAAAGCGCTGAATCAATTTCGATAAAATTTATACGGGACCACCTCTGAAGTATGACCTACCAAACAAAAAAAGAATCATCAAAATCAATTCATAATTGGCGGAATTATCGCGTAACGAAATACAAAAAAAAAAACATACAGTCGAATTGAGAACCTCCTCCGTTTTTTCGTCGGTTAAAAATGAAGTCAAACTTTAAGGAAATAATAATTCATTTCAAATAATAGAAAAAAATAATCTTTAATTTTAAAATCTCATGTTCTTCACTCAAAATAAAATGTTTAATTGGGTTAATCACCTTATAAATGCAAACGAAATGAAATTTAATTTAAAAGTGTTTGCAATGGGAAGCAGTTAAAATTGAAATCGTTTTTTACAGTTACGTAAAACACCAAATTTCCTCTCGCTGAAAAAAGCGGGACTAAAAATCATCACGGACCTGTATAGGTACGGGTCACTGTCTGCTAAATTATCATCTTAAAAAGGTAGGCCTAAGAGATGATGATACGTTTCGATTCTGCCTTGAAGAAGAAGAGATGGTAGAACATGTGCTCTGCGAATGCCCAGCCCTGTGCCGCCAGAGGCTGTCAGACTTTGGAGGCTCCTTGGTGACCCCATCAGTAGTGTCAAAGGCGGCTCCTCAGGACACAATAGCCTTTTATAAAGGTGTTAATATAAATGGGGATTGAACTAAGTTGGGTCTGCACAAAAGATCTCACCAGGTCGCGTTGCCTAGGGGAGGCGGTCCTCGCCTTTGCGACCCTCTTCTAATAATAATAATAATAATACGTAAAACACGCTGTTTAAAACAATCATTCAAGTTCCACTGATGGTGTTAATGACAATGTCTCGACTATGTTATCTTCACCGAAGTAAAAATCGTCGGCCTGTTAGTGGGTCCTTATCAGATGATCATTTTAAAGAGCGTGTTTCACATACTGTAAATGAAGATGATTTATAAATTGATCTCATTTTTCACTGCTAATACACTTTGCCCATCCAGTTACAAACACTTTTCAGGCAAATTGTATTTGGTTTGTATTTACAATGTGATTAATTCAAATAAGCATTCTATTTAAAATCGTTATTTCAACTCTCAACTAAATAAAATTTTATTTGAAATGATTATTTCCGATCTTATTTCAAATATCGAATTCATCATAAAATTTAATTGAAATAATTTCCTAATTTAAATTAATTATTTCATATAAAATGCATTAACATTTGATTTGAAATATATACATATTTCTTATTTGATTTGAAATAAGAAATACCCAGGCATGAAGTACGCATACTTTTCCCCGATGGGATTAATGTATTTATCTTTTATATGCACTCTACTAAGTTCAGGGAAAACAGATATCAGCATTAAGTGTTCTGTATTAGATTTGCGTGGGCAGAAGAAAACAACTACTGCTCGTTTCAGAGGTCGGAACTTTACTGTAGTTGACTAGTTACAGAGAGTATAGAGTATCATACCGTCAGCACCGATAACTGTACGCTGTACCATCTACGTTCGAAGGCAAAGTTTAGCCTGCTAATAAATAGGAATATTTATCCTTACAGCTTTGGCCATCTTGACCATAATCGACCCTATTATGACACAAACGACTTTATCGGTGCATCAGGCTTACAACCATGACAATGTACAAATGATACTTTAAGCATATTACAAAATTTAAACGTAGCAGATTAAATTACAAAATCCGAAAGCGCTCTAACGCAGAATTTCTTTTCGTACTTTAAAGAAGTAGTTTCTTATGGATTATGAACATGTTGTTAAATTAATTCTAGTAAAGGGATAAACAATTATATTTTAAATACTGAATCAAATTCCTAACTTGCAATGGAATATGTGTAATTAACGTTAAATTACAAAATTTATATAAACTGATAACATTACCAAATCCGAAAATGGTTAACATAAAAAATTCATTTCTGGCAAATACAGAAGACATTTGACATAAAATCTGAATAAAGATTTTGTCTGATAAAGTATAATGTTACATATACATATATACATATTCTGAAGGCTCATGCAACAACGGTCGGTTGGCCCTCAGAATCATTTCCTGCTTCGGGGTCGGTAGCACTGGTGTTATTAATTACATTCAGAGAAGGCCTCATATTGGCCACGGAACAAACTCCACGATAAGGCAATTTGCTCACTTGAGAATTGTCAATGTCAGTTATCCTATACTGTTATACTTTCGAGGCAGTTTGTGGCAGCCATCGAAATACCCCTCATTGTAACTTTGACCCTTAATAATTTTCTGTGCCGCTTTTGACCTAGGATCAGACAAATTCCGGGTAGGACCCCTAATATTATGTTCCTCCAGGTCCTCAACTATTTGATCACAAACCAATCCCCTTTGATTTACACCGTAGAGCAACATAATGGGTGTTGTGCCTATACTTTTGCTAACGGTGTTATTAAGCGCAAACTCTATTTTTGGTAGGCTCTTATACCAATTTTCAGTGGTATCACCCATAGACTCTTTGGCTAACATCGGCGTAATTACCCTATTAAAACGTTCGACTTGGCCATTTGATTGTGGATAACCTGTTGCTACTTTAATATGTTTAATATTATTTTCCACAACAAGGAGTTGAACTTAATAATTGAGACGTTGGCACCGCTATCAACTAATAACTTGAAAAATTTAGAATTTGAATTAGGACAGGCGAATTTTATGTGAATTGTATTAGAATTTGACAATATTAATTGAGGTTCAATGCAGCGAAGTGATTTAGCTCTCGAGGGGTTGCTGCTGGTGCCTCGAGAGTTTTGATGTTTCCCTGCTTCTCCTCTAACCCGGGGTTTCTACTAGCTTCGGTCGGCTTTCCTTGATTTCCATTCATTTCGTGTATTCTTTTCCTCTTCTCGCACTCGAAGATGTTATGGCCCTTCGCCTTGCAATATTTACATATCTTTTCCCCTGTAGAATTTAATAGTAATTTGGAAGGAGCTTTGTTTTGCACTGCATTGGGAGTGGATATATATGTATATTATAAAAGGTTAGAATAGTATGACCGGAACGTTTGCAATTATTACAAAATTTAGTAGCCCTTTGTTGATTGAGCAACAGGGCCACCTTTTCTTCTTCCTTAGCAATATTGACTGCTTCGTTTAGACTGGAAATTTCCCTAGCTTGGAGCATTTGACTAAATTCGGGCCTTGTATTAAGGATGAAAGTGTGCAGGGCGAGGTCATTCATTGAGGCTATGCGACCTGACAGTTCCTCTGTAGGGTGTTTTCCTTGTTGTATCGAAGTCAGTACTCGTTTAAGGGAAGTTTCGACCCGACACATGTACTGCGAAACCGTTTCGTTCATCAACTGACGACAACTAAACAGTTCCATCAGTAAATGAACATGGGTTTTCTTGTCTGAGTACATACTCTTTAGGTAGTCCTTTAGTGCAGACCAAGTACGAAAACCGTGATTAGCGCAGGCGGAATCCGCCTTTCCAGTCAATTGCGTTTTTGTATACGCTAATAAAATTGGTTGTTGTTCATCGTTTGAAAGATTAAATGCGGAAACACAATTATTTTGGAAAGGAACAAATTTCTCTCGATCTCCATCGAAAGGCTTAATAAATTTGAATAAGGTATTTATGTCGATTATATTCCGCGTACAGCGACTCTCCTCATTACGACGGGACGTGCTGGGGACTGGTTCGGATGGAAGTATAAAGATAGGATTTAAAGGAGTTTCCTTCTCTTCAGTCGCATCTTGTGATTGTGATTGAGATCTTGTCGTAGGCATTTTAAAATTCAATTTACAATTTTACACTCGATTGAAAGAAAATTTTGTTTGGTATAATTTATATAGTGTCGAAATTTTAACTAGCACAATTTTGATGATCTCGTGTCTTAAATAATAAAACACTTAATATAACACTTCATATAGTGACAGATAGTAATTTTGGGTGACTGACTTACAGTTTTAGTAGTAATATGATGACGATTAATTTCATGTCGATCAAGGGTTGATGCGCTGAGGTGGAAATTCTGAAGCTTTTTGTTTGGGTTGAGGGTTGAGATGAACGACATTGATGTTGGTTAAGAGATGATTCCGCGTTGATAATGCGAATGTAGTATTCAGTTGATGGGTAGATTGAGTACACTGCACGGCGAGACTTCTCCTCTGACTTACAGTTGGGTTACTTATTGACCGGAACTTCTATTCACAATTTTATGATTTCCTTTCAACCGGAATTTATCGTTCTCAGTGTTAGAAATTTACATGTTAACTAAAACTTATTTTCCACAGTTTGTTAGGAACTTGATTTCGTTGTTACTTTGGCGATCCCACTTTTGACACCAAAATTCTCCTGTTACAGGACACAAAGTCAATCCTGTAGACTTCGAGGGATTCTTTTAGATCACCAAACGAAATCTTTAATTTTCACAAATTTTTATTTCACGGTTCAGTCTAATTTCGTTACAATTTACTTCGCAATAATTTAGACAGAATTTTACAGTAAGTCCCAATTAAATTCCTTACAACTTAAGATCAGAGGTTCAATTTGTTCCGAAGTTCAGGCAGCACTGACTCTTACTTTACTAACTATTGCACGGGTAACGAAGTCAACCAGCTGATACATCATTTTTAGGGTTCCGTAGCCAAATGGCAAAAAACGGAACCCTTATGGATTCTCCATGTCTGTCTGTCTGTCTGTCTGTCTGTCTGTCTGTCTGTCTGTCTATCTGTCTGTCCGTCCGTATGTCACAGCCACTTTTTTCCGAAACTATAAGAACTATACTTTTGAAACTTGGTAAGTAAATGTATTCTGTGAACCGCATTAAGATTTTCACACAAAAATAGGAAAAAAACAATAAATTTTGGGGGTTCCCCATACTTAGAACTGAAACTCAACAATTTTTTTTCATCAAACCCATACGTGTATCTATGGGTATCTATGGATAGGTCTTCAAAAATGATATTGAGGTTTCTAATATCATTTTTTTCTAAACTGAATAGTTTGTGCGAGAGACACTTCCAAAGTGGTAAAATGTGTGCCCCCCCCCCCCCCCTGTAACTTCTAAAATAAGAGAATTGTAAAACTAAAAAAAATATATGATGTACATTACCATGCAAACTTCCACCGAAAATTGGTTTGAACGAGATCTAGTAAGTAGTTTTTTTTTAATGCGTCATAATGCTACGGAACCCTTCATGGGCGACTCCGACTCGCACTTGGCCGCTTTTTTGTCTTGCGACATAACACGATCGCGAAATAACGCGTAAAGGCTGAGTTACAATGTGGTCGCTGTCGCTGTCGCCGTCCCAGTCGCTCAAGGTGTAAAAAGTTAAAATGTATGAAACGTGGCTAAGGATGCCTTAAAATTCAAAACGAATGTCACTTGACGCCCGTAAAAGTTGAAATGATTCCAATCTTGCGCGTCGCGACTGGCGACAGCGACGTTTCAATACATTTTAACTTTTGACACCTTTAGCGACTGGGACGGCGACAGCGACAGCGACCACATTGTAACTCGGCCTTAAGTTGATAGCCGGACGCAGCGGTCAACTCTGCTAAGTGAAAATTGGGAGTAAGCAAGAATTTAATGCTGAAATTTATGAAATTGGGTGATGAAATTTATGGGTAGCAACGTGAGGCATAGGCACGTGTAACGGGGTTGGAAAGCAGATATGAGGAATAATTAGGAGCGGGTAATGGGAACATAACAGGTCCGAATTGATGGACCGCTATGAGAATCCTCGTTTGCTAAAAGAGGCTGATGTGGATTCTTTGTTTGTTGTCGCGCCAATAGCGCGAGCTCGTGATTATGTTGAATACGAACGTGTACTCAACCAGGTACACGGTCATCTCATGTCCCTCAAAAGTCTTGGTGCAGACATTGAGGCATGGGATGAATTGATCTTAGGTATCGTCAGATCCAAGTTTGATTGCGCTCTGCTTACTGAATGGGAAAGAGTAGGTTGGGTTAAATTATTCGAGCCAACGTACGGAGATTTTAAAAAATTCGCCTGGAGTTTAACAGGAACTATAGTAAATTTAAAAACCGCGTTAAAGTCAACTACAATAAAAGAAAAGAGATTAACTAGAGGTCATTCGTCGACGACCACAATTTGTTGTCCAGAATGTAAAAATGCTCATGCGTTAAGTAATTGTCCAAAAATTAAGTTGTTGTAACCTAGTCAACGGTTTGAAGCGATTCGTACATATCGAGTTTGTTGGATTGTTGTACCCGGGTCATTTTGCAAATTCGTGTAAACAGTCGTGGGCTCAATGTCATAAACGACATCATTCGTTGTTACATTTTCCACAAAAACGGAAATATAAAGTAGATGATTCCTCTAAAGAAAAGCTGTCTACGCAGGGTGCTCCGCCTACTAAAAAACAAACTACGTCGCATGTAGCACAATCCAGTACATCTTGGAGTGTTTTACAGGCTACTGCGAAAATTCGGATAACAGCATCAGATGGTCGAGAAATAATTTTTAGGGCATTAATTGATCAAGGTTCGGAATCTTCTTTTATATCGCAAAGAGCAGTTCGATTGTTAAATGCAGAAATGTGAACCCGCGAACGTGCTTGTTTAAAGCATTGGTGGAAAAGAATATGAGCGGGTTAATACAACAGATCGCAGATTGAGTTCAAATTCAACAGAATTAAAATAAAAGCACTGACGATTTAGGGCCTGTCCGAATCCAAGTCTATGTCTACGTCTTCGTCTCGTTATGACAGTTTATGATGTCAGCGAACAAGCTGAGCTATTATAACAATTAAGACGAAGGCAAAGCTAACCTGTCCGAATTGGTTTGCTTAGCTTGAAATTTGACGTTGGAAGTTAACCTAACGTAAGTTATTTGTCTGTGCCTAAGAGGAGGACAAAAGTGTAGCGTTCATTCAAAATATAAATTAATAATGGAAGGAAGAGTACAAGAAAATATGACTGCAAACATTATTAATTTTAATACATTTTCTTTAGTCCCTACAATAAAAACATTGTTCTTCAGAACATGTCTATAACAATTGCAATTCATTTTACTTACATTTTGTACCTGACATTTTTAATTTTTCTTAAAAAAGTCCTATTTCACAACCAATTGCACGTTGTCTACTTCACGAAGTCAACGCGAGCCTTGACTCGCTCATCAAGCTAAGCAATTGACTTAACTGTTATACTACGTAGCTAAGCTCACAGCCATAGACATGAATTCGGACAGAGCTTAGCTCGGTGTGACGTCACGAACTGTTATAACGAGACGAAGACATAGACATAGAAGGGATTCGGACAGGCCCTTAGAATGTTACGAGCAACAAGCCGCGTGTTAAAATTGACATAAGTCGTCTAAATCATTTAACGAATTTAGAGCTAGCAGATGATGATCCTATAGGAGATCAGCCAATTGATTTAATTCTAGGTGTAGAAATATTTAGTTTAATTTTAAAGAGCGGTATTAGAATTAGTAAAGGAGATGAGCCTATTGCACAAGAAACAAGTCTAGGATGGATTTTGTCTGGTCGAGTCCCAAAATCAAATTGTATTCTAGGTGAAATTGATTCTAAGCCATCATTACATCTAGCTTGTGTTGAGGATCTTAATAAGAGTTTACGTGCTTTTTGGGACGTTGAGGAAGTTCTCCGAAAGAGCAACAAGTCGAAGAGATTTTCAAAACTACAACTTACCGTCGGGATAATGGTCGTTAATCGTTATGTTGTTAAAATACCACTAAGGAACGATTTTGCAGACTTAGGCGACTCGCGAAATATGGCTTTCGAATGTTATCGAAAATTAGAGAAGCGATTGGAAAGAAATCCCAATACAGCGGACTTTATCACAGTTTTTTAACCGAGTATAGAGATCTTGAGCATATGTCTCCGGATGAATCACTTACAGATAAGCCAATATTACGTTATTTTCTTCCTCATTATCCTGTTCTTCGAGAATCAAGTCCTACAAGCAAAATTCGTGTAGTGTTTAATGCTTCTGATCGTAGTTCAAACGGGAATTCGCTAAACGATTGTATGTATGTTGGACCTAAGTTACATCGGGAATTATTTGATGATTTTCGTCGCTGGCGAACCTTTGAGTATGTATGCGTTGCCGATATTGGAAAGATGTTCCGTCAAATCAGGATATCCTCCGAAGATACAGCACTTAAGTGTATTTTCTGGAAGCCTCCGGAATCTGAGAATGTCAAAGTTTTCCGCTTGAACACGGTTATGTATGGTACAGCTGCTGCACCGTATTTCTCAATGCGCGTCCTGAAACAATTAGCTGAGGATGAATAAGAACGATTTCCCAGAACGGCTGAAATTTTACGTCGTGATATCTATGTCGACGACATTCTTTTTGGCAATTATTCTATCGAACACTGTAAAGCATTAAGAGATGACTTGATAAAATTACTCGATTTAGGTAGGTTTCCTTTGCGAAAATGGGAGGCAAATTGCGAAAACTTACTTTCAGACTTGTCCAGTGACTTGCGAGCAAATGCAACAGAAAAAGTTTTTGAAGAGTTCACCTACTAAAATCCTTGGAATCCAGTGGCAAAATCACACTGACTCCTTTTCATTTAAAGTAAAATCTAGCGAAATGGTTCCAGTAACCAAACGAATAGTACTTTCATGTATTGCAAGCATTTTCGACCCACTTGGTTGGGTCTCACCATCCGTGATTACTGCCAAGATATTTTTACAAAAATTGTGGCGAGAATCGATAGATTGGGATGAAGAACTTTCCAAATCTCTCGCAAAAGAGTGGTCTATATTTTGTGAGGATTTGAAAGATCTCTCTAAAATCTTCATACCTCGATGGCTAGGGACAACAACTTTTGATCGCAACTGGGAATTACATGGATTCGAAGACGCTTCCAGTCGGGCATATGCGGCAGTTATTTATTTAAAATCCAAAAATAATAGCACTCAAATTATGTTACTTGTGTCTAAAACTCGTAAGGCTCCTGTGAAAGGAGTCACCATACCCCATTAGAACTCAGTGCTGCTTTACTTTTAGCAAAATTGATGGCTCGAGTAAGAAATATCTTTGAAATGGACAATGCTCCATGTTTCTGTTGGTCAGATTCCTCTATTGTTCCTGCATGATTAGATGCTTGTCCTTCCAGATGAAAAATGTTTGTTGCAAATAGAGTTTCCCAAGTTCACGAACTCTGACCAGCAGTGGCGTACGCAGGGGGGGGGGGGGTTTGGGGGTTCAACCCCCCCCCCCCCCCCCGAAATTGGATAAAAATTGTTCTTTTTTTTCATATTTGAAATAAAATGCTTATTTGTCACGTTGTAAATACAAATCAAATACAATTGCCTGAAAAGTGTTTGCAATTGGATAGCAAAAATGCATTAGCAGTGAAAAATGAGATCGATTTATAAATCATCTTTATTTACAGTAGGGGAGAGGTGTGTCAATTGTAACGGTGGGCCAATTGTAACATTTGTGTTTGAACGATATCTTTTGGCTAGAACTGGTAACTCGTGGTCGCGATCGAAACTGCATGCCATATTGTTTTACCGACCGAACTGACAGCTTCCACAGAACGCGCATGTATTATCTGTACACATTAGTCTGCCATAACCAACAAAAAGTGAAATTCATTTTAGTGCATTATTTTTTCCATTATTATAATATAAAACGATACTCCCATAATTTTATGATTATTTTCGAACAATAAACATTCCATCTGCGTGTGCAGGTATGTAAAATGGTCCAATTTATCATAACTATTGTGTGAATGAATTTTCAATGCTTCGAGATGACGGTGGTGCAATAGTAACAGAACAAAGAGTGTCAATTGTAACGTGTTACAATTCGTACTAAAAAAAAACAACTAAAAAAAATACCTTTAAAACAAAAAATAATGATACTTATGAAGAAATAGAAAATGAAAATGAAGATAACAACTATTGTATTTTATGTTTAGACGATTATAAGAGCAGTACAGAAGATTGGTTGTAATGCATGGACTGTCATAAGTGGACCCACTCCAGCTGTGCCAAAAACGATCCATTTTTTGTATGTATATAAATTGCTTGTCAGAATAGCTGGTATTAATTTTGATAGTTTAGTATGTTTTTATCGTCAATGGCTGTTATGTTTTCGTATTACTTGAAGTTTGTTCTTTTTATTTTTGTGTGTTACAATTGACTCTTTATACTGTTACAATGATTCTGCTGTGATTAATAAATAAAATGTTATGAGAGATTGATTTTTTTTTGTTACTATTGACACACCTCTCCCCTAAGTAAATCACGCTCTTCAAAATGACCATCTGATAAGGACCCACTAAATGGTCGATGATTTTTACTTCGGTGAAGATAATATATAATATTGTCGAGACATTGTCATTAACACCATCAGTGGAACTTGAATGATGGTTTTAAACAGCGTGTTTTACGTTACTCTAAATAAAGATTATTTATACTTAAAACGATTTCAATTTTAACTGCTTCTCATTGCAACACTTTTCAATTAAATTGTATTTCGTTTGCATTTGTAACGTGATTAACCCAAATAAACATTTTATTTTGATTGAAGAACATTAAAATGAAATTTGAAATAAATTATTATTTCGTTAAAGATTTATTTCATTTTTAAGTAAGCAGTTATTGAAATTAATTTTTATTTTAATTAACATTGATTTTATTTCAAATAACTGATTATTGGAAATAATTGAGCTAGTTCATTTTGAAATAAAATTCTTATTTGAAATAACAAAGTCATCCAATTTGCCCAGGCTTCCCATTTTATTATACGTCAGTGGTTGAAAAAACGCTCGATTTTTGTTCCGCAAAATTGCTTTATATGATAAAGAATGACACAAAAATGTGTAATTAAGCGCTGCACCTCGAAATCCTGGAGACCCAGGCTTGGTATTACCTAATTCTCCTATACTCAATCCGAATTAGGGACTTTTTTACATAAAAACTGAAGGTATTGTTTTGCAAGTTTTTCTCATTCAAAAGGTAAGTCTTCAGGTTTTATAAATAAAAACTTTTAGATAAAGAAGAAAAAAATGTAATTGTAAATATTTCCCACTTCAAAAGAGCACACCCAGTAATTTGCAGATTAAGTTTTATTATAATGTGCACTATTACAACCATCGTTTAAATAAGTATGTACATACCTATATATAACATATATTAAATTGAGAAAATTTCAAAATTGAAAAGATGGCGAAAGAATCGCGAAGAATAGACATTATTTTATAAATCAATAAATTTGACATATTATATACACATTTTTTTAAACCCCTCCCGAAAATTTATTCTGCGTACGCCCCTGCTGACCAGACATTGAATGGAAGTATGTTCCCACTGATCAGAATCCCGCTGATCTCGCATCTCGCGGAGTTGCAGCTAAAGCTCTTAATTCCAATCATTTTTAGTGGCACGGACCGTCATGGCTTTCCGCAACAAGCGAAAGCTGGCCATTATTAGTAATAGTACAGTAAATATAGCAAATACCGTTCGAAAAAATACCTACAGGAATTTGACTTGATAAATCGTTAGGGGGGCATAAAAAAAGCTTAACTCTAGATTTCCGTATTGATCCCCCCCCCTGTTTTTGAGAAAATCCAAAAAATCCAAAAAAATTTTGGAATGCGTTTTTCTCAGAATCTATGGGTTTTAGAGAAAAGTTTATTGAACAAAAAATGTTCAGGACATTGTTAACTACATTTTTTGTCATTGAAGCCAAGTCGTACGACTAAAATGACAAAAGGTAGGTGGCGCTAAAGTATCAAAAAAGTGGTTTTTTGGCATTTTCATTAAGAATAAATAATTTTTTCATATTAATGTAAATGGGAAAGTTGTTCGTCACAAAAATACCTACATTTTTTATTTAAACAATTTTTTTGTAAAACTTACCGTTCTCGAGCTGGAGCTTGCCAAAGTGTGAAAATTGTACTTTATGGCCGCGCTGAGTCGCGTATTCCATAACTTAAATAAAATCAAAGTTATGGAATACGCGACTCAGCGCGGCCATAAAGAACAATTTTCACACTTTGGCAAGCTCCAGCTCGAGAACGGTAAGTTTTACAAAAAAATTGTTTAAATAAAAAATGTAGGTATTTTTGTGACGAACAACTTTCCCATTTACATTAATATGAAAAAATTATTTATTCTTAATGAAAATGCCAAAAAACCACTTTTTTGATACTTTAGCGCCACCTACCTTTTGTCATTTTAGTCGTACGACTTGGCTTCAATGACAAAAAATGTAGTTAACAATGTCCTGAACATTTTTTGTTCAATAAACTTTTCTCTAAAACCCATAGATTCTGAAAAAACGCATTCCAAAATTTTTTTGGATTTTTTGGATTTTCTCAAAAACAGGGGGGGGGGGATCAATACGGAAATCTAGAGTTAAGCTTTTTTTATGCCCCCCTAACGATTTATCAAGTGAAATTCCTGTAGGTATTTTTTCGAAGAAACCCTATTTTTTCGTGCTATATTTACTGTACTATAAGCTGCAGAGCGATAGACGATAATTCTCTAGAGAAGCGGACAACGTCTTCCACTGCTCTGTTAAATAGATCAGATAGCCCAGAATCTTTGGCCGTTGAATTTTCAACATGGAAACGGTTATTATCGTTTACGGCGATGTTTAAACGTCCGCCGTGTGGCTTCTCTTAGGAAAATAATACCTTTGCCTTCAAAATGTGCAGCGATTCAAGAGGCAACACAATATTGGATAAAATGTATACAAAAAAAACGAGTGTGCTTTAGACCACACGACTGAAGTAAAACTTCTTTAGCTCCATCTATATGTATGTATATATATATATATATATATATGTTTATATATGTATATATGAATTCTCCCGCGTGCAAAAATTAACTGTTCGTTTGCTGCCGCCGCCGCTGATTGTGGCGTATCGAGTTAAGTTCCCGAACCAGCGTCAGCAGCACCAGCATCAGCAGCAGCAGCAGCGGAGCGCCCCACGGGCCTCCACTCCACAGACACAGGCACCGCGCCGCGCCGCAGAGCGCGTCACCGAAATGGGGCCGCCCGCTGCTGTCGCTCGGCCCGATGGATACAGCCAGATACGCCGAGCCTCGCCGCGCGACCGTCGAGCCCTCTATGTCCTCTGTGCGGGAGTGTGCGACGGTATGGTACCAACCAGGCCACAGTGTCACTTTAAATCGTAACACTTTTCCTAGGGCATTCACCAGTTTACTCCCCAAGTCAAGCGTGCGTAAAGAAGTTTTACTTCAAAAACTTTATTTTCGGAAGAATTAAGAATTCTAAAATTAGGCAAAGCGGTAGAAAAGGGAAAATGGAAGTCTGTCGTTCCTTTCATAGATGAACACGGAATAATTCGAGTAGGCGGTAGACTTTCAAATTCTGAATTGCCATTTACAGTTCGTTATCCGATAATATTGGATCCACATCCAATAACGCTTTTAATTATAGAATCAATTCATAAAAGTACTTTGCATGGAGGATTACAGTTAATGCGTCGCGTGCTTCGCGAAAATTTTTGGATAATTAGGGTTCGGGATTTGGTTCGAGGATATATTCGAACATGCCACGACTGTATTCGTCACCGCGTAGAAATCATTCCACAAAAAATGGGTGTATGGGGGTCAACCTGTAATGGAGGTCGGCCTCCATTTAAATTTTATTTAAATTAGAATAATTTATAATTTATTGTTTTTATTTTGCATTTTATTTTCACTTGTATTATTATTTACAATTTGTTTATTTTAAGTGTTTATTAATTTTTGGGTTTATTTTATTATTAATTTTTAATTTAAATCTTTACCGGCCGGAGTCAATTACCAAAACTGATATTTTCAATTTTATAAAAAAAAGACTTCATCTCGTGGCCTGCTACGATTTCCACTTTTAATTCACAGCTTGCTTTGTTACAACCGCCACAGGTGATTTACCGTCTGAAAGGGTCATACCGTCGCGTACATTTTCTAAAGTTGGCGTTGATTACGCAGGCCCTTTATTGCTTCGAGCTTTACCCGGGCGTGGTAGGGCTGCGCGAAAAAGTTATGTTGCGGTATTTGTGTACCTCATCACTCGCGCATTTGATTTGGGGTTGGTGTCGGATTATACATCCGAGGCATTTATTACCGCATTCCGTCGCTTTGCTTCTAGGCGCGGTTTTTCAAATCTTGTAATGAGTGATAATGGCACAATGTTCCAGGGCGCAGAGCGCGAGTTTAGAGTGTCTTTTGAGAGGATAATGAAAGATGGGAGTTTGGTTTCTTGGTTTGCGAATGAAGAATTGGATTGGCAATTCATTCCACCTCACACTCCTCATTTTGGCGGTATTTGGGAGACTGGTGTGAAGAGTGTTAAACATCACCTACGAAGGGTGATTAATAAGCAGACTTTAACCTTTGAGGAAATGAGCCAAAATAGTGCACAAATCGGTGCCTGCCTAAATTCTCGTCCGATTGCTCCGATGAGTGAGGATATGGATGATTTCTCATATTTCACACCGGGTCATTTTTTATGCGATAGTCCGCCAATGTACTTTCCAGAACCAAATCTTAGCAATATTCGTGAAAATCGACTCTCTCGGTGGCAACGGGTACAGCAGATGCGTGATCAATTTTGGCGTCTTTGGCGTAGTGATTATTTGTTGCAGCTTCAGCAGAGGCGCAAATGGACCAAGCCGTCCACAAATTTGGATGTTGGTGATATCGTTCTTTTGCGTAACGATCTTTCACCGCCTTGTAAATGGGAGTTAGGTCGAGTTATCGAATGCTTTTCGGGCAAGGACGGTCTCGTCCGCGTAGTTAAAGTTAAAACAGCAAAATCTTCTTTCAGTCGAAATGTAAATAAACTTTGCTTTTTGCCGTTCTGCTCTCCAAAATCTACGGAGGAATTCGAATGAGTGGTGAATTGAGAAGAACATTTTAATATCATCTGCCATGGCGGGCAGTGAAAATTAATTCAATTTTACTTTGCAATTATTTTGTAAGCAAAATTTACTTATCTACATGTTTTGAATAATATTAATTTTTGTATTATTTTATTAGTTTTAATGTACCTATAATAGTTTGATTAAGACTTTTATTATTCATATATTTCGCTTTAAATAAAGCGAGACGGGCAGTATGTTTCGGACTGTTTCTCTTTTAAAAAATTGTACGTGCGTTTAAACATTCCTCGAGAAAATTCTTGTTACGATTTGTTTCCTTGAATACATTTTTTAATGATTCTGGGAATTTCTTGTTTTTCGTTTAATTTAACAGTTCTGCAAACCATCTGTGATCCAGTCGGGATGTCGCGCCAACCGTAATAAAACCCTAAAGAGGTATCGCGATGAACCATAATAAAAGAGAAACGTCCTGATTAGTTTCTTAAATACATAAGTAGGAGGAGTCTAAAAGTAAATAAGGAAAAATGTAGGAAGAAGTTGGCTACTTCATTATATTAAGAAAATTTTGTTATCAGTTTGAATTCAAACATCTAATAGGCAACTATGTTTTGTGAGCATTGTTTTAAATAAATCAGGAGGTTTTTATGCCGAACGGCTTTTCCTCCTTGGAAAAAAATCTTAAGGGTGTTTTTATTGGATCAAGGGAAAAAAGACCAGTGATTTTAAACAAGTATAATAAATTCTTTTTTTCTTTCAATTTAACACTAAAGAGACTAAAATAAATATTTGTTATTATTTATACATTTACAGCCGTATTCATAAAAATGTCTTAAAATTGGTTTAAAGCATTCATTAGTTAAAACCCACTTTAGGACTAATGGGCATTTTAAATTCATTATTCATAAATTCGCTGTAAACCCCTTACAACTAAAATAGGTTTAAGGTAGGTTTTAGCGTTCTTAAATTGAAATAATGTGTCAAAATCCTGGATTTTTTGAATTGATTGATTAGAGTAGGTGTGAGCTTTCTGTAAATTCTCTCAATTTTCTCAGCTGTTGTAAGAGTGTTTTAACGATATTAGATGTTTATGAATAAAATTTTAAGCATTTTCATTGTAAAGGATTTATAAGTCACTTTTAAGTTTTTATGAATACGGCTGTTAATGTTTCTTTATATATCATTTTGTTATTTCTTTTTTTCCATTCCTGTATCTTATGTGACTTGAAGCAAGGTAAAAGGAGGTTGAGAAGGGCCCAAAAAACAAAGGACATGATAGTACAGATGGGGATAATAATCATTCTGTAGAATCTATAACCATAACGTCAAGAGCGGAAATACAAAAGGAATTAAAAAACCCATCCAATGCATCCTCGAAAATCTCACACTTCTTCCAATAATCCAACAAGAGCATTACCAATAATTCCAGAAGAAATAGAAAATTTAGAAATAAACTTTTTGAAACAGTACATACCTAGATCAGAAGTGCGAGACAATTAAAAATGATCTCTCCAAACAAATTACATCTGCTACACGAAGCATACTCTATGACATTGATAAAAAAGTCGAAATGTTAAAAACCCTAATAGTAACTAATCACGGAGTTATTAATAGACAAAATTTGACCGATATAAGAAAACAAGAGGTTAATGGTAATTTGCCGATTAAAACTATTGAAGAATACCTGGAATTTGATAAACTTTTGGAGAAGTCTGAATATCAAGAAGCACTGGTAAATATTTTTTTAAATAATAAAAATTCTTTTTTAAATATTTATTAATTTGTAATGAATCAAAAATATTAAAATATACATATATATTTATATATTCTCACAGGTTAAATTTTATCGAGTTCTGATGGCTGGAGAATCTAAACTAGAAGATTCTATCGGAAAAACACTAGAAGCTACCATTGCTAAGCCTGTACAATTAGAATATTCTGGTGTTGGCCGATCAGTGAAGGGAAAAAGCAAGAAGAATTTTTGTGAAACCAGTACATTCAGTTGTTTGCGTGGTTGGTATCATTCCCATTTAAAAACTGAAATTAATAATGATTATGAATATTTGTAGCTAATTAGATATTACTTTTTACAGATGCAATTAGTGAAAAATTTGAGCTTCCAAAATCTTTAGGTTGTAAAGTTTGTCGCTGGCTTTCAGGGGCACCTGATCATGAAGGAGGCCGAAAACAACGTTAAAATGTTTCACTACTTACGTTACATTATATATTACTTATAATATTCTATATAGAGATCCACAGGGAGTATACTTGTTTCTAACTAAACCTAAAGCTGTTCTATAATCTCAAAAGACTAATTCGATATCATGGTAGTACTTGTGGCCAAATCTGCTCGAGAGGAGAAACGGTGGTCAGCGGTCAGGTGGTGAGAGGCAGTCGAGAAGTACCAGTCGTTATCATTAGTTATCGGTCGTCAGTGGAATAGTCCCGTTGCATTGTATCAAATTATTAAAATTTGAATTGCTATCATTATTGTTATTACAATCTAAGTATTATAGTCCTTATTGTTATAACAATCTAAGTATTATAGTCATAAAGTGACCCGGCCTTCTGATTCCTACATTCTATTTTCATTATATTACTTATTTTATTATTTTTTTATTTATTCATTTCGCTTACTACAAGCTACAGATATAATGAAAACTTAAAAATTAGAATAAATTAGAAATTAATACTAAACTTAAAAAGTTAAAATTAAAAATTAAGAGAGGAGACGGAGAAAGAAACGTTAGGGGGGGGGGGGAAGGGGGGGGGCTATTAAAGTCATGCCTGAGAGAAGTTTTACTCAGGTGGAAGTCAAAGGAAGGAAGGGAGTTGGCCTTCCGAAGCATGCGGGTGAGGGGCTCGGAAAGTCCGTAGTTGGTACCGGGGTAAGCAGGTCTAAAGAGAGGGGCCGAACGGAGGTTGCGGGGATTGGTGTAGATGGAGATCCGCTGAAGTAAAGACGGACAGTCAATCTCGCCGATAAGCAGCTGATGAATGACGGTAATATCAGCGAGGTCCCGCCGATTCCACAAGTGCTGCAGGTTAATCAGCAAAAGGCGGTTTTCATAAGGGGGAAGGTTAAAACGGTCAGACCAGGGAAGTTCACGTAGAGCGAGGCGAAGGAGCCTGCGTTGGATAGCCTCAATCCTGTTGATGCTACTGGATTGGAATGGAGACCATACTTGGCTAGCGTATTCAAGGAGAGGTCTAACGAAGGTGATAAAGAGGGATTTGGCAACGTAGGGGTTAAGGTACTCCTTTGACAAACGCTTCACGAAACCAAGCGCGGAGTGGCCCTAGCGATCACGCTGTCGATGTGTTCACGAAAATTAAGCTCGCTGTCACAGATGACACCTAGGTCGCGGAGAGAGGAAACGGATGGGATAGGGTTATTAGACAACCGATTAACTCTGGGGGAAGAAGTGGGGCGGCTACGGGAGTGAGTGATGGATTAGCATTTGGAGACATTAAGCTAGAGAGTTTTTTTTACACCATATGCCAAAATTGTCTAGGTCGTCCTGAAGCAGTCGGGAGTCCGAGGTAGAGGATATCCGTTTGGAGATTTTCATGTTGTCTGCGTAGATAGAAAGGTCCGAGTGCTTGATAATGCACTCGACGTCATTGATGGCCAGAATGAAAAGCAACGGACCTAAGTGGCTGCCCTGAGGGACTCCCGAGTGCGAGTTGGCCACGAAAGAGCTAGAAGAAGAGGAGCAGAAAATGACCCTGTACTGGCGGTGTTCAAGATAAGTCTTCATCCAGGAGGTAAAGAGCTGATTGAAGCCAAGGGAGTCAAGTTTGAAAAGAATTAATTCATGCGAGATTTTATCAAACGCCTTACTGAAGTCAGTAGCGATGACGTCAACCTCGTCGCCGTTTGCCAAGGCACACAGTGTTCGGGAGATGAAGTCGATAAGGTTTGTGGTAGTCGATCTGCCTTTAAGGAAGCCATGCTGGGATGGGGAAAATATGGATTTGCAGTGAAAGAACAAGCAATTATAGACGATGATAGACAAAGAGTTTAGGTATGCAGGAGAGTTTGGCGATAGGGCGGTAGTTGGAGATCTTACTCTTACAGCCCTTTTTATAGATGGGGATGATGAAAGAGTCTTTCCACTTTGCCGGGAAATCTCCCTGGGAGATAGAGAGTTAAAAAATAGAGGAAAGGGGGCCAATCAAGTGTTGAGGGCACTCTTCCAGTACAATGGCGGGAATGCCGTCAGGGCCACGGTTATGATCGTCAGGAAGGGTAGTAATGGCGGTAGCAACCATTGCAGGGTCAATATTGATGGAAGCAAGGGTAGTCTGAGGACGGGAGTTCATGAAATGGAATCAGCTAGCGTCGAGCTCGAAGCTATGCTCACTGAAAGACTGACCGAAGTAGTGGGCAAAGAGATTAGCTATTGAACGGGAGTCGGAGGAAGAAGTGTCGTTAAGTTTGAGAGTGGAGGGGTTGCCACTGGATTTCCTTTTAATGTTCATGAATTGATAAAAACGCTTGGGATCGGAGATAAGGGTAGACTGCATACGACTCAGATAATCGAGATAAGAGGATTCGCTGCGCGCTGAGAATAGAGAAGCCGCGGCGAGATATTTGGAAAAGTCGGGGTCGGTGCGCGATAGTAGGTAAGTCTGCCTTATTTCTTTTATTCCGAAGGGATCGAAGTTCTTTGCTGTACCATGGGGGGGAGCTGAGGGAAGGAAGGGACGACTGGGAAAGAAGGTAGTTTAATTTGCCAAAGTCACCCCCGCGGAAATTGAAGTGGTAAGATGTCTCCTAAGTAGAGTGGAGATGGGGGGGGGGGGGGGGGGGGGGCACGAGGGCAAGAGTTAGGAAGAGAGGATAGTGATACTGGTCGATCGTAGATAGAAGATGAGAGCTACGAGTGACAGCCGTATTAACAGGGTCAGAGGAAAAGACCAGGTCGAGCTTTCTGCCAAGATTGTTGGTTATGCCACTAATTTGGCAGAGACCAGAGTCGGAGAGGCGGTCGACAGATAAAGTCTCCTTGTCGGAGAGGGCGTTGGAAAGTACAAAGTAGAGGTCGTCGTCAGACCGATGCCATATAAGGCGCGGGAGATTGAAGTCGCCAAGAACGATAACTTCGTCATTGGGACCAAGGGTATTAAAGATGGAATCGATCGCATCGGGGGCAAGTTTGTAGGCCTCAAGTGGTTGGGAGGGACGAATGTACGCGCAGAGTATGAACAAGGATTTGCCTGTTACCGTGATTTTGACGCAGACAAAATTACAGCTTGAAGAGTTAGAAGAAGTGTTTAATATTCTGCTTTACTTGTTTTTATAACTATTATTGTAATAAATTGTTCTATTCGATATAAAATATTTATATTAATTATTCTTATAGTTTCATCAACTAATTATTAATTTCAAAAAACTAAATTTTTTTTATTTTTGGCGGTCTTTGCTGGCCCAGTATCGTGAGCCATTACAAGTGACCAGTATTGGGCCAAAGTTATCATCCAGGAGTTTTGCTGTAACGGCCCAGTCATGGGTGGTGTTATTGCGCCATTACTGGTTAACAGGCACCCAGTAATGTCCCATTACTGGGCCAATTGTTAAACCCTATATGGGTAAGAGAGTAACAGAAATCATGGTGCTCATTTACGAGAAAAACACATAACGGCACATTAACTCATGTTAAAGGGTAAATAGTTAATAGATCACTAATTATAAAAATGTCAAAAAAAAAAATTCGCAAAACAGTTATACATAATTTCATAGAAAATAATAATGGCCAGGACCACGTAACGTTTGTTAAGCACAGAAAAACATCATAATTAGACAGTCAATCCTTTATTTTAGTAAAATCAGCCTTTTTAAAGTTGTAATATAATGTTTGTAACTTTAGACTTAAGGACGGGGAAAGTGATGTCAAATGTCAAAATAACGTCTACAGCTTGGTGAAGGTCTCAGGAATTAGCAGATTCAAGCAATGTTTCACGAGAAAATGTCAGGTCCAAAAATTTACCAGAGGAATTCTCTATAGTATTGGTCTGTGATAGGCCCAACGAAACAGGAATGTTAAAGTCGTCGAAAAGCAATAATTTATCATAGGTGAGATTTTCTCAACACAAACGCCACAGGTTTTGTTTATGCCGTGGCCAGAGTAGCACTGCTATGCGATGTAGCAACGGCATAAACGGTGTCGACATTAGGTACTGCTAAATTTTTGGCGCTACTATTCTGGCGATGCTACGTGTTGGCAAAAGCACCTACGCAAATGTCAATGCGCGACAAAAACATCTGCCACAAGTTTAGCGAACGCCAGTCTGGCCACGGCATAAACAAACCCACAGACCTTATAAGTATCTAATGACGAATTTTTAGAAATTCAAGGATGTGTTTTGCTAAGGTCTAAACAGAGGTATGCCAATAGCTTGTACATAATCTCCTGATCAACGATTAAGGAGACCCTCCCTACAGGTCACATGACAGAAAAGCTTTGTCTCTAAACAATTTGGATCCCACAAAATAAATTAGCAGAATGAAGAGCCAAGGTCAAATTTAGGGCTTTGAAATTGCAATTTTCGAAATTTGACCCGGCCTTTCTCGCTTGTTTGTGGACGGATTGGGTCGTAAGGAGTAAAAATAAAAGCCCAAATTTTAACGAACACACTCTGATTTATAGCCCATGTAGAATAAATTGGCAAACCCCTGTTCAGACCTTAGCAAAACGCTCTTTATACAGCTTTTTAAGGACCACATATAAGCTCCAAATCTCCAGAGTCCAAGGAATCAGTGACCACACACGATACATCGTGTCGAACAGCACAAAATACTCTTTCACCCACTGGTGCATCGTCAGAGCGGTGATGGTCATGGCATTTACTCGTTTTTAGAACGTAGACCAGTTACATTAGAGAAATAAATTGAGACTTCTCCGATGCGTTTCTTGCAGATGGAACTGAAGAAATTTTCCGTCCTCTTGGAAGAGACTCCCGCACAATAGACTGCACCTGCCAATTATTAGACGCTAAAACTGCTCTGATGTGCCTTTCAGGCACCAGAATTTTGAGAGAGGCAGCAAAGTGCAATAACCAGGTCTTTGGGGTCTCCAGATCTTTCTGGATGAAATTGAGGGAGCACATAAAAACCAAAAGGACGATTCCTTCACCTGCAATGACCCGAATGACACGTACCATTGAGAGAAACATTGCAGGACAACTGTTGCGGCACGGATATTTTGGGTTTATTCGATGAATAGTCCTGTACAGCGCAAGAATCACTCCCAGAGCTCCTATTCGAAGATATATGTATGTGGTATAGTGCAAGAAGCACTCTCTTTGGTGTCAGCAGAAGGAATTGTAGCAGACGACTCCGGGCAGCGAGGTGACGTAGTTCAACCGCAATCGGTCCAAGCAACCTGGAGTTGACCGAAACAGCCGATGAGCGCGATCCCAGATCGCCACGAGCTTGCTCTATCTCCAAGACGGATATCCTCAGCAACCGGCATAACCGAAGCCAGAAGGTCCGAACCCACGATGGGAGTCTGGAAATCATTAGTAGTTTCGACCAAGACTGAAAGCTTGGCCGAAAGAGTGTGGATCGTCTCAAGCAAAGACACGAACTTAAGAGTTTACTCCAAAAAGTGCAGACAAAATAGTGTGGATCTTTCCATTAAGGGGAAATAGATACACAGATAGAATGTTAAAAACGGCTTAATTCGAGAAAATCTGATAGTTTTTAGATATAGTGCTTGATTGGCCTTTATATCAATGGTGGTTTTAGGAAACCTTGAAACTTTCGGTGACCTTGAAACTTTCGGGTGATCGCGTCGGCCATAAGATAGGACCAAGTCACCCGATCCAACGCCCTGGATACTCTTGATTTAAATATTCTCTCACAAGACGCGCAAAGTGTGCTGGGCAACCATAATTTTGGAACCACATTTTTTGGAGATCACTTAAGGGCATGTCGTCTAACAATTCTGGCAAGTCATTTTGTAAAAAGTTTAAATAACTATTGCCATCTAAGTTTCCTTGTTCACCCGATTTGAACCCCCTGGATTTCTTATATTGGGGTTGTCTTAAAGACAGGGTCTACTCAAAACCCATTGCGACATTGGACGAGCTTCGTCAAAAAATCACTCAGGCTGCGGATCACATCAATAGCAGAAGATATGCAAGACAAATAAAACGATCATTTTGCGATGTCGTGCATGTATTAATGCTGATGGCAAACAATTCGAACATTTGCTATAATGTTAATAACGTACCTTGTTTTCCTAGAGTAGACTTGCTGAGAATAACAACAGCTTCTCTACTTTCCCTGTTGTTATTCAATAAAAAACATTTTTCATCTGTCTCTTTTTAACGTAAATATCTCTCTATCTATCTATCTCTAACTTCTATGGTATGTATGCCCCATTCAAATTCCAAGAAATTGTAACTAGAACCCGTTTTGGGCACGTAGTAAAAGTGATTACTGTCAACTACAATTTATGAAATTTGGTTCTTGTTTTGAACTAGTACGCATATTATTTTTTTGTGGCTGGTTTTCCTAGAGTATTATACCATTTTGGAATCTTGGTTAGTTGCGTCAATTTGCAAAAAAACTTGCCATAGTAGTGTTCGTACTTTTTTTTTACACCACGATGAGTTAAAGTTGAGTAAAAGTAAAAATCTTAAAAAATTTTAGGGAAAAAAATTAATTTGATTAATTTTTGTGAAAAAACTAGAGGCATTCTGGAATTTTTAAGGATTGTGGTGGATAGCAATCCTATGTAGGTTGCCTATAAAAAAAAAACAGAAATATTTAAAAAATTGTGGTCATGGTAGTGAAAATGACCATAAAAGGTCTAAATTTTTGAAGAATTACGTTTTTTTTATAAATTAAAAAAAATTGAGATATATTTTTTGACGTGACAACGTCTATTAAATCGATTTAACTTGGAGACATTGTCGAAAACGGCGTTACGGCGGATCTCACGCCACACGACGTGACAACGTCTATTAAATCGATTTAACTTGGAGACATTGTCGAAAACAGCGTTACGGCGGATCTCACGCCACACGGCAAGCGAGCGCACTGTAGGAGAAAGAGACGCGCTACACCTCTCTCTCTCTCCCACCCGTTGCGCTTGAGAGGCATTCTCGAGAACGCCGTAACGGCCGATCTCACGCCACACGGCAAGCGAGCGCACTGTAGGAGAAAGAGAGTGTTATAATATTAAGTAAGATTAGATGTCAATATGTAGAAACGAAAATATAAATAGAAAATTAAGTAAACTTATCCTTGTGCACAATAATAATAAAACAAAATTTTTGAATACAATTTGAATAGCAAATTTGAAAAAATGAATCAACACTGAATAAATCTGAAAGGAATATAATTATAATTGTTACTTTTATTAAATCCTTTGTACCAAGAAAAAATTACCACGTATTAGACGTTGTCACGTTTAAATATCGACCGTAAACCGACTTTACAGGCAACCAATTTTTTTCTTTTTTTCCCCAAGTAGTCATGGGCAGGTCTATTCTCCGGTGTCGGCTTATCGTTGAATTTTGGGACACGTTGTATAGGTGGACTGATATAACTAGAATTTAATATTATAATTTAATATTTGCCGAAATTTTTGGAAACCCAATGAGTTTATATTTTAATACCTGGCATACTTATCCTGCTATTCACTTTTGCTTATTAGTTATGAGAATAGGGACTTTTTCCATAATGCAAACTTGCAAACAAGTTATCATATAGAATGTAAAGCCTAACGTTCATTATACATATCTACGTTGAGTATAATATGTAACTTAGGAGTGCGGGGACCAGGCCATACTGTATCAAAACTTACTTCACAACAAGAAGGCTAAACATTTAAATTTTATTTATCTAAAATTATCTTTAACGTGCTTGGAAATTCTTAGCTGTGAATATGTTGTACTACTTATGTGTAGCTCTGACGCCAAACTGTTCGTTTGGTAATAGGTTCTTGTATTCAACATAACACAAATTCTTCTTTTAAAAAGGTTTACCATTTAAAGTATTTTAGCCACTATAGGAGTAGGTTCATTCGATAACTTGGCGGGTTGTAATATTTAATTAATTTTTTTACACGCTACTGAAAAGTGCCGAAATTTTAGACAAGATTTTATGATACAAGTAAGATAGAGTTCTACTATGGGATGTTTCAGTGTGTTGAGCACTGGCATCATTATCAAGGTGAAAAAATGCAATAAAGTTTGTTACAAATGATTCCGAATATAGTTCCGCATTTGCGTTGCATGTCATACAAAGTTTTTGCTGGTAAAGCATTCAAATCATCTTCCATTTCTTTTTGATAATTCTTGCAACGTTCCCAAACAGTTTTGAAGACTTCTTCATGCCTTGAAGAAGTAAACTTCCCTACATTCTCCTATATTTCAGCAATAATTCGTTAATGAGATAATTCGCTTCCCTTCTTAATTCTTTTCGAAATTGGTAGCAGCGCAATACACATCAACGCATAGTGTTTCGCCAAGCTATTATAGTAAGGTCAATGTGTTTTCAGGAATTCGACGGCTCGATGAGTCATTTATCAATGGTGAAATTATACCAATATTGGTACAATCAATAGTTCTAACTTAGTCCTTAAAGCCGGACTCGAATCAGGTTTTCATATTGCAAATGGGAACTGAACATAAAAAATCGGGTGGGGATTTGGGGGAAAAAGATGAAGGGAACGCCTGCCAACCCCTTCGCGAAAAGATCGCGAGTGCTTCGTTCGCCGGTGTTGCAAACACCTGCGAATCAGGCGCAGCCGCGGGAGTCTTCAGTGGACTCCGTGGTGGCTAGCGATGCATCGCGCACGCCAGCTGCGGGCATAGGTTCGGCGGCGCGGGCTGCGCCCAGCGTGGAAGACAGGCTGGGGTCGACGGAGGCCCCAATGGAAAGGGGGCTCCTCCAAATAAGGAGACTTATCCAAGAGATGTTGGCTGCTCTCAAGAAGCAGCCAAACATCGCTAAGTTCGTCAAGGACGGTCTCCCAGCCTTAGAGGAGGCCCTTGATGACCTAGAAGATTCTAGGAAGGCATGCAAGGAGGCCCACCGCTCCTTCCGCGGCCTTTGACATCTTGTGGCACGCAAACTCCCCCGGTTGGGGCGGTAAGCGTGTCTAGGGTGAGGGAGGGCCTCCCTCCTAGGAATCCGCTGTCGGTCACTGGCCGCACAAACTCCACCGGTCGGGACGGGGAGCGTGAACGCTTCACCTGCGGTCGGCAAGAGAGGAGCCTCCAGTCCCCCGCTTCTTTCGGTTGGGAAGTGAGGAAGAGGAGGAGGGAAGGGTCGTCCCCGGCGTGGACCAAAGTAGTTCGTAAAGGTAAGTGAACGACAATTAAGGGAAAGGAGGAAAAAGGGGAAAAAAATGGAGTTAATAAAGAAGGACGAGAAGAAGAAGAGGAAGAAGAAAAAGAAAAAGTCGTCTGCGACACCCGGAGATCAACAGGTGATGAAAGCTCCGATTCCGGCTCCGACTTCGGCTCCAAGCCGGCCGGCGGCCCATGTCAGGCCATAATACTTAGGCCCGCGGCAATGAAGACCTATGCGGACGTGCTTAGGACAGTCCGCAAAGCGGTGAACCCTGAAAGCTGCGGGATTAGGGTAAAGGCCGTCCGGCAGACCAGAGCCGGGGATGTCCTCCTAGAACTCGGGATATCCTCCAGCCGTTTGGTCGGCGAGCGGCGTCAGAGAGCTGATCCATAGAGCCACCCTGGAGATCAGGGAGTTTGACGGCTGCAAAACCAGGGAGGAGGTGTTGGAAGCCCTCAGGAGACACCTGAGGGATTACAATGGCCATCTGTAGGTCGCGCACGGCCGTGGCCAATGTATGGCCATTAAAGAAGTGGAGGAAGCGCCTACCGTGAGGCTGCTGCAGGCTGCCCGGGTCAAGGTCGGCTGGGTGGAGGGCAGGATCCGCAGGCGGGTGGTCGTGCCCAAGTGCTTTAAATGCCTTGGGTTCGGACACCAGAGACGAGCCTGTAAGGGGCCGGATCGGAGCAAACTTTGCTTTCGGTGCGGCGGCGACGGGCATAGTGCCAAAGCGCGCACCGCTGAACCGGTGTGCTTCCTCTGGCGGGAAGACGGACTCGCGGAAACACATGGCGGGCTCGGGGGTGTGGGGTTTTCCGTAAGGCCCTGGAGGATGCCAAAAACAAAAACAGATAATGGGAGTTGTCCTGCAGGGAAACTTAAAAAGGAGTAGGACGGCCAACGATCTGTTGGCTCAGATCCGTCTCGAGAAACACGCTGACGTTGTCCTAGTAAGTGAACAGTATCGGGATGGGTCTGCGCCGACGTGGTATCGCGATACCCTCGGCACGGCGGGATTCTTCGTATGGAGATGCCAGAAGGGTCTTTCCTGATTGGGTACGCCGACGACATCGCGGCGGTTATTACCGCCAGAGATGTCGACAACGCTCTTTGTGGCTCAACCAGGTTATGCGTCGGGTAAGTTCCTGGCTGCGCGACCACGGGCTGGAGTTGGCACTCGCCAAGACCGAGATCGTCCTTCTTACAAAGAAGCGCAACGATCTGCTGCGAGAGATCCGGGTAGAAAACATGACGGTCCAGACGCGGCACTTGGTCAAGTACCGGGGGTGAGTCTCGATTGGATACTCGGGGTTATGCTGCAGAGTGACGATTTCTGACGAAGCATCACCTCTTTCGTAAGGGGGATCCTTCGCCAGAAAGAAGATGACAACAACAGAGTTCCTAAGGGAGCCCCTGTTGGCTCTTCTAGAGGGGTAAGCAGACAAAGACAGGGGTTCCTAAAGGAGCCCCTGTTGGCTGAGAGAGTGCAGACGGGTGTCGGCCTGCGGGTGGAGGGTGCCTCGTTGGCATTTCATAGGACTCCACCCCGAAGTAATGTCCCCTAGACGGTCCCGTGGTGGAGCTCCTGGAGACGGGGAGCGGGGTTTTAGCCGGTAGGCCTGGTCCGGCACACGGGTCTTCGGTCACCTAGGTGCGCAACTGCATTTCCCCACTCAAAAAAAAAAAAACTTCAGCCTTAAAAACGAATGTAGAGCACAATAATATCACAGATAAGATACAGATGTCGAGTGGCCATATAGCAGAATGGTCCCAGATATGCTTATTTCCAATGGGTGCCTTTTCACCTAGCGCCATCTGTAGAATAAAACAATCATCAGAAGTTAATTTACTCGCTAAGGGTTCGTTGCCTGGATTAAATAAAGCACATCCGTATGAATAAGAATAAACTTTTTGCGGCATTTAGATCAATATGTTGTCCTACACATTGCACAATTAAATAAAAATATGTGCGACGGTGAAATATGTAGCTTTGCGTATGGATTGAAAAAATTCTCAGATATGTATTGTAAGTTCTTCGTGGGCGCATGCTGTTCAGGACTGCTCCAAAAAAGAACTCGCTGGTATTATATCCCGCGCCCGCGCCGTTTGCGGGTGAGGAAAATACCGGGAAACCCACCTTGCACCCCACAATAAACCAACGATGAAATCGAAGCAAATGATGAAATCGAAACAAATGTACTTAGCTAGTGTTCTATTTTAGCCCCCCTAGTTTCTGCTGCCCTGAAAAAATTAATAATTCTGCCTGATTGGGATAACGACATTCCACTTTTGGGCGCCAAAAAATTACCGTTATTAGAAATAAATGCCCAGCTCAGTTCGAAACGCTTTGCAGCAAATGTGTAAAATACTTAAAACAAGCCAAAATCGCGAAAAAGCATTTGAATGCCTTAAAGAAAGAAAATCAAAGTTTAAAAAAAGAAAATACAAAATTGGCCTTTGATAAAAAGATGTTAAAGAAAAGATGCAAACGTTTAAAGAAAAATAATAAGGAATACAAGTTAAGTGAAATTATAAGTAAAGTTAGCGTTAATAATTATTCAAAAACATTTGCAAATCTGATTTTGAGTCAACCTCGTGTTTATACTGAGCAAGAAAAAATATTAACACAGTGTTTATATTTCCGTTCATCCGCATGCTATTCATTTCTTCGAGATGTCATCGGGTTACATTTACCACATAAGTCCTCCCTACATAGTTGGATCAAAATAAAGCACCTTTCTCCTGGAGTTAATTTTAGTATTTTGGAAGAAGTTAAGAAACAAGTAGAAGATTTGCCCGAAAAAGAAAAGGGAGTAATACTAATATTTGACGAAATGTCAATTCAGGAGTTTTTAGTATACATACAATTAGTTTAAAGACCAAATTGAAGGTTTCGAAGTCCACGGAGATGGCAACAGTCATAATAATTTAGCAAAACATATTTTAGTATTTATGGTAAGAAGTATAACAGGCACATTTAAGCCCGTTGCGTATTATATTGCAACGTCTTCATCAATGTCAGGTGACTTATTAAAGATAGAAATATTACACAACCTCAATATTTGCGAAAACCTTGGTTTAGTTGTTAGAGCTATCGGTTGTGACCAAGGTCCAATTAACAGAAAACTTCTTCGCTCTCTTGAAATATCTGTAAATAAAACATATTTCGAATATAAGGAAAGAATTATATATGTAATTTATGACGTATCTCATTTATTTAAAACATTTAGAAATAGAGTTATACTTGACGATATTACAACAACTGATGGTGTGATTTCATGGGATGTAATAAAATATATATATTTTACAGAAAGAGACAAAAGTACCAGAATTTGCCCGAAATTAACATTTGCCCACATTAATCCAACAGATTTTCTAAAAATGAGTCTACGACTATAGCAGTTCAAGTGTTAAGCCACAGTATTGTAGCAGGAATTAGAAGTTTCTTAGCAATAAATGCTTTCCCGGAAAATCTTATTGAAAGGGCTAAATCGACTGCTATAATTATAGAGAAAATGAACCGGCTTTTTGATATACTGGACGGTAGACCCTTCCTGCAGCGTAATTCTGATGATCTCTTGTTTCTTGCCGAAATGAAATTATATTGTTTAGAAATGAAAGATTCTAAAAGCAAAAGTAATGTATTCTGCTTTACGTTACCGGACTAGCAATATCAGTTGAGTCGACGATAAGGTTTTCTCAAAATTTATTTGAAAAGTATGAAGATTTAGCATACATAAACATGAGAAAATTAAATCAAGATCCACTGGAAAATTTGTTTTCGCATATTAGATCACGAAATGGCAACAAAAATAATCCAAATGTTTTTGAAATAAACCAGATTATGGCTAAACTAATATCTCTGAGATTACTTTTCACTTCGGAATTTTCAAGCTGCGAAAACGACACTGATGAGTACATAACGGTTGATTGGGAAGCTGTACTTAATGAGGAGACAAATAGCCAGCCTTGTGAGAGTGAATTATTTACAGATGATTTTTCTGAATTAAACGAAGGAGATGGATTGATCCTTGATGACAACAGAATTGACGCAAAATCTATGCACGAGCGATATTGCTGTTAAGTATTTTGCCGGATATTGTTATAGAAAATTAATGGAAACTTTAAAAACTCCTTGCGAAGAATGCTATGGTTGATAACTCTTCTTCTGTCAACTTGTTCAATATTTTGATTGAAATGAAGCAATATAGCAATTGTCCTGATGATAGAAAATTAATACATCCATCAGATTTATTCTTTCAAATATGCTTGCATCAGGTCAAAATTTTTTGGAAGTTGTTTAAAGAGAAACCAACACTTAAGAATTTTAAGTCGGTTATTTTAAATAAATGTATAGAAGATACAAATATAAAAAATCCAGAATGGTTTGATCAAAATCACCAATGCTATAACCATCACTTGAAAATCTTTTCATGCTTTTGGTACTTATTAGAAAAAATTGTAAATGGACAACAGATCATCATCGCTCGCAAAAATTAACAAAACAAAGGAAAAACCAAAGGAAACTTAGAGCGGTAATGAATAAATAACTTCAAAGGCCAAGCCCAGCATCGAGCTGATTGACCATTAATTAATATTTTAAGTAGGTTGTTCAGCAGGAAGACAATAAAAAAAAATAGAACCGACTCCAAAAAATCCCAAGCTCTAACAAGTATAAAATAATTATATTAAAAGTCCTCTGATACTCCTTTCAACATTAAATACCAAGACTTTCCTAGACTTTTGAAGTCCGTGTGAAAACCTGACTGATATTAATCCAATTAATCCAGACAAACTGATTGCATTCATTATTTAGTATTGGATTTTGGATATGTTTTAGTAAATTTTTTTTGGTCCGCCATTTTGAATCCTCGCAATCGGGCACCGAATGTACAACCAAGTACCAAAACCTTATCTGTGTATATATTTTGTTTTTTGTTGATTTTCTCAAAAAGCGCTGAATCAATGTCGATAAAATTTATATGGGACCACCTCTGAAGTATGACCTACCAAACAAAAAAAGAATCATCAAAATCAATTCATAATTGGCGGAATTATCGCGTAACGACTTACAAAAACATACAGTCGAATTGAGAACCTCCTGCGTTTTTTCGTCGGTTAAAAACAGGACCCCACAGAGCCTAAACTCGTGCCTTAACGGTACCGAGTTGGGTGAAAGTTTCCAGCAAGATGCTGTGAAGTGTGATAAAAAATCTGTATTTTATATATGTACACATACATGTACATATGTCCGCATCACTCCACTTATTTTATACTTTTTCAAATTCTTAAAGATCCGCTTTTTTTTTACATTACAATACAATAGTACATATTTCAATTACATCGTTGGTTTATTGTGGGGTGCAAGGTGGGTTTGTCCGTATTATTATTCTTTTCATGGCAGCAGAAACTAAGGGGGCTAAAATAGAACACTTACCTAAGTACATTTGTTTCAATTTCATCATTTGCTTCAATTTCATCGCAAACGGCGCGGGAGTTACGGCCCTCGCTTACGTACCTACACGTAACCTGATTCTTTCACCTTTCCCAATTCCTATTCAATGACCTTTCTTTGTTAATTACTTTTTGCAATATTGATAATTTATGTTCGTTAACCCATATTCTGTCTAGACCTAACGTAAGCAATTTCGGCAATAAAGAAATAAGATCTAACGTAAGCAATTTTGCTTTATAAGTAGCACCTGTAAACTTTGTAGAGGGACAGTTGTAAATGAGTTGTATTGAGTCGATCACTTTTACTTTCAATCAATAAACCTTGGTTTTACCTCCGCGTATTTTCTTTTAATTTAATTTTTTTTATTAAAAGAACCCATAAGGTTCTTAACTGGCGCAGTCGGGGCGGATTTCGTAAAGTAGTCTTCGCGGCGTTTGTAATCGACGCATTATCGATTTCGAGAGCCGGTTCAACGGTTTATTGAACAGTTAACTACTTAGTGCCGTGTCCAAGAAGTGTTGTGGTCCAACGTGGGAACATCAGCTGACGACAACTCGAGACGCAGCAACGAAAGAACCGCAACTTTACAACTTGGGAGGAGTTCAACGAGGGAAAATCGTGAGAACACCCGCTACAGCGAAGGAACATCGCATCCAGTGACATCTCAACAGAGCTCAACGAAGGAACATCGTGCGACCAACTGAATAGATGATCATCTTAGCATTAATGATAGTAACGTAAGCAGAAAAATTTTACATAAGAATTAAAAAGAAAGAAATATTAATTAAGAATTATAAAAATTAAAGAACATCCTCAACGGATACTAAGATATAAATTTTCGTGAATAGATAAATTAATTTTTCCATAAAAAACAACATAATTAAAAGTTAATCAAATTGATGCCTCAAGATAAGAGTAAATCAAGACCTAAGCCGTATCTTAGAGCACCTCGCTTAAGGCCGTTTTCGAATTCACATGCACTTGCACTTCTCCCTAACACTTCCGATCGCACTTGCACTTGGCACTTTTTTTTCGCCCTAAATAGGTTGTTCGAATTGAACTACACTAAATTTAATTCGGAAACTGTTATTCACCTCGAGAGATTGGCTGTGTGATTTTTTAGCTGTTTTCTAAAAATGTGGGACAAAATTAAATGTATTGTATTGTATTTTTATAAACAGCGATCACAGACAGATAAAAAAGTGTTAGTGCAAGGCAATCTAGTTACGATTTCGAACGCCCTGCGCACTATTCGGAGTTTTTCGGAGAATATTTAGTGCGAAAAATAGATTTTAGTGCAAGTGCATGTGAATTCGAAAACGGCCTAAGAAGATTTTTATCTTTAGATACAATTTGTGAAACTGAAAGTGTTGAAGTGAGTGAAAGTAGTAGTGAAATTTCGGAAACAATGGCTACCGCGAATACCACTGATACCGCGAGTAATAATGTTGTTACTGTCTCGGATTTATTTAACTCACTCCGTGTACCGGATGCTATTAAAGATTTGCCCAAATTTAATGGTAACCCTCGTTTGCTCTGTGAATTTATTAACAATGTAGAAGAAATTAGAGCTTTAATTCCGTGTACTGAAGGTACACCTTACGGGAAGATGCTCCTTAGAGCAATCCGAAATAAAATTGAAGGTCCTGCTAATGAGGTTCTAAATATGTATGGAACCCCATTAGATTGGAGTGACATTAAGAAAAATTTAATTCTACACTATTCAGATAAGTGCAACGAAACATCCCTTATCCGTGATCTTCATGGCATTAGACAAAATAATAAAACAGTGGAATGATTTTACAGTGAAATAATTGAGCTGTTAGCCACAATGACGAATCATGTGCAAATTCACGAAGTTGATCCTAATGTAGTTAAGGCGAAGCGTGAACTTTTCACAGAAATGTGCTTAAACACATTCCTATCGGGATTAAAGGAACCTCTGGGCTCTACGATAAGAGCAATGAAACCAGATTCCTTGGCGGTTGCATTTTCATATTGTATCAAAGAACAAAATATATTCTACACTAAATTTGATAATAATTCTAGAACTCCGGACTCAAATAAAATAGTTACCCCGAAAACCTTCAATATTACTCTACCCAACCAACGAATTAAAACCCCGCAGAACACCCAAAATCTTCAATTTAACATACCTACCCCTCAAAGACAAATCAGTTTGAGTTCCGCTAATCCGATGTCTCGAAATATGGCCTTTAGTAATCCTTACCCTAGACTTCAAAATAACCCGTTCCAACAAAATCGCAACTTCTTTTCGGTACCTAGAATAAATTCTAGCCCTCAACTTCAGCAAAATAATAATGTTTTCGCAAGACCAAACAATTCACCCCTTCCTAAACCAGAGCCTATGGATGTCAGCTCAGGTAACACGCATCTACGTCAGAGAACCGCATATACTCAACAGCCAAACAGACCCATGCAAACCAACTCTTTCCAATCTAATCCAGGCAATACTCCAAAATTTATGAGCAAAGAATTGTAATATTTCTACCACGGCAGAGCCTAACGAAGTTACCCCTGTGGAATCAGAGGAAAATTTCCAACACTTAGATCAGTATTACGATTATCAGAACAGCGATTATGAAGGTTTAGAATCATTCCAGGCAAATAACAATGACTATTATAGCCATTGTTCCATACCCAATAATCAAATAAGTAATGAAATCGATGACGCAAATTTTCCCGCGACAGCCTCAGCGAGCCTATCGGATACGTAGATATCAATAAGGAATAAGCATGGATTTGTACTCCCCTACGTCAACATATCTTACCCTTTTGGCAGACTTTTGAAGTTCCTCATTGATACAGGCGCTTCATCATCATTTATAAACCCTGAATTTGTTAATCCCCGAGATTTTACGGAAACAAATCCTATTGTCATAACTACAATTCTCAACCAACATAAATTAAATCAAGAGATTACCCTTCCAAATTTCATAGAGTTTAATCAACCTGGAGAAACCCGTTTTTTAATTTTTTAATTTCACGGATACTTTGATGGTCTTTTGGGCCTAGATGTGCTAACAAATCTAGGAGCCACAGTCGACTTAGTTAACAAAGTTTTAATTACTAAGGATTCAACATTACCTCTTGAATTTAACCCCAATTTTATGTCTGATAAATACATTGTCCCAGCAAACTCTAAATTAATAGGCAAATTACCTGTTGATGTGCAGAATGGAGATATATATATAAAAAATATAACAATTAAACCTGCAGTCTACATACATCCCTGAAGGAATTTATACTGCCAAAGATTGGTATAGCTCGATCGAGGTAATAAATTCCTCCAATCTGGATCAACAAATATACGTGGAACAACCTTTAAAAGTAGAATCATTCACTAATTCGAATTATATTGAGGTAAATAATTTTAATATCGATTGCTCAAAAATGTCACTACCCGGAACAGACATAAGGAGTTTAATTCGTACCTCCCATCTAAATAAAGAAGAGAAGGAACTAATTCTCCGCATCTGTAGAGAATATGAAGACATATTCTTTAAAGAAGGCGAAAAATTAACCTTCACAAACAACATAAAACATCGAATTTTAACGACGGATGACATACCAATCTATACAAAATCGTATAGATATCCGTACGTGCACAAGGAGGAGGTTAAGAAACAGATTAACGACATGCTTTCCCAAAACATTATTCGTCCCAGTTATTCTCCTTGGAGCTCCCCTGTTTGGATAGTTCCAAAGAAGAAAGATGCAAGTGGGAAACAAAAGTGGAGAATGGCAATCGATTATCGTAAACTGAATGAAAAAACAGTAAGCGATCGTTACCCACTCCCTAATATTACCGAAATTCTGGATAAACTCGGTAAAAGTATGTATTTCACAACTCTAGATCTTGCCAGTGGATTCCATCAAATCGAAATGGATCCACGAGATGTGCAAAAGACGGCTTTCACCGTAGAAGGCGGCCACTTCGAGTATGTGAGAATGCCCTTTGGGTTGAAAAATGCCCCGTCCACCTTTCAGCGTGTTATGGACAACGTACTCCAAGATCTACAGGGCAAGGTCTGCTTAGTTTATTTGGATGATATTATCATCTTCTCAACATCGCTTCAGGAACATGGCGAAAATCTAAAAAAGGTTTTCGAGAGACTCCGCTCACCTATTCAAGGTTCAACTCGATAAATCCGAGTTCCTTCATAAAGAAGTCGCTTTCTTAGGACATGTGGTCACCACAGAGGGAGTTAAACCTAACCCTGAAAAAATTAATGCAATCAAGAACTTCCCAATACCTAGAACCCAAAAGGAGATAAAAATGTTTCTCTGATTCCTGGGATACTCTAGGAAGTTTATAAAAGATTTCGCTAATCTCACAAAACCTATTTCTGAATGTCTGAACAAAGGTAGAAAAATTGACCTTAATGATCGCTACGTGAATGCTTTCAAAACTTGCAAAAATTTATTAATGAACGACCCCATCCTGCAATATCCGGATTTCAGTAAACCGTTCATTTTAACCACCGATGCCAGCAACTTTGCTGTAGGAGCTGTATTATCCCAAGGTCCTATTGGGAGTGATAGACCGATTTGTTACGCAAGCAGGACTCTGACAGACTCGGAACTAAATTATTCAACAATCGAAAAGGAGCTTCTAGCCATTGTCTGGGCAACAAAGTATTTCAGACCTTATTTGTTCGGTCGGAAATTTCAGATAGTAACACATCATAAACCGTTAACATGGTTAATGAATCTGAAAGATCCAAATTCAAAATTAGTCAGGTGGCGTCTCAAATTGGAAGAGTTTGACTATCAAATAGTATACAAAAAGGGAACACAGAACTGTAATGCAGATACACTCAGTCGAACAGTTATTCCAAAATTAAACGAAATAAATCCCGTAGAGATCAATATAACAGAACAACCCTCCTGCACTACCGTTCATTCAGCTACAGAAGGTATGAATGACGGTATCCCCATTTCAGAGCGTCCTCTAAATGATTTCAACCTTCAAATAGATCTTAGCAAAACGGACAGAAGACCCCCAAGATCCTTGCAAGTGATCTTCCGTAATAAACATCGACACACGTTCCGCTTGCCTGAATATACTGAGGAAAACATTACTGTTGAAAGGAGTAATTTAGTTTGGGCTGGCAACGTTCCTCGGATCGGTAATGTTTCTCTTGCCTGACGAAGGGAGCTCTCACTCTGGTCTCCTTCTTCTTCGAATGTCAGCCAAGCAAACCGGACGCGTTTATAATTCTATAATTCTTTCTAAAATAAATATTTCCTAAAATTCAAATATCGATTTTATTTTAAGCTGCAACCTTAAACAGTTAACAGGTTATGGGCCCAGCCATTCGAGAGTAGGTCGGTATTCGGTAAAATAAAAGGAAATATAAAAGAATCCAGTGACTGTGAAATCGCCTTGTGCCTCGAGTGTGAAAAACTGTAGTTATGGCGGACGAAAAATACAAAGTGCCGTTACTGGACGGAACAAATTACAGCAACTGGAAGTTTCGGATGGAAACTCTCCTGGACGAGCTGGATCTCCTAGAAGTCGTCCGGGAATCACTTGAGGATTCTATCGTGAAGGTAGAAAGCACAGGACGAGCAACAGCCGAGCAAAAGCGGGTGCTTGTTACCGCTCTGCGGAAAATGGACAAGAAATGTAAGTCGCAGATTGTTCAACGAATTGAGGACACTCATCTTGAGTACATCAAAGACAAAGAGACGGCGTATGATATTTGGACTGAGCTCAAAAATATCTTTGAGCGAAAAGGAATGGCTGGCCAACTTTTGCTCCGGAAAGAGCTTTTATCTTTGAAATTCAACGCGGGAAAAGAAGTGATTGAAGCTCATCTTCAAAAGTTTGACCGAATCTTGCGTGACTTGCGCTCATCGAGAGCTATCCTGGAAGAAAACGACGCAGTCTGTCATCTGCTGTTAACCATCCCAAGCGAGTTCGTTTCGGTGGTGACGGCTCTTGAGACGCTTTCAGATGACAAGCTTACTCTAGCGTTCGTGAAGAATCGCCTGCGAGATGAGGAAATAAAGCAGAAATCTAAACAAGGAAAGCCCAAGTTGGAATCACCCACGCCCACTGCCTTCGCAGCGCCCACAGAGCAGTCGTCGAAGTCTCGGGACAAAAGTAAGTTAAAGTGCCATAACTGCGGCAAGTTCGGACATTTTCGTGCAGAGTGCCGAAAGCTTCAAATCAATAAGCAGACGAAGAAGACCAACGTTGCAATCGGAGATACGTCAACTGAACAGGAAAATGAGTACGAATACAGCTTTTCAGCTGACGTCGGAAGGAATCAGAGCACTGTGTGGTGTCTGGATTCCGGTGCATCGGAACACTTGGTAAAAAGTGTCAAACATGTAAGTAATGTTCGCAGACTTAATCAACCCGTCCTGATAAAAATAGCGAAATCTGGAATCACCCTGAAGGCTAAGGAAATCGGAGATTTTTGCGCTCGATCTACAGTTCTCGACAAACAGTATAAAATCATTATTCCGAATGTACTTATTGTTCCAAAATTGGAGGTTAATTTGTTATCTGTTCGCAGACTGGAGATGAACGGGCTCACTGTACCCTTTAGGGATGGTAAAGGCCTCATACAAAAGGGAAATCGCATTCTCGCAGTCGCCGAGAGGAAGAACAATCTGTACGAGGTGGAGTTGATGCCTAATGTTGAGGCAGCTCTCATGGCCAAACCCTCAAGCATCGCAGAAATATGGCATTGCAGGCTGGGACACATAAGCCATGATCGTCTGAGGAATTATTTCCAAGAACGGGGCATACAGCTGGAGTACACGATACCATATACGCCTGAGCAGAATGGCGTGGCGGAACGCATGAACAGAACTATCCTGGAAGGGGCGCGTTGTTTACTCCTGAAATCGAATCTACCGAAAACTTTCTGGACCGAAGCGGTAATCATGGCAGTGTACCTGCTGAACAGATCGCCCACAGCTGCGATTGACAACAAAACGCCAGCCGAGCTCTGGTATGGTCATAAGCCAGACCTGGGAAAGCTTCGCATATTTGGATGCCGGGCTTATCTGCACATTCCCAAGCAACTGAATCCTGGGAAGTTCAATTCCAGAACAAAAGAGTGTATCATGCTTGGTTATACACCCAACGGATATCGTCTCTGGTCACTTGAGGAGCAAAAGGTTATTTCGGGACGAGATCTTACCTTCGATGAGACAGTTTTCCCCAGTTCTAAGCCAAAGCAGTGTGTGAGTTGGGAAGCAAACAACACTGAGGAGGAGGAAAGGAACGCTGAACCAGACAAGGTGGAAAAGGAAAAATCAGATGTCGATACCGAAGACTCGGACCAATGGGAGGACTGTACAGACTCGGAAACTAATGAGCACCTGGATAAATTGATTAGTTCTTCCATCCCTCGACGAAGCACCTGCAAACGGAAACAAACGGAGTTTTATCTACCGGAGAGCTACACAGCATTGGCGCTGAGCGCTGAAGCGTTTGTTGAGGACATACCCGTCGACTTCACCGACATTGAAGGAAGAGAAGACCAGGGTCAATGGTTTCAAGCTGTTTTGGAGGAAATCCAGGCTCTCGAGCGGAATAAAACTTGGACCATGACGGTATTGCCACAGGGGAAACGAGCAATACCCTGCAGGTGGGTTTTTACACTTAAGTGTGACGAAAAGGGCAATCCCGATAAATATAAGGCGAGACTAGTCGTTAAAGGATGCTCGCAAAGAAAGGGCATCGATTATAATGAGGTTTATGCTCCGGTCGCACGCCTTACAACATTGAGAACGCTAGTCACGATAATTAATGCCGAGAGTTTGCATGCGGTTCAAATGGTTGTGAAAAACGCATTCCTTCACGGGCATCTACAGGAGGAAATTTACATGAAGACTCCAGAGGGAATCAAGGCTGAATCGGGCCAAGTTTGTAAGCTTAACCGCTCACTCTATGGTTTGAAGCAAGCTCCTCGAGTATGGAATGCGCGATTCGATTCATTTGTCAAAGGAATAGGTTTCCAACAATCGTCTCATGATCGTTGCCTTTATATTTTTCAAGATAAATTAATAAAAGTTTATTTCCTCCTTTACGTTGACGATATCATTTTAGCTGGAAATGATATCAAAACTATGCAGCACTTCAGGGCAGCACTCAGCTCGGAGTTCAGCATGAAAGATCTAGGAGACCTGCACTGTTTCCTGGACATTAAGATTGAAAGGACAGATGATGAACTCATAATTTCGCAACCTGTCTACGTTCGTAAATTACTTCAGCGATTCGGCATGCAGGACTGTAAGGGAGCTAAAACGCCGATGGATGTCGGAGGCGTGTCTGATGTCGCAGGGTCATCGAACTGTATCATCAACCAAAAACCCTATAAAGAGCTTATAGGTTGCCTGATGTATCTGATGCTGAACACTAGGCCAGATTTAAGTGTAGCAGTGAATTACTACAGCACCTTTCAAAGCAACGCAACCGAGGCACACTGGATCGGGCTCAAACGAATTCTGCGCTATCTGAAGGAGACATTGGATTTTGGTCTTATTTTCCGCAGGCAGCGGGCTCCTACATTAGTGGTGTATGCGGATTCCGACTGGGCTGGAGACGCTTCCAGAAAGTCGACGACGGGTTTTCTTCTGGAGGTTCTCGGGAATAATGTTTGCTGGACAACCCGTAAGCAGACCACCATCGCGCTATCGTCCACAGAAGCAGAGTATGTAGCATTAGCCACTGCAGCCACTGAGCTCATCTGGATGAGAAACTTGCTTCGGGATCTCCTGTATTACGACGAATCTCCTGTGAGGATATACGAGGACAATCAATCCTGCATACATCTACTTCACAAGTGGGAACATCGGAGGATGAAACACCTTGATGTCAAGTATCATTTTGTGAGGGATCTGGCCGTGAATGGAGTCATCGATGTACAATACGTACCGTCTGAGAGCCAAAAGGCTAACATCCTTACCAAAGGGACTGATCGGATAAAATTTGAGAAACTGCGAACACGCAGCCAACCTACACACATACTAAATTAAGGAGGGGTGTTGAAAGGAGTAATTTAGTTTGGGCTGGCAACGTTCCTCGGATCGGTAATGTTTCTCTTGCCTGACGAAGGGAGCTTTCACTCTGGTCTCCTTCTTCTTCGAATGCAAACCGGACGCGTTTATAATTCTATAATTCTTTCTAAAATAAATATTTCCTAAAATTCAAATATCGATTTTATTTTAAGCTGCAACTTTAAACAGTTAACAATTACGAAGATATTTAAAGAATACCTAACACCGAATCGACTATCAGCAATTTTTAAGGACGATGACACGTTTAAACTGATACAGGCCGTTTATTCTAAACATTTCTCAAATAATAAAACATTTTAACTTGTTCGATGCACGGAATTACTGACAGACGTTACAGACAATGACGAACAGGACCAACTGATTAACGACTATCACCTGAAAAACAACCATCGTGGTATTAACGAAACTTTGGGTCATTTGAAAAGAGCGTACTATTTCCCATTTATGAAAAATAAATTAGCTCAAACGATAAATAACTGCCAAACGTGCAATACATTAAAATATGACAGGAAACCAGTAAAGCCTAAATTCGAAGTACCGGAAGTGCCACTTAAACCTCTGGATATAGTACATATTGATGTGTATACAATAAACAATAAAATGGTGCTAACTCTCATTGATAAATTTTCAAAATTTGCACCCGGTTACACTCTATCGTCTAGAAACAGTCTCCACATAATTAAAGTTATCAAAAACTTCATGAGTCTTCACGGTATCCCATCCAAATTAATAGCAGACCAGGGAGCAGAGTTCACTTCCAATATTTTCAAAGACTTCTGTGATCAATATGAAATTAAATTGCATATAACGTCCTTTCAACAGAGTGCCAGTAATTCCCCAGTAGAAAGACTTCATAGTACCCTTACTGAAATTTATAGAATCATTTTTAATAAATACAAAGGGAAAAACTATGACCTAGACCATGATGAAATTTTAACCGAAACACTAATAACATATAATAACGCCATACATTCTACAACTAAACACACCCCATTCGAACTTTTTACCCGTAGAACCTTCCAATTCAATAAAACCATTAAATTCAGTAATAAACACGAATACTTAACAAAACTCAATCAATATAAATCAGAATTATATCCATCGATCAAAGCAGAAGTAGAAAGGTTAGTTAACAAGCGAATAGATAAACTTAATATACCGCGAGAAGAACCAGAAACATTTAATAAAGACGAATCTGTATATAGAAAAGAATGTCGCCGAAATAAACTAACACCCAGATTGAGCAAGCAGAAAATCAAGGCAAATAATAAAGTAACCGTAGTAACTAACAAAAATCAAAAACTGCACAAATCAAAATTAAAAAGACAAAAATTTCAGACTAACGACCGGACAGAGACTCGACATACATGACTTACGAGACAATAAAGGCATTTTACCATTGAACCTGGGTAAACCGAGAATCATCCACGGATACAACAACTTCCTTCACATCATCAGATTAGACGCATATAAGGAAAGTATCGATAAAATCAAAACAACCGTAGATAGATTTGAAAGCACTGACGGAACACAGAATATTATAGGGACTATCAAAATTAAATTAAGTGATTTAGATAAAAAACTCCAATCTCTTTCTCCAAGTACTAGAAGTAAAAGAGGATTAATTAACGGTTTAGGAACAATCATTAAGCAAATCGCCGGTAACATGGACGCTAATGATGCAGAGAAATTAAATAAAGAAATTGAATCAATCATGGCAAATGAAGGAAACTTTAAGCTCGAATTAAAGAAACAAAGTGTTCTAAATAATAAAATGATCAAGAGATTTGAAAACATTACGGCTCACATAAATCAACAACAAAAAATAATTGGAAATTTTCTCAGTAACATTAACAACCAAATTAAAAGTGAAAATCATTTACTTCAACATTTGCAGTTCCTTAATCAGATTAACTATAATATTGACATTCTCAACCTTCATTTATCTTTGCCAATTAAAGTCCAGATGAATTATCAGAATTATACAGTATATTCCTAAATCAGTCCATAAATATAACCTCTGACGAACACATATACGAACTATTAAATTTACAGGCCTATTATAATAACAACAATATTGTTTTCAATGTTAGAATACCTATTGTTAAGCCTAGCGTCTATTCATACTTTCATGTTATCCCAATTCCTATGAATAAAACCCAAAATATTTTAACCAAACCTTACGCTGCCCTTTTCCTCAATGTTATCCTGTTTTATGACCAAAGGTGCCCAAAGATAGAAGGAACTTTCTACTGCCACAGAGCAACCAGCCGAACAACAACCGTTAATAGAGACTGCATCCGAGGAATCATCAATAACACTCCAGTATCTTGTGAGCTAATCGAAAGTGAAGAAATCACCGAAATTTACCAACCAGAACCCAATTACATCTTGTTTACTAACATCCCACCAACAAAACTAAATTCAACCTGTGGCCACAACTCTGGAGAAATCTCTGGCACTGGAATACTCTACTTTCAGAAATGCGAAGTCACAATAGCCGAGGTAACCTATGAAGGACAACCCCGAAGATATTGGGACGAAATCAACATTCACCCAATTCTGCGTAATGAAATAAACTTAACGATCAGTAACAAAAACATTTCATTAAAAGAGCTGCAGGCCTATAACATCAAAACCCTAGAAATCTACACATATCAAAAGGATCAATTCGTATTCGCATCAATGGCCACACTTGGGGCCTTAATAGTCATGGCAATAGTCTACTTCTCTATCAAACTCCGGAAGCACGTTATCCAGATTTCTTCTCCAACATCGGTTCCAGCAACGGCACAGTTCCTGTCACCGTCGCTCTTCACCAAGGGGGGAGGAGTTACGGCCCTCGCTTAAGGTACCTACACGTAACCTGATTCTTTCACCTTTTCCAATTCCTATTCAATGACCTTTCTTTGTTAATTACTTTTTGCAATATTGATAATTTATGTTCGTTAACCCATATTCTGTCTAGACCTAGCGTAAGCAATTTCGGCAATAAAGAAATAAGATCTAACGTAAGCAATTTTGGTTTATAAGTAGCACCTGTAAACTTTGTAGAGGGACAGTTGTAAATTAGTTGTATTGAGTCGATCACTTTTACCACAGATAATACCCAGATGAACAACGCTTATGGGCAAAAGTCTGGTATGAAACGAAAGAGCTTGTCCGCTAGCGGCCATCGCATAGCAATGCATTTCACACCAGGCCGCCGCAAACAGTCTGCTTCATGCGTACTTCCTCAAAGCAGCAGCGGCCAGTCGTAGCGTCAGTGCGACGAGATGAGGCGATGTAAAACGATTGAGTTGCGTGTGCGTGCTCTTTTGCCTGTGAGTTGCTTGGTAAGATGCGTTGCAATGCGTTAGGAGCTGAGTGCGCCGCTGTGAATGCGTTGATGTGGCCGCTAGCGGCCAAGCACAGCTCATATTTAGGAGCCAGACTTTTTAACACGGCTGTTGGAAATCTGGGTATTATCTGTGCTTTTACTTTCAATCAATAAACTTTGGTTTTACCTCCGCATATTTTCTTTTAATTTAATTTTTTTTATTAAAAGAACCCATAAGCAAAAACAATATATAGAAATAAGACGTCCCAACAGAGCAAATGTTCAGCGAGATAGCTTTTAGATCAGGGATCCGACTTCAGCGTAGAACTTTCGCTGTAGCCCACATTATTGTATGCTACTGTAGAGCTTCATGAGAGTGGGCAGGACAGACGCAGCAGAAGAGCTCTGAATGATATGTAGGTAATCCCGCTGAACTTGAGCAGAAGGGCGTGATGCCTGGCGCTTAAGCTATAGGATATACATATATGTACGTACATATGTATGTGCTAGCAACGATTTTTTAAATAGTCTTAAGTTAGTTAACCGTGGAAAAAATTATTGCATTGAAGGTTTAATGCATTCCGTAAATGCACTTCTTCTTCTAAGTAATGATCTTTTTACATCCGAGAAAGAAATTTCGTATTTATTGTCATTGAGATTAAATCAAGATCCAATTGAGAATTTATTTTCACAAAATCGATCTAAAGGAGGAAATAATAAAAATCCTTCGATAGCTGAATTTAACAGCAGCACAAAACCGGAATAATCTTTATTTAAAATTAAAGATTCAGATTGTAAAGTTAATGTGTCGTCAGATTTTACCATTTGACTTATATCATAGAGAAATAATATATCTCGGCTCTAAAAGAGAATCTGGGAATTCGGTGAGGTTCTTTCTGAGCTGCTCGTTCGTAGCTGTTTGCGATAGGGAAGGGTAGGGATATTTGGTGCGGTGGGGTGTGGGCGCTACATCAGGCAGCCAGGGACACGAAATATTTCAATAAATGTAGCGCTGCGCAAGGGGCTTGTGGGCCTACCCCAACGTGAAGCGTGAGGGAGTTGAATTTTTCTAGGAATCCTCTGAGTTGCGTGCTCTGCTCAATGAATGAATGAAATCTTCAAGGGAAAAAGACACACGGACAGATTCATGAGGTTTGAATTATCTAATGAAATTCCGATTTTGTGTTATTTAGGTGTTTTTCATTGACTCAAAAATTCGTTTAACGTTTGTAAATTTTTTTTGTTTTTAATTTCAATCTGCTAAAGATGCATTTTGGATTCATTAAAAGGAATTAATTAAATTTATTACTTGCTTCCAAGCTTGGACTTTTGTACTTCAAGCTTGGAAGCAAGTAATAAATTTAATTAAATAATTCCTTTTAATGAATCCAAAATGCATCTTTAGCAGATTGAAATTAAAAACAAAAAAAATTTACAAACGTTAAATGAATTGTTGAGTCAATGAAAAACACCTAAATAACACAAAATCGGAATTTCATTAGATAATTCAAACCTCATGAATCTATCCCTGTGTCTTTTTCCCTTGAAGATTTCATTCATTCATTGAGCAGAGCACGCAACTCAGAGGATTCCTAGAAAAATTCAACTCCCTCACGCTTCACGTTGGGGTAGGCCCACAAGCCCTTTGAGCAGCGCTACATTTATTGAAATATTTCGTGTCCCTGGCTGCCTGATGTAGCGCCCACACCCCACCGCACCAAATATCCCTACCCTTCCCTATCGCAAACAGCTACGAACGAGCAGCTCAGAAAGAACATATCATTCAGAGCTCTTCTGCTGCGTCTGTCCTGCCCACTCTCATGAAGCTCTACAGTAGCATACAATAATGTGGGCTACAGCGAAAGTTCTACGCTGAAGTCGGATCCCTGATCTAAAAGCTATCTCGCTGAACATTTGCTCTGTTGGGACGTCTTATTTCTATATATTGTTTTTGCCATAAGGTTCTTAACTCGGCGAGTTCTTTTGGGGAGCAGTCCTGAACAGCATGCGCACACGAAGAACTTACAATACATATCTGAGGATTTTTTCAATCCATACGCAAAGCTATTTCACCGTCACACACATTTTCATTTAATTGTGCAATGTGTAGGACAACTGATCTAAATGCCGCAAAAAGTTTATTCTTAAGGCCCGCGCCCATAGAGTCCGGAATTCGTCCGACTCCGGTAAACGTAAGTTGAACTACATGCTTTCTTATGGGGGTGCACCCATATGCCCGTTCTCCAATTGCGAACCAACCAACTACGACCCACCGAACGAAAAAGCTCAACCCCGTGTAAAGTATAAGCCCTTGCCTGTAGTTGTGCCCTGCCAGCTGCGAAAACACAATCGGGCAAATGTTAAATGTGGAAGTTTTTACCACTTTTTGAGCGGAAAAACTTCTCAATTTAACTTTTTATATTTTCCTGAAATTACCGTGCACATTTTTATATGTGCTTCATGTTATAATTAGTCTACTGATGTTTTGACAACCGGCGGAAAAGCTGCGGCGACGTCACTATTCTGGTACAATATCGTTGCTGAATGCGTGACTATTACTTTTGGTTAAACGCACACATTTAAAAAGTTAGCCAGGTTGACCAAAACACGAGCGAGAGAGAAGATGAAACCAATATGAAAATGGAAAGCGATGGAGCGATTTTGGTTGGCAATATGCCCGTTCTCCAATTGGGAACCAACCAACTACGAACCAACCAAAATCGCTCCATCGCTTTCCATTTTCATATTGCTTTCATCTTCTCTCTTCCTTCCTCTAGTACCAGCTATAATATTTGTAATGGTGAAACCCTCTTAAATGAGGCAACAGTTTCCGCTTTACCACAGGATGAAAATTATGAATTCGAAGTTGGTGAAGATGCGCAATGTGAAGAAATAGATGAGTTTGTTAAATACATTTGCGATGATAAAAATAACGCAAATGATCAAGAAACAACGGCAGAAGAAATTTATCAAGAAGTCTACCAAGTTTTGGATGACGATGAAGAATACACTGAGGAAGGAATTGAAGACATTGATGACATAACACAAGTGGAGAAAAGTAGCTCTTTGAATACACATGCAATAGTTTATTTTGCAGGATATGTGGCAAATAAAATTATAAAGAAATATAACTGCTCGCAATGCACCAAATGTATGCTTCGTAAAAGTGAGGACGAGAAAATAGATGATTATTTAATAAAATCAAGAGCATATAAATCTTCCCAAACCAATTCAGCTTACGGCAATTTAAGAGTACCTTCGCAAGAATTTGTAAAATTTATAGACAATTTTCAAAAGGAGTTTGATGAAAAAATTAAGACTATGAAGCATGAAATGAAGTTGTCTGAAAAAATGGAAGATGTTATTGGCAAAAGCCAAAAATATTATTTTTGCCCTCAACATAAACATCAAATAATAAATTTTATTGTGAAGGTTATAATAAGATTTTACATTCGGAAAGTGAATGGCATGCTCTCACTAAAATCAAAGAAGAAAAAGGATCGCCTGAAAGTCTTAGAAGGGCAATAGAGGCAAAGCAAAGGGCATAAAATCAAAGAAGACAAAGGATCGCCTGAAAGTCTTAGAAGGGCAAAAGAGGCAATGCAAAGGGCATATAAATAAATGTGGACTAGGCCTACTGGGGACACCACCTTTAAAAAAACGCGCCTTGAACTCTACCTCTTAGGTGGTGTGGAAAAGGGTGTTACAACACGAGTAAGCATCACAACACGCTACTTAATAAATTAGGAAAGAAGAAAAATATATGGCCAAAATAAATTCAATTTGTAAAACAAATTAGAAAAACAATAAATAAAAATTGTCTGAAATAGAGCTTCTCGGATTTTATTACAGCCAAACAAATAAATAAACAGACGTGAAGGTGAATTAAAGAAAAGTGTGTAATAATATTACAATAATGCTGAGACTTAACCATCGGATCGGTGATCAGTTGAAATGGAAGCATGTACAAATTGTTAAATTAAATTATTGCCATTTCATTCATTTTTCCACATCAACGGATATTTCAGAAATGCAACACTTTTCCTTATGTTCGCTTATTGTGTTATACAAGCACACGCATATGTTATATTTTTTATCTTTTATATTGGCGAAAACTTGACTGCAGGATCTTGTCTCAACTATCTGTGTTATAAAAACCAGACGACAGCGCCTCTAGCGAGAGGTTAACAAGTTACTCCAGAAAGCTACTTGCGACCACTATATATTCTATACACAAGGCGAATATATAGATGTGCAATCTCATACAAAATTTTCGTCAAGAGCTTTCACTTTAAAAACCTCCAATGAACTTCCAATAGCACATGGCTCAGTTATAAGCGAAGAGATCGTCAACTTCTCTTCTAGAACATGCTCATGGACTCTTTCAGCTGTTGTCCTTTCGAGTTCCGCTGGGCGCAACGCACACGGATTAAGGCCTGCGCCCATACGATCCAGCGCCCTGCGTTCATGCATCAAGCTTTAAGCTGTTGATGGATCTCGATGCCTGCCGCTGCATGGCAATTCAGAGGTTCGCCCATAATGCCCGTTCTCCAATTGCGAACCGACCAACTACGAACCACCGAAAGAAAAAGCTCAATCCCGTGTAAAGTATTAAGCCCTTGCCTGTAGTTGTGCCTGTCAGCTGCGAAAACACAATCGGGCAAATATTAAATGTGGAAGTTTTTACCACTTTTTGAGCGGAAAAACTTCTCAATTTAACTTTTTATATTTTCCTGAAATTACCGTGCACATTTTTATAAGTGTTTCGTGTTATAATTAGTGCACTGGTGTTTTGGCAACCGGCGGAAAAGCTGCGGCGACGTCACTATTCTGGTACAATATCGTTGCTGAATGGGGGACTATTACTTTTGGTTAAACGCACACATTTAAAAAGTTAGCTCGGTTGACCAAAACACAAGCGAGAGAGAAGATGACTCTAATAAGAAAATGGAAAGCGATGGCGCGATGTTATTTGGTTCGTAGTTGGTCGGTTCGCAATTGGAGAACGGGCATAAGATCCGTCATCTCACAATGCCACAAATTGTCAATAGTCACAGCACAGCCACAGCACAGCCGCAGCACAACCACAGCACAGCGCAGGAATTTTATTAAAGGAGCAATTTTGAAAATTAAAAGGATAAAAATGGATCTTACTATATTAATTAAATTTCTTTTAATAGGAATTCTGCTATTAGGTGCGTCCAATGTTTCAGGTACACTTTGCCGGGATGTAAACAGTCAGCTGTGAATGCACAACTTTGAACTTGCAAGTTTGAAAGTCCACCCTAGGTTCAAACCGACTGATGCGTCCCGATGCATGAAAATATTGAGAAATGTTCAACATTTCCATGCGTCGATGCATCGCCATGCATCGCTTATGGGCGAAGCTCCATAAGAAAGCATGGATTTCAATATTTTCGTGCAGCAACAGCTTAAAGCTTGATGCATGAACGCAGGGCGCTGGATCGTATTGCCCGTTCTCCAATTGCGAACCAACCAACTACGACCCACCAAACGAAAAAGCTCAACCCCGTGTAAAGTATAAGCCCTTGCCTGTAGTTGTGCCCTGCCAGCTGCGAAAACACAATCGGGCAAATGTTAAATGAGGAAGTTTTTACCACTTTTTAAGCGGACAAACTTATCAATTTAACTTTTAATATTCTCCTGAAACTACCGCGCACATTTTTATAAGTGCTCCGTGTTATAATTAGTGCACTGATGTTTTGAGAACCGGCGAAAAAGCTGCGGCGACGTCACTATTCTGGTACAATATCGTTGCGGAATGGGGGACTATTACTTTTGGTTAAACGCACACATGTAAAAAGTTAGCTCGGTTGACCAAAACACAAGCGAGAGAGAAGATGACTCTAATAAGAAAATGGAAAGCGATGGCGCGATGTTATTTGGTTCGTAGTTGGTTGGTTCGCAATTGGAGAACGGGCATATGGATGCAGGCCTTTAGAGAGTCGCGACGCCGCTCTTTGCCCTTTTCCTTCCCGCACCACAAGACCAGGCCATTTGGTCGTACTGAAGAGAGTGGCCCATAAAAAGAGAATTCTAAACGAAAGCCTTTTGCCTGAGAAACTTTAATTTCATGATGCGAAAAATTTCTATTGGTTTGCACATCTATATATTCGTTATCTCTGGTCAAACATTCATCGGCTTCTGTAAGTAGAAATCCTATTAATAGAAATTTAAGTACTCTATTAATATCCATCGTTGTCCTTTCAATTGCTTGTTGCTTCCTTCTTTGACTTTGCCTTTTTCAATAAAATTCCCGCGCTTTGTTTGAGCTGTCAAGTCAAGATGAGAACCAATTTGAGCACTTTTTAAGTCAAGATGACAAAAATATTGAAAGCTTGCCGCAGAAATTCCGGATTCTATGGGCGATACCTCTGTTTTCCGGACGTCAATAGCTTTAAGCTTACCAGAGTCGAGCAAATTCCGCACAAATTCCGGACTCTATGGGCGCGGGCCTTAAAGAAGTTTCATGCTGAACAAAAATTTGAAACGCGTTTCGCTGCGAGGCATCCACCGCGAGGCATCCACCAGCTTTTATAAAGCTCCTTCATGAAAGTTTCATATCTCACACACTCAAGAATTGTTTTCATTCTCATCCTCTTTGAAAGCACGATGCCAGGAAAGGAAAGGCGATAGATTGTGCGCCCATGCAACCAAAAGGGAAAGGGGATTGTTTAGTATTTTCTTCGCGGCCGTTAATTTCAACTCGTGTAACAATATCAAAAAATTTTTACTTGGCAAAAATAAAATCAAGTTGCCTGGATTTTATACCCATTTTACGTCAAATAGCAACCCAAAAATTTATCTGGTTAAGGGTTTGAAGGTTGTATGCGTAAATGTCATGGCTAATTTGATGCGCTTTCGCAATTTTTAAAATCTTTATATACGTGACAGTCTTTGAAATTTCAATTCAATGCAAAATTTCCTGTTAAATCTGGTCACAAACCCCGGTGAAAAAAACGCAGCTATTATTAATGCTAAAAATGTCATTCACTTACTTTCATATAAGGGATAATCACCCTAAATTATCACCTTCTAGTGGTTAGTTCAGCAAGACTTAGCCTACTAAACATATTCCGAATTAACATCCCTTTTGATCCTTTTATTCTTTGATCCCTGAATAACATTAATAACTTGACTTTAGGATGCTAGATTACATACACAAAAAATATTGCGAAATTGATATTTTCTTCGTGTATTCAAATTTTCTTTAAAAACTCTTATTATCAATATGTTAGATGTTACTAGATGTTACTTTTATACAATAACAAAATACACTTTTGTTAATTGCTCAGCTCTTCCACATCTTAATTATGAAGAACTTCCCCTACGTTCAGTTCATGTCACCGTCATTTCTTCTAGCCGTAGTCTTGCTCGTTGTCAATCATGTTCTGGCATTCCAGTTCTTCTCGGGCATATACTACCCATTTACAGAGGTAAATAAATAATTATACATCATCCATTTAGAAGGCTCTGTCCAACCTCGACCTACAGTTTCAGAATAGACTAAAAATTCTAGATACACCAGAGATTTTATGGAACCATGCAATCTATTTTTCGGGAGTGTAATATTCGTCGTTTCTATTAGCAAATTGGGATTTTCAGCGGACAGATTATCTAACATCTTTTTAATTTATCATATAAATCCTTTCATAGCTAGAATGTTGCAATGAAGATGCTAATCAGGGTTAATGCAATACTATTTCGAGATAGTTTTCATTTAGAACTCCAAAGGGGATGGATTCAGTTTAAGAATTTCCACAAACGAATCCATCGCTACTCACAAACAAGCAAACGTTATTTTGAAAAACCGTGAAAAAAAGCCTTAAGTCACTCCATTAATTTAATTTAATTAACTTACAATTAAGGCAATCAGTCGGTTTATTTTATTTATCATACAATTTTATTAGGGGGAAGGAGGAATATGAATTGAAGGAGGAATATAATTCATTTTTCTATATTTTCCAGGTGATGGCCTATTTCACCCTATGCCTCTGGCTGGTGCCTTTTGCGTTATTTGTATCACTAAGTGCTAACGACAACGTTTTACCTACAGTTAATGAAAAATCGCCCTTATTGTCGAGTAAGTAATATGCATAAAAACGGAATGCACAGTGATTTCCTTAAGATACAAAATTTTAAATACGTGCTAATATTAGACGGTTCAAGTTGTTGTACAGCCCTTTGGAAGCGTGAAACACATATGTATTTAGTGCAGTAAATTCTAAATTGAAGTAAACGACATTATCATAAAATATAATTCATAATCATATGGTGTATACATTGACGAAAGACTAAAAAGTTATTGCATTTATTGTAAAAAGGACACAAAAATTTCATTCAATATAACTAAGAAGCATTTGCACAAATAATTTAATAATCATTACCATTAACCCTTAGCTGGCTCTCCCAGAATCAAATTGCTGCCACGCTGAGGCTGTCTAGTACCCCAGCTTTAAATGCTTACAATGAATGAACTATTAATTATGTAGCGTACGTAAGCTACGTAAGTTTCTGTAGATACGGTTCTTGTTTTTTAAACTTATCTAGTAAGGATAAAAGATTGATATTTTAAAGAAATTATTTTATTTATGAAATCATTATTTGGAAGAGTTTTCCAATTTCTTTCCAAGTTATATTTTTATTACATTTTTAAATTAATTCCAGGTAATCTATTGAAATGAAAAGAAAACCATTTTTCTGTATTGAAATCAGAGCCTAATCACTTGTTGCGATATTCAATAAAAAACAAGTTGACTCGATTTAAAAAATTAATTATTGTTAAGTGAACTAAGTAGGATGTATTATTTTGAAGATCTACTATTTGGGGTTGTTGATGGTGCTGCCGATTTGCGGCTGTTGATGATGATGCCGATTTGTGGCTGTTGATGATGATGTCGATTTACGGCTGTTGATGATGATGCCGATTTACGGCTGTTGATGATGATGCTGATTTACGGCTGTTGATGATGATGCCAATTTGCGGCTGCTGATGATGATTATTTACGCACGAATATTGAAGTTGGTCTTGATCAAAGTAGATAAAATGTCCAAGCCTGAATACTTGACACTTTGGTCGCACCCAAAGCGGCGCCTTCCCTCCAATAACGCTAACCAAACCATTCATCTACTTCTAATAGCAGAAGTCCTATGCATATAAATTTAACTAAGTAATTTATTAATATCCATCGTTGCTTGTTCAATAAAAATTGTTTCTGTGTCCAATGAAATTCCCGCGCTGTGCGTGTTAACAAATTGTCAAAGTTGGATGACGGATTCTATGGGCTACCCCTCTTCGTTATGTACTTCAAAAACATTGACAGTCAAATATCTCCACATCTGATGAATTAGGTCGGCGCAATCATATAAAAGGCGGCGAGCCGAGGACTCGAGAGACAGTCTGTCCGCTGATGCGAACTCAGAATTTCTCCGTCCTTGCCGGCTATTTGTTTGATGCCAAGCTAGGCATAGCATACCGTCTCTTTCCGGCTATGTGACGGATGTCAAGCGAGGCATAGCATAACGTCCCTTTCCAACTCTTTGTCTGATGTCAATTCAGGCATAGCTTACTCTCACGCGAAGTAAAATTGTATTGTATTGGTCAATACCAAGCGTTAGGCAAATATGTAGGTATCATATTGCCATATACGAAAGCCAGGTGTAAATATTGAAATAGCATATTAGGAGGCCATGAACGAAATTTATATCTGACATATGTTACGACACCATAGGCCAAATGCAAAATTGAATTATAAAGAGGCCATATACATAAGTATTGTAAATGTAAGCTGTAAATGTCGTGTAACCAACCATTCATAAATTTTAATAAACTTGTAATATACTCTGTATACGAATGGCCATATAAATATATCTGTATATATATAATTCTACTGTACGTGTGTTGTCATTGAACTCCTCCCAAACGGCTGGACCGATTTGAATGAATTTTTTTGTATGCGTTTGGGTGGCGCCCTGGATGGTTTAGAATCAGAAAAAATTAAGAAAATTGCACGGAAAATTGGAAAATTTCAGAAAACTGTTAACGAGCTCAGTCGATTCGGTAGAGCGTTGGACTTTTAATCCAACGGTTCGGGGTTCAAATCCTGCTCGGGCAGAATCACTTTTTTTCATTTTTTACACCGTGGGGGTGTACGTGGGAGTAGATGAAGGAGGAGTTGAGGAGGTGTCCGTGGGAGAAGATGAAGGAGGAGTTGAGGGGGTGTCCGTGGGAGTAGATGAAGGAGGAGTTGAGGGGGTGTCTGTGGGAGTAGATGAAGGAGGAGTTGAGGGGGTGTCCGTGGGAGTAGATGAAGGAGGAGTTGAGGGGGTGTCCGTGGGAGTAGATGAAGGAGAAGTTGTGGAGGTGTCTGTGGAAGTAGATGAAGGAGGAATTGTGGGGGTGTCCGTGGGAGAAGATAAAGGAAAAGTTGATGGGGTGTCCGTGGGAGTAGATGAAGGAGAAATTGTGGGGGTGTTCGTGGGAGTAGATGAACGAGGAGTTGAGGGGGTGTCCGTAGGAGAAGATGAAGGAGGAGTTTGGGGGTGTCCGTGGGAGCAGATGAAGGAGGAGTTGTGGGGGTGTCCGTGGGAGTAGATGAAGGAGGAGTTGTGGGGGTGTCCGTGGGAGTAGATGAAGGAGGAGTTGAGGGGGTGTTCGTGGGAGAAGATGAAGGAGGAATTGTGGGGGTGTCCGTGGGAGTAGATGAAGGAGGAGTTGTGGGGGTGTCCGTGGGAGTAGATGAAGGAGGAGTTGAGGGGGTGTCCGTGGGAGTAGATGAAGGAGGAGTTGAGGGGGTGTCCGTGGGAGAAGATGAAGGAGGAGTTGAGGGGGTGTCCGTGGGAGTAGATGAAGGAGGAGTTGAGGGGGTGTCCGTGGGAGTAGATGAAGGAGGAGTTGAGGGGGTGTCCGTGGGAGAAGATGAAGTAGGAGTTGAGGGGGTGTCCGTGGGAGAAGATGAAGGAGGAGTTGAGGGGGTGTCCTTGGGAGTAGATGAAGGAGGAGTTGAGGGGGTTTCCGTGGTGTATATGCCGACTTTGCCACGCGTGAACGGCTGGACCGATTTCGCTAATTCTTTTTTTGTTGTGTTTGTTATTGTCAGGACAACGTCTGTCGGGTCAGCTAATATATATATATATTGTAAATCCCGAATTTTATTACCATAGAAAAAGCCATCATTATATAAATATGTAATTTGCATTATTGTAAAAGAATTATGTAAACCAAAAAATTGTAAAAGAGACGAACAAATGAATAAACTTTCGGTTTAATATACATATATATATAAGAGATATATTTAGATATGGAGGTAAATGATGATAAGAGTAAATATATTTACTTGTCATTACTATTTTCAAAATCTGTGAAGGAAATAAAGAATTTTGTCAATGAAATTATTCTTTTCAAATGCGTCAGTTGATCGTCATCCTGCTGTCGAAGTTAAAACGAACAATTCATTACGGCACACGGTGTACATATTTATGTTAAGCGGGTGTTTTGATAAAGTCTGCAAAGTGGTATGCCCCCTCCCCCAAAATCGGTCGTTCATCTTGATAATCGCATTTAAAAATTTGGAGAAGGTGAAACCAGAAAATGTTTTATAAGTTTGTTGAAAGACATCCCTGAATTTTGGTTGATAGTTAGAAAACTGAGACTTCAAGCTTTCCAAGGATTTCATCCGTCAACAAACAAGCGAGAGAGGCCGCTTCAAACTTCGAAAATGGTAATAAGTATGACCAACATTTGTCTTGGCCAATCGTTTTGCCGATTTTTTGTATGGGAAGATCTTTTTCATAACAAAATAAGAACCAAACTATAATCCGACTTCGTGTTTTGAAGTTATTCGTGCTAGAATGGGTCAGCACTATGGATCAAGCGTAGAAACAAAATCCCTAATTATTAATACGAAATCTTCTCAGCGAACACCACGGATCGAACTTCGCAATAAAAATTATAAATTCTTTTTAATTATGTATGTACGTAGACAACCCATTACGCAGTCAGGTCGAGGCTCCAGCAACCCACCTGGATCGTAAAATTGGGCGGGTCAGGATGGAAAGTGCCTATGCCAACGACATTGCGTTGGTAATCTCAGGAAAGCACAATCACTCTTTCACAAGTGCTACAATGAGTCTTCAACAAGCTCTCATTGTGGTGTTCGAAAAGTGGGCTAGGGGTCAACCCAGAGAAAACTGAATTGGTGCTATTCACTAACAAACACAAAACCCCCACCACCTTTAGCACGCCGAAACTCAATGGAGTTAGCCTCAACCTTACAGGCCAGATGAGATTCATTTGCCTTGTTGTAGAACAGGAAGTTGTGCTGGTATACCAACATCCAGGAGAGGGTGCGTAAAGCCACGGTGGCCTTGTACTCTTGTAAAAAATCCATTGGCAAAGAGTGGGGTTTAGAACCACGAATCATCACTGGCACTATGTGGCCTTCATTAGGCCTATTAGGCAAAAAGTTGGTAACTGTTCAGTAGTTAACACGGCTTTAAATCGTTTCGCGATTATTTTCGTTTTTATAACTTAGCAATAAAAACGTAATAATTCTATATTTTTTGATTTTTTGCTCATTGGGGTTTCCTCTTGAGGCTGTTGTTCGAGTTCAGTTCAGTGACTCAGTTTTATTTATTAATTTGGTGTTCTTAGCTTTGATATGGAAAATTATTTGTGCAGTCACTTCACTAGATGGCGTTAGGGGTATCGATTGGAAATATATGATCGAAAGCAGCGTGAGCTCCAGCTTTTAGTTTTAAGCTTTAACAAATGGTTTGCTTTACCTTGTTCTCCACTACTCAATACAAGTTGAGTTAAATTTTCAAAGTCCTACCCTATTTCTAGGTATTTTTAGGAAATACTACATATTGCAGATTTAATGAAAAAATTTCGAAAAAGGAATGATGCTTAAATTCTGTTTAGGTCGTAGTCTTCAAGAAACTATATAATTTGTTTGCACATGTTCACATAAAAAGTGTTAAAATAATAGCGGAATTTGTTTGAAAATAAAAACTTTTATTCGCAATATTTATTCTGTATTCTTTAAAATATTTAATTTTGCAGTCATGGTTTTCGATTTTAGAGATTTATTAATATTTTTTATCTCTATCCATATTAAAAGTTTCAATATATATTTTAAGACATTGGGCTTATGTTCACAATCTGCCCATTGTTTTATTTTTTCATTAATTGGTGGAAAGAGATGCCTTTCAAGTATATCATTTTCCCACATTACCTTAGAAAACCTCTCTTGGAACTCGCAATAATAGATAATTCAACTTCAAACTCTGCAGAAGGAACAGTAAGTGAACCATGAGATTTTGAAGAAGCGTTAAAAGATTTGTGCTGAATAAAAAGATATTTGTTTGAAATATCAGGAGAAATATTTATCATATGGGATTTATATGCTACGCACTTCGTACGATCATCGATTTTATACGAAGGATTACGTTCATAGGAACCTTTAAAGCCTCGTATCATTGAGAACATATTTTCCAAAGGATCCTGATGAATATGGCTAATGATAAAATACTCTTTCTGTTTTTGAAGATCGCCCCATAACATTTCAATTGCTGTGATTGTTTGAATAAATCCATCAAAACAGACGGACGTTTCATTCTCCCTTTATGTTCCCACTGTCCAATGCAACTTTTCGCTTCCCTTAAATTATCTACGATATTATTATTTGAAGATATGGCATTTTTGTGTGGATTCCTTGCATATTTCATGACACTGTTGAGATTATCAAATAAAGTAAGTATTAAGAGTGGAAATAAAATGTGCTGTATTTAAAGCATTGTCTTTTTTATCTCCTTCGAAACAGCCAAGTGCAGTTAAAATAGCGGAAGCAACAGTGTGACTTAACACTTGAGTAGCAACTTTTACAGACATTTTATCAAAATTTTTGGGATTTATATGGGTTCCCAGTTAATTTATACATTACTCTTAGTTTTCCGTTATCAAAATGATAAACATCCCTTATGATATCCCATGATACTATTTTATCATTTATTTGAATATTATTCGAAAATAAACAATTTCGAATACTTTTGAATAGATGTGGGATATCATAAAAAGCGTAAATTTTTTTTCCCTGTACTTTTGTCCAGTGTGTGCGGGATTGGAATCTACTGCCTCCGAATATCCAGAGAACGACGTCCAACGGTTCCTTCTTTAAATTAATCTTCTGATCTGATTTAATATCTGCACATTTGGGCACGGGTTGAATAATATATCTTGCTTAGTTTCTTTCCTCTTCTCTCTTTTCTTAGTTTTAATTGTTATCTATTTGCATTAAAAATATTTGTATTAGAATTGTACCATCCGAATTTTGTTCATTTAAGATCTTGATCTTTGTACTGATGCTAATAAAATTATTATTATTATTATTATTATTATTAAAAATTAAGGTTGCTCCACGGTAACTCCCAAATTTTTATAACATGAGCGATTAGTCGCAGCTTAGTCATAACTTACACCAACTAAATCACAACCAGTTGTTATTAATTTGCTTATTTCATCTTGCAATATATTCAATAGGCTTTCTACATTCACAGGCCCCGCTATTGTATGTAGCTAGTTGCCTGTTTCCAATTTTGATTCAAGCCCCTTAACATAAACAACATTATAGAAGACGAAATTTTATTTTATCTTCCTAAAATTGAAAGGTCCCTAAAGCCAAATATTACGTCGTCTTTTGAATTATATCCTAATTCCTTCTTTGCACTCATTTCGTCAAATAACAAAATGCATTTTCGATTCAGATTATCCAATTCTTCAAATTTTTTTTGTAACATTTCCAATAAAATATTTGAAAGACCAGTTCCGAAGCGTAAAGCTTAATGCCACTTTAAGATTGTGGAAACAGAAGGTAATGCAAAACCTGTATTAAGCATATGTTTATAAAAGACTGCAGAAAGGTAGTAATACCACAGACTGTATAACTATAGTTATACAGTCTGTGGTAATACTTAATAGCCAATCTTTTTTCATTTTCTGACCATTTATTTCCTTTCTTATGGAAGAGCTGGGATTTTACAAAAGTTCTCAATTCATCACTTTTTCCAACAAGTAAGTTATCAACAACTTCTATTTCATTATTTCTGATAATGGCTTTCTGCGATGTTTTTGGTGATGCATAAACATATTTCGGAATTTTTCGAAGTTGAGGTTTTTCCTCACACGATTGTGCACTTTCATTTGCCGGAAATTGCCATTCACATATATCAGAGATTTCAGGGACCGAAGGTATCTTATAATCCCTGATATAGGTTTTATCCTCTGTATTTTTTTTAAGTACTAGTTCCTCAGAACTGGAAGTTTCTTCTCTTGGTCTTTTGAGGATTTTTTTAACTGTAGGTTTATGAGTTTCCTTTGATTGACCCTCTCTTAAAATGTTTTCACACAAAGGATCCATAGAAATTTCCTTGCATAAACATATACTGGCAATAAATGATTTCGGAATCGCATCTTTTTTAAGAAGCTTCCGAGTGGAATATTCACAAAAGTCCCTGGGAAAAAAATGTTTTTCGCAAACATACATTTGTTTTTTTATATATTTGATGACCATATGTTTTAGCCAAACTCCTTTTCTATGGTCAAATGGCACCATGAAAAAGGAAATAACTGAACCGGGACTATCCTTATTAAAGCAATTTTTAAAATCGCAACAGTATGTAAGTCATTTTCGTTAATCTAAAAGAATGCCAATTGTCGTCAAAAAATCGATAAAAATCTCAAAATGAGTACAGATAGATAGGTATCTAGAGAATAAGCCCAAGTGAAAGCCAGGGTCGTCAATAAAAAGTTTGTAAATACAATATTGATTATTCAACCATTAAAATAATCAAATATTTCTATATCCAATTCGTAATCCAAAAGAATAGCCAGACTAAATATTATTTTAAACCTCAAATCAATCGTCACATACAAATCGCAGTCCTCTTCCAACAGAATCTTCACATGAAGTGAAAATAACAGAAATAAAAATGCATAGTCAAATTGTTCGAGTCACCAAACCATGTCCCTTCCATAGAAATATAAACTAAACACGGAACGGCTGTACCGTGTAAAAACCCTGTACGTGAGCGTACACTCAAAAGTATCTTGTCCAAATAGTACAGCAATAGTGTGCAAGAGGTACGCTGATACAGAACTGTCAGCAGCGTATCTTATTAAGTGAATGGTGGCGTGCAAAGTCAATATTCGGAGGGGCATATGGTTTATGCCAGGAGCTTTGAAATTTATTTTTATGAATATGTTCTCAAATTTTCTTTGATATTGTTTCATTTACCGCCTTTATTTCTAGAATTTTGCAGTAAATTCAAACTATTCAAATTTCTTTAAATGCCCCTCTTATTATTTATAAAAATATTTACGCCTGCACTGGCTGACCACACATAAATAGCGAATTCTAACACATCTAGAGAAAGTGTACGCTCAACTTTGAAGAGGAAACTACCGTGTACGTGTCGTGTATGTGAATGAGGCAGAAATTGGGCATGACAGCTATCATATGTTTTAACCTCGATTGCCAAGCTTTGCTGTCAAGTGCATGAGTAGAAAGTTTCGCGATAGAAAAAGTTTAATTTTGCTACATACTGAGAGTGTTTTGTATAGGTGAGGTATGCTATACTGAAGACAACAGATAAAGGAATATTAATTGTATATGATTTAGAAAAATCAGTGACGGGAAAAAGAACTAATTAGCAGTGAAGTGTGCAGTGCCGAGTTGCCATCATAGAAGGCGTTGTCGTCCGTCCGACGTATCGTTCCATAATTAAGTTTATAGTTAATGGGGCTTATCGTGGTAAACGTGCGTTTCACGAAACGTACCGTTTAAACGTTTCACTTCACCTTAAACGCGCATCATAGAAAACGCGTGAATATACTCATATGCGAAACGTTTCGAAATCAGCTGAGATTTTTTTGGCGCAAGGAAGTTATCAGCAAAGCGTAGGAAATGAAATAAATATAGCGCAGTCAACGTTTTCTGAAGTATTTTCCTCAATGTTGAACATATTAGAGGAAAAATTGTGTGCAAAATGGATCAATATAAACCTAACGGAATCAGAAAAAATTGCAGCGAAACAACATATTTATGGAAAATGTGGCATTCCTGGTGTTGTTATGTGTATAGATGGTACACATATTAAAATAGTGCAACCCAAGAATAATAAACACCTTTATTACAATAGGAAAGGATTTTACAGTATGAATGCAATGATGGCAAGTATTTGTGGTATATTAACATAGAATATTTGAAAAAAATACCAAATTTTGCAGATTTGCGATCATAGGCAGCGCATAAGGTTTGTTGACGGGCGATATCAAGGAGCTAATCATGACTCTCATGTATGGAACATAAGCAATGCTAGGCAGTATTTTAAAAATCTATATGATTGTGGTGATAAGCATACCAGAATTTTAGGTAAGCATCTTTAGTCTTAAAAATGTTTTTCCAAATCTTCTCATAGGTATCCTCACTTTGTAGCTTTTAGTTTTACTAATTTTATAAAATGTATATAGGTGACAGTGGATACGCATTAGAACCCTGGCTATTAACTCCATTTCGCAATGCATCTGAAGGTACAGTGGAAAGAATATTTAATGCAAAACATTCTACAGGAAGAAATATAGTAGAAAGACATATTGGGCTACTAAAAAATCGCTTTCGATGTCTACACCAAATGCGTGCTCTTCATTACGATCCATCAAAGGTTGTGCAGATAATTAATGTATGCTGTGCTCTGCACAATATATGCCTTCATTACGGCATCTCAACAGAAGAGTTCGTACTGGAAGAAAGTTCATCATCAATAGAAGAATCAAATGGAAATGATGTGCCTAGCATTTCTTCTTATCACGAAGAGGCTGTGGAAATTAGAAGACGTATCGCAAACTCGTTTCGTTGATTAATTTAAAAAACAAAATATTTCATTTTATATGTTTATTTGAAAAAATAAATACATATATGTTATTAAACAAAAGAAAACTACTATAAATCCAGAAAGGCCTCTATGGCGAAATTAAAAAAACGAAAACCGTTTTAAAAACAACAATATGCCTCCACGGCACGGCGAAATTAAACGTCTCCTTTCATATCCATTTTAAGAATTTCTAACTCAAGAATTTTTTTTTTCACTTCCAACTTTTCCCGAGTTAAACTATCCATTTGTATATTGTGCCGGTGATTTTCTTTAGCGGTGTCTTCTTCAATTTTAAGTCTTTTTTTTGGATTTCGTTATTTTCCTCTAATGCTTTATATACTCTTCTAAACTTAGAAGACATATCCTCCTGTTTTCCCACAATAGCATTAAGGTTTTTTCCTAATTGGTCGCGTAGAGTTTGCTGAATGCCTATTTGTTTTTCGAGTAATGCGCTCATTGTCGTTGGATGTTCAGTCGCCTTTTTACTTCGTTTTTTTGGTGCTTCCGTTGTTGTTTCATGACTATTAATTTGCTCGATGTCTTCTTCATTCCTGCTTACGTTTAATTTGGACGATGTTCCAGCAACGCCAGTTATAGCGTTACTTTGCTCGATGTCTTCTTCAATTCTGGTTACATTTAATTTGGACGATGTTGCAGTAACGCCAGTTATAGCTTCATTTAAACCAAAAGATGTTCCAGTAATGCCAGTTATAGTTTCATTCAATTTTAATAAAGCTGCAACATCTTCTTCAAGTGTACTCAACTTTATTTGTTTATTGGGCCCACCACCAGTTGAATTGGCTTCCCTTTTGTTATGTGATAATTTCTTTTTTACAAACGATTTGTAATCTGTCCACACCTAAATTTAACAAGAATATACATATGGATATGTGTATTAAAGTATGCATTAAAATGCGTAAATATATAATCTAAAACGTAACTCTTACCTTTCTCCATTCTTTGGCAGTCCTATCTGGTCGACCTAAACTATTTAATTCAACAGTAAGCTTCTCCCAGAAACTAAAAGTATCACTTGGTGCTTCTGTTGTAAATCCTTGAGCAATTTCAGGATTGCTTTTTAAAATTCTTACCAAATGATGGTACTGCTCCTGATTTGTTACTTTTTTCCTTTGTGGAATATTAAAATGTAACAATTTATGTTTATTTAAATGTGTACTTACATGCTTCCCTTTTAATTCACTTTTAATTCGCAAAACAACCAACTGCCGCTAACAAAACTTGACGTTTGAAAAATATTCTACCAAATGTGGCCGCACGTTTTGAACGATACTTATAAAATTATTTTCGAAAAGAGCGTTTGTCAGTTTCTATGGTTACGTTTATAACGATACGAAAATTGTACGTTTAACGTTTCGTCCGCGTTTACGTTTTGCACGATAAGTCCCAATATTACTATGAGGCTCTATTCACTTAAATATCTCCTTATTTATGTTAGAAAAAATGATTTGCTTGCCAACAAAAACATTGTTTACAATTTCTTGGCTGCCATATTACTTGTTTGTATCTTAGATCAGTGCCATAGCTCAAAGTACAGAGTAGATACTGGCGGCAAAGGAAAATTTTCACGAAGGAAAATTTATACTTACGCGAAAAATCCATCAAACATTTGCTAATAAACAGTTGATATTACTATCGTACATTATATATATTGTTTATTGCTTAATATAGGTTTCCAAAAAATTACCTTATTCGTACTTTGTGGATGAGTGCCCCCACCGACAATTTTCTTTGAACTACTACCATGTTCTTTTGTTTCGGTATAAGTTTGCATTCACACATTCTTGAAATTTGCCTCAAAAATGTTTCTTAAGTTCCGTTCCAGTTAGTTTCCTCTTCAAAGACGCTCAATTTGGCTTACAGCCATTCCGTGCTTAGTTTATATTTGTATGGTCCCTTCCTTCATATTTGGCCTTCGATCCGTGGCTCTTCGTGGAAATGTGCAGTGAGCATGCGCAGCTCTCTCTATGTATGCGCATGTATATAAAATCTACGGGTGAATGGGTGAGAAAGAGAACGCCCAGAAAGTTTTTTCACACCCAAACTTTTAGGTTTACATCTTGAAATACTGAAACCGGATGCACAAATCTAGCATAGCAGCGCCATCTATAAAGCCTGACGAGAAAGCTGGAAAACATTTCGAGTCAGTTCTTTCCATATCTACATATGTTCTGTCACAGACTGTACAACTATCAGGCTATTCATGTGGCTGAAATCCATGACCTTGAAGCCCGCGATGAGACCAAAGTATATTTGTATTTCTAGAATTCATCCGGATACAAGCGAAGGTGATGTAACATCCCACATCTGCTGACGGTATGGGGTGCCCCGCGAAATGATTGCATGCAGGTTTATGTCCTCCCGGCAGTGATGGTCGAAGACAACTCAATTATTCACTAGCACTCTGACTGAAACTTGGCTGCATGGAGGAATTCTGGATAATGAGTTGTTTAGCCCTGATTTCCGGGTCTTCAGACGGGACTGTCATCAATCCGTCGATGTCGCCCAGGTGGGTGGGTGTGTTTTGTGCTCAATAAGAGGATTGATATCGTGTTCGGTGGTGCATTTCCGTGGCAATAATCTGGAGGCAATATGTGTCTAGCTGAAGCTATCAAGCAAAAACATCTACATAGTCACAGAGTACATATATACGTCCAGGTTCACCTTCTGCAACATACGAGTCACAGGCTCTTTCTATTGTGACCCTTTCGGAGACTCTACGGCCTTCTGATAGTTTGATACTTCTCGAGGACCTCAACATGTCCACCGTTCGCTGGAAGGGCGCACTTGACAATGATCGGCTCCAGCCTCTGTTTGATACCTCAATGCAACATTATCGCACTTTCATCGACAAACTGAGCTTTGCCGGTCTGGCTCAGTGCAACCCCATCACAAATGACATGGGGAGGTTCCTGGACGTGGTTTTCTCAACCGACCCCGAAGACCTATTTTTTAGGAGATGTTCTTGCCCCCCGTTAGCGGAGACCCCTCACCATCCAGATTTACAGTTAGTGTTATGTTTTGATCAGAACAATGTTGTTGGTCCTAGCTTATGCAATTACTTTTTTGACTTTGCAAAAGCCGATTTTTCAATTTTAAATGACTATTTTTTGGAATCTGATTGGTCTTGTGTTCTTGAAAAGACCGATATAGACAAGGTCGTAACTGCTCTTACAGTCTTATTTGTATGTTTTATTCAGTGCGTATGCGTTCCTATTAATACATCCAGAAATTAAAATGACTGGCTTTCCTGGCTTAATGGTTCTTTGGAGCATTTAAATAAATTTACGGAACAAATCCTGGAGAAGGTTTTGCGCCTCAAAGAATTATATTTATTACAATACTTAAGGGCTGAATACATTCGATGCGGTCGTCAGTCGTAAGCAAAAGCACAAAGCTCTGACGCAAACTCCGAACACATTCGATGCGGTCGTCAGTTGTGAGAAAATCATTTCATTGCGCGCGCTGCTAAATTAAAGTTAAAGATGTTTGTGGGAACAGAAGAAGTTTTTAGCAATTGGGTTAGCTACAAGATTAGTTCCATTGAGCGGAAAAAAGAAAAAAACAGAAAAAAAATAGCATGGACCAAGAAGTTTTTTTTCTCCTTCTCTTTAATACATTTGTATTTCGGGTCCATTTTGTCATTAAAATACTTATAGGTTTTCACCTTTTGTATTAATCGTTCATTTAAATCGTCCATCGCAGCATGAAAATGCGCGTCCTCTCCCATCGAATGCTTCTTGACGACTGAAAAAAGCATTTCCCCTGCAGAGCTTTTGAACGCAGACCGCAGAGTTTGAGTTTGGGCAGAGACAACAGAATCTATATAAAATGCGACAATGCAATGTGAAAGCTGTAGCCTGTTCTGGCAAATGAGCTTTACGTTTGCCTCTATTATGCCTCAGAAGAACAAATTTAATGCCCCATTGTAACCCAAGCGCACACACAAAACAGGAATAGTTTCGATAGTATTAAGCGCCTTACGCTCTTATGTTTATGCCACTCACAGTCTCACACGCAGCCGCATGCAAACGAAATGCCGTGCCTGATGTGATGCTCTGTGTGACTTGATGGCAGGGTGTGGGTGGGACGTGGGGGACAGGCGCAGAGCAGTGAATGCACGGCGGCCCCTCGCCTCGCTTTCGCACTTTCCTTAGAATGATACCGTGCCGATTTCTGGAAGGCGTTTGCGTTTGCTCGTTCTCTATGTTTCCTGAGTTGAAATTTTTAGGCATTTTCTCTGCGAGTGATTTTGGCAACGATTTTGATTTGATTTTGAATGATTGGCTGATTTTGGGTGCTGAATATTATTTATTGAAACTCGATTTGATTTTGTTTTTTTGTTATATATTTTGTTTTGGTTCCGGCATTTGTTTTTTTGGTGTAGACTTGGCGTTTCACGGCTTACGATTTTTGATTCCTCACGATGTCTTCCCAGAAACGGAGATGTTGTATCATTGGTTGCAATACTATATCAACTGATACTGGACGAAGACTTTTCTTTTCCACCCAAAAATACGCCACAATATGAGGAGTGGCTTAATAGGCCAGTCAATAAAGCCTGTGAAGCTCGATAATTAGCGGTAGTTTGATTTTTTGATATGATGTTGGGGAGGTTGAAAAGTAAACCTATAAAATTTTTCAACCCTCTGGGGTGACCGCTAAGGAATGAAAAAGGTTAAAAAGGTTTTTTGTTTATAACTTTGAATAAAAACTTCGGAAGGGGTTGAAATTTTGGAGGATCATATAATAAAAAATTATCCATCTTGTATTAAAGTTTCAACCTTTTTTGTTTACTGCAAAATGAAAAGCAATTTTCCCGCATCGCGCTAAGTAAAATTCCAGACGAAAAGGTCGTGTGGAGGCATTTAGGGCAGACGGTTGCGGGAACGGCGGGCGGTGAGCAAGAATTCGTTCGAGGCAGCCAGCGAGCGCTTGTGGGCCTGGGGGTTTTTGGTTGCGAGGCGTCGAGGGTGATGCTCGAATTGCGTGGAAGGGAAACGCCGAGAGGCGCGCGCCGTCAGGGGTAAGATGGATTCGTTCGCTCGACACGCAGCTCAGCGGCGCGGCCGCACACAATTCCACCCTCCCGATCGATACGATCCATCTTACCCCCGACGGCGCGCGTCTCTCGGCGATTCCCTTCCACGCAATTCGAGCATCACCCTCGACGCCTCGCAACCAAAAACCCCCGGGCCCACAAGCGCTCGCTGGCTGCCTCGAACGAATTCTCGCTCACCGCCCGCCGTCCCCGCAACCGTCTGCCCTAAATGCCTCCACACGACCTTTTCGTCTGGAATTTTACCTAGCGCGATGCGGGAAAATTGCTTTTCATTTTGCAGTAAACAAAAAAGGTTGAAACTTTAATACAAGATGGATAATTATTTATTATATGATCCTTCAAAATTTCAACCCCTTCCGACTTTTTTATTCAAAGTTATAAACAAAAAACCTTTTTAACCCTTTTCATTCCTTAGCGGTCACCCCAGAGGGTTGAAAAATTTTATAGGTTTACTTTTCAACCTCCCCAACATCATATCAAAAAATCAAACTACCGCTAATTATCGAGCTTCACAGGCTTTATTGACTGGCCTATTAAGCCACTCCTCATATTGTGGCGTATTTTTGGGTGGAAAAGAAAAGTCTTCGTCCAGTATCAGTTGATATAGTATTGCAACCAATGATACAACATCTGCGTTTCTGGGAAGACATCGTGAGGAATCAAAAATCGTAAGCCGTGAAACGCCAAGTCTACACCAAAAAAACAAATGCCGGAACCAAAACAAAATATATAACAAAAAAACAAAATCAAATCGAGTTTCAATAAATAATATTCAGCACCCAAAATCAGCCAATAATTCAAAATCAAATCAAAATCGTTGCCAAAATCACTCGCAGAGAAAATGCCTAAAAATTTCAACTCAGAAACCATAGAGAACGAGCAAACGCAAACGCCTTCCAGAAATCGGCACGGTATCATTCTAAGGAAAGTGCGAAAGCGGGGCGAGGGGCCGCCGTGCATTCACTGCTCTGCGCCTGTCCCCCACGTCCCACCCACACCCTGCCATCAAGTCACACAGAGCATCACATCAGGCACGGCATTTCGTTTGCATGCGGCTGCGTGTGAGACTGTGAGTGGCATAAACATAAGAGCGTAAGGCGCTTAATACTATCGAAACTATTCCTGTTTTGTGTGTGCGCTTGGGTTACAATGGGGCATTAAATTTGTTCTTCTGAGGCAATAGAGGCAAACGTAAAGCTCATTTGCCAGAACAGGCTACAGCTTTCACATTGCATTGTCGCATCTTATATAGATTCTGTTGTCTCTGGTTTGGGTCAAAGACGACGTTTTTTCTTACGAGGGCATCGAATGTGTTCCGACTTGTGAGAATCCTGTTGATTTCAAGGGTATTGAAACTCGTAAGATTCTCACAACTCACGACCGCAGACTCACGACCGCACCGATTGTATTCAGCCCTTTACACCGATTTAAGTCTGCAATTTATGCGGTGTTCGGAAGAATCGTATGATGACTACATTGCCTAAACGGCCAGTCAACTTAGAGACTACCCTCGCAAGTTCTGCCAGTTTGTTAATTCGAAACGTAGGTCTGACATGTACCTGTCTACTTTGAAGCTTGGTAATACTGAAAGCGGTGATCCACTTATAGTTGCTAATCCTTTTGCTCAGTTCTTCAACTCAGATTATTGTGGTTTTGATTGTGATATTAGTGTTAATGGTTATACACTCCAGGCTTCCACCTACCTCTCTTCAACCTAACGACCTTGTTGTGGACGAAAAAATGATTCTGGGGAATCGTCGAAGCTGCCCAGCAATTTCAGAGGTAGTCCTGATGGTATTCCTCCGTCCCTCCTGAAAAGGTGTGGCTCTGTTTTTGCTCCTGTGCTTTGTTGTTTGTTCAATTTGTCGTTGTCTTCTGGCCTTTTCCTTACTATTTGGAAGAGTTCTCTCATAATCCCTTTGCTCAAAAAAGGCAGTAAACACGGAGTATCTAATTATCGGTCTGTTGCCAATTTATGCCATGTTGCTAAAATCTTTGAAACATTGGTAAGCAACATTCGTCGCTTGCATTGTAAAGGTGGGTCCACACTGAGCCACCGAAAGCGAACATATGTGTTCGAGTACAAGTTTTCGCTTAATGTGTACGCGTTTCAAACGCGAACGAATTTGTTCTATACCCTGTGCTCTTGTTCCGTGCTGCTGCCAAATGTGGAAGCAAGAACGAACAAGTTGTGAACGAACATAAATTTCTACGAAAAGCAGTGCGGACGCCTCACGAATCTTTAGCGAAGGTAATTAAAAAACCCTAAACAAACAAAGAAGAAAACCCTAAAGTCCTAAACAAACAAACAAGTTTGCCGAGTGTGTACGTCAAGGAAATTAGAACGAATGTGTGCTATACCCTGTGCTTGAGTTTCATTTCGATTGTGAAATTATAGCGACTCCAGCATATGAATTTTTGTCAGTTTTGCTCAATATATCGGACAATGAAGTTATAATTGCAATTACTGAGCCTTTACTTATATGCATACTGTGATTCATTAATAAAACAAAAAAAAAAAAAGGCTGTTTTGATATCATGTAGGAAACGCTGTACCAATCGATTCCTTGGACATGTATACGAGTTAAATGAGGGTTCAAATTCAAAATTTACCGAAATTTGTATAGAAAATTGGTAGAAAACACGAAATATTCGCCATATTTTATATACATTCGCTCAGATTTTCCAACTTGAATGGAAAACATGCAAATGCAAGGAAACCTGATTGACGCCTTCTCAAAAGGCGTCCACACTTAAAAAATTTCGCTTGTGTTTGCTTGCATATCTACGGACGCCTGTGCAGCACGCGTGATTATGAAAGCAAACATAGCGAACGCGCATGTTTTTTTATGTTTCTTCAGCGTACACACTAGAAAACTTGGATTGCAAACATGTGTACTCATGCGTTCGCTTTCGGTGGCTCAGTGTGGACCCACCTTAAGCCACTCCTAAGCTATTTCCAATATGGCTTTACTAAGGGCAAATCGACTACAACAAATTTATTAGAACTTTCGAATTATTGCCTTCCTGCTATTGAATCAGGATTCCATGTTGACTACATTTACACAGACTTTAGTAAAGCCTTCGAAAAATCAATCATAAAATTCTGCTTCATAAACTATCCTTATTGGGTTTTCCTTCTGTTCTTTTTGAGTGGCCTTCAGAACAGAACACAGAGGGTTTTGTTTCGGGGAGCCTTTTTTTCCGAAATTCATAGTACTTCCGGAGTGCCTCAGGGAAGTATTCTTGGTCCATTGCTTTTCATAATTTATATAAACGATATTTCTTTGCTTCTTTTGTCGTCAAAAATTCTTTGCTATGCTGATGATGCAAAAATATTTCGCATTGTTACTAGCAATTTTTAAGATACGGAAGGTGGAATCACCTTTGTGTGAATGCGGCCTTGAAAACGAGACGGCTATTCATTTCCTAAGTGAATGCCCTCGTTATTTTAGCGAAAGACGAGCGCTACTCGGCGCTAACATAATTGCGACAGACAAGTTGCAAAATATGACGTTATCCGAAATGTTGAAGTTCGCCAAACGAACCAAACGTCTGGCGACTCACGAAGGACGACGACAATAAAACGGGTGGCAGACTTCGCAAACGAGGTACGTACAATGGACCAAATCGTCTGAGTACAGGGCTCTATGCTCAACCTCTTAAAATCTACATCTACTAGCAATGACGATTGTGCTTCGTTAAATTCAGACTTAACCATATTTTATAAATGGTGCGCCACTGACTATTTACCGTTGAATATTGATAAGTGCTCTGTGATGACTTTCTCCAGGAAATGACGTTCACCTCTAATATTTAAATACACTCTGCGTGGAAGCCTTTTACCTAGACTTGACAAAACCCGGGATTTAGGTGTCTTGCTTAACTCTACAGTGTCCTTTGATGAGCACATCAATTCTGTTGAACAAGGCGGATGCGGCGCTGGGGTTCATCAAGAGATGGTTCAGAGAATTCGAATATCCGCATATTACCATGCTTTTTTATTGTACTTTTGTTAGGCCTATTTTGGAGTACGCCAGTCCTGTTCGGGCACCTTTATACGCGGTCCTTATTAATCGCATTGAGTCTGTCTAACAACAGTTTCTTAAATTCGCACTCCGTGGACTGCCATGATGCGATCCTTTGAACTTACCACCTTATGCCGACCCTCTAGGGTTGATTTCACTCGATTCCTTGGAAAAGAGGCGTAACATTGCTAGAATGGTCACAATCTGTGATTTTTTAACGGGGCGTACTGACAGTCCCGAACTTCTGACACAAACTAACATTTAGGTACCTGGTCGTTCTTTGAGGAATCATGGCCTTCTTCAGGTTTCTTATCACCAAACTAACTACGGCAGGGATGAGCCAATTTCCTCTATGTCGCGTCTTTTCAATGAGCACCGTAGTTGCTTTGATTTTAATATTTCCAAGCCTGTTTTGAAAGATCGGCTAAAATCGAGACTAAGCTAATTGATTGAGTGTTTCTTCTTCTCTTATATATTTAAGTAATCAGCTGTTAGATGAACATTGTAAATAAATAAATAAATACTAGTTTATGGGGTGCTGGTCTGGTGGGCAGCTTTTTATAAGGCTTGCAACCGGATAGACCTGGATAGAGTGCAGAGGATGGCGTCTTTGTTGATAACAGGCGCACTTAGATCCACCTCCTCCAAGTCTCTTAGTGCTATTCTGCACCTCATACCGTTGGAGCTGTTTGGCAAACAGACGGCAGCCTCCTTTGCCATTAGGCTCAATACGGTTCACTAATGGTCGCACAGGGGCTACGGTCATGCCAAGATCCTAGACTACGCGCGATTGGTTCCTCTATTGAGACTAAGATCACATATCTACACGGACAACCACGCAGCGATCAAAGCACTGACAGGAGTGCTTACAACGTCCAAGGTTGTATGGGACTGTCATTCAAAACTCAGCAGTCTAGCTGAGCGTTTGATCATTAATCTTGTTTGGGTGCCAGGTCGCACCGATATCCGGGGTAATAACAGAGCGGATGAGCTGAGAAGGCACTGTCTTACCTGAGGAGGATAAAGCTCTTAGATTCCACTTGCAGCACTCAGCTGCAATATCGGGAAGTCCTTTTTAGGAACTGCCAACACGTGGAAGAGGGAGCAAGCGGCCAGACTCATCTGGTCTACTTTTAACCTGAACAGGTCTTAAAGCTTAATCTCGCTCAAACGAGCTACTATTAGCAGTGTGATAGGTGTCAAAAGGGGTCACTGTCTTATTGGCAAGCACCCTAACATACTGGAAGTGACCCCAAATTACTTCTGCAGAAGCTGCCTCAATAAAGAGGAGGAAAGCATCCTACACTTCCTCTATCAGTACCCAGCTCTCATGGTTTGCAAAAACCGTACTTTGGGCTCCCCTTTCTTGGATGATCTGTCAGAGTTAAGCTCAGTCAGGATTAAAAACCTGGTGTAGTTCATCAGAGACTCTAAATGGTTCGAAGATTTGTTTTATGGGAGGCTTTTTGCCCATTGTGGCATCACAACGGGCCTAACATTGGCCTAAGTATACCTTATCAGGCAGTCACGATAACCTATCCTTACCTATCCTTTTGCCCCAAATAATAATAATTTGTTGATGATAGTGATTAACGATTATCCGCATGAGAACCTCCGCGTTTCTAATTATAGGCCCTTATTCCGGTTTTCACCTCACTTCAGTGACAAACCTCATCGTCATGTCACCTCACTTCGCATTAGGTATTCTCGTTGTCGCGTGACGTGAGGAGCAAATGAAATGACACATCCCAATAGAAGTCACTTGAGTGACAACGAGAATACCGAATCCGCAGACTCACGACAGATGGCATGTGAGTTGACAACCGGAACATTTTGTCAATTATTGCCACTAAGCAGTCAAAGTGTTTTTTATTAGATATCTTGGTTATCTAATTAAAAATAATAAGAGTCTGTAATATTGTTTCTATTAGAAAATCGTTTTATTTACGTTTCCTCGCTCTCCATAACTTTTGTCACCGATGTTTTTATACCGACTAAAATTGTCACTTCGTGACGATGTAAGTGAGCACGAAAATACTACGACCATAGACAAATAACACATAGATTTCTATTCTGGGCCTAAAGCTCAATCCATTGAGCTTTTAATTTGGTAGCCTGATGTCGCCTGATCTTACTACCACATCCCTAACGTGGCTCGATATATCATTTCGGGGGAGATAGAGAATTGTTCGTTTAGCTTGGCACGCGGGCAGCATGGTTTCTATGGTGCGGGCGGCAGCGCGGCGTGGCGGCGTCATATCTCTTCCTCTTCTCACGAGTTTTAGCCGTCCGTCAGCTGTTGTTTTGCGCAAGGGGCTTGTGGGACTGCTCTAACGCTAACGTGAGGCGTGAGGGAGTTGAATTTTTCTAGGAATTCTCTGAGTTGCGTGATCTGCTCAATCAATGAATGAAATCTTCAAGGGAAAAAGACACACGGACAGTTTCATGAGGCTTGAATTATCTAATGAAATTCCGAATTTTTGTTTTTTAGGTGTTTTTCATTGACTTAAAAAATTCGTTAAAAAAAATAGTTTCTACAATTTTTTTGTTTTTAATATCAATCTACTAAAGATGCATTTTGGATTGATTAAAAGGAATTAATTAAATTTATTACTTGCTTAAAGCTTGAAGTACAAAATTCCCTAATATTAGGCGAAAAAGGAGTACAAAATATAAAGTAGATATGAAAAACTATAAAATTATAAAAAAAGCTGTCAATTTCGCAGCGTTGGTTGACGCCTACAATTTGCCTCCACTTGACCCATCAAGTGTACATCATAATCGAGAGGTGCATTATAATCGAAATTCTTTTTTAAGTCATTCTTTAGTTTTAAATGAAAATCACCTAAAACAAAAAATTTCAGTTTCACTAGATAGTTCAAATCTCATGAATCAGTGTCCTTTTTTCATTCAGCAGAGCACGCAAATAAGAGGATTCCTAGAAAAATTCAACTCCCTCCGCTTCACGTTAGGGCAGTCACACAAGCCCTTTGCGCAGAACAACAGAAATTTGAAAAAGAGGCAGTGTTCTCTCACAGCTTTGTGAATTGAGAAATTCTAAAATTATCTCACGCACACAAACTTAAAGGAAGTTGAACTGGTTGAGCTTTCCTCTCAGATTTATTTTCATAGGAACAATTTTTTGTATGAGAATGGATATCCATCTATTATTTGTCTATGCTACGACTCTCGATTTTTTTCGACATATACCGACAGATGTCACCCAGGGTGACAACGAGAATACCGAATCCGTAGACTCGCGTCACATGGCATGTGAGGTGACAACCGGAATAAGGGCCATTATTATATGCGCCACTATTTTGCATGCAAGTTAGAATTGAGAGTATTACTTAGAAATTAGAGAATACGCTTAATTTGTAAAATGGAGTTTGGAATTTGAAAAACAAGAGAGAGAAATACAATTTTCTTTATATTTTGGTAGCTATGGCTCAGAATAGTATTGTCACGATGAAACGAATTTGTTAATAAAGCTTCCTAATTATATTCATTGTACAGTATAAGCTATATCTATACTCTTTTAGTTTGAATGCATTACGATTATCATGAATCAAATAACGTTCAAAATGTATAATCGGTCCAACCACTGATGTGCAGCATCATTCGTTTTAGTAAAGACAAAATAAGAATTTGTTTCTTATCTTTTTGGCTCCTGGTAAAAAATGATGATTATATTTTTTGATTAAAACACAAACATTATATCTTGCATACATAGAGCAGTAAATCTAACTTTTTTCAAAAACAATCCAATAACTAAAACGGTGTCCTGACAGGAAATCATAAAAATTTAGTCAATTGTATTATCCCGGGAAGTACAAGTTTAAACAAATATAGTCAACAAAATCTAATGTTAGCCGATTCGTGTTGTCGTATACGTGCCAAAACAAAAACGCAATATGTACATAAAATAAGAAAATCAAAACCAACCAAACAAAACATAATTTCTAAAAAATATTAAATATATTGCATAGATTGCAGTAAATTACTAATTTTATTCTAAAAAGTTGCAATTCACAAAATTCTTTATTTTATTAATAAAAAAATATGAAAATATTTTTATGAATTTACTCACTTGTGCATAAGCTCCATACGCCCCAAATTGATTAAACACAAACGGATTTAATAAGTTCATATGACCCGCCATTTGTTGCATACGCCTAAGCTGCCTTTCTTTCTCTGTATCTGCAAACTTAACCACTAAGCTCGATGAAGCGCCCTGAAATCAAAGAAAATATATTTAAAAGACAACTTAATAAGATACATGTATTAAATTATTTAATATTTCTATAGAAAAATTAGTAAAGTAGCTGCCAATAACGAAAGTATAACCATTAAATGACTAAAATAATTTCTTTTATGATTGATGAAAAATGTCAGCCATGTAAAAGTATAATATGGCTGTGTGATTACACAACACTTGGCTAACTTGATGTTACTTCTACTTCGACTTAACACTTTCAATTGGGAGGCTGGAAGAAGAGCTCATATGCCAAATTAGTGAAATGGGGTTTCTAAACTTTGCCTTATCATTGAATAGACAACGCAGTGTTGCTGAACCAGAATATTTTTTCTCCCCAAAAAGAGCTCATGGGTTTTCGTTTTCTTATGAACTTACTTCCTCAATTATCCGACCCGGCAAGGCAAAAAAAGAGTTATGATTTTAGCAGTCTATGTAGAGATAACTATGTAGCAGTAATGGTCTTTACTACCCGTTAGCAATAACAGTTATCCATCACTGCTAATCAGCTAACAGTCAATCATCGATACTATCCCAATAAACTCAGAAGTGTTTGTAGTTTTTAGTTAATAAACACTTAAAACGAGCATGACGCAGCCGGCAGGATCTAAATGTGATTAATAATAATAACTAGAGGTTAGTGAGCTATTACAGTCCATGTGCTTGTGTGTTCTTCTGTACTCTCCCAGCTAAAGCTACTGGAGTGGCTTGACGGATTTTGAAAAACAGGGGTCGAAATGTTAAAGTGGGGTATTATATGAAAGGGCTTCATTTGTAAATTCTAAGATGGGTTTCCATTTCCTTTGATGTCGCATATGTACATAGTTTTGGAGTTATAAAAATTTAACAGCCCTAAACGTAGCCCAAAGAGGAACGGTAACCCCGTTCTATACCCAAATAAGGCTTGATGCACTTGAGCATTTCCAGCACAAGAATTTAAGTTCCTAGAACAGTCCGAATGCTGCTTAGCAATTTTCGAAATTTTCGTGGCAATCTTCGTTCAGTAAAGAGACAACCGTACGTATATCCCAAGTACCTGCAAACCGTGCGTATTTTTAAATTTTTGTTCCCGCTTGGGCGCGTAAGTATACCTGCAAAAGAGCGCATTTTTATATTTTGCGTGCCTGTATGGGGCGAATATAAGCCTGCAAAAGGGTGTATTTTTAAATTTCTGTATACCTGCTTTGGGCGCGTGTGTGACTGCAAAAGGGCGTATTTTTTAACTTTCATGCCTGTTTTGGTCGCATGGTATGTATGTCTGCTTGACCGCGTTTACACCTTATTTGGGCGTATACGTGTCAACGAAAAATGATTAGTCGCGGGATTTATAGGTTGTTGAGTTACATACATAGGAAACAAAATATATAATGTAGGTACGAGAACAATACCGAACCTATGTTTTTCTTACAGCAATCGAGAAAGCTTGAAGAAGAGGATACCGTTCGTAATGCTTCACTTTTCCGGTTTCATTAGTTCAACAGATAAACTATTCTATAGAGAAATATCAATTTTTGCCAGGAAAAATTCAAAGCAGCATAATTTTCTTCACGTTCAATTATAACTAAAGCAAGCCCCTCACTGCAACAAGTTCTACCCCAACCTGCAATTACGTGCCCAATGAATCAATCCGTGCACTCTGGGCCGATAAACTCTACCCGACCGCTCGCAGTTATATGCCTAAGTGCAGCTGTATTAACAAGGTTATCAACAGATAGGCTATGCAGGGGCATGCCACAGGAGAATACGACGCGTAGAAATATAAATAAATGCACGACGTGGTGTATGTACAGGAGCAAAAGCTTTCCGTTTAAAATATCATCCATGGCATTTCAATAGGATTTCTTTTCATAAAACGGTATTGACGGGCAGAGTTGTATTCACATCATGAGTACATACCTACGGGAATCAACAAGTACACATTTTTTGGGTTTTCCACTTTAAGTTTACCAGCGGATTATAACGGATTTTTACTTTTGTGAATCCCCTTTAGTATCATAATAAGCCTTAATAAATTATTTCAAAGTAGCTCGAAATTTTATTAGTATTAGAATTAATTATAATATCTGGTTTTGCTAACGAATTATAGAGTACACCACCATAACACGATAATGAAGATGCGCTTATGCTCGGTTTCTTGAAATAATTTTTTTTAAATAAAATATTAAAGCAAATATACAGTGTAACCTTAATATAACGAAACTCAATATAACGATTTTCTCGATTTAACAAAGTTTTCGAAATCCCCTAAAACTGTCCGTTAGAGTCAATGCAAAATATACCTTTAAATAACGCATAAATTTTGTCTAAAACCTCTTTATACCGATTTTCAATCACCAGCAGAATACACATAGAAGGTATAATTGACCTCTGGTTAACAATTTTTGTAAACCTATAACCTTTATATAATGTATCGTATTAATCCATCATACAAAATTTGAGAAAAATTCATGTCTCGACAGGTTGTTTAACGTTATTTTGTTTTTAAGAAAAATGCAATGTTTTCATTATAATGTGTTTTATTTACTTTACTAGTAAAAATGGTTCGTTCAAGGTAAGTAGAATAGTTCGTTGAGGTTTTCTTACCTTCATAAAACGAATCTTAGACCAACCTAACTTCCATATAAAAACCTGTAACGAATTTCTTGGTATAACGAATATTTCCCAATTTCCCTCAGCTTTGTTATATCAAGGTTGCACTGTTTTTTAATTCAGATAAAATAAATCAAATATTCACTGTGTTTCCATGAACAGGGTTGAGCTTACGATGAATTTTAAAGCACTGAGGTTAACTCTGCGTGTTTCCATGCACCTGAGATAGATTCTTGGTGGTGTACTCGTATTTCATTGAAATTTTTATAAATTTTGTGTTTAAAAATGGATAAAAAATTCACTTTCTTCCTCAGTCCAAAAAACTCGGATAGACGCAGACACCAATTTTAAGCAGGAGTAAGCAATCTACCAATACATCTGCATAACTCAGCTAAATCCGACCTATTTCATTGAGTTTAGCTGGGTTTAACGAAACCAAAGAACTTCTTCTTTAGAAGTTCTTTGACGAAACTTAATTCAACCCTGGTTTCCATGGGACTTTAACTCGGGCTAACCCTGAGTTAACTCTGCATGGAAACACAGTAATTGATTTTATCTAAGTCCACAGAGTACACCAGGCCAAGTTCTCGCAAAAACATACATATACTATTGGTATGTATATAGCTTTAAGGTGGTAAATCAAAAAAATCAAAAAATTCAACATTACACTGGTATTTTTCGTTAACCTCACAGTGGTCTCGATAATGCAGCTCAATTTTTCAAATGACTACAGCGTCAACTTTATTGGACTGTATGTAATTAATATACATTCGCAGGAAATACATAGGATTGTATTAACTTCAATCTGTCTCGTGTGGCTCTCGATTTTACATATTTATAATGTTATATATATTTCTTACATGTCCGACTGGAACTGTTTGATGCGTGCATAGAACATTTTTGATAAGTACACTTGCGACCGGTGTACTTTTTCTTAATATATTGACTCATGGTCATTCCGATATGTACAAAAAAACTATACACTAATCAATAAAACTGTGCTATTGACAAGAAATTACACCAAAAATATATCCACCAAACGGTCGGATTCCTATAGTAGTCTTGCCGCCTCGTGCTCTCTTGTTCCCGTTGGTCGTTATTTCGTCAAGGGAGTTGTGCTGGTTATTTCTGCTTCCTTCCTTCTTTCCTTTCGGAGCCTTGTATAATTGGTCAATTCCATAGACCTGTATTGTATTGTCAGACTTGTATCTCTTTAGCAACCTGGGCAAAAGGGCAAAAACTTGTACTTGCCCATTTTCCACAGAGTCACTATCAGCAAACGACCACCTTCTTCAACAGTCCAAACGCAACTCATGACTAGTGTCAAATTGTAGTGCAAACCCGCAGAGGTCGATTATGCAGTTAAATTTTTCAAATGACTATTGTCAAATTGTAATGGAGATTTAGCTCTGTATGCAACAGAGAAAAATTGTTGCTGCCAAATAGTAGCTATTTGTTGCTAGAAGGAAATGTATCCCAAGTTTATGTGGTTTATTCATTCTTTCCCAATTTTTATTACTTTCAATTTTGTTGTTACGTTCTTAGTAGATATTAATATACAAACATATGTACATATATGTATATATGTATATAGTTCTAGCCGATTTGTGACATAAGTAATATTTAACTCAAAACCGTGCTCTTCAAAGAGGTAGGCTGCTTTTTAAAACTGTTTTTTTTCGGCCATTTGTTGTAATAAATAGTTGATTTTGTTTATTCCCCTAAAGTGGGAATTGCAGACTTGTTTATGGACGCTTCGTCCGTACTACATTAAATTATTTGCATCGCATTGGACAGGAGGTAGCAATAACCTTTAATGTGGGTTCATAAATATCTGAACAAATATTTATGAAATACAATAAAATATAAATATAAATATAAATATATAAAGGATACAAATTTTTATGAGCGTTCCGTTATTTTTGTAGCTAAAATATTAGTATTTAGCCTTTTGGTTAGAAATTCCGAATTATGTGTTACAGCATTTTTGCAAAATCATGCCGTAAGAAGGTTAAATAGGAGATGAGCGTTTCATAAGAGTTCATCATTTTTAAGATTAAGACCAGGTAAATAAGTTTTAGTCAAAAGTTCATTTGGAACAAGAAAAAAAAACCGGACAAGTGCGGGTCGTCCGTACAAATTTGTAGGTACATATTATAAATAGTTCAGGAATCAAATCTACAAAAAGATTTGGTCACCCATACAATTATGACCGCGCATACCGTTGTTAACCTCGATGATTGATTACGTACTTTAAATAAAGACTATATTTTTTATGATTCAATTACAAATGCAGAGTTCTCAGATTTTTCCCTGTACTTGTAGTATAAGACGATATTACTTGCCAAATTTCATAGTTCTAGTTCAACGGAAAGTACCATATAAATATTGACTCCCTTGAGAGTGTCGAAATATACGTTTTTTGCGGCATAAACGGCCGTATCTTTTTTTTAAAGTTAACTTAGAAGTTTGATTTTTTCAAGGGACTGTAGACCTGAGTATATGGTTTTAATTTCAACTCGATACCTCCATGCGTTCCCGAGATAAAGGGACAGACGGCCAACAAAGTGATCCTTAAGAGGGGTCCGTTTTTTTCCTTTTGAGGAACCCTAAAAACATCTTTATCGCTCGGATATATATGAAAAATTTGCAGGTGCCTTGTTTTTGCCCTAAAACGGAAGGATGTGAAGGTATTTTGCGGCGGTCGGCTATACATTCAGAAATATACAACTTTTAATTTTAACAAATTGCAAAAATTAAAATTTGAGTATTTCCACTGAAAATTCGCTTCGCACCTGGACAATTTCACTTTTATCCGGCGTAAGTCGTGCCCACTGCATACTTACACTATTATAAGCCACCTCAAACAATTCACAATATCTATATAAATAAAAATGAATCGCCAACTGTGTTGCTAAGCGCAAAACTCGAGAACGGCTCGACCAATGGAGCTAATTTTTTTTTTCATATTTTCCTTAAGGCACAAGGAAGGTTCTTATGGAGAGAAAAAACATAAAAATTGCTTGGAAAATAGTAAAAACAACACTTTTCTTTTCCTGCCAAAATCACAGAAAAAATTAAAACAACTGTGCAAAAAATTTAAGTCAAAGTAACACTTTCCATGCAAAAAATGTATGTCAAAGTTTACTGAGATGATTTTACGACAGAAGTTTTACACGGAATTTCAATTCAAGAGAGTAGTTTTAAAGTATGTGGACCCATAACTTAAAATTGATTTTCATAAAGTATAGTGGATTTTGAGGTAAGATTTGGTGAAAGCGAAATTTTGCAAACTATTACATTGATCAGTCATTGGTTTTTAGCGATACTCGATTAGTTTTGATTTGATACACGAGGATTTCAAGATTGTAAAATTCTCAGTGAAGAATAACACGGTAATTTCGATAGATTTCGTTCGTCCTCTAATTTCAACATTTTTAAACCCTTTTAGTCTGAATAACTGAGCACCTAAACTAATGTAAGTAACTAACTTTTAATCGACGCCAAACAAAAAAAAAATTTTCCTTTGGCGCCAACTCAAAATTAGTTACTTACATTAGTTTAGGTGCTCAGTTATTCAAAATAAAAAGGTTTACTTTATTTTTCACTTTTCAGTTTTTTTTGTCGGTTTAGTTTTTTGTTAAAAAGCTTTTATTTCTCACTTTTCAATTTCTTTGTTCGTCGGTTTAATTTTTTGTTAAAAGCTTTTTATTTACCCCTAGGGGTAGAATTTTGTTTTCAAATTTATTTTAATGGGACCAACTTAGAGGTTTACCTTATATGTAATAAAAAAAGAGTCATCAAAATCGGACTACTCTGTAAAGCCCGCTCTACATTTAGCCCGCGGATCGCGCGTGAAAGCCGCGACGGGCGCGAACGTTAAGAGTGAAGCCGTTTCGCATATTCTTCGCGGGCTCGCGTTTTGTTCCCCGATTTTGGAACAACAGTCAGTATGTTCCATACGTAAAAATGGACCGCTTGGCAAACTTTTACAAGATGCATCATTGATCATATGGGATGAATGTACCATGAGTAATACAGCTCATGTTGAAGTAATAAATCGAACGCTCCAAGACCTCAGAAACTCAGGTCCTGTCATGGGTGGTGTTACTTTTGTGTTTGCGGGAGATTTTCGGCAAACACTGCCTGTAATCACCAAAGGAACACGCGCCGATGTCATCAGAGCATGCTTAAAACCATCTCCCATATGGAGTTCCGTTAAAACTCTCAATTTACGAACAAATATGAGAGCCCATTTGAGCGAAAACTACAACAACGAGTTTTCGTTTTCGCAACGACTACTCAAACTTGGGGAAGGAAAAATTACCTCTCCTAACACTAAAAGTAGTAGCGCTGAAATTGAACTTGACGATAGATTGGGCCACATAGTCCATAAATTAGAACATCTAATAGACGCAATATATCCCGGTCTTGAAAATTGATTGGAAAGAAATTATCACTGGCTTTGTTTAAAGGCAATAGAGTCACCCAGAAACGACACAGTGAATGAAATAAATAAACTGATTTTACAGAAAATTCCCGGTCAAGTCAAACAGTATAAGACCCTTTTCACACACAGACGGTAGCCGTTCAAACGGCCGCCGTATGGACGGCAGGCGTGCGCACCGTAGATAGCCACGGCTGTCATGCGGCACCGGCGCCGTCGCCGTGCAGTGTGAAAGCGCCCATATAACCCCATACACTTTAACTTTTTACACGGCTCCGTTTGGACGGCTACCGTCTGTGTGTGAAAAGGGCCTAAGACCCTTTTCACACACAGACGGTAGCCGTTCAAACGGCCGCCGTATGGACGGCAGGCGTGCGCACCGTAGATAGCCACGGCTGTCATGCGGCACCGGCGCCGTCGCCGTGCAGTGTGAAAGCGCCCATATAACCCCATACACTTTAACTTTTTACACGGCTCCGTTTGGACGGCTACCGTCTGTGTGTGAAAAGGGCCTAAGTCAGTTGACACGGTGTGTAATATTGAGGATGGATACAGTGCACTATCCTCAAGAATTTTTTAATTCTTTGAGCCCTTCTGGCCTACCACCTCACGACCTTATGTTAAAATTCGGCATTCCTATCATGCTGTTAAGAAACTTGAGCCCTCCTAACATGTGTAATGGCACAAGGCTACTGTGGGCAGCAGTGGGACAACTTGCTTATATTCCGCGGATACCCATGATTCCGACGGATTTGCCAAAATCGTTCAAAAGGCTGCAGTTTCCAGTCAAAGTTTCATTTGCCCTCACGATAAATAAGTCCCCGGGTCAAACATTCTCTCTGGTGGACATTGACTTGTGTTGATATCACCCTTGTGTATATAAATATCTAGTGGTGGCGAGAATGCTTACTTCTTATAATTCTAGATGGCGCTACTAGTGCCTATTTCAGAGTGGCTAAAAATTTCGTTACAAAAAGCTTTGGATTATATGGGAATGGGAATAGAGAAAATGCGTGATGGGCTTTTCGACAAGGTGTGAAGATATAAAGCATACCGGATGACTGTACATGTGTTTGTGTACAAGGGTTTCATCAACGCTGTTTATAAAAATGTTAATCGGGCATTCTTTGTCTAATCACCGAGCGCTTGGACCCGACCATTTTTGATATGGTTGATTTTTTAAATATATTTAAGTATTCATTGAGAGCTTCTAAGAAATTTTTTAGATTTTTCTTCCAAAAAATGTTTGAGTAATTAATTTTTGGGCCACTAAATTTGACTTCACTATCCAAATTTTTAAATTCATGATAGCGGTCCCAATATGATCAAAATGTATCAACCAATTCGAATTGAAAAAGAAAAAAATATCTCATTGTAGAAAATGATTGGCTACGGATTTACACGGAAGAATTGTTACAAAAAATATTGAAAGTAGTATAAAAAGGGTTAAAAAAAAATTTACAACAATAAAAATTAAAATACACAGATGCGGGTTTTTATCGAGTTTTCCACTCTAGATCCGTCGTATTTTGTTTGACAGTGATTTTTGAGAATTATCACAGTGCAGATGTACATACCTCGTGCAGGATGTAGCTAATTGCCACGTACGACGATCTTGAGAGATACCTACATGTTACACAAAACATCCAAAAATTTTTTAGACACTCATCACATTTGGCCTCAAACGCAATCTATTAAAAAAATAATATGTATTATTATATGCATATATCAAATGAAATAACTGCAAATTTAATAAAAACGACCTGTTACGTCAGTTTAGCCGCAATTAGAAAAAAAACATTGTTGCGAGATGACCTACATAAAAAGATTTCGCGGGTAAAGAGGGGAACGGAAAATTACAAAAGTAAAATAGCCAGCCCAGAACTATTCGACCCCAAAGCATTGTTTAATATATGTACTTATATTAGAATTCTGCTACCGTTGAAAACAATTATATTTGAAATATGTAATTATTTCAGAATGAAATACATATAGTACGTACATATCTTTAAATATTAATTTATTGCCCTTAGATATTTGGTACAAATCTTTCCAGGATTATCAATTCTAAAGAAAATGCGCATACAGCTAAATTCTGTTCATTATATACATACATACATACATATATATCTCTTCACCATTCATCATAATATAATAAATAATAATCCAGCGAGCGCTTGTTGGCCCGGGGGTTTTTGGTTGCGAGGCGTCGAGGGTGATGCTCGAATTGTGTGGAAGAGAATCGCCGAGAGGCGCGCGCCGTCAGGGGTAAGATGGATTCGTTCGCTCGACACGCAGCTCAGCGGCGCGGCCGCACACAATTCCACCCTCCCGATCGATAAGATCCATCTTACCCCTGACGGCGCGCGCCTCTCGTCAATTCCCGCAATTCTCGCTCACCGCCCGCCGTCCCCGCAACCGTCTGCCCAAATGCCTTCACACGACCTTTTCGTCTGAAATTTTACTTAGCGCGATGCGGGAAAATTGCTTTTCATTTTGCAGTAAACAAAAAAGGTTGAAACTTTCATACAAGATGGATAATATATATATATTATTTATTATATGATCCTTCAAAATTTCAACCCCTTCCGACCAAATAAGAAAAAGCGATCAAGAATGCTTTGGGAAAGCGTTAATGAAAGCCCTTCAGGATGATTTAAAATTCAGCTTTTTCCAAAACTTTCCCAACAAGCTTTATCGACTACAGCGCCTCTACAATAAGAGGAGTAACTATCATGATTTCATTCTTGCCACCACTAGATATTTATATACACAAGGATATCACTAATTTCGAGTCTACTATTAAAATTTGGACCACCATAAGTCATAAAATTGTTTACGAAAGTCGAACATTTCAAGGATCTTTAATTAAGTAGTACTTATAATATACCGGGTGAAACCGGGTAACCCAGCTATAATGTAATAAAAAAAGAGTCATCAAAATCGGACTACTCTGTAAAGCTCGCGTGCGAAAGCCGCGACGGGTGCGAACGTTAAGAATGAAGCCGTTTCGCATATTCTTCGCGGGCTCGCGCTTTGTTCCCCGATTTTGGAACAACAGTCAGTACGTTCCATACGTAAAAATGGATTGCTTGGCAAAATTTTACAAGATGCATCATTTGTCAATAGGATGAATGTAGCCAACAAGAAATAAAGTAAACATAAAATAAATCCTAAATACTCAGTACTAAGAACCACACAAGATAATTTCATCACAAGTAAAAATGTTTGACGCCCTGCGAAGTGGGCACGGGTCAGCTAGTATTTAATAAATATAAACAAATATTTGTATTACATATTATTGTAATTTTTTACATTTGCAATATCTTAAGTTTTACGGACGCAGCATGCCAATACAGCTCCATGCAAAAATCAAAAAATTAATAAATAAAGTGACATGTCATAGCCGATTGACAGAGTGACAGAGTGAAAAATGTTAGGTGAATTCAAACATCAGCTAAGTTGTTAATTGTGGCAGGCAGGTAAAGAGAAAATTAGGAAAAGTTCAAATTTTTCTGATACTTTTCGAGTTAGCTAAACTTTGTCGTTTAGATTAACTTCTGTTTTAGTATATTCATAGTGTTTACTAAGAAAGTAATTTTTATCTCTTTTTAGGACTGTTAAAAAGTGTAAAAGTCGTCTTCAAGAAAAAAGTGAGCATAAATAAAGCATATAAATATGTAATACTAGTCGTATATGTTTTTATGTTCATACGCGTAAAAACAAACAAAATATAAAAGGAAACTTTGTTATAAAACTATAATATAATGTGATAGTTGCGATCAGTGATAATTTCTACTTCACCTTGACACATGACCGGCGACTTCATCTTGTTGGCAACTACGATTTATGGTAAACTTGGTGAATGAGATATATTTTTTATTCAATTTTTATTCACAGTCATATGCGTACTCGCGCCTGAGTCGACGTACCAATCTGTTTCACTGAAACTCCCATTTAGAAATACGGCACTAAAAGCATTAGACCGCTTGTGCTTTTCTGATTCTTCTGGACATTGATTTCTGTAATGTCCTGTTTGTTTACATTTGTAGCAGGTTATTGTTTTGGCACCAGTTGTCGGCTTGACATTCGATGGCGCATTCGCTGTTCCGTTCCTACGTGTGTTGCCAGCTTTATTTTTATGTCGATTCTTCTGCCAACTTTTAGCACCAAAAGCACATTCCGTTTCACTGCCTTCGCCCGTTTCCATATCCAGTAACTTTGTTTTTATGACATCTGCCGTTATTTTAATACCAGAATGTTCGATCGCCATTATCATCGGTGAAAATCGTTCCGGTAAACCAGCCAACAACAATAATCCAACCCATTCGTCATTTATCTCAAATCCAGTGCCACTTAGTCTTTGCGATGTTTCCACTATTTCCGTGATATAACTGGTCATTGAATCGTAGTTTTCCAGCCGAATGCAAATTAAATGACGAAGCAGGGTTATCTTCCTCGAAAAACCAGAGTCGTCGAATAATGTTTTTAGTTTCGACCATAACTCTGCCGTAGTCTGCGCCTTCTTTATGTGTATATACAAGGATGGATCAATTGTTAAGATCAACTTCGCTTTGGCTTTTTTATCATTCGCGGCTGCGGCTTCTGGCTTAATGCAATCTTGCATGCCTTCTAAGACGAGCAAATTCTCCGCGGCAAAAGCCCACTCATCGTAGTTTTCTCGCCCCTTCAACTTTGGGACATTAACCACGAAATTTGAAGACATTTTTGTGCTACACAATTTACTTTTAAAACTGTTTTACTTGATAAATGTGGGACTGGGCCCATAACCTATTGAAACACGTTGGATGCTCAGCACAGACTGACTGTTCTCTTTATTTCAGTTACATATGTTACACAGTTGTGCCAGTACACATACATCCTTAACCTTTTTTTTGACATCTCTCTCTCTCTCTCTAACAGAATAGACGTGAAAGCGTAGCAGACAGACAGACAGATAAAAACTAGCTTATGACCTTCTCTGTGGTCTAATCTATTACTGTACCAAATTTCATCAAAATCGGTTAAATGGTTTAGACGTGAACAGACGTGAAAGCGTAGCAGACAGACAACAAGTAGCCTATGTCCCTCTTCTAGTTGTAATCTATCTTTGTACCAAATTTCATCAAAATCGGTTGAGAGGTCTAGGTGTGAAAGTGTCACAGACAGACAGGCAGAGTAACTTTCGCATTTATGTATAAATTAGTACAGTACGGATTACAGTCATACGAGCCCATAGCAATTGTTGGGATTCCATACAGGGATCTGTAATACTATCGAAATTTCCCACTGTTGCTATTTTAGGAAATGTTAACATTTCCTGCAAGAATATTTGCCAAAAACATTCGTACAGGCGTGATTTACCATAATCTTACCAGTTACTGCTGGTCTTGCTTGCACAGCTTTTCCATTACCAAGAAAAGTACAAAGCAAAAAACTTATTCCTAAAATAGTCATACACTTCAGGGAAAATAGCGTTGTGAATGGAACAGTGGAGCCATTGAAAAAGAAAACCGGCCTTGAGTCATATAAATGTGACCGTAGATATATTGGTGACCATATAATCCGAACACCCTTTGGTGAGGTATAAATTTTACAGCCGGAACAAAAGCTCTCTTGAAACTTTGCCAGCTACTCTACTCTTTTCTTGGAAGCCTGTTGCATTTTTCATGAAACAATGCCAGGAATAAGGAGCACGTTTACTTTTAGTGCCGATTTGATTTGCTCCCGCTCTTGCTTCTGCTTTTGCAGACAAAGATTCAACTTTTCATACGCTTCTCATTCAACAAGTAAATTTCTATAAAGTCCTACTTAAGTTTATCGTAACTCTGTAGACGTTTCAAATTAGCGTTAACTTTCAACAGTCCAAAACTTTATAATGCAAACCGATTTTAAATATTTATTACTCGGACTTTTGAGCTAAAGAGATTTATATCATTTACATAAAAAGAAAATCAAATATGTAATTATATATTTTATTTCACAATGACGTCTTATCAATACATAGACATATGTACATATGTAAGAACTTTGTTTCGTCAACAGATTCCCAAAACGAAGAAGGGACTTTAAGCTCAACCGTTTATAACGTCAAATTCACTCATATTAAAAGAATTTGATTTGGTCTGCGTTCGGTATTATTAAATAAGCCATATGTCAGCTGCAAAATTGAATAAGCAAGCTGCTTTTCTCAAATTTTGCGTTGCAATCGGTATCGAACACGACCCAAATCAAATGCCAACTTGTATTATTGCATAATGTAATATTACTAACACACAGTTTTTGTCGGTACCATGGTATTGTTAATACTATGCATGGTGACAGACAGCAATTTAGTATTAACTGACATTTGTCAAATCTTGTGATTGGTGGCAAATAATTAATAAAGTGAATTTTTTTTTTTAAATGAATCTTTTAACTGTGGTAGCGTCGAATAATTTAAAAGTTATATATACATATATTGAATGTGTAGTCGAAAATGCTTTTGGGCTTTGGGTATTCAGTGACACACATGTAGTTTATCCGCCTACTATGGTATCTATACTAGCTACAGGTACAAGTGAAAATGCCGTGGAAAAATTGTTTACTTCGATATTACAAAATAATCGTAAACTTCAAAGGAATATTTTCAGTAAATCGGACCAAATATCCACCACCAGTGAGACCTACATATTTGGATTTACCTAAAAATACTGATCAACTTTTACGTCACCAAAAAACATATGCAGTCAGTAAAAAGTTATGACTGAATAAAAAATGAAATACATTTTATATTTTTTTGTGAGCACGAAAACAATAATTATGACAATGCGCTGCTATGGTTTGACATTCGGCGCTATTACCTGCACAATTTTCTGCCTTTGTATGTAAACATTTCTTTTCATAACTATACCACCTCTTACATATTTGCATTTTATACCAATCCAATGAAAGTATTTTCATTTGAATTTTGTTTGATGACGGCCCAAATGGTTTTCAGTGTTATTGGAGGAATTTACAGAAAAAGCGAATATATTGTGCAAAACCTGGTCTGTATTTTCTGAAAATACATTAAAAAATATCATTGATAGTTTGCCAAGCAGACTTTTTGCATTAGCAAAGAGTCGAGGAGGACCAACAAAATAATAAACTTCAAAAAGAATATATTTTTATCCATTTGACCAATGATGATATGATTATGAAGGTGGGTCCACACTGAGCCACCGAAAGCGAACGCATGAGTACACATGTTTGCAATCCAAGTTTTCTAGTGTGTACGCTGAAGAAACATAAAAAAACATGCGCGTTCGCTATGTTTGCTTTCATAATCACGCGTGCTGCACAGGCGTCCGTAGATATGCAAGCAAACACAAGCGAAATTTTTTAAGTGTGGACGCCTTTTGAGAAGGCGTCAATCAGGTTTCCTTGCATTTGCATGTTTTCCATTCAAGTTGGAAAATCTGAGCGAATGTATATAAAATATGGCGAATATTTCGTGTTTTCTACCAATTTTCTATACAAATTTCGGTAAATTTTGAATTTGAACCCTCATTTAACTCGTATACATGTCCAAGGAATCGATTGGTACAGCGTTTCCTACATGATATCAAAACAGCCTTTTTTTTTTTTTTGTTTTATTAATGAATCACAGTATGCATATAAGTAAAGGCTCAGTAATTGCAATTATAACTTCATTGTCCGATATATTGAGCAAAACTGACAAAAATTCATATGCTGGAGTCGCTATAATTTCACAATCGAAATGAAACTCAAGCACAGGGTATAGCACACATTCGTTCTAATTTCCTTGACGTACACACTCGGCAAACTTGTTTGTTTGTTTAGGACTTTAGGGTTTTCTTCTTTGTTTGTTTAGGGTTTTTTAATTACCTTCGCTAAAGATTCGTGAGGCGTCCGCACTGCTTTTCGTAGAAATTTATGTTCGTTCACAACTTGTTCGTTCTTGCTTCCACATTTGGCAGCAGCACGGAACAAGAGCACAGGGTATAGAACAGATTCGTTCGCGTTTGAAACGCGTACACATTAAGCGAAAACTTGTACTCGAACACATATGTTCGCTTTCGGTGGCTCAGTGTGGACCCACCTTGAAATGTGTAAATTAAAAGTTTTTTTTATATTTTTTCCAATGTGAATTAAAACATTGGGATGTGCTTCGATTTTTCGATCATTATCTTGTGAAATAAAACTATGTACTTAAATTTCGGCAACTCGCTCACAAAACTATTTCAATAAATTCTATGAAAGTGCTTTATTACGGTTCACCTGGGTACGAGTTTTTTGGATTTCAGCCTGGAAGATGCAGGGCCACTTGCGCATTGCAATCGAGACCGTAGTATTGGGTCCATAAACACCAGCGCCAGTGCCATAGGTACTCCGATCGAGCCACCAGTCTATCAATTAAGGCTTTTCGGATCTAGATTATGACTCAAGCCGCCACTCCACTAATCGGCCAATCTGCCAATCTGCCAATCCGTCAATCCGTTAGTATGTTTATGCCTCGAGAAACACTTATTCGAGTTACGTGTTAAGCGGCCCATACACGGTACGACTAGTCCGCGGACTGAGTCGAGTCTGAAGTGCAGTCTTATCGTGTGTAGTTCTGCCTTACCGACTCATTTGACAGTCGCAGAATTAGTCCGCTAAAATCAAAAAATTTTGATTTTTGGGGGAGGAGCTTGCAGTCCAGCAGGCTAGTCTTATCGTGTGCGGAGGAGTCTGACGGACTTTTTAACATTTCATTTGTTTTTCGTGTTTTGCATTCTTGTGCGAAATGTTGTAGAGAGCGGACGTGCGTTGCAGTTAAAGTATTTTAATTATAGATAAACACAAAATCATTTTTCTATCCATATTGTTAACTTTCTCACTGTTGGCTTCACACTACTCAAAAATATTAGATGAGTCTGATTGCTCAGTCCGAACGTGTGTGGCAGTACATCGAACTGAATTTTACGACTCAGTCTGCGGACTAGTCGTACCGTGTATGGGCCGCTTTATATTTTGTTGCTCAATCACGCATAAACGCTTGGTGCTATAATTTTAATTTTTTAAGGGAAAAGTTGCATAAAAAAATTCCATAACATTAGTAACAACGAATGTATTTTAAAACTTTGAAACTGAAATTCAAATGAACAAAACAAAAAAAAAACCTCAACAGCATCGTGATTGTCGACCACGAATAAAGAAATTCGTGAATTGAAAGGAGCTAATTAAATCTCATTAAAAGCTTTTATTTTTTGAATATTAATTCCTTAATAGTGGTCCAAAAATTCGTACTAATTTATTTTAGTTACCTTTGATTTCAGTAAGTTTTTCCAAACTTAACGTCAAAATTAAAGAAAAAAAACATTTTTAAAAACAATCTTTTTAAATGCTCTAAAAAGAAGAAAATAAAATTTTCCTTTAAAATTTTAACTATCAACTTAAAACCTCATTATACACAATTTATATGATCATAAAAGCTTGTCGCGAGGTTTGCGTAAGTACCTATAAGTATTTAATTAAATTGAAATTTACTCGCGACAAGCTTTTATGATCATATAAATTGTGTATAATGAGGTTATAAGTTGATAGTTAAAATTTTAAAGGAAAATTTTATTTTCTTCTTTTTAGAGCATTTAAAAAGATTGTTTTTAAAAATGTTTTTTTCTTTAATTTATTTTTTGACTAAAAAACGCTTATCAAGCCCTTTCATTTGATACCCATATCATAGGGGTTACTATGGAAATTATAAATCGCCATTTTGTGACGTCCGCCATATTGGATTTAGAAATGGCGTTACTATCGTTTCCTACTCTTCAAGCTCTTTCATTTGATACCCATATTAAGGGGGTCGACCAAAAATACATGGTCCACCATCTTGTGGCGGCGGCCATTTTAAAGATATTGCAATTTTGAGTATTGCATATTGCATTGTCACCAGAACTAAAAGTGTATGCAAAATTTCAGCCCTATAGCTTCATTGGAAGTGGGTGAAATATTGACTGCAAAATTCCACGGCCCACCATCTCGTGGCGGCGGCCATTTTAAAGATATTGCAATTTTGAGTATTGCATATTGCATTGTCACCAGAACTAAAGTTGTATGCAAAATTTCAGCTCAATCGGTTGAAGATATCTGCTTCAAAATTGAGTAGCAAGATTCCACCCGCACAAACATACATACATTGCAAGCTAATAAAAAGCTTGTAAAATAACTCGATTGGATTTTTTTAATGGAATTTATTTGAACACTTTGAATCAAGAAATTAATTGAAATCAAAGGTAACTCAAATGAATTTCGTAAATATTTTGCAAGTTTGTTAAGAAAGATTTACTGGAAAGGGCTTTTCTAGGCTTCTTTGGATTCGATTCCAGTGGAATTCATAATAATAAGTACAAATTATGAAATTAATTTTAAATTTTATAATCATAGGTCATAGCATCTATAAAACGAAGAAATTTTTTGTAATTTGTGTTTTATATTTTGATGTCGGAAATAAACATAATAGTAATAAAACATGTCTTTTTATTACTCTGCCCAATAGGTGATAGACATTTATGTATAATGCCCGGGCAATTTAATTATTTCAATAGTTATTATCACATTGCCCTCTCATATTGGTCATTTTTCAGAATGCCCAGGCATTATGTATAATGTCCAATTAATCACTTGATTCATAACATATAAATATGTATATTCGGTTGTGGTATACATTTCTTTCTTTCTAGGTAGAATGTTTATACCATAATTTAGAATTTTTAAAGATTTTTCGGAATACGTAACGAAGGCGAATGATACAAGTGCGGGTATTACGCGAGCTGAAAAATAGTTCGGTTGATAAGAATTAATCATGCCGAAAAAATATGTAAGAAACAAATTCGCAATTAAATACATATTTGGGTAGATTTATATACAATTACAAGATCCATAAAGTCGCTTTCTTTAAAAAAACAATAATTCTTTCCACCCAAAATGTCTGTTGCACAATTCAAAGGCACATTGATTTAACTACATTAAGGCATTTGTAACTCGTTTTGTAGGGACATACATGAATTCACCACAACTTCCCGTATAACTAGGGATATACCACTGACTGGGAGATTCCTTTTGCTTGAATAAACCTCAGCAACTCGTGCCTGTTGCATTTCTGGAACGAGTCCAGAGGGATTTCGAGCAACAGTACCGAACCGAGATGGGATCATCAAATAGCATTTGTACATATGCCTATGCATGCAGAAGAACTGTAAAACCACATATATACGCATACTATGTCTATACATGCCTGCCTTTTATATATATGGTAGTTAGAACATTTTAGAGAGTAGGTTTCGTTTTCAAAGAACTTATTTGTAGAGAAATAGATATTCACTATGGAGCTAGCCATAGAGCAATGCGTTCACAAATGTGCAAGGAATCAATGGAATAAAAGTTAAAGCGCGGCCCTGGTATTTCTTTCAACCCTAAATGAATAAAATATTCAAGAGAATCGTTTCTTTAGGGCATAAGAATTTAACTGGAATAATGTCACATCACGAAGAGTTTCATTGGTTTTCCATTTATAAATTAATACGCAGTACGTATGTACATACATTGTACATACTTACTTTGTCTGCGCAAATCTATTGAACGTTTAATTTCTAATATGTATGTATTAAAAAAAGAGAAATGAAACTACTAGAGAGCTTTAAGAAACAACTACAAAAGTATACATGTAATGTATGTATAAGACTTCAGATGAGATCAATTCAATTTAATTTCTTTCTAATAATTCAATTATATTAAATCTTACGTGAAATATTTTACCTTCCTCTTTATACGCTCGACTGTTCTAACTTTTATACCAATTTTAGTTTTTTGCCTTAATGTACAATGAGAATTTCCTTTAATATCTTCACGCTTTTACGAGTGTAGTTAAACCACAGACTGTATAACTATCAGACTATTCATGTGGCTGAAATCGAGAAAAATTTTCAAGTCCCAAAGATGCAAACATTGGGTTGTGCTTTCCAATGAGACTTCCACGCACAAGCAATCGGCGAACAGCGCGCTGCAGTCGCAGAGCCTGTGCTGTGGAATTGGAATTTGGAAAGGTTCCTTTTCCTTTCCCTTTTATCCCTTGCACTGTGTTGGGGCTTGTGGGGTTGCGCTGAGGTGAAACGTGAGGGGGATTCATTTGAATTTTTCTAGGAATTCTCTGAGTTGCGTGCTCTGCTCAACTCAATGAATGAAATCTTCAAGGGATTTTTGGTGGCTAAAATGACTGGGCTATAAGCCTAGCTACCGATATGTTAAATATTGATGCAGACGGATTTCTATTGTTACCATTTTTAGCTCTGATAAGTGCAAACAAGTTTTCATTGAGATCTTGAATCTTGAAGTGAAAATAAACGTTAACGAAGAATCCTCTTTGAAAATGGTTTCAGATAAAAGTATCCAAAACGATTCCCAAAATTTATTTTTTAAAATAATTGTTTAAAATTAGTCAAAAAAACCTAGCCACCAAAAATCCCTTGAAGATTTCATTCATTGAGTTGAGCAGAGCACGCAACTCAGAGAATTCCTAGAAAAATTCAAATGAATCCCCCTCACGTTTCACCTCAGGGCAACCCCACAAGCCCCAACACAGTGCAAGGGATAAAAGGGAAAGGAAAAGGAACCTTTCCAAATTCCAATTCCACAGCACAGGCTCTGCGACTGCAGCGCGCTGTTCGCCGATTGCTTGTGCGTGGAAGTCTCATTGGAAAGCACAACCCAATGTTTGCATCTTTGGGACTTGAAAATTTTTCTCGATTTCAGCCACATGAATAGTCTGATAGTTATACAGTCTGTGGTTACACTAAAGTTGTTGTGACTCAAAACATTTGCACAAGATTTGTTGGCTAAATGTTTTGAATTAAAAAAAAAACTGAACTGAAATTACAAACAGAAACACTAACAAATTTTCAGTCTAATATAATCTGTTCTAGCCAGATAAAAAGTTGTGTGCTTTCAATCAGTCAATCACATTATTCGTTGTATTATTTAATCAAGAAGGGCTTGACGGTTACTACCAAGGACTGTAATGATTATGATTAAAATAATTGCTTCTTCTTTCCCTGCAAATCCATATTTTCCCCGTCCCAGCATGGTTTCCTTAGAGGTAGATCGAATACCACGAATCTTACCGACTTCATCTCCCGAACACTGTGTCTCCTGGAAAACGGCGGACTTCAGTAAGGCGTTTGATAAAATCTCGCAAGAATTAATTCTTTTCAAACTTTACATACTCCCTTGGCTTCAATCAGCTTTTAAGATCCTGGATGAAGTCTTATCTTGAACACCGAAAGTACAGGGTCCTTTTCTGCTCCTCTTCCTCCAGCTCGATCGTGGGCAACTCGAGGGTCCCTCAGGGTAGCCACTTAAGTCCGTTGCTTTTCATTCTGGCCATCAATGACGTGCGTGATCGCTAGGGCCAACTCCGCGCTAGACTTCGTGAAGCGTTAGTCCAAGGAGTTCCTTATCCCCTACGTTGCCAAATCCCTCTTTATCATCTTCGTTAGGCCTCTCCTCGAATACGCTAGCCAAGTATGGTCTCCATTCCAATCCAGTAGCATCAAAAAGATTGAGGCTGTCCAACGCAGGTTCCTTCGCTTCGCTCTACGTGAGCTTCCCTGGTCTGACCGTCTAAACCTTCCCCCCTATGAAAACCGCCTTTTGCTGATTAACCTGCAGCCCCTGTGGAAGCGGCGGGACCTCGCTGATATTACCTTCACACATCAGCTGCTTATCGGCGAGATTGACTGTTCTTCCCTACTTCAACGGATCTCAATCTACACCAGACCCCGTAACCTCCGTTCGGCCCCTCTCTTTAGACCTGCTTACCACCGTACCAACTACGGACTTTCTGAGCCCCTCACCCGTATGCTTTGGAAGGCCAACTCCTTTCCTTCCTTTGACTTCCACCTGAGTAAAACATCTCTCAGGTATGACTTTAATAGTCCCCCCTAATAGAGTGGGTCCAGCGCCTTCCAGACATACGTTAAAGTATAAAGCCTAGTATGCTGTTCGCGCTAAACGAAATTTTTCCCAGTCTCCAAAAAAACCCGTGAAACCGAAGATAAACACTCGCTAAAATATTGTTTGTAGAATTGATGGTGGAGATTTTCCAATTGGGTCGAGAAAATTCAATCTCAAAACTTCACAATTCAATTATTGACTTCAGTCTTCAGCAAACGTCAAAATTCCGTTGCGAATAAATGCTTTGTACATTAAAATGCCTGCTAAATTCTGGTGGAGAGTTTTGAGCGCTCCAAGCGGTTTATCCGCGAAACAGGCAGTTTAGCGAAGGAACAGCGTACCACTTTGCTAAATTCCGCAGCGGAATTTTTTCACTGGGCTGAATTTTGTATGGGAAATTTCGTTTAGCGCGAACAGCATACTAGGCTTAAGGGCTGAAATTTTGTGTATGCATTCTCACTACTGTGGGTAATAGTCCGGGAGCCGGCAATCTTAAAAGCACCGTGATCGGGATTTGAACATTTTTAATGAAAAACAATAGTTTACCCTTAGACGTATAAGATGAGCTTGGTCGGCGTGGATTTAATTGGCCGGAAATATGTTTAAATAAGTTATGTATTCTGAAATGACGGTGAATTTTTGCCGTCATCGCGGATTTTGATCAATCTTAGCTAATTTGATTCTAAATTTCATACATTATAAGAAATAACTCTGACAGCCCTGACAGGCCGTCCAAATTTAAGGTGTCTTTACTCCGCAAATACGAGTGGCTCTTTTCCAACCCCGTCAGCTACGGTAGCATCAGAATATCCAAGTGGGTCTCCAAGTCCGTAAGCTTCAACTCTAGCCCTAGTCATACCACTAAACTTAAGACTAACCCTAGCCCTAAAGCTAATTATAAGCCTAACCCTAGTCCTACTGCTAACTTTAAAACTAACACTAACCCTAACGCCATTCTTAAGCCTTTTAAGACCAATCCCCCCTCGATTAAAATTAAAACACCTCGCAAAACTAAAGTAAGTAGTAATCCCCCCCATAATCCGTCCAAGCATTGCCCCAATTCTCCCAAGCCCGCCAATGCTCCAGTTTCTTATTCCAACTCCAACTGGCTGCTCAAGGCTGGCCTTTTCCCCAACTTCAACTTCTCCACCCCTCCCAAATACCCAAATTTTGTCAAATCTCACACCTTAAATCCTTCACATCCTGATACTTCCAATCCGCCCCCCTCATCCATTCCTCCTTCCCCCTTTTCTTCTTCGGGCCTACCTCCCCCCAACCCAGACCTACTCGCTCAATCTTCTCCTCCCAAGACTTCTTTCATTGACCCCCTTCTCCCCCCCGTTGTCAAACTCACCATGCGTTCCGCCGAGTCCACCGAAGGTCGATATCTCCTGTCCCGCTTTCGTGACCGTAGGATATATGACAACGTCCGTCTTCTCCTTGCCTACCTCCACGATAAACCAGACTCTGTCTGCATTGACGGCAAAACCAAAACCAATGTGCTGGTTTCTATTCACCAGGAAGGCCTCCCCACTGACCTGACCACACTTCGCGATCTTTTTATTAAATTTCACGTCGAATTTGGCATTTCAGCCGACAAGGTATCTTCTGACCTAACCACTTTCGCTTCCTATGTCAGTTCTCGGCGTATCTCCCACCTCCAAAGAGCCCGGAACGATCACAAATCCTATTTTAGTTCCTAACCCAACAGGCTCTTCTTTTCCTTTATCTCCCTCACCCCCAGCCCTCCCCCCGTCTGAACATGCCCACTCCCCTAGCTGTATTTCCCTTTACTACCAAAATGTCAGAGGTCTGCGTTCCAAAACCGCCTCGGTTTTCCTAAATTCCCTAGTCTTTCCCTACGATATCTTTGCCCTTACCGAAACCAACCTAACTCCTAGTATTTACAACAATGAACTTTTTCCCGCGGATTTTTCTGTCTTTCGTGCCGATGCCTGCGATAACGACCTGACCCCCTCTAACCGCGGTGTACTTCTTGCTGTACATACTCGTTTCGGTGCCAGCCTCCACACTTCTTCTAACTCCTCAAGCTTTAATTTCGTCTGCGTCAAAATCACGGTTACCTGCAAATCCTTGTTCATACTCTGCGCGTACATTCGTCCCTCCCAACCACTCGAGGCCTACATACTTGCGACCGATGCAATCGATTCCATCTTTAATACCCTTGGTCCCAATGACGAAGTTATCGTTCTTGGCGACTTCAATCTCCCCCGCCTAGTATGGCTTCGGTCTGACGACGACCTCTACTTTGTCCCTTCCAACGCCCTCTCCGATAAGGAGACTTTATTTGTCGACCGCCTCTCCGACTCTGGTCTCTGCCAAATTAGTGGCATAAGCAACAATCTTGGCAGACAGCTCGACCTGGTCTTTTCCTCTGACCCTGTTAATACGGCTGTCACTCGAAGCTCTCATCTTCTTTCTACGCTTGACCAGTATCACCCTCCTCTCTTCCTAACTCTTGCCCTCGAGTCCACCCCTCTCCACTCTACTTCGGGGACATCTTTCCACTTCAATTTCCGCGGGGGTGACTTTGGCAAATTAAACTACCTACTTTCCCAATCGTCCCTTCCTTCCCTCACAACCGTGTCTCTGCTCTCCGTTGTTGATGCCCTCGACGTTTTTTACACCGAACTCTTTGCCTGCCTGGCCCAATCTTTTCCCTATCGACCGCGAAGAGATCATGCCGCCTCCCCCCCATGGTACAACAAAGAACTTCGATCCCTTCGGAATAAGAGAAACAAGCTGTGGCAGGCATACCTACTATCGCGCACTGACCCCGACCTTTCCGAATATCTTGCCGCGGCTTCTCTTTTCTCTGCGCGCAGCGAATCCTCTTATCTCGACTATCTGAGTCGTATGCAGTCTACCCTTATCTCCGATCCCAAGCGTTTTTATCAATTCATCAACATTAAAAGGAAATCTAGTGGCTACCCATCCACTCTGAAACTTAACGACACTTCTTCCTCCGACCCCCGTTCAATAGCTAATCTCTTTGCTCACCACTTCAGCCAGTCTTTCAGTGAGCATGCCTTCGAGCCCGATGCTAGCTATTTCCATTTCATGGACTCCCGCCCTCAGACCACCCTTGCTTCCATCAATATCGACCCTGCAATGGTTGCTACCGCCATCGCTGCCCTTCCTGATGATCATAACCCTGGCCCTGACGGTATTCCCGCCATCGTACTGAAAGAGTGCGCTCAACACTTGATTGGCCCCCTTTCCTCTATTTTTCAACTCTCTATCTCCCAAGGAGTTTTCCCGGCAAAGTGGAAAGACTCCTTCATCATCCCCATCCATAAAAAGGGCTGTAAGAGTGAGATCTCCAACTACCGCCCTATCGCCAAACTCTCCTGCATACCGAAACTCTTCGAAAGCATCGTCTACGATTGGTTGTTCTTTCACTGCAAACCCATATTTTCCCCGTCCCAGCATGGCTTCCTTAGAGGCCGATCGACCACCACTAACCTTACCGACTTCATCTCCCGAACACTGTGTGCCCTGGAAAACGGCGACGAGGTTGACGTCATCGCCACTGACTTCAGTAAGGCGTTTGATAAAATCTCGCATGAATTAATTCTTTTCAAACTTTACTCCCTTGGCTTCAATCAGCTCTTTACCTCCTGGATGAAGTCTTATCTTGAACACCGCCACTACAGGGTCCTTTTCTGCTCCTCTTCCTCCAGCTCTTTCGTGGCTAACTCGGGAGTCCCTCAGGGCAGCCACTTAGGTCCGTTGCTTTTCATTCTGGCCATCAATGACGTCGAGTGCATTATCAAGCACTCGGACCTTTCTATCTACGCCGACGACATGAAAATCTCCAAACGGATATCCTCTACCTCCGACTCCCGACTGCTTCAAGACGACCTAGACAATTTCGGCATTTGGTGCAGAAAAAACTCTCTTGAGCTTAATGTCTCCAAATGCCAATCCATCACTTACTCCCGTAGACGCCCCTCTTCTTCCCCCAGAGTTTATCGTTTATCTAATAATCCTATCTCATCCGTCTCCTCTCTCCGCGACCTAGGTGTCATCTGTGACTGCGAACTTAATTTTCGTGAACACATCGACAGCGTGATCGCTAGGGCCAACTCTGCGCTTGGCTTCGTGAAGCGTTGGTCAAAGGAGTTCCTTAACCCCTACGTTGCCAAATCCCTCTTTATTACCTTCGTTAGGCCTCTCCTTGAATACGCTAGCCAAGTATGGTCCCCATTCCAATCCAGCAGCATCAACAGGATTGAGGCTATCCAACGCAGGTTCCTTCGCTTCGCTCTACGTGATCTTCCCTGGTCCGACCGTTTTAACCTCCCCCCCTATGAAAACCGCCTTTTGCTGATTAACCTGCAGCCCCTGTGGAAGCGGCGGGACCTCGCCGACATTACCTTCATACATCAGCTGCTTATCGGCGAGATTGACTGCCCTTCTCTACTTGAGCGAATCTCCTTCTACACCAATCCCCGCAACCTCCGTTCGGCCCCTCTCTTTCGCCCCGCCTACCACCGTACCAACTACGGTCTTTCTGAGCCCCTCACCCGCATGCTTCGCAAGGCCAACTCCCTTCCTTCCTTTGACTTCCACCTGAGTAAAACATCTCTCAGGCGTAACCTTAATAGCCCCCTCTAACGTTCCTTTCACAGTCTCCTCCCTTAAATTTTTAATTTTTATTTTAATTCTTAATTTATTTTAATCTGTAGCTTGTATTAAGCGAATAAATAAATAAACTCGGCCGACCAATTTTTTTTAGCCGGAAAGGTCCGGCATACCTATTTGAAGGGTGTGATAGGGGGGACAATTTCTCTGCTATCACGGAAACCGTTATTTTTTCCATTTTACGCATTTTAATGCCACATTCAAAAATAGCTTAGTATGCGGGCTTACAAACGGACTGAAGTATCGCGCATACCAGTTTTTATTGCATTGTTTCGATTTTTAGTATCACACATTGTACTTTGTTAAAGACATTTTTTTCGGAGTAAATGTATTTTTTCTTACTCTGATTTCTCTAAACTATTATTTTTCATTAAAAATTTTCAAATCCCAATCACGGTGCTTTTAAGATTGCCGGCTCCCCGCCTATAAGAAAGTTCGGAGGCTTCGAATCTTGACTAACGCTGCCTTATACGGATATCAGCTAGTAAAGGTGTAAAAAAATCGAGCTTACTCACGTTAAAGTGTAATGTCTGGCATTTATATATATACTAGCTGTGCCCCACGGTTTCACCCGCCCTTGCCCCTCATGACAGCCGTCCTTTGTACATCATAAATGCGCGTGTGGTACTTGATCGTTACTTTGTTGCCGAGTAATTTTAAAACTATGATATCTGCTAAGATATTCATTGAAATCAAATGATGTCCAGGGCAATTTTGTTCAAAATTATATACTTGTGATGAATAACGTATTTATTTGGATAAGGATTAATATCATGTTTATAAAAACACTTTCGCAAATAATGCATTATTTTAGAATAAATTTGATTACCATAAAAAAGGTTATAGTGAGTCAACCTTAAAAGATAGACATATGCTGTCGGGGACTTCTTTTAGAACTTTTAAAGGGGAACAATTTCGTCATACATTATTTTTGCGTAACTTTAACCGCCGTTTACGAAGCGTACGCCAAGGGAAGCTCTCAAAATGAATAATTTTTCCCGCTTTTGCAGCATTTTTCATTGATGCTCCGCTCCTATTGGTCGTAGCGTGATGCTAGCCTATAGCCTTCCTCGATAAATGGACTATCCAACACAAAAAGAATTTTTCAATTCGAACCAGTAGTTCCTGAGATTAGCGCGTTCAACCAAACAAACAAACAAACTCTTCAGCTTTATAATATTAGTATAGATATACATATATTATCTATACTAATATTATAAAGAGGAAAGATTTGAAAGTTTGTTTGTTTGCATTGAATAGGCTCCCAAACTACTGGACCGATTTGAAAAATTCTTTCACCTTTGGGAAGTTACACTATCCCCGGGTGACATAAGCTATTTTTTATTCGGGGGTTTCAAAACGGCGGGCCCAAGATGGCGGTCAAATATTGTAAATATCAAGGGATTGCCATGAAAACTAGTATTTGGAGGTTTTTGGAGGTGCTAATTGCGAATCTAAGCTCGAAATTTGGAAATAGAAGATGGCGTCCAAAAATTTTCGAACTTCAACGAATTTAAGTGAAATTTAGTATAGGTACTATGGATATTTTGATACCACTAATTTCGAATCCACTGATACAATTTGGAAATTCAAAATGGCGGACCCAATACGTATGTTACTCAATCACGCCTTAAAGTTTGGACCCATTATTTTCATTTTTTAAGTGAAGGCACTACACATCCCGACTTAACATTTAGGGTACTTTTTATTTGCGGGCTTCAAAATGGCGGCCAAAGATTGTAAATATTAAGGGATTGCCATGAAAATTAGTATTTGCGGGATCTTGGAGGTGCTAATTGCGAATCTAAGCTCGAAATTTCGAAATTCAAGATGGCGAATTTAAGTAAAATTTAGTACTATGGGTATTTGGATATCACTAATTTTGAATCTACTATTAAAATTTGGAAAATCAAAATGGCGGACTCAATATGGCGACCATAAGTCATAACATTTTTTACGAAAGTCGAGCATTTCAAGGATCTTTAATTAAGTAGTACTTATAATATACCGGGTGAAAACGGGTAACCCAGCTAGTGTTCAAATAACTATTTTAAGCCAAGGTTTAACAAGCCAGACACTTCCGAAGTTGCTAACACCCTACAGAGTCGGTAGAAGGTCAAATGCACCGAGAAAATGTTGCGCATATGTAGAGTGAGAGCCAGCGTTGCCAGACATACATTAAAATATAAAAGCAGGCGCTGGCTCTCACTCTATATATGCGCAAGGCTTTCTTCTCGGTGCATTTACGTGAGTAAGACCGAGTTTGTTTACACCTTTACTACCTGATACTCGTATAAGGCAGCGTTAGTCAAAATTCATAATTCCCGAACATTTTTACCCAAAGTAGTATGAATGCATACATAAAATTTCAGCCTTTATACTTTAACGTATGTCTGGCAGCCGCTGGCTCTTAGTCTATAACGTTCGTTTCTCCGTTTCTTATTTTTAATTTTAATTTAATATTAAATTTATTCTAATTTTTAAGTTTTCATTATGTCTTTAGGAAAGATAATGTTAACCGGATGGAAACAATGTTTTCTCTTCACTAAAAGTATTTATTTCTTGATATGGCACTACAATGTTTTTAACTCTACTTCCGACGTAGAAATATTGACAAAAAGATGATATTGCTTTTTGTTGGCTGATGTTCGCGCACCAGGCTTCGTGGGGTCTGCTCACGTCGAGCACCAGACTGGAAGTGAGCTCTCGGCGCTTCGCAGGATGAGGACCTGCTTGCGCCGAGAGCGCTGCGCCTGTGGTAATAAAAAGAGACAAACACATAAATCTATAGGATTTAACGTACGAGAGAATGAGATAGAAAGTATTTGACAGTCTTATAGTTGTTATCTCCTTTCTGTGCAGTGCTTCGTACCCTCTCCTTTCGTCAAAGACTATGGAACCTTCGTTACAAAGACTGTTCACTCCTGCAATTTAGATTTTCAGTTTTTGTGACCTTGGTACCGTTATTCCTCCCAACCCCACGATTTTGCTAGAGGATGATACACTGCTTAAGCACTCTGGTCGAAGAGAGAAGAAAAATTCAGAGGCGGGGCTTGGAATCTGAAGAAATCGGTACAGTCTTACAGGGTGTCAGGATTTGCAGAGGAAATATGAAAATCCAACCAAAAGAAGCACCCTGTCAAACCGATCGCAAGAGCGCCTCACCATACAAGCGCATTTACTTCCTGTACTGAGCAGGAGCGCCTAAGAAATCCTATGGTGAAAAAACGTAAACAACCGAATCCGTGTACCGCTTCAATGTGTGGGTCCGGCAGTTTCGTTTTGCCTGTTCCTATTCGAAAAGCACGGGCGCCCTCGCACCAACACAGTCTCACAAAATGCAATGCTTGAGCAGGAGCGCTCCGTAATAGGTGAACTCTCGCTTCATGGTGTTTGCCGCACTTCTCCCTATTGCCGTCCTTGTTCATTATTAGGCGATTTAAATGGGGATTCGGACTTGGAACAAACACGGCGAATTTTTCTTTTCGACTAATGGGCATTTTGTTGTTGTAATTTTCTGAAAATTGTCCATGGTGGGGGTCAATTGCGTCGCAGAATTAGAGTGAACATTCTTTGTAACAAGGTTCAATACTCTTTGCTTTCGTGTCTATCGAGACATAGTGGGAGGGGGGTAAAGTATCAGTAAAATAGCCCTCTCTGCCCGCGCGGCGAGTTTCTGCGGTATGGAATAGAGAGGGGGATCTGGGGTACGGCCAAAGTGTTCATACATTCTCTTTTTGTTCGACTTTATTAGTATCTACAGTGAACGCTTAGGTCCTTTCCTCAAACATTTTAATATTATCTTTACAAATATTAAAAAACTTTTCAGAAGGCCAATATTTGTTGAGGAATAACTTTTAGTTTTAATTAAATTGTTTGACAAATCACTAATGCAATTCTGTAATGTAAATGCGATGCAAACAGCCTGAGACCAACGCACTCGGTTTTTTGGTAAACAAACGACAAACCGGCACACTGCCGAAAACGCGCGCCAAGCAGAAAACATGCTTGCACCGATTAAGTTACGCCAAAGTACTTAACGCGGTCAAAGAAATGCTTAAGTGCGATGCGATATGGGTCAACTCGAGCAATGCACTTGAGTCGGGTCAGGCCAGTTGCATCACATAAAATTGATGATTTATGTGAAGCATTGAGTAAGTATTGGAAATATGTGTGACCTATAGGTAAGCAACCAATTTGTATAAATAGGCTAAGAATCTTGAATAAATCGGGATTGTTATACTGACTTTTGGTCTTTACACTTGGTGTGAGCTTATAGCGGCACCTCGCTTACAATCCCTAGGAGTTCTGCTATTTAGCTTGCTCCTAAAGGAGTTCTGCCCATCGGCTGGCTCCGAAACTCTCCTCTTTGGATTCCAGGCCCCCTGCTCGTTCACCGCTCACTATCTTGGAGCTCTTTAGGAAAAACTTCTTTGGGGACATCACAATTCATTTCTGTAAGCTCCATTATGCAATTTTCGCAGGGTGTCTTCATTTTTTTCAGAATTTGGTAGCAACAATACCCAACAAAATATTTCGTGGAGGCATCATCTGGTTGAATGTGCTCATAATTTTGAAAATATTTGATTTCATCGTCAACATCATCACTTCCAAGTTCATTAGAAATGTTTTCTTCTCCATTTTCATCTATTAAAACATTTGGATCAGAATCTGATATATTCAGTACTGCAGACCAATCAAAATCAAAATATTCATCGCTATCATTCTCACAATTTGAAAATGTAGATGTATAAAAACGTTTTAAAGTTATAACTTTTGCCAATATTTGATTGAATTCAAATAAATTTGGATTATTTTTATTAGCATTTCTAGCTCTTATTTGGGAAAACAGATTTTCTAGAGCATCTTGATTAAATTTATGGGCATATATATAAAAAACATCAGTGTGCTCAACAAAAATTTCCTGAATTAAATTAATTATTGACTTAATACTCATAGACAAACCAGTAAAGTAAAATGATTTTCCTTTTACTGGTGTCATTTTAACTACATAGTTTTCCATTTCTCGCAAGAATTCCAAATTTGAAGAAGTTCGGGTAAAAGCAGGTTTACTATTTAAAATGTCAAATAGTTTATTAAGTTTTTGGAAACAAATTGCAGTCGACCTTGCTTTTTCTCGCAACTCTATTGGAAATTTATTTAAAGCCAACAGACTCAAAATACCTGCCAAAACGCTATGGCTTATAACCTGCACGGCTAGTTTTACATTCATTTTTGAAAGTTTGTGGGATTAATGTGGTAAAAAGACAATTTTGGACACAATTTCGTTGCATTATATCTTTCTAAATTGTAAAGAAAACGAATTACGTCAAAGCTAATTACTCCGTCGGGTGTATTAATGTCACTTATCAACAATCCATTTCTAAATGTTTTGAACAAGTGTGGTGCCCGCTCCAGACTCGCGCCGTGAAGTCGCGCCCCGAACATACGCCGTGACCACCGCGAAAAGTCGCGGACAGGAACGCCTCTCCACACTCAAGTTGTGTTCGCGCAAAGAGATGACGAAACATCAGCTGCGGCAGCTGTTGTTGTCAGATTTTTTCAGATTTTTAATCTTTATTCGTCTAAATTGTACATGTACATTGAATACATTAAACTATGAGCGTGTTAAAACTGTTGTTGTCAATAAAAGCGTGCACGAAATGTCAAAATGCGGTCTGCGCCCAACTTCACAGCTTACTTTCACGCCGTGAAGCCGAGAATTATCCATCCGAATCGGGGACCAAGGCGAGAACAGGCGAGAACAGCTGTTAACTCCGAGAAGAGCCGTGAAACTTCCCCACACTCGCGTTCTCGCCTGTTCTCGGCCTTTCACGGCGCGAGTCTGGAGCGGGCATGGAATATCATACATAGCATAAATTGTATTATTGTTTCTAGAAAACATTGTTTTTTTTTCTGAAACGTTTAAGCACTTATACAATTTTTGATTTATCGAGCCTTGATCGCATGTGATTCCCCTTATGCCTTCGATACACGAGCACTCCGAAATGAACATCTGGCCGAGATGTTCATCAGTAGTGCGTGTATCACTGCGAATTGAGTTCGGAACTTCGTTTACATGTTCATCCTGAAGGTACTAAACGTAGTTCCCAAAACTACATCTCGCCGAATGGGACTGGAAATGCCTGGAAGAATCAGCTGATTTCCAGTGTCAAACTATCAGCGAAATGTCGAAACCGTCGAACAAATGAAATTTATAATATTATATATTATATACATAAACCCATGTTCTGCATTCCGAGTGAAATTAAATCGAAAAGAGCTTGTAAAGCTCCTTTTCAGTTGAAATTCTATATAAAATTCATAAAATTTTCGTAAAATCATTTCAGCAACCTCTGACTTCAACTAAGTTTTTCACTTTATGTAGTTTAAATAATTCGATTAGAAAAATCCAGTGAAATTGTTTGAAGTTTTTTGTGGAAAAACTTATTGAAATCAAAGGTAACTACAATGCATTTGTTCTAATTTCAAAATTTGTATTAAGGAATTTTAACTGAAAAGAAGCTTAAAAAGCTCTTTTCGATTTAATTTCACTCGGAATGCAGAACATGGGCAATAATTTATATTATATATATAAACGCAACCAAATGTCTACAACGCAATGGCGGGTGAATTATGTCGTGTTGGAATCAAAGTGAGTCCCTCTGAAATTTCATCGGCCCAAATGAAGTTCAAGCGTGAGAGTGTATCAGCCCTGAACGAAATGAAGATCTGACGGGATTGAATTCACCAGATGTTCATTTCGCAGTGCTCGTGTATCGAAGGCATTACAGATAACTCCATCTGTCGTGAAATGATTAATTAAAATATGCTGAAACACGACACAAACGAAGTGTAGCGGAATAGAATTCAAACGCATGCAGTTGTCGTTTACCGTTCCTTTATTTCGTCTCAAATTCTAACTTAACCTAATGTTACTAAAAGAAGAACCACAAAAATATGTACAATTCAACAAGGAATGAATTTTCACAAGTTAATGCTCAATTTGAGCATTACTAACTTGAAACAAATTCCTGGACTCAACACTGAAAAACAAAGGTGTTTTGCACAGCACTGCTTTGCCACTGCGTGTGAAATCCAGGCCGTGTCCGAGCAATCGATGGTCAAAGTCCAGCAATCGAGTCAAAGTCCAGCAATCGATGGTCAAATTCCAGCAATCGAGTCCCGAAAAGAAAATGCCGAGTTCCAAAGCCAAATCCAAGAAATGTTGTAAGAAATCCAGAAGCCGAGTCCAGAGAAGAAAATGCCTATGTCCAAAAACCACCAAAAATCCAAGATCGAAAACTCGTGCGTTCAGCTCCAAAAACAAGACGTAAGAAAAAAAGAAGAAGACTTGACGTCGTTTATATAATCGCCACAGGAGGAGTAAATTGGTTGCCTATGTAAACAATAGGCCAGAAAAATTTACCTTACCTAAATGAAAAAAATTAGTGTAGGTGCATCTCAGGGTTATTTCATTTGTATGCTTCCCTTTCATGTTTCCCCTTTTAGCCACCGAGGACCTTTTAATTTTATTTTTCATATTTTTCTTTCAATTTGCTCTGAATTCGCCGCATTGATTTGGGTGGTATTATGACAATTTCCGTTTAACTATTGTGTGACAGAGACCATGTTTTGGTTGGAGCCTTCTCTTTCCCTCTTATGTGACAACATAAAAAAATTAAACTTTTTGCAATTTTGCATTAATTGGCGAATTTATCCCTAATTGGGTAATGCCGCCAAATTCGCCGCCTGCGAATTGTTTACATCAGACTGTCAACGACATGAATGACAGTCGTAGTAATGTTTTAATTCGTTTAGTTGATCGCGTGTGTTTTTGTGTGAAATTGTGCTGTATTGTGGATTTTTGTGCTTTGACCTCAAGCAATGTGCCTTTCCGGTAAGTATTCTTGCATTTTCTATACTTAAGTCCTGTGAAATCTGTGTAACTTGTGTAGAATTCATAAAATTTGTTTACTTCCTGGCAGCTGTCAATTCGATTTGTTGTTGTGCTGCCAGGGATTTGTTTATGTTGTGATGTAACGTCTGAAGTTCAAGGGCAATGGTAATTTCGGGTGATCAATTTAATTCAAATTTAATTTATTTGCAAATTCATTTCAGATTTTGACTTCAGGGAAATCTGAAGAATATCTGTTGATTCTCCAGATATAGAGAAGTATTTCGATAGCTTTATTCAATTAGTAATTTTTCTCCTCTTTTTCTTTTTAGGTTTTTAAGCATGTTTCGAACACCATCATTTGGCATAAATCAAGACATTTCATTAACTCATTATATAATGTTTCACTTTTCAAAACCGCAGAGCAAGCCACATAATGTAAGACATGCTTAAATTTTCCGCATATACTCCTTATCATGAAGACCATCACAGTTTTTGCTAGATCCTTTGATCTTTCTTTCGTTCCAAAGTCTTGGTAACCTACAACAATATCTGCAAAATTGTCATAAACTAAATTTTCTTGGATAGACATTTCATCGAAGGATAAAATAACTTCTCGGTCTTTGAAAATACCAAAATCAATACCTGGGGTGAGATGTTTAATTTTTGTCCATTTATATAAGGATGCTACATGGGGTAAATGAAGTTGAAGCACATTTCGCATAAAATTATATCCTGCCAACGATCTATAAAATAAAAACTGGCTCAATTTCTTCTCTCCTTCAGAATATTTCCTTGGTTTTTTTAAAATCATATTAACAACGAGTTTTTGTATTTTCGTTTACATTCAGCACATCAATGTTTTTACCGATATCATTCATATAATTTTTTATTTCAACTCTGTTCCTTTTCATCTGTTTTAAAACCAATCTTTGTTTTCTTTCCTTATTCCTCTGTTTGAGTAAATTTATTTTCAGTACTGAATTCTTTTTTATTTGAGTTAAACTTCTTCTTAATGTTCGGTTTTGTTTGGTATTGTTCAAACACTGGTTACATAAGACTGGAGACGCACTCGATATATTAACATTGGTAGTTAGGTTTGATAGCTTATTTAATTCTTCGAGTTCAAAATCATTAGCTGTGTTTTTTTCACCCGGGTCAAGTTCTAGTTCTCTGCTTTAACAGAGAAATACAACAACAACATGAAACCCAGGGATTTATCGGGTTGTAGTTTTGTGAACTGCAGGATGAATTCGAAAATATTCCAGCAGATTGCGCTGTAGACCTACTTTCATTTTGCGTTGTTGGTAGCATTCCCCTTTGGTGAACGTTTAGTTTGTTGTGACAGCGAAAAAATGGAAAACAATAAATAAGCCGTCACGTAAATATGTATATTATATCGAGATTTGTAAATTTGTGAAAAGTGCATCAAATTGCCATGATTTTTACATATCCAAAACTCAAACCTTTAACCATGTAAATTTTTGGATTAAGTTTTTGACGCAAAGTGGGTAAAAATTCCGGCATTTTAATTTTATTTTTGTGAAATAAAACATGTTTGCATGCATTACTCTTCATAAATTTCAATTATTTGTTACTTCTGAAAGGCAAGCACACCAACCTTTAAGAAACAAAAATCCTTTTCTGGGTTTATAACCAGCATCGTCTTTTTCATTTGACACAGAACTAGAACCTGACCCGGGTGAAAAAAACACAGCTATTGTCATCTTCGTCATTACGTTTATTCCCATAAACTTTTAAACTATTTTCTTACCAAAGAACATATCTTTAAAGTGAATGCTACATATGTAAGGCTTTTTCTTTTTAGTAATTTCGTCAGCTGATAGGTAGCAGACATTAATCCACTTTTCATATTTTTCGGAGCCGAGTTTGGGGAAAAGGGAAAAACGCCTATCGGGATACTTTTCCGCAGTAGCTAAACAACATATAATGCTACATTTCACATTTCACAATTTTGCCATGTTTAATAAAATCAAGTCAAGGTTCGTCAACAGAATTCCAAGAACTAATTTGAAGAAAATAACAGGAAAATCAAAATTCAGCCAAAGTCGACAACAAATATCCAAATAATCGAAAGTCCCAAAAGCAAAGCCGCGATCGTCAACGAGTATAAATTTAATTCAATATTCTGTAGAAAAATTAAAATCGGGAGCCAAATCAACATCCAAATCGGGAGCCAAATCAAAATCCAAGTCAATAGCTGTGTTTTTTTCACCCGGGTCAGGTTCTAGTTCTCTGCTTTAACAGAGAAATACAACAACAACATGAAACCCAGAGATTTATCGGGTTGTAGCTTTAAGAACTGCATGATTAATTCGAAAATTTTCCACCAGATTGCGCTGTAGACCTACTTTTATTTTTCGTTGTTGGTAGCATTGTCCCTTGGTGAACGTTTAGTTTGTTGTGACAGCGAAAAAATGGAAAACAATAAGTAAAGGCCGTGTTACAATGGTGACGCTGACGCTGTGGTAGTCGCTGTCGCAACAGCTGTCAAAAGTTAAAAGTATGAAACGTTAATAAATTTAATAACATTTTAGTAGCTTTATTAAGGAGTTTTTATTCAAAAAGGGCTTTTGTTAATTCGTTTCGATTCGATTCGAACAGATTACATAATCGCGCCCAAAATAACGTATATTTGTAATTGAATCGAAAGGAGTTTACAACTGACCTTTTCGGATAAAAGCTTCTTAATAAAAATACTAGAATTTTCACAAAAATTTTAGTAACTTTATTAAGAAGTTTTTATCCGAAAAGGGCATTTGTAAACTCCTTTCGATTCAAAATCCGACCCAAAATAATGTAAAATATAATATATGTATCTAAATATGTAAATAAAACTATATATGCATATAAAACGTATTTATTTTATTAATTTTAATCGTACAATTTTATAATTATTACATGGCATGTGGTTGGAAAGGAACTTTGCCTTCATTCAGGAAATATGTTGTCAGAATTCGTCGAGTAGAAAATGCTTCTTTTGTCGCATTGTTGCTTCCAAACCTACGAACTGGAGGAAGAATAGTATCGGTGTCTTGCCTCCACAAGCCTTCCACAACTTGATGGTTTTCATTTTCCCTATCGACATAATTATTTGGGCAATATGTGGGCTTACTTCCAGAGTAGAGACTGTCTGTGATTTTTAGAAAATTGTGCAACACTACACATGACAAAACAATTTTCTCCGCATTTTCAGGATGAACATCTAAGCAATTTCTAAGAACGCGCCAGCGCGCAACAAGGATCCCAAAAGTGTTTTCTATCACCCTACGGGCTCTGGACAGCCTGTAATTAAATACCTCCTTATCAATCGAAAGTAATTGCCCCGGGTATGGCCGCATCAAATTACACCTCAGAGGAAATGCACTGTCACCCACAAAGTAATGATGAAGTTTTTGTTGAGTATTTGGTAGATTTACAGGTGGAGGTAGGGATAAATTGTTGGTAAGAAGTTTCTTCCCGAAATTAGAAGCGCTGAGCACACCACCATCACTCTGGCTGCCGAAAGCGCCAACATCAACAGCCGTGAAAGTATAATTTGCATCGCATATTCCCAGTAAAACAATACTGTGATGTCCTTTGTAGTTAAAGTATTTACTACCAGAATTAGGTGGAGATTGGATTTGGACGTGTTTGCCGTCGATGCATCCTACACAATTGGGCATTTGCCACTTATTATTAAACTCTTTTGCTGTTTGCATCCAATCTGTTTGATTGAATTCTGGCATGTATACAGGTGACAAAACAGTCCATAAAACCTCGCAGACTTCCAATATGATTTTTCGAACTGTAGACAAGCCCATTTTAAAACTCATGGCAAGGAAGTTTTTAGACACACCTTGTGAGAGATAGCTAGAAATATAATAATGAAAAAGTAAAATAAATTTTTAATGTATATACAATATTATTACATTAAAGTTAGCGCAAGCCTGCACTCCGCATTAACAGGTTGTCGAATAGATTTTTTTGATAGCTTCTCTTTTACCAGACTTAAAAGCAGATCATACTGAGTACGATTCATTCTTGTTGCTTTTGAAAACTTTTCCGGATCATTGTCACGCATAAATTTAAACGATTTCTGATAAAATCCAGAGCTATTCCTTGTTCTGTACAAAGGGCGAACCCACCATCTACGTTTTCTTTCACATTGTTGTAAATAAGTGTACGAAACCATCAACAAATGTATTATAAACAGCACATCATTCACATTGCTCATTCTGGTACTTTTATTATTATTTTCAGTTTAATTATAAAGCCTAGTATGCTGTTCGCGCTAAACGAAATTTCCCATACAAAATTCAGCCCAGTGAAAAAATTCCGCTGCGGAATTTAGCAAAGTGGTACGCTGTTCCTTCGCTAAAGTGCCTGTTTCGCGGATAAACCGCTTGGAGCGCTCAAAACTCTCCACCAGAATTTAGCAGGCATTTTAATGTACAAAGCATTTATTCGCAACAGAATTTTGACGTTTGCTGAAGACTGAAGTCAATAATTGAATTGTGAAGTTTTGATATTGAATTTTCTCGACATAATTGGAAAATCTCCACCATCAATTCTACAAACAATATTTTAGCGAGTGTTTATCTTCGGTTTCACGGGTTTTTTTGGAGACTGGGAAAAATTTCGTTTAGCGCGAACAGCATACTAGGCTTAAATCCGCACAATAAAATCCTGCCCATGCTCTTCAAATGACATTTGAGACAGCAACACCATTGTAAAAGTGTATGCAACCATCAATGCGACAATTTTGACAAGGGCGTCTAGTTGCGCGACAGCGACAGCGACAGCGTCACCATTGTAACACGTAAATATGTAGTTTATATCGTGTAAGGAAATAGCTTTGTCTATACATGTATTGAGGTGAGTGGCGCTGCATGTGTGTGCATCCTGCTGTGAGTTCATAGCGAAGCACGCCGGTGCAGTCAGTCGGTTGTCGACAAGCGAAGCGAGCACATCGAGGATTTGCAGAGTGTATTAAGAGGAGATTGAATAAAGAGACTATAAAGTTATCAGTGTAATTATTATTTAACCATCCACTCCAACATGGTAGCAGAGCATGGTTGAGAAGTGGATGATTAGGCTGTGATAAAAACTATAAAAGAAGTGTCGTGTTTTTTAATTGAGAGGAAGACGTCATAGAGTGAGGAGTGAATAGCATAGACGCCGCATTTCAGAGAAGCCATTTTGAAGAACGAGCGTCACAAATTCAGAGAGTAAGTTGAGTAGGTATAAGTGTGTGTAAAATACATGTGGCTTTATACGGGGGTTCGGTGAGCTGTGTGGCGTGTGTGCGGGGTCCGCTTTGTGGCGTGTCCGTGCACCTTGTGTTCGGGTGAGTTGCGAGTGGGTGTGCCTGTGTGTCGGCGACGCGTCTCAACATGTCGTGTCGTGCGACTCACGCCGCCGTTTCACGAGAAGGAGAAATAAAAAAAAAAAATTTTTTTTTGCGTTTGTAATGAACGGAGGGAGTTTGGACGGCTCACGCGAACTTTCCCGGGCGGGTGTGTAGGATGATGAATGCCCTTGGTCCCATGCATGCTACAATTCTTGTTTCTCTCTTGTGTAGACGCAAAAAGGGATTCTCATCCACAACCAAGCGTTGATTTGATGATAATGTATTTGAAGTGTAACAGTTAGGTTACAATAAAATTAAGAGGAAAAATATAATAATAAAAAAAAAAAAAAAAAGAGAAAGGTACACTACAGAGTGTAATTGAGTTGTGGTTAATTGGGAAGTTTTCTCTCATCTTATTATGAAGAAGTTATGAGATAATTTGAAGTAGATACTGAGAATTAGTTTCGTCAGTATTTTAAAATTTCTATTAAGGGGGAATAAAAGTGAAATATTATTCCAAGTGTATTTCATTTTTTTAATTAATTAAAATTATTCAGAGATAAATATAAAAAAAAAACGATTAAAATTCAGAGATTCAATAAAATTATTAAGAGGTTATAAGATGTTATAAGAGGTTGTAAGACGGAGGGAAATTTAGTCAAATTCAGAATTCGGCTCGGATAATTCTCGAATTAAATGCTGAAGGTGGATTGGAATTGTTCACTTGAGTTTGGTGTCTCGTTCTGGCTTGCCTTGCGGTCAGATACCGGATTACTGGCTTCTGTGGGCTTTTCTGTTCACTACGAAAATTGAAAATTTGAATAAACCAATAAAAATAATTGCGAGCGGATTCTGTAAATTCCGGGGTTAATGTTCAGCTGAAACTTGTGTTCAGTGTAGGCTGCTCATTGACTAGGGAGATTGGTAGGACCTCATTCGGGATCTGCGTGTGTACTTGTGCAACCCAAAACCGACCAGCTTTCGTGGTAACGCGCGGAGCTTAATATCGGCGAGTGGTGTGCATGCGTGGTATGCCCGGTGGGAGAATCTAATTTCTCGCTTCGAACTAAATTAACTTGTGGTTTGGTTCTTTTGGTTCAGAGGCAAGAAACATTATTCAATTACTTAAAATTCAGAGATTACCTGGTACCGAAAGGTATATTAAGAGGTTAAAGAGAGAAAGATAAAAGAGTTGAGATTTTCAGTGAGTGACTACGAAAGTACACAAAAATAAATAAATGACAAATAAAACAACATTTAAGTCAAACTAAACAATAAAAACTAATTGAAAGTGTTTCATAATCCTGGAATAGATGGCGGACAGAGCTGGTCAATATGACAGCACGAGCCAAGATTATGAGGAGTACATGAGAGTCAGATGTGGAGAGAAGGCCATTGATTCTGATCTCATAAAACAAAGTAAGTAATTTTTTACTGGTAACCATCCATATTTGACTAAAATAAAATAAAATAAAAATTCAGAGTGCTGTGATTGATCTAGAGGTCAAAAGTTTAATTTTGTAAAGATTTGAAGCTTTTGTTTAAAGAGAATAAGAGATCAGATCTGAATTCTTTAAGAGGTGAACCCAGGTAATACTTAAGATGTTTAATTCACAGCAACAGCCACAACTGTAAGAAGTTCAGAGACTATGAGTAGGACCGCGAATCAAAGTTCAGGAGGTAGCAGTAATGTGACTGCAAATACTTCAGAGATTCGAGCAAATATAGAAGAGCTACAAAAGACAATTGCAGATGCGAATGCGAATGCCCTTGCGGACACACGTACCGCATGTGACACATCAGGAAGTCAATCAACTGGAGGATTGCTTAAAGAGATAGTCGACAGATTATGCAAAGTTCACTCATACATGCTTGATTCAGAGAAGCTTAAATTGAAGAGTATGCAGACTTCAGAACAAAGAGTAAGCGTGCAATCTCAAGAGGGTCCAAGTTACAGTAACTTAGCACCAAAAATTCAGAGACAATATAAATTGACATCCAAGTCAAGTTATGAAGTATGGATTGACTGCTTGAACACTGAACTTACGAGTTGGGGGCTGCTTGATCTGATTGATCCAGGTCAACCAGCGCCGACTGGGATTTCGGGGACTGAGATTAAGCAAAGAAAGAACTCGGTGAAAGATATCATCATCAATCACATAGATGAAGATTATCACAAAAGAATCCTAGGTTTGACTGAGCCTATGGAAATCCTAAAGAAGCTGAGAGATAGCAGGAAGGGAGAAGTTAGTTCAACGCCTACTTCTATTAGAACTCGACTGTATAATTTAAGAATGTATAAAGACGAGCGAGTACACAAGTTTTGTGAGAGATTCGATCAAATTATCAGAGAACACGAGTTGAGTGATGATCCTCACAAACTGACTGAGCAAGAGATGCGCTCTACTTTTTATCATAGGAGTCATGCCTGAAGTCAGACGCACAGATTCGGCTGTAATTTCAACCACTGGTAAAGAGATGGACATGGAAGCTTTGAGAAGAACAATGTATCGTATACAAGAGGATAACGATGCAAACAAAGGAAGTCTTGGAGAAAAAGGTGCTGCAGCGTCAAGAGTGACAGTACAGAAAGGCAAGAGGAACAGTAACAAGAGTTTTAGATGCAGCAGAGAAGGGCACTGGCAAATACATTGCCCATTAAATGGAACAAACCAATGGGATTGCTATATTTGCAATGGCATCACCAACCACATAAGTGAAGATTGTCCTCAGAGATTCAAGAGACCTTTCAACAATAACAGCTGTTAGGGGGTTTAGGACTGATAAAGAAAAAGACGCGCTTTCGAAATTTTAAGAAAAATGACTATATATTTGCAGCGATCCGTGCAGCTCGGCGGTTAGCAAGAGAAGCCGCTTGGTATGAGAGTTTTTACAAATCTAGGCGACACAGTACAGTTTTTTCATTATTGAAGGGCATTAAGTACAGCAATTGAGAGTAGGCAAAATTAATGAACAGCAAAATACAGTGGCATGTGAAATTAAGTAATACAATGTTTAACTCGAAATACAAATTTAAGAAAGCTAATGATGAAGATGATGATAATGTAGGTTGAGTCTAAACATTCCGCCCGCCTCGTGTGTAGTACGACCTCATACACTTGTGAGAAGTAGCCGTCCTTCATGAGAGTAGTAAGCCGCCCGCCATGAAAGGAAGTAAGCCGCCCGCTTTAAAAGGAAGTAAGCCGCATGTCATGAAAGGGTGCCCCAAAGAAATTACCAGAATCTAGTAAGAAGAAAATACGCAGGAGAATAAGTAGATGCTTGCTGAATTTTGTTAGATTAGTAGAATTGCAACTTTAGGTTTAAGCTAGACTATTTTGTTTTCTCGTTTTCGCTCTCTTGTGTATCTACGGGCAATACACATAACTTAACAATAGGTCGTTTAAAATAACCGTCTTTATGTCTGATAGTGGCTACTCGGATTTGTCCATCTGAGCCAGGATGAAGAGCGACAATTCTACCTAGAAGCCAACATTGTGTTGCTAAATTGTCCTCTTTGATTAACACTAGGTCGTTGACTTTAAGAGGGTCTGACGAATGTTGCCATTTGTACCTCAATTGAAGATTATAGAGGTACTCCTTGTACCAGCGACTCCAAAAATGCTGCACCAGCTGCCATTTGCTGCACCAGCTGCCAGCGGCTTAATTGATTAATAGGTATCTCAAGGAGGCTGGGCTCCGGCACAGCTAAAAGATTCTCGCCAACCAAAAAATGTCCAGGAGTTAAGGCGGTGAGATCTGATGGATCGTCAGATATTGCTTGCAAGGGACGTGAATTGAGACAGGCCTCGATTTGCGTCAATAATGTGAGCATTTCCTCAATAGAAATTAGATGGCTACCGACGACTCGTTTAAAGTGGTGTTTCATGGCTTTGACACCAGCCTCCCACAAACCTCCAAAGTGTGGTGAGTAAGGTGGGATAAAATGCCATTCGGTACCGTCCTTCAGCGTTAGTTGAGGAATAGTAGCCTCATTAATAAGCTGCTGGAGATGTTGTGTAAGTTGGTTATCAGCAGCTACAAAAGTTCGCCCATTATCGCTGTATATGCGAGCGCAATGTCGACGACGACTGACAAAACGACGAAAAGCAGCAACAAAAGCTTCAGCCGTAAGATCCAGCACAAGTTCTAAATGAATGGCACGAGTTACGAAGCATATGAAGCAAGCAACATAAGTTTTTGTCTGTAGGCGACAACGACCTTTCCTAAGTTTGACGACGAATGGGCCAGCAAAGTCGACTCCGCTATGTAGAAAAGGCTTAGCAGGACGTATTCTGTCTACTGGTAGATCTCCCATCAATGGAGTACGAGAAGTTCCTTTAAACCGACAGCAAATAACACAACGACGGATGAATTGCCTCACTTTGTTACGACCATTTAGCAGCCAGTATTTGCTACGAATATTTTGGAGAGTAGCTTGCGTTCCACCGTGTAACGTCTTCGAATGAGAGTAGGCTATTACCAGTTGAGTTAAGGGGCTATCAGCAGGCAAAATGATAGGGTATTTCTCATCCTCAGATAGCAGAGAATGTTTCAGGCGTCCACCTACACGGAGTAATAATTCGCCGTCAAGCTTGGGATTAAGCGGACGTAATTTGCTACTAGAGGGTAGCACAGTATTCTTATCCTTTGCCAGTAGCTTAATCTCCAAAGAAAAATATCGATGCTGTACAAGTCTAATCAGTACTTCAGATGCCTTTTGAATTTCGTCGGCTTTTAGTGTTCCAGACTTGTGAAGAGTAGGTTTGCGTTGGCAGTTATAGTACAGTCGAAAGCATAGGGCCGTAATTCGGAAAAGTTTCAGCAAATCAGAATAACGACGAAGAAGAGACATGAGAAAGTCTTCCGTCATAGGGTTGGTAGTTGCAGAGGATATGGAAGTGCAATTAATACGAGTAGATTCTTCCATGTCTTCGTTGGCGAGAGGTATTTCATTTACAGGCCAGTGGTCAGGCGAAAGACTGAGCCAAGTAGGACCTTGCCACCACAATGTAAACTGCTGCAATTCAGAAGCTGGTATGCCACGGGTAATGCAATCAGCAGGATTATCAGCTGAAGATATATGATGCCATACTGCGTTAGGTAGTTTCTCATGAACTAATGAAACCCTATTTGCAATATAAACCTTCCACTTAGAAGGATGTGCACGCAACCAAGCTAGGACGATTGTCGAATCTGTCCAAGCATGTATAGGGACGTTAGAAAGCTCTAGATTAGTGTGTAAGTAAGGAAGAAGCTCGGCTAGTAATGCAGCGCCGCATAACTCCAATCTCGGCAATGAGACAGTGCGTAAAGGGCTCACACGCGTCTTGGAAGCGAGAAGACGTACTTCGTAGTTATCAGCATCATGAATAATTCGCAAATAAACAGCGGCACCATAAGCAGCTTGCGAGGCATCGCAAAAGCCGTGCAGTTCAAGCTTTTCTGAAGAAGTTTTTAGACCAATCCAACGAGGAATTTTTAAATCCATATCATGTAGTTGTTGTTTAAAATAAAGCCATTCAGCACTCAACTCTGACGGTAATTCTTCATCCCAATCAATTTGATTTTTCCAAAGAGTTTGGAGGAATATCTTAGCCGTTATTGTAACAGGCGGGATCCAGCCACAGGGGTCATACAAGCGACTAATATCGGCTAAAACAGATCTCTTAGTTAAAACAGGCGAATTAGGAAGTTGTATAGTAAATTTGAAACAATCAATTGTAGGGCACCAGATGATTCCTAAGGTTTTTATTTGTGAGTCGCTAACGAGTTTTACAGATGAAGTCAGCTCTCGATCCTCTAATGGAATGCCATCAAGTAATTTTATAGAATTGGCGAGCCATTTTCGAAGTTTAAACCCTCCTTGCAGAAGTAGGGTGTTAAGTTCATTGCGTAAGTTCAAAGCTTCTCTGAGATTAAAAGCGCCAAAAAGAGCATCATCTACGTAAAAGTTTTCAAGTAAGATTTTTGACGCGTTTCCGTATTGATCTCGGTAGTCAGTAGCTAGTTGCTGTAGGGTTTTACAGGCTAAGTATGGTGCACAGGCGGTCCCATATGTGACTGTTAGAAGTCTGTAGCATTGTACTAGCTCATTTGGAGAATTTCTCCACAGTATTCGCTGAAAGTCCGTATCTGGACGATCGATTAAAATTTGTCTAAACATTTTTGCGATGTCTGCGGTATAAACAAAAGGATAGAGTCGCCATTTAGTGATTATGAGGCTAACGTCATTTTGAAGCTTCGGTCCTATGTGCAGACAATCATTTAAAGAATGACCAGTCGAAGAAATCTGCGACGCGTTGAAGACCACACGCAATTTTGTAGTAGTACTACTGGGCTTTAACACTGCGTGGTGTGGTAAGTAGTAACAATTAGCCGAGTCTTTACTTTCATTCTGAACTAATTCCATATGATTCAAAGAAAGATATTCTTCAATGAAATCTGAATATTCCCGAAAGAGTGTAGGGTCTCGACTAAATCTTTTCTCCATACGGAGCAGAGAGCTCATAGCAGCTTCACGAGAGTTTCCAAGCGCAAGATGGTTAGATTTAAATGGAAGTTTTACCACATATCTTCCCTCAGCATTTCTGCAATAAGTGTTTGCAAAGATAGCTTCGCATTCCGCTTCATCGGGTGTGTAAATTGTAGCTTTTGGGGGCTCTTCTGTTTCCCAAAATTTTCTAAGTAACGAATTTAACTCCACGGTTGATGTATGTAGGCTAAAAATGGCTGTTGTTTGAGAGAAATCACTTTCGATCTTTCCTGATAGTATCCAGCCCAGCGTAGTATTTTGAGCTACGGGAGTGCCCATTGGTCCTTGACGGACACCAGCTCTGAGAACTCTACAATAAATGTCAGCTCCTAGAATAAGGTCTATGCCCGAGGGCTTATCGAATTCAGGATCAGCGAGAGGTAGGCCTATAATATGCGGCCAGTCTTCACGTTTAACAGCTTTAGAGGGTATTAGGTGTGTAAGTGTGGGCAAGACTAACGATTGGACATTATATTTTAGTGTTGAATCGATGCCCGATACAATGTTGTGAGTAACGACGGCTTGCACAACACCTGCATTACATTGTCCTACACCTAACACCGAGATATTTGCTCGCTGTTTTCGTAAGCCTAAAATGTTCGCCAAACCTTCAGTTATGAATGAGGATTCTGATCCTTGATCTAGCAGGGCTCGAATACGAAATAGACGACCGTCAGAAGATTGAATGTATACAACAGCTGTGGCTAGTAAAACAGAAGAACTCCTATTATTTGCAACATGTGCTATTGTAGTATTAGTACTGTGTTGTTGAATGTCCTTTGAAACCGAAAGAGCAGTTGCTGATGGTTGCGCAGAAACAATAGATTGAGGAGCAGTAGCGGATGTTGATTTATGAATCATAGTGTGGTGTTGCTCGTTACATTTTTGACATCGCTTAATAGAAGTACACGCTTCGACAGTATGATTTTGTCGGAGACAGTTGGTGCATAAATTTTTAAATTTAAGAAAAGCGATGCGTTCATCAACTGATTTTGCTTTAAATTTAGGGCAAAATAAAATAAAATTTTTTTCACGACAACACACGCACGCCGGTGTTGACGGTGCGTGGTGAGAATGATGAGCATAAGCTTTAGAAGTGCGCGAATGCAATTTTGATTTGTGCCCAGTGCCTATAGACGGTTTATTTTCGTTAAGTGCATTTAGAGCCTGCAGTCGAGTTTCAAGAAAATCCTGTAGAGACTTAAAAGCTGGAACGTCTTTTGATGAAACTAGAGAAGTTTCCCAATCCTTGCGAGTACTGTCATCTAATTTGTTGGTTAAAAAATAAACCAACCAATCATCCCAATCCTTTACAGGTCGCGAAAGATTATCCAGAGCTCTTACAGCTTGATTGAATCTGTCCAAGACTCTTCTAAGCTCGCTTGAAGCTTCCGACGACATATTAGGTAGCGTAATAAGTTCATGAATATTGGTATTTACTAAAACACGTTTATTGTCATATCGCGACAGGATAATATCCCACGCAGAATTATAATTTACGCTCGTTATAGAAAAGTGCTTTAATAACTTGGCCGCTTCACCCGTGATGGCAGATTTAAGATAATGCATTTTCTGCACATCTGATAAAGAGCAATTATTGTGGATAAGCGACACATAAGTATCGTGGAAAGAAGGCCAATCTAAAAAGGATCCACTAAAGCTTGGTAGCTGAATTTTTGGAAGCTTTATAGCTTGGGAAGAAGAGGAGGTCTTTACTGTCGAGTGAAATAAGTGAGCCTCATTTTCGGTCAACTCCTCTCTGGGAACTTGAAAAGCTTCCAGATGCTTTTTGATCCAACTGATCGTTTCAATATATTCGCATTCCACTTTGGAATAACTATCCGCAGTAAAAAACTCATCGGATTTCAGAGTTTCATCATCGACATTATCAAGTAGAGTTTCATACGCTTTGGTGTATTGTTGCCAATAATTATGAAGCAGCTGAAGCCTTGCTTTTAAAAATGGCTCATCTCGTTTTTCTTTACACGTTTTATTTGCGTTCGATATAAATCTCGAGATTCTCTCGGAAATTGTTGTCACTTTAATTTTAGCTTTATGCATTTTTAATATGTGTATGGAAAATAACAGAAAAATAATCTGATATCGCAATCGCAACGTAATAAATTTGTTTTTATTATTTGCCAACTTAGTCCACAAAATAATTTATAAGTTCAAAAGTTCACAAGCTCAAATTTCGTATCAATTTAATCCGAAAATATACGCGAATGTAAGTTTGAGTCCAAAAAAAATCACAATTTCAAATTGTGTATTTCGAATTAGTCCGAAAAACCACGAAAGTCCAAAAGTCAAAAGTCCAAAAAAAATTTCACACTTTTGAGTCTGAAAAGCCCGCGAGAGTAACTTTAGTTTAAAAGTTGTAGTCAAAATTGAGCTTCCACAAAAGTTTAAAAAACTCACTCAAATTTATCACTTGCTTCTGTCTGTGCTTTTATGCATAAGAACTTTTATATTATTTTCTGTGTTGTATATGCTGTATTATTTAGCAATTAGAATTCTGTATTCTTTAAGGTTGTAATTTTGTATTTAAATAGTATATTGTTTTAGTTTAAGTTTTAGTTTAACTTGTTAACCGCAATGTTGTAGGCATAAGTATGTTGCGTTTATATGTTAGTGTATGTTTCATGCTGTTTGTCCGCGAAGTAGGACAGTAAATTTTGTTAAAAAGGTAGTAATTGGAACGGACTCACGGGATTCCAAATGATAGATAGATAATATCGCTGCTACTCTTCCTGATGACGCTATGATGATTATGTTCAGCTGCAGCACAGGCGAATTAGTAGTTGAGATGTCTGTTTAGAATTAGGGAAATCAAAATTGCACATGCATTCTTAGCGCAAAGCATTGTTGCAAGCTTGCACCTTTTGTTTTCCTCATTGCAGATAAGTTGCCGTGAGAATTGCTCCCGCCGACGCGGCAGGTGTCCCATTTCGTCTGGCGCGTTGGGTTTATCAGAATTCCCGAGCGATGAAAAGATGCAAACTTGCAATTATGTGTAGCTTTACTTGATTGTACTTAATGTATCGTATGTACTTAGTATTTAAGCAAATTTGAAGAAATAAAGTTATCAGTTTTGTTATTACCACAAGACACGACGGATTTCATTTAGACCTCTACGCCACTTCAGCAATCAATTATAGGTATACTGGTACAAGAACCAGAATACCCACAACTAAGAACGTCAAGGTACAAGAACCTTGACTCATCAGCACGTCGAAGTAAAGTAACTTCAAGCCATCGCTCGGGAATTCTGATAAACCCAACGCGCCAGACGAAATGGGACACCTGCCGCGTCGGCGGGAGCAATTCTCACGGCAACTTATCTGCAATGAGGAAAACAAAAGGTGCAAGCTTGCAACAATGCTTTGCGCTAAGAATGCATGTGCAATTTTGATTTCCCTAATTCTAAACAATGTCTATGGAGTAACACGTCTTTTGAGCTGTTGCCTTCACTTTTGCCGGTTACTTGTGGTTTCAAGCAGTGCGGATAAGAAATTTTGTTTCCCATACCCTGCCGCTGTTGCTGCTAGTTTTGTAGTACAACGTGACATAAATTTTAACTGCGGTTTCGTGTAGTTTTGATCATTATCCGTATAATTATCATGGGCAAAAAAGCATCTCCGAAGGCTAGCTCGCATTCGAAGAGTTCTAACTGTGACAACACCAATACTCCTATCAAAACGAGAGCTGTGGCTAAACAACACAAAACTCAACAGCAGCAGCATGGTGCTGCTAACAGTGCTAACTCCCTGAAAATGCAGGCTAAGAGACAGGCAAATACTAGTACGGCTTCAAACACCTCTCTTACCTCCGCCAGATCAAACTCCATCAGCTCAACGGATCGGTTTGAATTACTGGACAGAAAACTTGTGAAAGCCTTAACTGCGGTAATAAATGAAAGGATGGACCAAAATGAAGAGAGCTTATCATCGAAAATTGAGGAGGTACTTGTATCAACTAGGCGAGAGGTATTGGAATTAAGTGACGAGGTCCGGCATTTGAAACGAGAGCTGAGTGATGTGAGAGCTGAGCTTAATGATCTTCGTCAATCCGGCCGGCTTTCGGATGCCATTGTCACCGGGATCCCCCGCATGCCTGATGAGAACCCCATTGACATTATTTCGAAGATTGCCAAGAGGATTGATCATCAGCTGTCCCCTTATACTGCTGCCTTTCGTGTGAAATCATCTTCCAAGAGTCCACCTAAGAGTGGAAGTATGCCTCTTATTGTTAAGTTCTCCTCAGCCACTGAGCAGAGAGCTTTCATTCGGAAGTTCATTCGTTCCAAGGGAGTTACATTAAAGTCTCTTCAGCTGAAGTTCTCGTCTGACTCTAAAATCTCTGTTTTCGAAAGCCTTACTAAGCAAAATCATCGCATTCTTCGTGCTGCGCTTAATTTGAAGTCGTCTGGGAAGGTTCACTCCTGCTTTACTCGTAATGGTCATATTTTTGTGTGCCTGAATGCGGGTGATTCGCCTATTCTTGTTCAGTCACTACAAGTTTTGGATAGCCTGATGAATGATGCCAGCCCTGATGTCCCCATGTTTTCAACTGAATTGCCTACCCAATCTCCGCTGTTCGATGCTACAGAGTCGTTTAATCCTAGTTTACCATCAGCCGAGTCACCGAATTCTGAAGGCACAGCTCTACAGGCAAGCCCTGTCTAACTTATAATTCTTGGCTTAAGTCTAATATATTTTACTACGCTTATTTCTATTTTTTCCGACCTTAGATTGTTTTTCTTCTTCTTTATCTTCATCTTAGTCTTAAAGCTACTTAACATCTTAGTTGTTATTACTATAATTAGAGCATGGATAACTACAACGCAATGCCTATGAACTCTTGTTTATCTTCTTTATTGGTTTTCCTTTCTGAATTTTTATTTCTATTTAGTGGTGAGTGGTCGTGCTGGTGCGGTGAGGGGATTGTGCTACATGCGGGTGTTTCAGGGTGACTGATCTTTGTGAGCTGAACAGGTTGCGAATTCTTTTAAATGTTTTCTGTGGCAGAACCAGCGGTATGAATATTTGTACCATTAATGCCAGAAGTCTCAGAAATAAGATTGATGAAATTCGTCGCATCTTTGAAGGCTCCAACATCCATGTCATACTTGTTAGTGAGTCATGGCTTTTGGCTCATATTCCATCATCTCTTGTATCTATTGCAGGATATAACCTTTTCCGTAACGATCGTGAAGGTCGTGGAGGTGGAGTTGCAATATATGTTAAGAACTCACTGAGGTCGAGGTTACTTACCAATTCTACCCGCTCTACTTTGGAGTTTGTGACTGTGCTGGTTGACTCTGAGTGTGAGAGATGTGTTGTGGGCTCGGTCTATCGTCCTCCTGGCAATTTCGATGTGCATCATCTTGATGAGTTTTCATCATCACTGAGCAACTTATCTCATGCTTATGAGAACATAGTTATCGGTGGCGATTTTAATATCAATCTCATGAATCATAGCTCTTTAATACCTTCGTTTCCATTAAACCTTCATCGTCATACATGATTATCGACTTACATCGTGAAACATATTATCCACTCAGCGAGCAAGCGCTACATTCCTGCATATCAATATCTGATGAACATCATATATGCAAACAAACTCACCCAATGTACAAACGAGGCTCTACCGTAAGTTCCTGCGAGGTCAATCTACTGAATGAAACACCTCAACCGCCCCAATGTCAAATTGCCATTGTTGGAGAAGAGCCCCAGTGGATACAGATGAGCGATCCAAACCAATGGATCTTCGCTCTTAAGGAGAAAACCACCATCAAGATCGTCTGCGGCATCAACACTTCGACAATAACATTGGAAGGATCCGGCATTCTTAACATGCAAGAGAATTGTATCATTAATCAACGACATGTTACAATACAAGGCCATAACATACGCCCCATAATCTCAAGAATGTCGTATACCTCGGTAGGGGAATTCATCCCCATAGCTCAACCTACCCAGCTCACGGAAACGCTATCAAGGGTCCAACCATACCAGCCTGAAATGAACGACACATTGACACTGCAAACAAGGATTAACGACTTGGCTCGGAGCGAGCTGCCAGTTCAAATCCAAGCACATGACGTACATCAATTCGCAGTAGGATACATTGCAGCGATACTTGCACTCATAATGTTGGGAGGGACAATATGGAGATCCAGGCTGAGGTACTGCAGTCGCACCATCCGTAAACCAATTCCTCTACCAAGACGAACGATGAGCACCGACTTCAGTGTTCACATCTAGGACCAGTTGTTCAACCAACGATTCAACGCGGGGGAGGATGTTTAGAATTAGGGAAATCAAAATTGCACATGCATTCTTAGCGCAAAGCATTGTTGCAAGCTTGCACCTTTTGTTTTCCTCATTGCAGATAAGTTGCCGTGAGAATTGCTCCCGCCGACGCGGCAGGTGTCCCATTTCGTCTGGCGCGTTGGGTTTATCAGAATTCCCGAGCGATGAAAAGATGCAAACTTGCAATTATGTGTAGCTTTACTTGATTGTACTTAATGTATCGTATGTACTTAGTATTTAAGCAAATTTGAAGAAATAAAGTTATCAGTTTTGTTATTACCACAAGACACGACGGATTTCATTTAGACCTCTACGCCACTTCAGCAATCAATTATAGGTATACTGGTACAAGAACCAGAATACCCACAACTAAGAACGTCAAGGTACAAGAACCTTGACTCATCAGCACGTCGAAGTAAAGTAACTTCAAGCCATCGCTCGGGAATTCTGATAAACCCAACGCGCCAGACGAAATGGGACACCTGCCGCGTCGGCGGGAGCAATTCTCACGGCAACTTATCTGCAATGAGGAAAACAAAAGGTGCAAGCTTGCAACAATGCTTTGCGCTAAGAATGTATGTGCAATTTTGATTTCCCTAATTCTAAACAATGTCTATGGAGTAACACGTCTTTTGAGCTGTTGCCTTCACTTTTGCCGGTTACTTGTGGTTTCAAGCAGTGCGGATAAGAAATTTTGTTTCCCATACCCTGCCGCTGTTGCTGCTAGTTTTGTAGTACAACGTGACATAAATTTTAACTGCGGTTTCGTGTAGTTTTGATCATTATCCGTATAATTATCATGGGCAAAAAAGCATCTCCGAAGGCTAGCTCGCATTCGAAGAGTTCTAACTGTGACAACACCAATACTCCTATCAAAACGAGAGCTGTGGCTAAACAACACAAAACTCAACAGCAGCAGCATGGTGCTGCTAACAGTGCTAACTCCCTGAAAATGCAGGCTAAGAGACAGGCAAATACTAGTACGGCTTCAAACACCTCTCTTACCTCCGCCAGATCAAACTCCATCAGCTCAACGGATCGGTTTGAATTACTGGACAGAAAACTTGTGAAAGCCTTAACTGCGGTAATAAATGAAAGGATGGACCAAAATGAAGAGAGCTTATCATCGAAAATTGAGGAGGTACTTGTATCAACTAGGCGAGAGGTATTGGAATTAAGTGACGAGGTCCGGCATTTGAAACGAGAGCTGAGTGATGTGAGAGCTGAGCTTAATGATCTTCGTCAATCCGGCCGGCTTTCGGATGCCATTGTCACCGGGATCCCCCGCATGCCTGATGAGAACCCCATTGACATTATTTCGAAGATTGCCAAGAGGATTGATCATCAGCTGTCCCCTTATACTGCTGCCTTTCGTGTGAAATCATCTTCCAAGAGTCCACCTAAGAGTGGAAGTATGCCTCTTATTGTTAAGTTCTCCTCAGCCACTGAGCAGAGAGCTTTCATTCGGAAGTTCATTCGTTCCAAGGGAGTTACATTAAAGTCTCTTCAGCTGAAGTTCTCGTCTGACTCTAAAATCTCTGTTTTCGAAAGCCTTACTAAGCAAAATCATCGCATTCTTCGTGCTGCGCTTAATTTGAAGTCGTCTGGGAAGGTTCACTCCTGCTTTACTCGTAATGGTCATATTTTTGTGTGCCTGAATGCGGGTGATTCGCCTATTCTTGTTCAGTCACTACAAGTTTTGGATAGCCTGATGAATGATGCCAGCCCTGATGTCCCCATGTTTTCAACTGAATTGCCTACCCAATCTCCGCTGTTCGATGCTACAGAGTCGTTTAATCCTAGTTTACCATCAGCCGAGTCACCGAATTCTGAAGGCACAGCTCTACAGGCAAGCCCTGTCTAACTTATAATTCTTGGCTTAAGTCTAATATATTTTACTACGCTTATTTCTATTTTTTCCGACCTTAGATTGTTTTTCTTCTTCTTTATCTTCATCTTAGTCTTAAAGCTACTTAACATCTTAGTTGTTATTACTATAATTAGAGCATGGATAACTACAACGCAATGCCTATGAACTCTTGTTTATCTTCTTTATTGGTTTTCCTTTCTGAATTTTTATTTCTATTTAGTGGTGAGTGGTCGTGCTGGTGCGGTGAGGGGATTGTGCTACATGCGGGTGTTTCAGGGTGACTGATCTTTGTGAGCTGAACAGGTTGCGAATTCTTTTAAATGTTTTCTGTGGCAGAACCAGCGGTATGAATATTTGTACCATTAATGCCAGAAGTCTCAGAAATAAGATTGATGAAATTCGTCGCATCTTTGAAGGCTCCAACATCCATGTCATACTTGTTAGTGAGTCATGGCTTTTGGCTCATATTCCATCATCTCTTGTATCTATTGCAGGATATAACCTTTTCCGTAACGATCGTGAAGGTCGTGGAGGTGGAGTTGCAATATATGTTAAGAACTCACTGAGGTCGAGGTTACTTACCAATTCTACCCGCTCTACTTTGGAGTTTGTGACTGTGCTGGTTGACTCTGAGTGTGAGAGATGTGTTGTGGGCTCGGTCTATCGTCCTCCTGGCAATTTCGATGTGCATCATCTTGATGAGTTTTCATCATCACTGAGCAACTTATCTCATGCTTATGAGAACATAGTTATCGGTGGCGATTTTAATATCAATCTCATGAATCATAGCTCTTCTACTGCCAGTTTTCTATATTCGATGCAACTACTGCACCTTACTCCCGTGAACTCTGTTCCTACTTACTACAACTGTACCCATCCTTCTTTGTTGGATGTCCTTTTTGTAACTGACCTAGCTAAAGTCTCTTTCCACAATCAACTTAGTCCCATTTCTTCTTTAGACCATGATATCTTGTTTATGACTTACACTTTCAGCTTCTCGGAATCACTCATAGATCTTACCTTTCGTGACTTTAAAAACCTTGACTTACCGTCACTTCTTGCTGAATGTTATTCCCTCCCTTGGAGTGACATTTACTCTGTGACCTCTATTGACTGTAAGGTACATAAACTGTCCTGCTTCCTTTCGCACTTATTTGATAAGTACGTGCCGCTTACTCACCGGAAACCCCATACTTCCAATTGCCCTTGGTTCAGTAAGCGAATTAGCAAGCTGATCGTCGAACGTGAATTCCTGTATAAAGAGTGGCGACGTTTTCGTAATGAAGAAACGCTTCGATTGTACAGGACCGCTCGCAATAAGGTGACTGCTGAGACTCGTAAAGCCAAGCGCAATTTCCTGAAATCTAAATTAAACACGGATTTGCTGGCGCGTGTTTTGTGGAAAAATTTGCGTAACTTTGGTATACATAGGGACAACAAGCACCAGCAGTGCGAGCTCGATCCGAATGACTTGAATAGCTACTTTGCCTCACCCCACGACTCGGAGCGAACAGGTAGCTTGCATTTCTCTAATATTCTTCATTATGATGACTGCAGCTCTGATGAATTCCTATTCCGCTGTGTGGATCATGATGAGCTTGTGAGCGCGATTTTTGCCATTAAATCAAATGCTGTGGGTTTGGATGGCGTTGATCCACGTTTTGTCAAATTATTACTCCCATGCATTTCAAAACACCTACTGCACATAATAAACTGCTGTTTTACTGAGTCCTTCTTCCCTGAAACTTGGAAGATGGCTCTTGTTGTTCCAGTACCCAAAAAAACCTCATCTGTATCAGTATCGGACTTTCGACCTATTAGCATCCTGTGTTTCTTTGCAAAGGTACTGGAAAAGCTAATTGCTCTGCAAATTCAGGAGTTTTTGTCGAATGCTGACTTGTTGAATCCATATCAATCAGGTTTTCGTGCGGGTCATAGTTGCGAGTCAGCTATGCTCAAGGTAACCTCTGATCTTCGGAGGGCGTTGGATGATGGGCATGTTGGGATCATGGTGCTTCTGGACTTTTCGAAGGCTTTTGATAGTGTCGACCATTCGCTTCTTCTTAGGAAGTTATGCAGTTACTTCCATTTTGGTCGCACTGCTGTATCTCTTATCAGTGACTTTCTCTGTAACCGTTATCAGCAGGTCAAAGCTGGTAATTGCTTGTCTAGCCCTATTGTACTGACCAAGGGAGTCCCGCAGGGGTCCATTCTAGGGCCCTTGTTATTTTCACTCTTCATTAATGATTTACCTGATATCTTGGACGATGTTCATGTTCACCTATATGCGGATGATGTACAACTATACTTGTCTCGACCTCTTGGTTTAATTGAGGACTGTGTTGCGAGAATTAATAGTGACATTGATAGAATCAGTGTGTGGTCCCAACAGAACCGACTACTGCTTAATCCTTCCAAGTCACAATGCATTGTATTTCGTACTTTCCCGTCAATGACTACTTCCGACTTGCCAATGGTTATGCTAAATGGCACGGTTCTGCCTTTTGTTGATGAAGTTACTAGTCTGGGGGTCAAGCTTAATAGTTCACTTACTTGTTGTCACCATATACAATATGTTATCGGAAAGATTTATGGCAGCTTAAGAACACTTTGGCTATCAGCTGATGTACTGCCTTTTCAAATGAGAATGAAGCTGGTGAAAACCTTACTCATGCCTCATTTTACATATTGTAGTACTGTGTTCCCGAGGCTTGACTCTACTTGCCGGCGGAAAATTAATGCAGCTTTCAACGACTGCATTAGATTTGCTTACTTGCTGCGCAGATCTGAGCACATTTCAAATTACAACACCTCACTTCTGGGATGTGGCATTGAAACTTATCTGAAACGTAGACTGCTGCTCTTTTTATTCAAGTTAATTAAGAAGAAAACGCCTGGCTACTTGTATAAAGAGATACAGTTCTTAGATTCGCGCCGTCATCGACATCTGCTTATTCCAAGATGTTCATCCAACATCTTTGAGGGTTCGTTCCTTGTTCAGGCTTCCCGACTCTGGAACCAGCTACCGCGTGATTTCTGGAGTGCCTCCTCCATCGCCGAGTTCGAGCGCTTACTTCTCACCTACTTGTAAATGGCATGATAGGGGTTTTTTTGGCTTTTGCGTTGTTTGAGTTGATGCTCTTCTACTTGTTATAATTATTATTGTTATTATTGCTAATATTTTTATACTTTTTTATACATTTTTTTTTTAAATTATTTTCTCTCTTTACGTATTTAGAATACTTAATTTAAGTTAGAATTTCTCTTTTACTTTTTTCTTTTCGTTTCTTTTTCTATCTAAGCTTTTTGTTTTTTTTTTATATTCTTAGTCTACTAGCATTATGTTGTTGTTTACCATCTATGTTAGTGTGCAATCAAAAGAACTGTATTCTTGTGTACACTGATCCCAATGGAATAAATAAATATGAAATATGAAATATGAATGCAGCATAAGGAGGCACGTGGGGCGCTATGTTGGCACAGACCAGATTTGGGCACAATCACCAATTTTTATTAATGGAAATTAACGCGAATCGCGGATATAGTCAATAGTTTTTTAAGTTTTTATTGTTTTTAGGTCACTTAGGTGATTTATTCGGCAATCACCACCTTCCGTTAGTCAGCACACGCGGTAGTTAACCGGATTGTTCTCTACAGGTAGTCGATTAGCCCGAATATACTTTCGCCGGAATTTAATAAATTATGCAAATCGCGATTAATTTAATCCGGCTCGAAGGACCAGAAATGTTAGGGGGTTTAGGACTGATAAAGAAAAAGACGCGCTTTCGAAATTTTAGGAAAAATGACTATATATTTGCAGCGATCCGTGCAGCTCGGCGGTTAGCAAGAGAAGCCGCCTGGTATGAGAGTTTTCACAAATCTAGGCGACACAGTACAGTTTTTTCATTATTGAAGGGCATTAAGTACAGCAATTGAGAGTAGGCAAAATTAATGAACAGCAAAATATAGTGGCATGTGAAATTAAGTAATACAATGTTTAACTCGAAATACAAATTTAAGAAAGCTAATGATGAAGATGATGATAATGTAGGTTGAGTCTAAACAACAACGATTACAAACTTCCTATGAAAAGAAACAAACCGAATCCGAATCAACAAATAAGAGGCAGAGGCTCAGGCAATTTCAGAGGTAAAGGTGGAAACTTCAGAGGTAGTTCTAGAGGCAACTTAAGAGAAACGTCCCGTGGTGGCTTCAGAGGTAAACGAGACCATAGAGGATCGAAATATTTCTCGAAGGCTAGGAGAGCTGACTATGATGAGGGATCAGCTGAACAAGTGAACTACGAAGATGATGACGAGCAGTATGATGAGTATAATAAATCAGAAGGTAAGACACTTCATAACAAAAGCATAAATAGTGACAAATATATAGAGTTTATAGCTGATTCGGGAGCCACAAGTCACATTGTTAATAAAAGTTTTATTTTAAGTAATTTTCAAAAATCAGAGAGAGGCGTTATTAAAAGTGCAAATAAAAACGAAATTGCTGATATTGTCATAGATGGTACAGGTAATCTTTTGCTTAAAGATGATAAAGCAATTGGTAATCATATCAAATTAACAAATGTAATTGCAGGAAAAGATATTTCAGAGAACCTGTTGTCATTACGTAAACTAGTAGATGCGGGGTTTTGTGTATATTTAGACGATAAAACATTCAGAGTCTATAATAAAGAAAATAACAAGACGATATTTGAGGGGGTTTATGAAAAACCAAATTGGGTAGTTAGGTTTGAAGTCAGAAAGCCTAAATGTGCTGATAATAACGTGATGAATGAGTATGAAAATTATAGTTGCACTGCGTGCTTGGCAGTTGACAATGAGGTTTCCGAGCAATCGCGAACCAATAAGGACAAAGAAATGTCCAGATCGAAGGGAGTTAATCCAGAGTCTATGGATACGTATATGGTAAATGGAGGATCTGCGGTTGGGAGGGAGAGTTTGGAAGACCTCATTGTGTCAGAAAATAGAGATGTAAATTCAGAGAAATTAAATTCTGAGTGTAGAGATAACTTGTTATCTTACAAAACAGTTAAAGTAGATGAATTAAAGAGTGGAGAGAGTCTAAAAAATGTACTAGATGAAAACCCACCAGAAAGTTCGTTTTCAACTAGTATTCAGAGTGAAGCTATGCTATGGCATCGGCGGTTAGGGCATGCTTCTTTAAATTATTTGAAAATGTTACAAAAGAAAGATAAGAGATTCGAACGTGTGAGATTTGACGATTCAATTAAGGAATGTGAAGTATGTATACTATCAAAAATGGAAAAACTTCCGTTTAAGCAAAACAGAAGTAGAACTGACAAGCCACTTCAAATGATTCATTCAGATGTGATGGGGCCAATTAAACCTACTTCATGGCCTGGTCAAAAGAGGTATATAATTGTGTTTTTAGATGATTATTCTCGATATGCAAATGTATATTGCTTAAAATCTAAAGACGAATCTGGTCATGCGTTCGAGAGGTTTTTGAGTTCTGCTCGAAATTTATTAGGTACAGACGCGAAGGTTTGCTATGTTAGATCAGATAGAGGTACTGAGTTTACAGGTGGAAAATTTGCAGAAATAATGAAAAGAGAAAAGATAGAATCAGATAGTGGTCCACCGTATACTCCTGAAATTAATGGGACAGCAGAGAGATTTAATAAATCTATTCAGAGAACAATAAGAGCGTATATGTGTGACTCAGGTTTACCACAAAGTATGTGGGAATTAGCTGCTGGTACAGCCGTTCACACTTATAATAGAACTCCACATAAGTCAATTGCTTATGAAGTCCCATTAGTTAAATTCTCACCAAAAACAAATTGTCATTTATTTATTTATTTATTTATTTATTTATTTATTTCGCTTAATGCAAGCTACAATTTAGAGAAAATAGGAAGGTTTGGTTGTATTGCCTACGTTAAATTACCTTTTGTTGAAGCTGCAATGTATCTATAAAGACTGTATTAGTAGGGCATACATCCACAGGATACATCTTATGGCATCCTAGCACGAGAAAGTTTATAGAATCGAGACATGTAAGATGTATAGAAAGAGTAGTGTATAAAGATGTACATTCGAAAAATCAACCTAAAGAATTAGGTGAAGAAAACAAATCAGATGAAGCGACTGAATTTACTGTAAGTGATGAAACAATGGAAATAGATCATTCAGAGGTAAAAACAATTGAGCCTAAAAAGAGAGGTAGGCCAAAGAAAATAAATAAAGAGAACAATTCAGAGATACCAATAAACAAAACTCATGGTCCAGTTACGAGAAGTAAAGCTAAGAAGATTGAAGATATAAGCTTTGCTCGTTATACCATAATTTCAGAGGTTAATGAGATAAACGAGGATGGATTGGGGCATATATTATTAGCTTCAATTCAAAAAGACCCAACTAATTTTGAAGAAGCAATGAATTCTGAGGATAAAGAGTTATGGAAACAAGCGATTAGAGAAGAGTTAGACTCTATGGAAGAAAATACGGTCTGGGTCTTAGTAGACCGACCTAAAGAAGGCCTTCATGGTAAAAGGCCTAATATTATTGACTCCAAATGGGTGTTTAAAAAGAAAGTTGGGAGCAGTGGGTCAATTAAATATAAAGCACGACTGGTCTGAAGAGGTTTTAAAGATAAAAATGTTTATGGGCTCAAAGAAACATATGCTCCGGTGTCAAGGTTGTCCTTGATTCGAGCAGTTCTTTCCATAATCAATAAAGAGGACTTAGATGCAATTCAAATGGATGTTAAAACAGCGTTCCTAAATGGAAAACTTGAAGAAGAGGTCTTCATGGAAATTCCAGAGGGTTTAGAGGTATCAGAGAACATCAAACTTGAGAAAGTTTGTAAACTTAAGAAGTCTCTATATGGTCTCAAAGTAAGTCCTAAGTTGTTGAATAAAAGATTTACAGAGGAAGCACGAAAACTTGGCCTGGAAAATGATCTTCATGATCCTTCTCTGTTCACTTGGAGGTCGAATAGAAAACTGGCTATAGTGTTATTATATGTAGACGATATGTTGATAGCTAGTAATGATCCAGAGGAACTGAATCAAATAAAAACAGAATTATTTAGTGTATTTCAGATGAAAGATTTGGGTGAACCAAAGAATTTCTTAGGTATGACTATACATAGAGACAGAAGAGAGAGAAGTATTATCTTACACCAAACTGCATATACAGAGAGAGTTTTAGAGAGATTTAACATGCATGAGTCAAAACCTCAGAACTCGCCTATGGTAACCCGTCAGGTAGATCATAGGAATAAAAAGTTTAATAGTCAATCAGAAAATTCAGAGAAACCAAAAGAAGTCAAAAGAGTACCATTCAGAGAAGCTATAGGTAGTTTAATGTATCTGGCAAATGCGACTCGACCAGATATAGCTTACTCAGTAAACTATCTAGCGAGAAAACAGATTGAACCAACTGAAGATGACTGGGTAGAGGTAAAAAGAGTACTCAGATACTTGAGAGGTACAACTGATCTAGGAATTAAGTTTCTATCCAATTCAGAGAATCTGGAAGCTCTTTCAGATGCAAGCTTGAGAGACTGTGAAGATTCCAAATCCACAGGAGGATATGTAATCAAGTTATTTGGGGATGTAATAACTTGGAGAAGTCATAAACAATCCACTGTTACGACTTCCACTTGCCAAGCAGAGTACTTAGCAATGAGTGACGCGTGCCAAGAGTTGATATCACTGGATATTCTATCAGGTATATAATTGGACGTACATTCTATCCAATTACGTTGTGGTGCGACAACAGATCAGCTAGAGACTGTACAGAGAAAGATGGAAGCCACAAGCTCAAGACGTTTGATCTGAGTGTGGAAGAAATTAAAAATGAATTGGCATTCAGAAAGAAAACTGGAAACAGGAAAAATATGGCAATCACTCATGGAGACTTTGTAAAACAGTGTGTAGAGGAAAAGAAAATTAGAGTTTGCTGGGTACCTACTGATGAGAACTTGGCACATATAATGACAAAGCCCTTACCTCAGAGTAGACATGATTGTTTAAGAGATAAAATTACCAATACAATATCCAGATAAAATTTCGGAGAAAACTAAATAAATTTAGACTAGACCAGAGTAATTAGAATATAATTCAGATGAACATTCAGAAAAAAAAATGCATACATGCATATATGTATATGTGTATTGTTAAATATACACATCTTATCATTACATAATATCTAACTTGCCTTTATATGTTTACAGGTCAGAAATAACTACGTGAATTAATTCAGGAATACAGACCAAAAATCTAAAGCCTATTTAAAACTAATGTATCACTTGATTTTCTATTGTTTATTGTCATGTTTATTTATTTACTTTTGAATTGTTTTTGTATTGATTTAAGTATTGTTTGATGTATTCGACAAAGGGAGGGAGTGTAAGGAAATAGCTTTGTCTATACATGTATTGGGGTGAGTGGCGCTGCATGTGTGTGCATCCTGCTGTGAGTTCATAGCGAAGCATGCCGGTGCAGTCAGTCGGTTGTCGACAAGCAAAGCGAGCACATCGAGGATTTGCAGAGTGTATTAAGAGGAGATTGAATAAAGAGACTATAAAGTTATCAGTGTAATTATTATTTAACCATCCACTCCAACATATCGAGATTTGTAAATTTGTGAAAAGTGCATCAAATTGCCATGATTTTTACATATCCAAAACTCAAACCTTTAACCATGTAAATTTGTGGATTAAGTTTTTGACGCAAAGTGGGTAAGAAATTCCGGCATTTTAATTTTATTTTTGTGAAATAAAACATGTTTGCATGCATTACTCTTCATAAATTTCAATTATTTGTTACTTCTGAAAGGCAAGCACACCAACCTTTAAGAAACAAAAATCCTTTTCTGGGTTTATAACTTGCATCGTTTTTTTCATTTGACACAGAACTAGAACCTGACCCGGGTGAAAAAAACACAGCTACTATATAAATCCAAATATGTATAAACAGCAAAAAATCTCTAATGAATCGCACAACCTTTCAACGCAAGCATCTAAGGAAGCAATGAGCAGACGAAAATCGAATGCCTCCTATTCTGTTCTTTCGATCCTGCTTTCGCCGCATCGGGGGCGCACGCAGGCACGCAGCTCCAATCGGAGCATATGCAGTCATCTGCTTGTTTGTATTTCTCACACAAGCTCACAGAGTCGCATTTCGAAACAAGAAAGCTTTGCAACTTGGCTGTGAAATGCTGCGCAACCAACTTGGTTGTGTATAGCTACAAACTTGGCTACGAGACCAATTTACTTGGCTATTGGAAATGTTGCAATGCGGAAACTTTTTAGCATGGCATACGAGATCTGTATTATTATTTGTCTGTGGTGATACATAGAATTTGTACTAAATATAGACCTTAGCACACCAAGCGAACTAGCGCGGAACAATATAAGAATAAGAAAACTAAATGGACAAAAGAAAATAAATATGTAGTATATAAGCAGAGATAACGAATAACTAGATGTGAAGCGGCCCATCAAGGCACGGCACAACTTTTTAAAGCTCAGTGAATGAACTTTCTGAAACGCATCTGATATCTTCTCTAATGTTTCAGGGCTTTTGTTGCGTCAATCGTGTGTTCGAAGCTACTGAGCCAATGCAACAATTTTTCTCAGCTTTTCTGCCTCTTTTTCAATTTTCTGTTGTTCTGCGCAAGGGGCTTGTCGGACTGCCCTAATGTGAAGCGTGAGGGAGTTGAATATTTCTAGGAATCTAGGAGTTGCGTGCTCTGCTCAATGAAAAAAGAACACTGATTCATGAGATTAAAACTATCTAGTGAAACTCAAATTTTTTGTTTTAGGTGATTTTCATTGTTTTAAAGAATTATTTAAAAACGAATTTCGATTGCGATGCACCGGCCCTTACACTTGATGGATCAAGTGGAGGCAAATTGTAGGCGTCAATCAACAATGCGAAATTGACAGCTTTTCATACAATTTTTGTTTTTCATATCTACTTTATATTTTGTACTCCTTAAGGATTTCTGTACTTCAAGCTTGTAAACAAGTAATACATTTAACTAATTCCTTTTAATCAATCCAAAATGTATCTTTAGTCAATTGAAATTAAACAAAGAAAAATGTTTACAAAATATTGTTTCAAAAGAATTTTTTAAGTCAATGAAAAACACATAAAAAACAAAAAATCTGAATTTCATTAGATAATTCAAACCTCACGAATCTCTCCGTGTGTCTTTTTCCCTTGCAGATTTCATTCATTGATTCCGCAGAGCACGCAACTCAGAGGATTCCTAGAAAAATTCAACTCCCTCACGCCTCACGTTAGGGCAGTCCCACAAGCTCCTTTCGCAGAACAACAGCTGACGGACGGCTAAATCTCGAGAGAGGAGGAAGAGATATGTCGCTGCCACGCCACGTTCATACGCATACATCTTTGATCCCTGTCTTATACGAAATATTTCGCAGCCAGCCATAACAGTGTGTTGGCGATTTGATTCAATAAAAACTAAACTAAAACTAGACACGAAATTGCGAAACAATTAAGTGCAACTTAATGCCAATCGCAATGTTGCTAGGTGTTGCTGGTAAACAGCTTTCTATCAGGGGGCCATCAGCTCGTTGTGAGCTAAAGTTTCGTTCGCACCGATTTACATTGCGAGTTCACATTTACTCATTCGCTATTTCTGGTATAAGCATGCTAATAAAAGAAGGAGAAATGATAACATAATGGCTTAATATAACAAACTCCAGGATAATTCAACTTCTTCCAATTATAGCAAAACATTCTTATCTTACAAACAAATTGCCGAACAAGAGTTTCTAATACCCCAGACAGACGGGCACGGTCGAATGAACGTTCTCGAAGAATGATCATTGCCGTGTCGTCTGTCACCAAGAATGAAGTTTGAATGAACGTTCGTAACTACATTCTCGTTCTCATCAATGAAGTTCCGGAAACTTCATTCTCAGAGAATGAGCATGGAAATCCTGGAACAATCAGCTGATTTCCAGTGTCAAAATGTGAATTGACAACTGCCAGCCAGCCAGTTGAGTTTTAATTCTGTGATCATGGAGGTGTGGAAGGAGCAGGAAGAGTTGCAATACGTTTAGTAGCTTGCGAACGTTTTCGTAAAGTTGCTATTAATTTCACCGATTCACTCGTGCACATTTTAAACTCAAAAATTCTCGACTCGAATGAAGTTGGCCGTCTGTCATGCATGCAATGAATGAAGATTCGAGAGAACGATCATTCATTGAACGTTCATTCGACCGTGCCCGTCTGTCTGGGGTATAAGATTAGAAAGCACAAACTGTAAGATATGAAAAAAAAGAAAACGCATATATGAAATGAAAAATATAGATTCATTTTAGTTTTTAGAATTTTCTTCGACGTATTTTCGTTCCCCTGAAAATCCTTGGTCTGTTAACGGTTTGCAATTTTATGGCCCGACCCGGAGCGGGTACGATGGCGTAATGCATACCCTTTTGCCTGAGTGCTAGGTTTCTGCGTGACCTGCGCTGCATAGAAAAGTCTAAAAATAGCTCGAGTTCCAGATGTGCATGCGACTCAGGATTTGACCTGATGCGCCTGGGCACAGCGAATTCTGGGGAAAATGCGTGAGAGGGTTCGCTTTGTTTATTTTTGCATGATGCATGGGGGAGATTCTTCGTCTTCCCTAGCTCCAGCTGTTTTGGAGTCAGTCTCAGTAGTTTTTCAGGTGTAGGATAGTGAAGTTGTGGAAGAAAAAATAATAACATCTCATAAGTTAAATCAAGAATAGTGAAGTTAAGTTGAATCAAGTGAACTTGAAGGAAACTGAAGGTGAGTCAGTTTCTCACTAAGTGTTTTATCTTTTCTCCCGTTGATTTTATTTCCCAGTAATTTATCCTATCCAATGTAGTAATGTCCCCCGTAATTAGTGGTTAAGTGACCGGGTGATCATTGGCCCATTACAGTGAGGGTGTTAGTTATCCCGAATTCGGCATGGTTGAGAGGACTTTTGGCGATTGAGCCTTGATAGTTAATTGCAGATCACGTGCATGTGATTTAGTTTGAATAGCGGTGCATATAAAATCAATTAAGGGTTGTGTGTGTCTCGAACACTTGTTCTCCCTTATTCAGATTCAACACATAGGATATGTTCTGTCTGAGGGTTGTGTTCCGAATGCCGGTGGTTCTCCCAGATTGGACAACACATCGGTGAGGTGTGCTTTGTCTGAGGGTTGTATTCCGGATAACGGTGGTTCTCCCTGATTGAACGGCATGTCGGTGTTCGAGCGAATGATCACTGTGGCCGCCAGTGATTCTTTTGTATCATGCGCATTTAGATAAATTTGGTTATATCACCAGAAGAAGTCCGTTAAGGGCTGTGTTCCGTATTACGGTGGTTCTCCCTTATTCGGAATGAACACGTGAGATGTGCTTTGTCTCAGGGTTGTGTTCCGAATGCCGGTGGTTGGATTGGACAACACATCGGTTATATGTGCTCTGTCTGAGGGTTGTGTTCTGGATTGCGGTGGTTCTTCCAGATTGGACAACACAACAGTGATTCATTTGCAAAATGGTGGCGCCTAGTAGAATGTATGCTATGGTTGTGACATGATTTAAAATATTATTTTATCTTCCCGTTAGACACAGTCGAAGGGATGAAATGGTTTTTGGTTGTTTTTATTTTCAGAGGCGGGACTGGTGACTGCATAATACGCTCGGGAGCCTTAAAGACCCAATAAAAAGCTGGCATCAATAGTTTTTCCTTTAAAAACAAAAATTATATACCCTACAAAACACTGAAGAATACAATGAGATGTTTACTAAAGAGGAAATAAAACTAGCTTTGGATAAATGCAAAGGTTCAACGCCAGATGAACTATACATTATGAATTACATTATGAAGTGATAAAACATCTCAAGGACAAGCAGAAAGATCATATACAAGAATTCTACAGTAAAGTATGGACTAAAGGACAAATACAACAGCAATGGAAAAAAGCGTACATAGTACCAATATTAAAACCAGGCAAAGACAAGTACCTCTCAGAAAGCTATTGTCCAATCGCATTTACATCTTGTTTACGCAAAATTCTTGTACGTGATAAACAACAGACTACAATGGTACCTAGAAAAACATAAAATTCTCAACAAAAACCAGGGTTCAGAAAACGACCATATACCATGGATAATGTAATGAAAATAAAATTCGAAATACAGCAAACACTATCACAAAAAGGAATATGATCCCAATAGCGCTTGATATAAGAAAAAGCATACGACATGACCTGGAGGTACGGAATTATGACTGAGATCCAAAAAATAGGCATAAAAGGAAATTTGGCAAAATTCATCAACAACTTTATCCACAATCGCAATATCCAGGTTATAATAAACAAATGTCAGTCAGCTGAGCATCTTTTAGAAAACAGAACTCCCCAAGGATCAGTTCTAAGCATTACACTGTTCCTCATTGCAATTAATAGTGTTATAAACCTCTTCACGACACCAGTTGATGTGCAACAGTATGCCGATGATTGCATCATATAGTATGTACACGAGAAATAAAGACCCCAAGGAAATACAGGAAAAACTACAAAATACACTGCAAAACGCGGAAAAATTAGCGGATAAAACGGGATTCCAATTTTCACCAGGAAAGCCATCCATTTCCCCTGCAGAAGAAAACGTAACCTACAACCAGATCTAACACTAAATGGAGTTAAGATCAAATACGATAACAGTGTAAAAATCCTTGGAGTGACATTCGATAGAAACATGAGCTGGAAAACACACATCGAGGAAACAAAAAGGAAAGCCTTATCAGCAATGAACATTCTCAAAATCGAGGCAAGCAATGAATGGGGAGCAAGCTGTAACACACTTTTAAAATTATATGAATCTTTTGTGTTACCAATCCTAGATTACGGGTCCATTGCCTTCTCTGCAGCCAACCAACTGCAACTGAATAAAATCGACCGTATCCAAAATACCACACTACGGATTGTAACAGGGGGTTATAGAACTAGCAATAGCAAGAGTCTTCACGTGGAAGCATACATATATAATGCCACTACATCTCAGAAGGAAAAAAATGATGATGAACTATGCCCTAAAAACCAAAAGCATGGCAGATCACCCCAAGTATCAAACAATCTGGGAAATACAAAACAATATCGAATTACTAAGCGACGGCAAAACCGAACAAATACCAGCCATACAGATCAAACAAATATGTCAGGAAATTGAACTTCAGCACTCACCTAAAATCTATTCGAGCAAAACCATAAACGATCCATCCTGGAAAATACCAAAACCAAAAATAAATCTAGTATTATGCCAGTATGCAAAATAATCAACCCCCATAGAGATATACCGCGCAGAATTAAATAGCCAAGTAGAAAAATACCAGGAATACAACAAAATCTATACTGACGGATCCAAAAATGAAAACTTCAGTGCATTTGCCGTTTACACGCACAGATTACCAGGAGAAAGTAGTATCATAGACAAATATGTCGAGGAAGCAACAAAAGCTCTAAGTGAACCCATAAGCCAAATCTTCATGATCACTGAAGTAGACGCTCGCAATAAAATTAAAAAAAAACCATATGGCAACAACGGAAAACTTAGTGGAACACAGAAAACACACAGCTACATAAAACCGTCACCAGAGAACTGGAAAACAGCAAGCAACAAAAACAGAAAGATAAGATAACCATTGCAAGATTACGAATAAGACATACAATAACAACACATGAATGGTTGATGAACAAAAGCCCTAGACCAGGTTGCGTGTACTGCCATGTAAACCACACCATCGAACACCTATTGACTCAATGTACGAAATACACCCACCAAAACAACACTACGGCATCAAAGGAACTTTAAAGGACATCTTAGCCGACGATCCACAAAAAATCAAAAACTTATTAAACTTCATAAAGGATATTGGAATAAAAATATAGAAAGGATGTAATATAAAAGGAGCCCACATAATCGAGTTACGGTTGGAGACTCCTCATAGTTTAAATAAAAAAAAGTTTCTCTTAAATCTGTAAACAAACAGATTCGGGTAATATAGTGATTAGAAGTTTTATATTTATTTTATCTTCTCTTCTTTAATAATTAATGTGCCATTGTTGAGCGAATTGCAGAACCTTAAATGGAATTATGTGTTATTATAATAAATTCGCCGGGGTCTCCTGAACTTGTCGACGTAATAAAATATCAGTTTTATCTCCAAAAATTATTTACTTTTCAATTCCGAGGGCTAACTTCGAATTTATGCTAAACTAACTAAAACTGTGATTGCTTACTAGTGACTCTATGCAGTGATTGAAACTTCTGTATGTACTTATTTATTATTATTTATTTACTATTTGCCCTGACTGTGTTTCTATATTTGTTTTATTTATTTATTCATCTGTGCAGTGCTGCGTCTGCTGTGATCATATAATCAGCTGTAAAAACAATAACATCTGTGATTCTATCCTTGGCCTTGATATTTTTACCAGGCAGTGATTTTGACTTTGAGGGAAATTAGGTTAGGTTTTTTCGCGCCTTTTTCTCTTTCTCTTATCCTTGAGTGCGACAAAGACTCTTACTCCATACCGCTGACGTAACCTCTCTTCTGACTGTTATACCATAGACCAACTAATAACACAAAGACGGTGCACTCAGAAAAAATTTTTGCAACGCTTTTGCCTCGATTCGAGAATCAGCGATGCCTCGCCTGACGTCACGAAAGCTTTTTCCGTTGCCCAGGCTCGCTCTATGTATATGTTTTGGGTACATGTACATATGTATTTAGCTGTAAGCTGCGCGGCGCCTCACGCGCAAGGTGCTTATCCCTTATATGTACATATAAATATTACGTCCTTTTCGCGAAACCACGACATTCTTTCTCTTACTTTCCATTGAATCCTTATGTTCTATGGCAGCATCGATAGTCTTAAAAAAATATAAATTATTCATAGAAAACATCATAATCGGTTTTGCACAGCCATGCTTGAACGAAATCTGAATATTGGCCGGTTAGAGAAAAATACGTTCAAATAAAGAAAGTCACTTAGCCCGTTATTATGTCCATTTTGGACTTGGCTTTATAAAAACTTTTGAAGTTTCGTGCTTTCCACAAGCAATGCTTCCGTATTAAAATTAAAATAAAGAAATTCAAAATATGCATCCGGTGATCGTAACATCTTGTAAATACCAGTCCTGAAATTTTTCAATTCTTTGTGTTTCAACTACACATTGCTCTACAATTTTTGATTTAAAATTTTTTATGTGTGGTTTTTCAGTAAAATTTTTTTAAACACTGCAAGATGTACTTTTGAAATTTCGAAACAAAAATCTGTAGGGGGAACTAAACTACCAAAATCAGACCTGAAAGTATAATTTTTGTGAAACAAAAACAATTCGGATTGACTTGACATTGATGCATTTGGCCCTAATTTTTGTAAAATTTCACAGCATCGGTTGCATTTGAATGTTGAAAAACATTTGAAAAGAACATATCCCATGAAATATCTAAGAGAATTGTCTTCTATTGTAACATCTCTCTGCTCTGTTACAAGATCAAAATCTTCTTCAAAAAAATATCAAATTCAAATTCATTATTCGGGTCACATTCTTCAATTGAGATTACCTTTTCACAGGAGGACTCAAATGCTACTGCAGTATTTTGTTCCGTATTACAAGGTGTTATTATATCACTTATTAAAAATTCAGAATCGTTATCTACTTGGCAATTTCCACTTTGAGTTTGAATTGAAATAATTTTTGTTGACAAAATACGTGCTATTATGTAACCAAATTCATTTGCAGAAGGATTTTTATTACTGCCACATTTGGTTCTAATTAAAGAAAATAAATTTTCAAGACGGTCTTGATAAAATATTTCTTGTAAAAACCAAAAAATTAATATTCTATTTTTTTAGCTCTAATAGAGCCAAATTTATTTTTAATAAAACTAATTAATTGAAATCCACCTTTGAAAATTATTGTACAAAAATCCCAAAAGCAAAAATTGATGACTACAAAAACGCATTCAAATCTGACGAGTGCCAAGACCGAAATGAAAATTAGAGGAATAATATCATTGATTCAGGCTGCGCAGCGCAGCAAAGGGATAAGCACCTTGCGCGTTAGGCGCCGCGCAGCTTACAGCTAAATACATATGTACATGTACCCAAAACATATACATAGAGCGAGCCTGAAGATGCGACGGCGAGGAAAAGCACGGCAGCTCTCTCATGTGTGTGCTCTCTCTGTGGCAACGGAAAAAGCTTTCGTGACGTCAGGCGAGGCATCGCTGATTCTCGAATCGAGGCAAAAGCGTTGCAAAAATTTGTTCTGAGTGCACCGTCTTTGTGTTATTAGTTGGTCTATGGTATAACAGTTCTACACTGATTAAGATCATTCCTCATTTCGTTACAATGAACTTTTGCAAGAATTGAAGTGGCAAAGTCGTTGGAGAGTTGATTGACAGAGTGCGATGGAGTTTGCAAGAGCTTTTTCCACGCCTCTTGCCTAAAACCAAAGAACTTCTAAACAACAAGAAGCTTCATCTCAACCCAAAAATTGTGCATTCCCTTCGTTTATTTATGGAAGCAGGCCGGAAGTGACAGAGGGGGCGCTTAGTGAATGAGAATTAGAGAATTCTCTTCGCACATGATGACATGGCTTTGTGTGAATTCGACTCAACAAGATAGACGCTGCGCAGTGATGGCACGCTATCCACAGGCCACGCACTGCCGATTCCCACACATACATAGGAAAGAGCTTTCAGGATTAATAAAAGCGAGCTCTTACGACCGGTTGGGTTGCCACGCTCGCGATGACGGGTTCCAATCTGATCAAAAAAAGCTTTTGTGAGAGAGTAGGTCGCGATATCGCTACATATATTGAATAGAGCAACAATTTCAGGGGAGTTGATTCTTCCGAGTAAGCAGTCGAAAGCGAAGGAAACTCGGAAGGTGAAACAACGTTGCTCGAGAGATTGAAGTGACAGCAGTTTGAGGCGGTCCGAGTAAGGGGGCAAGGCAGAGGGGTTTTCCCAGGGGAGATCCCGGAGGGCAAACCTCAGAAACCTGCGCTGAACCGCCTCGACCAGTTACGAATAGCTCGGAAGATTTTCGTATCATCAGCGTAGCAGAGAATTTTCGAGTTATGAAGGGACAAAGAAATATCATTAATATAAATGATAAACAAAAGGGGGCCCAGGTGGCTGCCCTGGGGCACGCCAGATGTGATTGACATTTCCCTGGACAACGTACCGCGGAAGGATACTCGCTGGGTGCGATCCCGCAGGTAAGAACGAAGCCAATCGACGAATAAAGGAGGAAAACCAGGCAGCGATAATTTGTGAAATAAGATCCTATGATTAATCCTGTCGAACGCTTTGCTGAAATCAGTGAAGACACAGTCGATCGCGTTACCCTTCTCGATGTTGTAAATGTAGATTTTAAGAAGCTCCGTACACTCCCACGCCTGCCGAATTGTCCATTAGAGACCCATCTGTATACCAAATGGATCTGTTCTCCATTGGCAACCTTTGAATGAAGTTTTCATTCTATTCTTCCCTACTTGGGATTACTACCGTGTAGCGTTTATTCAGGGACACTTTCGGAATTTGCCAGTCCGAGACCATTTGGAGGTTAGGGTTGACCTCCAGAAGTCTCTGCCAAATTGTAGAGTGACCCTTGGTCAGGTTTGTCTTCGTCAATATTTTGATGTAAAATAGACGGAGCGCTGTTTTCATCGGTCCCTGTTTGATGAATATATATAGAGGAGTCACAGAAAGTGCAACTGCAGTCGGAGTTGTTCTCATGGCTCCTGTTATTGCCAGACATGCTGTCCTTTGCACTTTGCTTAGTGTTTGTTGGGCGGTACTAAGTTCTACTCTGTTCCACCAAACTATGGCTCCATAGCATAAGCTTGGTCTTATCACGGCCGTGTACATCCAATGAATAATTTTTGGATTCAGACCCCATGTGGAGCCAAAGGCCCGTCTGCATTGCAACAGAGAAGCGTCGGCTTTACTCGTTTTGTAATCCAAATATGGCTTCCAGCTTAGTTTATTGTCTACCGTAATACCTAAGTATTTAACTGTCTTGGACAATTTTAACTCCTTTTCGAATATCCTGATGGGTTTTATACCCACCAGTTTTCTTCGCTTAGTGAAGAGTAGTGCAGATGCTTTATCTGGGTTTGCAGGCAAGTTTTTGCGTCTGCACCATCTGTCCACTACTAATAGTGCCCTTTGCTGTAGTTCGCAAATAGTGTCGAGAAATATCCCCCTGATCAGCAGTGCTATGTCGTCCGCATAAGCCACTGTGTAGCAGCTTGTGCTTTCCAGCTCCGCTATCAGGCCATCAACACCACAGCAAAGGAGATAGTATGCCTCCCTGAGGGCAGCCTTGCTTAACTACTGTTATCGTTTCGTAGTCTCCAATTTTGGTCGAGATGATTTTGCTTTCCAACATATTGTTGACCCAGACTGTCAGTGATTCGTCAAACCATGTTCTCTCATAGCCGCGGCCATCGATGCGAAACTGGTGTTGTCGAAAGCACCTTCTATGTCTATGAAGACTCCTAGCGCGTATTCCCCTTCCATCATGGCCTTTTCAGTGTAGGCCACTACCTGATGTAGGGCAGATTCTGTTGACTTCACTTTTTGATACGCATGCTGCTTTTCGTGTAGGGGGAAGTTTCTTGAGCATGTGGACTTAATAAAGTGATCCACTATATTTTCCAAAGTCTTTAACAGAAAACTGGTTAAAGTTATTGGGCGATATCACTTTGCAAGTTTATAGCTGCTTTATCCCGGTTTGGGGATACAAATTATTTTTGCACCTCTCCAGCTTAGCGGTATGTATCGATAGGCTAGTGAGGCTGTGTAAATCTTTACAAGGACTCGGCTCCTAGTCCTTCTTGAAGGTTGCTAGGGTATATTCCATCTTTGTCAGGGCTCTTATATGGCGAAAAGGAATTTACCGCCCACCTTACTTTTTCAGCCGTAACGATCGTGTTTGCGATGTTCCAATCCGCTTCACGCGGGTTGTACTGATCGTTTGTAGTGAATGGGGCTGATGTTTTTGCACACCCTGGGAAGTGGGTTTCCAACGGATGTTCGCCTATTTCCTATTTGCTGTGTACTCCCCTGTTAGTAATTGCAGCGTCCCAAGTTGCGCTAATCTATCTTTAGTTAAGATCTTATGGATCCTCGCTGATGCCTTCTATTTCGTTACAAAATTTTTGCCACGATTTTATTTTAGCAATTTTAATCTCTCTCTTGTACTCTTGCTGTAAAGATCTGTATTTTACTTTTTCTTCTGCGGTCTGTAGATTCCTAGCGCGATTGAACTGTCGCCGCACGCTTCTTCTTAAAGATTCTAAGTTGCGAGTTTTTGTTACCGGGTTTGGGAACAGTCAGTGGATAGGCTATCTGGAAGCTGTCATTTAGGGATTGTCCTAAATTATTTACCGTTTCTTCAATGTCCCTTTCGCATCTTAAAGCAGGATCCCAATGCACTAGCTCAGAATGCATTACTTCCCTGAACACTGCCCAGTTGCATTTACGTGGATTTGTAAGGCCAGTGGGAGGGTTATCACGCTGTTCTAGCTTGAGTGATATACTCCTGTGGTCTGAGGTAAGAACCGCGTTGGAAACCTTCCATTCCTTGACATGGTCAACCATGCTCGGTGAGCATAACGTGATGTCAAATGTCGCACTTCTCACCGAGTTAATAAATGTTGGCTCATGTCCATTGTTTAGAATTTTTAGGTCTGTTCCTATTATAAAATCAAACAAATTTTGACCTCTTAAGTTGGTGTTCGAGCTACCCCAGCATATAGGGTGGGAGTGTGCGTCACACCCTATGATAATCGGTATTTTCTTCCTGGTGCTGAAGTCGATCACCTCTTTGAGCTCCTCACTCGGGGGAGGCGCAGATGAATCGTATGGCAGATAGGAAGACACAATTAACAAGTCTATATTGTTGTTGTTTGTCGTAGTGTTAGTAGTTAGAATAGTCACCTGATCCTTGCCCGTGTGTTGTTGGATCGGAGTAAAATCTAACCTCTTTGCCGCCCATATGCAAGCTCTTGGCTTTTCTGACTCTGTACAGACCAGAATCTTGCCTCCAATTGACCCCAGGCCCATGATACGATTTTTTACTACCCAGGGTTCCTGGATAATTGCAACATCTGTATGCCCCATAGCAAGGATTCTGCTTAGTTCTTCAGAGGCCGATTTGCTATGTTGGAAGTTGATCTGTATAATATTAAATGAGTTAGAATTCATGATTAGGATTCCCTCATTTCATTTTCCTCCTTCGGGTTCTTCTTTGGCTTTTTTAATTTTGGCCACGATTTCCATCAGCCCGTAGTGCAGCCTGCCTTCCCGTTTTTTGAGGCTATCGGCCATGCTTTGCTCTACCCCCAGTACTAGAACAGATCCTTTCGGGTCTTCATCGTTCCTGTGGTATAGCCTCCATTTTTCCACCTCAAATTCCGGATATTGTTTGCGCAGTCTAACCTGTAGCTGTGCCCATTCGATTTTGTTGATACCCGGTAACCACATGGTGACTTTGGTATACCTGGGTATTTTTGCATATTCATGCACAGCGAGCTTTGCGCCAGCCCAAGGTTTCCCTAGCTTCTGGACGCAAGCTTCTAGCCACTCTTTTGCCCTTTTGTCGTAGCAGGTGACCGTGAAATAGCCACGGCCATCTACGCCCTTATTTGTCAGGCCGAAACCTCTAAATTTAGGCGAGGGCTCATCGTCGCTGATCTTCAAGATGGCCTCACTGATGGCCTCTTGCAGAGTTTCTGCCTCAGCATTGCTCACCAGAAACTCCGACTGGTCATCCCATCCCACAATCACCATGAGGCTGCTGTCGAAGGCAACTTCAGCGAAGGTGGGTTTTTTGCGCGATGTGGTCGTGATCTTGTCGAATGCCCTGCTTGGTCCCGATGTTCTTAGTTTCTTAACCTCCTGTACCTCAGATGAATATGCTTCCTCTGAGGTAGAGAAGGCTCTTTTGGGTGTACTATCAATTTCCGCCCTCCTGTGGGATGTACTTTTATTTTCCATACCTACAGAGGACGTACTCTTGATTTCCGTACCCGTTTTCTCTCCCAGCAGGAGTTTCTGGTGTCTTTTTTGGCTCGTTGTCCATCTTTGCTTTCTCTTGTTGTGCGATACACTTCCCACAGATTTTGCGAGAAAGTCCCCGACAGGTTTTGCACAGCCTTGCACTGATTGACTCTGCACCCTGGACTCACACCCACTCTTTCCGCACACAGGTAGCGCAACCCCCGCAACCCCCTGCTGCCATCTCGTTCCTCGCTCCCGGCTGCTACCGCATACATTCCCTGCCGCTGTCCTGACGACGCTGAGGACGTTGGGAGAGCAGTAACCGGAGGAAAACCGGGTTTACGGGGATTACGTGTAGCCTGGTGGCTGCCCTGACCGGTCTTCCTTCTGCCTCCCACGACCTCCCACCAATCCGTCAGGGCCTCACGGCTTCTCGATGTTAGTAAGGCAGAAATTGGACAATTCCAGCATTGGTTGCATAGGCGCACTATCAATTGGCTTTCCTCTCCTGGCACCGTTCTTTCAAAGAGACTGAGAATGGAATACAATTCTTGAGTGTGTGAGATATAAAACTTTCATGAAGGAGAATTATAAAAGCTGGTGGATGCCTCGAGGTGGATGCCTCGCGGTGGAAGCCTCGCGGTGGATGCCTGGCAGCGAAACGCGTTTCAAATTTTTGTTCAGCATGAAACTTCTTTATGCTTAGTTTTTCTATGGTAATATCTACCAAAATTTGATGAAATAACTTTTCATCATATGTACATCCTAATATTTGCGTGAAAAATCAAGCACCGTGAATATTTGAAATTGTTGATGAATTACCACTATGCACAATTTTTTTATAAAATAAATTTCGGACTGTTTTAGTGACTGACATCTACTACGACAGTTGTACAAGTATAGAAAATCGTAATCACTTTGCTATTTTGATATTATTTCTGAATTAACCTTTTATCGACATTTGAACTATAAGCTCCTTATATATCAGTGGGAAAACTCTGAAGATTTCAAGAGCAATCTAAAGCACCTGGCGATAGAAACCAGCAGTATGTGTTTATAATCTTATACTTACAATTAGTCACTAACTTTTTTCTGTTGCATAAATAGGCAAGGTTCATTTCGAGCAAATGGCCTCCCAGGAGATCAAAATTTTCGGTAAAAAGCTGTCGTTACTCCTCGTAGATAGAATTAAAAGGAAGGAAATTTTTAATTAAATGTAAATGCAGGTTACTTAGCACGGCCTTTAAAAATAAATTGATCCACATGTGCTACACTTATCGCGTGAAACGTTGAAATTTTAAGGCGACGCAAGTAAAGAAATCTTAATCGCTAATATAATTTCATTATAACTCCGCAGCGTTCATTTCATGTACCTTCGCATGCTTGCTTCAGTGAAGGGCATATTGTGACACATGGAATTCCAAAGTTTTCAGATTAGCTTCCAATTTTCAGCACAAAATTACAAGATTTTGCTTTAAAGAAACTTTTTCGAGGAAGTACACAGCAGCTTGAAATGCTAATAATCGTGTTTAATGAACAGACGCAGAAGGTACGAATTTTTTCCAGCACTTCAGGGTTCAAAGGATACTCACTACAAAGAAGACTACCAAAGGGAAGGAAGTCCTTTTGAAGGCCCAATAACTAAATATAAAATTTCTCATTGATGCTTTGCCTAATGCTGTTGATGGAAACTTATTGTGCTATTTGAACTTAATTTTCTGAAAAGCGCTTTTATCATGAATCGCTTGAACTGAAATTAATATTTATATGTATGTATAAATAGTGCCAATACATTGCACAAAAATTGCTATTGCTTCGTGGTACCTAAAATTACAAGCTACATGTACCCATGTAAATTTAATTTATTTGTTCTACAGTGACACTTTCAATATACATATAATTTATAAGGTACTTATATATACAATATGGCAAATTATTTTGTGTGTGTGCGAATTAAGAAATAAATCGTTTCATCCATTCGGATTTAATATCTCGCTATATTGGAGAATCGGCGTATTTTCATGACTCGAGCCAATGAAGAAATTTGTTCAGTAAGATTAAAATTGTCAAATTAGTACAACTCCACTCTAGCCAAGGCGGTAGAGCGCCAATTTCGATACAAATGGTGCGGCTTCCTTTGTCCCACAAATTGATAAATATACATAGGTACATACAAGCTCTTTTTAAAAATATTCAAATCATAATAATCAATACTTTTTATCCTTTATTTCTAATCTCATATTTTAATACTAGCTTTTGGCCGCGACTTCGTACGCATCGCGCAAAAACTACTGTATCAGTTGCGTTAAAATAAAATTAACACATTTTCCACCTTTCCTCAATTTTCATCATTTTTTCCCTCTATTAGATCTCTCGAATATAAACAACGATCTCAGGCCCATCGTTGCCGATGCCACAAAGTCGGTGTCGTCGCTTTTTCGATATATTTTTGAAAAACTCTCAAAGAGTCCAAGTTTTTCGAATCAATGTCTTTGTGTGTCCTTCTAATCTATTCTCTTCTATTCGATTGTCTGGCTACATAAATTAGTTGTAAACGGTTGAGATCGGTTGAGATAAACCTTTAATATGATAAACAGCGCCATCTATGGTTCAAAATCTGTTAATTTAGCATTATGTTCATTAAAGAGAGAGCCGAGCAATATTTAATTTAAAACAATCGGAATAAAATATTTTCCTGCGGTAAAATGGAGCCTATTTTTTAAGTTAGACACCTAGCAATACATCGCTGAAAACTGTACTCAATTCCATCCAGTAGTTTTTGCGTGATGCGTGTACAAACATACAGACAGACAAAAATTCTAAAAACTGTTGTTTTGGCTTCTGTTGCTCTAATAAAGACCCCACCATATTAGTTTTTTATCAATATCTATAATGTACAGACATTGGCCTGTTACAATTTTATTATATGTAAATCCCCGATTCCTTGTCAATTCACTCTATTTGCGTACCGTGGTAATATGTGATATGTATATTAGATAAATTTGATATGTAGTATGAACATATGTACATACATACATCAAAATGAAAATTTACTTCCCCTTCGTTACACCCCACAATTGTTTAGGACATTTATTTCTGATGTTATATTCGTTTTTTTAACAGTAACTAAAGTGTCAACAGTCGGTAAAATCCCAAAAATGTATTGCACTACAATATTTTTCGAAAAATCTACGTGATAGAATTGTTTTTTTCATAACCAGCATCACAAAACTACGAACACAGTTGTTAAAACTTAAACATGTATTTTGTTTATCTAAATATTTAAGGCCTATGCATGTATCTAATTGTGAAGTCTAAACAATTGGTAATTTGAAAACTGATTATGAATTCATTACACTTTAAAATTAATAACAATTTATGCATTAACACTTTTTAGGTAAATTTAAATAAAACGTTTTATATTATGTCACAATGGAGACGAAGAAAAATACATGTATGTGTGTTTATACGTTTTCACATTTCACTAAATTCTAACTGCAGTATAAGCGAAGCAGGAAATATATAAAACCATAAAGTGCTTGCATATGGGCGGGGGTTGCATACAAAACTGTTGCGTGCTATATATCCATAGTCATCTAAAATTTCAATTCTGATTCTGAGTAGGGAATGAAGCAAAAAAAAATAACTTCAGTTGGCGACTGATGTAAAAACTATTTCAAATGCATTTTCAATCGAGTGGATGCAAACAATCGTAAAAAGAAATTAAAAAAGAAGTAGGCACAATATCGATTCCGAATACATGTTCTGACAGTGTTCAGATTTGATACAGCGACCATACAAAAATTCGTTGCTGAACTAAGTGTTTGTTTTAGTTTTTTAATTAACAAATTCCTACCGGCGCGTGTTCCAACAAATCCTTTCAATCAAATGGAAAGGCTAAAAAGACTCCTACTTTTCCCCCAAATATTGACTCGTTGGCGTATCCTGCTCCTTGTGTACTTAGGTTTTTCCTTTGAGCTCATCCTAGATGGGCAGATTCCGTTCTTAATTAATTCTGGGAGAATTCTTGAAAGAATTAAGTAAAATGTCAAATTATAAGTGTCAATTCAATGTCTTCCTTTTACTTATTTAATTAGAAAATGAATGCATACATGACAAACCTTATATTTTATTGAACCCATAAATAGATTTAAAGTCGGGATTGCAAACTAAGGAGTTAAAATGTTCAATATTTAAGTTTAGAATTTTCAAAATATGGCGACTTCCAAACATTCCTCAACAGTCAACCCACTTGGTTAAAATAATTAAATGATATAAACCTCAAAAATGCAAAAAAGTGTTTATAGATTTACGACAACCATATTTCTAAGGTATTGATTTTCATTTGAGCTGCCAATTTCTATTTTCAAATTTTCAATTCTGGAAAACTTCTAGGCCAGACAATAAAACGTGACAAGAATAAAGATTTCTAAGGCGATGTGCGAAATGCGACTAATTAGTTAAATGGTTGAATTTCTATTAAGGTGTCGATAATACAATTTTAGAACATTTTTGAACAATCCAAATTGCCTAAGTTGACATTATGTTTCGAAACGGAGATTTAACCATTTATCGAATTAGTGGGCTTTAGCTGCGTAGTACTACAAGTGAACAAATATGTTAATAAACAAAAAATAATCTTTGATATAATCGTTCCAAAATGTTTGAAAAAAATACGAAGCTAGGTGCGATTGCTCTACCCACACTGCCAACTCCCGATTTGGTGGTAATTATTCACGAAACAAAATAATACTGACAGTTGTAAGTACTACACACAAAGACATCCTTCTAAAAATGATGGATTCCTACTCTAGAGACCTCAAAACGTGAATAAATGATTGTCAACATTTTCAATTAGAAAAATTGGACCTATTAACTGCCAAATGGGAAATTAAGTATAAAAGAAATGACGCAATATAAAATAATATAAGTCGAAATAATAAGTATTTAGAACCTAAGAAGTCCCAAATCTTACAGTATCTACGTAATATAAGGGTCAGTTATAGACCTTTTAACATTAGCTAAAAACCTATTCAATTCGGAACTAGTTAGTATATTGATTATTTTCATTTTCAGCATCTACAGGTGCTGCGCTTTAATTTTTCTTTCCAAAATTTCATTTATGTATAAGAAATGCATTTATTAATTAGGCACAATGAGGCCATTCTAAAAATAAAATAATTTTGTATGTATTATATATTTATACAAATATATGTATGTATATACATATGTACATGCAAGAAATACATAAATACTCTTATTTAATTATTTTGAATACTTAACAATGGAAACGCAGAACCGAATTTTATAACAGTTAATGCACATGGACGAAAATATATTATGGTATAACTTTGGTATATTTGATTGAACTTAAATATTGTTTTGTCATCCCTATATCCCTATATACATATAGTCCGGTCAAAATAGACATTTCAAATAACAAAAACTCCGACAGAGCTGAATTTTGGTAGAGACCTTGGGTACACCAGTTGAAATAATGTGCCAAAAGTCCCCATGTGTGCTAAAAAAGTTATTCAAGGTCAAAGGTTAAAATTTTCGGTTTTCCGGCTTTTTCTCGAAAACGGTAAGTTTTATCAAAAATATAGCCCAGACAAAAATTGTAGATCATAAAATTGTCTACAAAAATGGTCCTTATACTTTTTTCCTAAGAATCACCATTCCTAAGATATCGCCGATCTAAAAGTTGGCGACCATAAGTCATAAAATTGTTTACGAAAGTCGAGGATTTCAAGGATCTTTAATTAATTAGTACTTATAATATACCGGGTGAAACCGGGTAACTCAGCTAGTGTTTCATAATTTTTTTTTTTAAATTTTCTGCTTCTTGCAGTGAATAAGAGGTCTCTAAATAACTCTTCATATTAACACGTTTCTACATTTTTCCTTCACAACATTCTAATAGCCCTACTTGGATAGTTAATTCCAAATTTTTTTTTACTATTATGCGTTTACTGCGTACACTATCAACGCTATGGCTTTAGTACTGTACTCCAAATTTTTTTTACACATTTCTTATATTCTTAACAAATTTATTTATTTAGAACATTATTTGTGTTATTTACGTTGTTTTGTTATTATGGTTTTGTTTACTGTGCTTTAGTTTTTTTGTCTTTAGTATAAAAGCCCTTTTTGGGGTTGCGTAGAGCGTAGCAGTATTCAAAGAACTATTATATATGCACATATATACATATGAAGGGTTGCCATGTCTGTCCGTCCCTATGTTACAGACTACCAGTGCACCCGGGCGAAATTTCGCCCCGGCGGCGGCGTTGTCCAGTATACCACTTTTTTAGTTTAGTGGCGCACACGAAGATTTTAATATGGCGGATCTAAATGTTTACGGTTAATCATTCTGAAAATACCCTGGAAATTTCGAGGTTTTTTTTTGTATTTCAAGAAGAAAACATTTTTATAAATTAAAAAAATATTTGTAGAATTCAAAAATGAATTACTTTTTCCTTTAAGAACAACACTCTCTTGAAATGGTCACGAAATTTTTAATATTGATTGAATGTAAATTATGTCAGCACTTATTGAAATTGAAATCATAATCAAAATCGAATTCGCATTCGAAAACGAAGTCGAAGTTGACCCAATAAATTGAACTTAATATTGATTGCGCGATATCAGCATAGAGCCCGAGAACGCGTTAGAATAGGTAGCTTAGAAATTTATTTGGATCCTATTTTAAAGAAATAAATAAATTAATTAACTTATCAATTATTTTGAATTAGGTTTACGCAACTTTCAAAATAGTTAACGGCTCAAAGAATAAGCTACATTTCACGATAAATTTATGTTTGCATTCCAGCGTAGAGTAAAATACTTTTTTTTACATTTAAAGTATTGTAGTGGCACACAACATTATAAAAATTCTATGTGCTTTTATGGAATCTCCAAGCTTTATTATGTATAAATATATAACTTTTTGATTAGTTTCGTTTCGTGTACTTGAGTATTCTAAAGTTTTTTTTTCTTTCGACAGGATTGCTAAAATTATAAATGGCACAACTTTGGAAGAATTGTCTATGAGTAAAATTTTATTTCATATTTTTGCCAACAGTACTGTAGCTCGGTTATTTGTATTAAGGCGATTACTATTCATTCACTAGCCTTCACTTTAATTATTATACTCCACGAAGAGTGTGAATAAGGATAATTAGTTTTGGTTGCCTTTAAGATGTCATCACGCACGCATAGCAGCAGTCTCCATTTGCGCAAATACTCTTTACACAGTGGGGACTAAATCAGTAAAGGGTTAAACACATTCCAAAAGATACTCCCCTAGAATAAGCTCCACCCATCTTGTTTAGGAGAAACTCATCTCGTGCTTAGCCGACCCAGTTAATTTCGTATGATATTTTAGTGGGTTTAGCATTTTTGGACAGCGACGTGCCTCTGGGCACGGATTATGATTAAGTGATTACAAATATTTACCCGATTATTATTCGGAAATTTAAATATGCCCAAAATGGTATTCTCTGGCACGTGCAACCACTGTTTACTGTGTCTAATGTATCAATTAAAAATTTATTAAGTGTTCGTCCTGTTTACACGTTCTTCCATTGAAGCACGTATAAAAACAAATCTCGTTGAAGACGGGTGATTTATTAAGAGCATACGCAAGCGCATGTTAATAAATATATGTTATACCTATCAATTACAAAGTTATTGCATAAATAATGTGATTCTTCCTAGCCAATATTTGAAAAATAATAGAGGTAAATTAAAGCTATACAATAAGCGAACCTGCATTTTAATTAGCCTTTAAATAATAAAATTTTTTAGGAAACTTATTAGGAGCAGTTATTTCGATCTATCGAACTATCTTTTTAGTACATAGCAGAAAATTATTTTAAAAACAAAACATTTATGGAATTATTATGGTGTCTGTCCCATCGCAATTATAATACATCTTTTCTTTTGAAAAGCCAACTGTTAAAGACAAAACCAAAAAGAATCTACATATAATTCATACATAAGTTAAGAAGTGTAAATGATATGATGTCACATCTGTCATCGCTCACTAATTTGATAACCAACATATTATGACCTCCCAGGACTTTAAAGAAAAATACTTATGGCCTGAGTAGCAGGTGTATGAACTCCGGTCAGTGTATGATATGAAAAATATTAGGTTTACGGATAATATATACTTTTGTATGATCTAAACTATTTACATACATATGTATAAAGAAAGAGTTCTTGTTTACATGCAAGAGGTAATCTCGGAAATGACTGAGCCGGTTTAGATAATTATTTTACCTACACAAAGCTTATAAACCGACGTCCACCTTCCGACGTCCTGGATACAGGGGGACGATTATTGACGTCTCCCTGGCGACAGAAAATCTGGCCGCACGAGTGCAGGACTGGCGGGTGATCGAGGACTACACAGCCAGCGATCACCAATATATCACGATCCGCGTGCGTGATATAGCGCCAGTGCGGGCCCGGCGCTTGCAGGGTCCGCCCAGATGGGATGTCTCCAGGATGGATGTCGAAAGGCTGTCTCAAGCCATCACACGCGGCCGGCGAACCGTTGCCGGGGTCTCGGAGGGATTGCCACCTCTCGAGCGGGCCGCCAAGGTGGTAGACTCCACAATGAGTTTAATCCACCGGGCTTGCCGAGAGGCCGTGCCGAGGAAGAAAGGAGGCAGGGAGGGGCGCCGTCCTGCGTATTGGTGGACGGACGAAATCGCGGACCTGAGGCGGACATGTCTCCGTCTCAGGCGGTTGGCTCAACGAGCTGACCGGCGTGATCCCGACGCAGCCCGTAGATCCGCCGAACACAAGGCGGCGAAGAAGAGCCTTCGTAGGGCCATCCAGCAGAGTAAGCACCGATGCTGGCAGCGGTTGAGAGAGGACCTCAACGAGGACCCTTGGGGACTAGGGTATAAGATCGTCCTCCGCAAGTTGGGGGCATTCAAACCGAATGCTCCCCTCGACGCGGGGACGGTCCGATCCATAGTGGATGCTCTTTTCCCCACCCACCCGCTGGAGCCTCATTACGCGGCCCGCGAGGCACTCGATCCTCCTCCATTCACGATGGAGGAGCTCACGAGGGCCTCGCAAAGCCTTCAAAATAAGAAGGCGCCAGGGCCCGACGGACTCCCAGCAGAGGTGCTGAAGGCGTTGACGTCGAGCCATCCAGAGCTCTTGCTCGAGATGTACAATGCCTGCCTGAAGGCGGGAGTTTTCCCCTCCCGCTGGAAGGTAGCTAGGCTTGTGCTGATCAGCAAGGGTAAGGGGCCAGTGGGGTCCCCTGGGTCGTACAGACCGCTGTGTATGCTCGACACGGCCGGCAAGCTCCTGGAGAAGCTCCTGAAGCCTCGCCTCCAAGCAGCCGTTGAGGCTGCTGGAGACCTTTCCGAGAGGCAATATGGCTTTCGGAAGGGGAGGTCGACGGTTCACGCTATCCAGGAGGTAGTCGACGCGGCCCGGGCCACCGAATGCGGGAATCATTATTCTCGCCCGGTGTGCCTGCTGGTCACGTTGGATGTGCGCAACGCCTTCAACTCGGTGAGGTGGGGGGACGCGCTCAATGCGCTCGAGCGTGACTTCAGGGTCCCTCAGTATCTGTTGCAGATGATGAGGGATTACCTGAACGATCGCACCCTCACCTTCGAGACGGAGGATGGCCCGGAGACGAGGGTTCTTTCGGCGGGGGCGGCCCAGGGCTCCATACTGGGAGCCCGGTGGGGAGCGGAGAGGGCCGAGTTGGAAGCGGCGACGGGCAGCGTGACCCCGGACAACATAGTCGGGGTCATGCTGCAGAGTGACGATTTCTGGCGGAGGGTTGCCTCTTTCGTGAGAGGCATCCTTCGCCAGAAGGAACACGACAACAACAGGGGCTTGTAAGGAGCCTCTGTTGGCTTATGAGTGTTATTTATTTTACTGGTGTGGAAATATTTATTATTTATTATTGGGGAAGCTGACAAAAGCGGGTGCCCGGCACCGGAGCACCAGCTGGCTAGGGATGGGGCACACAGACAAAAACATGGCTCCTGGGAGGAGTCCGTGTTGGCTGCGTGTGTGAGGAGGGATGGATGTGTCTGAGTGTGTGGTGCGCGCCCGGTGCGGGCGAAAGTATAGGACTCCACCCCAAAGTAATGTCTACTAGACGGTTCCGGGGTGGAGTTCTTGGAGGTGGGGAGTGGGGTTTTAGCCGGTAGGCCTGGCATTGTGGCCAGGGAGTCCGGCACACGGGTGGCTTCGGTCACCTAGGTGCGTAACGGCATTTCCCCACTCCCATAAAAAAAAAAAAATACGTAAGTTGTTCCATTGAAAATTTGAACAGAATCACCATAAACGTTAAATACGTACGCCATTCCCCTGGCTTCCAAATATTTACGGTTCGAAGTTACAGATATAGGTTTTGGATGATAAAGTAATCCGAAATTGCCCAGACCGCGCTATTGCAACCTGCAACGTAACATTTCCCACCAAAAAAAGGACCCAAAAGTAACCAGTTTTTGTAGAACTACCCGCAAGTCAAAAGGGCCTTTCGGTACGCACGTTCTCAGTAAGACAACTGAGATATTCTCAGTTGGCTCACTGAGACGGCGTGTTCTTGTAACCGTCTCACTTTCACATTGAGCAACAAAAACGGACGCAGCCTTTGGGCAACTGAGACCTGTGAGATAGAATTTTTGTGTTTCACTTGTCTCAGTTATATGTTATGACAGTTGTTGAGCAGCCTGAACTTAATAAAACAATTGCGCGTGCTTTTTCGTTATCCATTTTTCACTTTTTAATCAACAACCTTTGCGGTGTCAAAATCAGCTGTTTAACCAAACTGAGACAACTGAGAAAGTTGCTCATATTTCGTCTCAGTTGTCTCACTGAGAACGTGCGTACCGAAAGGCCCTAAAATGTCAGTTTCCTGTCAACTTTAAATAATTTCTCATTTAATTATGAATTCTCTATTTCATATGTTTTCTTGTTGGACAATTTGTAATGAAACTGGAAACGGTTTGATATTTCCAAAACGTTAAATTTCAGTGTGTTTTGCTAAGGACTGAACAGGGGTAAGCCAATCGATGGTACATTGTACCCTGATCACCGTTTGTAGGGAGACCCCCCCTCGTTGTGGAGAGTTTTTAGTTTTTATTTCGTGACTTAAAATTTCTCATTCTATTTAGTGCCTCATTATTACTACGTTTCTTTCCTGTCAATTCGTTGCAGTCTAATTCCTCAATACATAATCCTTCCAAAGACTAAAAAATAATTAGATGCCTAGAAATCAGTTTTATAGCCCTATTCTGGCGTTGTGACCCGTCAAAAGTCACAAGCTCCTGTGATCGTCGATTGTGATGTGTGATGTGTGACTTTCACTGTGACTGAATAGTTGTGAGGTATTCTGAGGACGTCATGACAAGAAAAATCACAATATATTCACCACAGTGTCATTTTAGTGTGGTGAATAGGATTTATAGTTATATTTGAATGTGAATAATGGCATCCGGATCTGGTAAGTGTACATTTTCTGTTAATAATAGATAATTAATGAGAGATTTTAATAGATCCATCTAAGAAGCAACGCAGTTCAGTGCAACAATTGGAGTGCTACATCGAATTTGTCCACCGGCACCCCGAACTGCAAACTGCGAAAAATGAACCAACAAATCCATGTAGTTGAAGGGCTTCAAGATTTGCCCAGCAGAAGGCTTTTGCAGACGCTGTATTAAATGTTTTAAACAAGTTATCAGAAAAATAAAAGACTTTCATTGTAATAACTTATTTTTTTTCTTTTTACAAGCTATTAGTATACTCTTCCCTGATTCGTCGCCCTTCACGGAAGAATTCTGAGGTTTCCAGGATATACTCGGCGTTTGATGATTCGAAATTTTCTATTTCTTCCTGATCTCCTTCGTCATCAGCCTCAATTCCATGTTGCTGCAAGCATCGTCTTCGCTGCAATCTGGAAATAGTGCCTTTGGTTAAATAGGACGTGAAATGAATTATTACCTAATTACCTTTCCCGTTGTTTGCGAATTTGTAGCGTGTTCCCAGGATGACAATTGAAATTATACGTGTATATTTCAATTCAATAAGATTTGTAATTCCACATATGCCCTGGCTATGACATTGCGTGGTGGCCACCCCTAACCTTGCTTAACATCTAGCTACTTAACAAAATTAAGAAATGAATAACTACTGGTACTTATCTATCGGTGATGTGGTGCGGATGATGCCGACGAATGAAGGCTGCTCTTATTACAAGTTGAGGATGAGTTGCTTCTGCTGAACAGCGACGATGGTACCTGCTGATGATCGTCGAATGACCGGTTGACATTGATCCGACCCCTCGAGTTCGATTTGCGCCCGATGATCCCGGACGGCGAAGATTGTGCCTGGAGTCCTGTCGCCGCAACTTCCAGGTGCTTTGCGGGTCATCCAGAGGCTCTGAAGTGAGGGATGTCTTCCTTCTTCCCGATTGCCAAACTGAGTTCGCGGCATCAGGGGTAGCCGCCTAATCTTGGGTAAATTCCCGGGCGTAGCTGATATGTCGATGAAATATCTTACTGAGGTGTACCTCGTGGATGAATTCTCTCCGGCGATGGGAACCTCCGTGTGGATGAAATATGAAGGAAATGTCTCGCTGATGGAAGATCTCGATGAAATCCCCACGACCGTGGAGTTCCCAGCGTGGATGAAAACCGATGATATGATGAAAAGGCCTCCCTTCGGATGATTAAATATCACTCTTTTTTCCCGAGGGACAAAGTCATAGATAATTGTGGTCGTCGGCTTACCTGCCCTCCCCCTCGATTGGTCCTGTGTTGCTCACTTTATCTACTAGTTTTTAGGCTCCTATACTTTTTTAATTTCTTGCCTTTCCTTTTCTTACTCTGTTTCCTTTTTTTTTATAATTATTTACTTTAAATTCTCCACGAAAGACTTAATTTTCACTTTGCGCAAGCACTTTCATCTATGGCGGCTAGATCACAAGAAAGAGAACTTGCCAAGATGCCGGAAGTATGGCCGTGTCTATGTGGCATGACCAAGTGAGCGCCGAAGCTGACATCCTCATGGCCTCCCTAAAAGAGCGCTGATTATCATGGCGTCGGGTGTGATCTGGTGATGCCTTCCGTGCGATTTCGCTAGCGACGTGCAGATGGCGTAGCTGAACTTATCAACTGAGCTAATGACTTAAAAGCTATGGTACAGTCTCATAGATAACTACTAACCCTCTGTGGGACACGTTACAAATTCTGTAGCTCAACATTAAAAGAATAATTTCAAGCATGATGAGAATCTAGACAAATAATCATTTATAGCTGTTCAGTTTTTCAATTCAATTTATTGCGACAAACTTACCTTACAATTTCCTTGTGACCTGCTCAAGGGACTATCACAGTTTTGAATATTTTTTTTGATATGTCAAAACTGTGACTTATCACTCAGAATACCAAACAGTCACAAATTATGATTCACCACACCCTTGTGACTCGCTTGTGACTTATGACTGGTCACTGACGATTGCCAGAATAGTGGGGGTTAATGTATAAACTGTCTAAAATCTATGATCCGTCACGCCATGCACTGTGTTCTACTTGTAAAGCTCTTTCATTTTATACCCATTACCCATATTAAGGGGATTGAAGCAAATATGAAATTCAGCATTTTGTATCGTCGGCCATCTTAGATTTGGTGTACTGTATTCTACTAGTCATTTCCTTTCATGTCCTTTCATTTGATACCCATATTGAGGGGGTTGTGAATAAATATGTAATCCGCAATTTTGTGGCGGCGGCCATCTTACATTTACAATAATTCTGAATATATTAAATTGTATTGTCATCATAACTAAATTTGTGTACCAAATTTCAGATCAATCGGTCAACAGGAAGGGGGTAAAATTTCAATTACTAGATTTGACCCAAATAAATAACTAAATAAAAAGCAAACAGGGCAAGTTAAATAAAACCGGAATATATTTAATTGTATTGTCATCAGAACTAAAGTTGTGTACCAAATTTCAGATCAATCGGTGAACAGGAAGGGGGTAAAATTTCAATTACTAGATTTGAACCAAATAAATACATAAAAAACAAACAGGGAAAGTTAAATAAAACCGTTTAAAAATTGCCTGTATTTTTGGTTTACTTCAATGGTTTGCTAGGAAATATAACTAGAAAGGAAGGGTTTTTGCCTTTCGTCTAAAGTCTAAGAAAATTTACCGAAGTATCGCGTGTTACGTTCTGGTTGACCTTGCTAGAAAATCAGCTTTGTTCAGAAATGTCGAACCTAAACACGATATAGCAGTAACTTTTAAGTGGATGCTGAGCATTTAAAAAACCCCGCTAGTGGGGAAAAGTAAAAATGAGCATTTTCCTATTCTCAAATATGTAGTAGTTAAATGCTCAAACTTTTATTTAAGCCCCACTAGAATCTGTTATTTTGTAATGAATTTTCAGAAGCGTCCAAAAATATTTTAAAATTGTTTTTCTCAGAAACGTTGATGGGGTATTTTTATTTGTGAATTAATCTGCATATTAAGAAAACACCATACAAAAATGATTATTACTGATCGCAGTTAACGTATTTTGGCCTTTCAAACAAAGCTGACTAAAGATAAAATTGTCCAGTCATTATATACATTTGGAAATGCATGTGAACCGAGAAGGCTAAATTTTGGATATTACGTGGGGGGGGGGGGCTAGAAAAGCTTAACTTCAAAAACTCGACCAAGGTAACCTATGTGCACTTTCCGCCATCTTGAAAAAAGGGTTACATTCAGTTTTTTTACAATAACTCGGTTCTCCGTTGAGATACGAAAATTTTGATGCAATAATTTTTTTGCTTTTTTTACGATCTACAATTAAGGTGATCTACATTTTTCACCTATCGCTCATCGTTGTCGAGATATCGATAGAAAAAACCATAAATTTAGGTAGTGAAATTTATTTTTTGCTATTGTCCTTCTTCTCGTGATAGATACCGAAAAAATGTCTGGTATCAAACTTGTAGAGCGTGTTCAGCCCTACAATTTGGTTTTTTTATTTTTTATTTTCGACAAAAATTACGACTAGTAGCGCTCCAGTTAGTTGTCTTGAGTGTATTGAAGCGAGCGTACGTGTTTGAAAAATTTTGTGAAATTGGGCGATTGTTTCGCCGTTATTTTACAAAAACCGGAATAAAAGTAGAGCAGGCTTTTCAGGACGCTGATACCCTCATTGTAACCACGGCAATTAAAGAAGCATCGATTTATGACTCTGTGGAACCTGTCATGCGTCCATTGCCTTATTTGTTTTCTTTTTTTCTTTTCTGGCAGGTGGCTCCTCTGAAATTTGCATATGGCTCCCGCTGAAATTTGCAGATGGCTCCCTCTGTAATTTTCGCTAATCCCTTACAAAGCTTTTAGATTTTTTAAGAAACATTTTTATTCAAATTTTTCATTATTTTTGTTAAATATTTTCAAAATACATATTATATTAATTATATTACATAAATTTGTCTTCTTTAAACCATTTCCCTTACAAATAATCGATAATTTCGATCATCCATTGAAATATTATTTTAAGTTTATTATCACTCATAAAGCTATTAGATCATTAGCCTCCAATTGTATTCCTCGACCGTTGAGGAATACTTTATAACGGTATTGTTATGTCATAACAAGTGCATTGGATTTGCTGCAATAATTGTGTTTTGGTTTGAAGATTTCGGTAATTGTTTGAGTGAAAAAAGTGCTTTTTGGATAAAATGGTATGTATTTTATTAATATACTCTTTAGATTTTTTGTTGCTTTATTTATGTGCGATTTTGCCGCAATTAATGATCCGCACTGTCCATTTCATTTGCACGCAGTCTAAATGCGAATGAGGCAAAGTTAGTTTGATATCTATTTAAGTTAAATTAAGTGTTACTATATATATACATATATGTATATATTATATATATATATATATGTGTATATATTTTACAAAATTCCTACCGGAGTAATTTTCCTTTTACAAAAAATTCCTATCGGAGTAATTTTCCTTTTACAGAAAATTCCTACTGGAGTAATTTTCCTTTTACAAAAAATTCCTATCGGAGTAATTTTCCTTTTACAAAAAATTCCTACCGAGGTAATGTTCCTTTTACAAAAAATTCCTACCGGAGTAATTTTCCTTTTACAAAAAATGTTGGAATTATTTAGGGCGACAAAAGGGGAATAAAATAATAACTATAAGTTAGGACCAAACGAATATTTAATTAAACGCGACTTCCTTACACAGAGAATAAAATCGAATGAAAACTGAATACGGAAAAACAAAACATTTCCGAATGATGACCTCCTTAGGTATAACATAATTATAACTGTGCGAAATGTAGAGTGTTTGGGATGCGTTCGGTAGAAGGTTTGTAAATGGTTAATATTTCCAACACCCCCTCTCAATTTGCACCCTGAACATGAAGAACGCCAAGTCCCAGCATGCACATCTCATGTTTGGGTCTCGATAGTGGCTTTGTCAGAATGTCCGCCACCATCCTTTCTGTGGGCAAGTACTTTAAAGATATGGGATGATTTTTCAGAACTTCCCGAATATAATGATATCTTATGTCGATGTGCTTTGAACGTGCATGGTACATCGGGTTCGCCGCCAACTTCCCGGCTCCTTGATTGTCGTTATACATCTCTATGTTACAGAGACTTTCGGTACCTAGTTCCTTCAAGAATTTCAGCAAATAAACTGCTTCCTTGCTTGCGTCACTAACGGCCATGTATTCGGCCTCCGTTGACGATAGGGCCACGGTGCGCTGCTTTCTGGCCTCCCACGAAATCGCCGACCCCCCGATGATAAATGTCCATCCGGTGTAAGAACGACGATCCATGTGGCAATTTCCCCAATCCGCGTCGACAAAACATTTTAGTGTATTATCATCGGCTCTAAACTCCAGGCCATGAAGAGTGGTTCCCCGGAGATATCGCAGTACGCGTTTTGCAGCTACCCAGTGCTCCTCACTGTAACAGTTATTGTATTGGCTAAGGGCACTCACAGAATACGCGATGTCCGGTCGAGTTGCCACGGCCAAATACATTAAAGCGCCCATCAATTCCCGGTAAGGGATGTCATGGGGCTGACCATTTCGCCTGTCGTTGGTCTCGGTGAAATTGCAATTGGACGTTAGGGGCGTAGCCACCGGCTTGCTATTCTTCATGCCGAATCTTGTCAAAATGTCCTCGATATAGCCGCTCTGCAACAGTTGAATCTTGCCAGCATCTCGCTTGATTTGAATCCCTAAACAGTAGGTTGCCTCACCAAGGTCTCGTACGATGAATGACTGAGACAAGGCGAGCTTTATGCGACTTTCACTGACGTCATCATTTGAAAAAATCAGAATATCGTCGACATAAAGTAAAAGGAAAATTGACTTTCGACTATTTACATAAATGCAAGGGTCAGAATTTGTCGGTATCAGTCCCACGCCTCTTAGGACTTTATCGATCTCTATGTGCCACTGACGGCCAGCCTGACGCAGTCCATATAATGATTTTCTTAGCTTGCAAACCTTTTCTGTGCCTCCTCGAAGCTGAAGCAGCATGTCGCGAGCTTTCACACGAATAGTGTCCTCGACGTCAGTGTCCGACATTCTCTTCAGCATCTCTTCCAATAGGACAGGCTTGTCCATATAGAGATCCTCGTCAATCTTTCCATTGAGGTAAGCCGCAGTGATGTCGAGCTGAGATATCCTCATGTTCTTCTTAACGGCTAGAGCCACCAGCAATCTCAGTGAACTCAGTCGAGCTACAGGAGCGAAAGTGTTGTGAAAATCGACTCCCGGTTTCTGAGAAAACCCTCTCGCAACCAGTCTTGCCTTCTCTCAAGATTGCCGTCTGCTGTCCACTTGTTGCGAAGTATCATTCTGCATCCAACTGTTCTGATGCTTTCGGGTCTTTCGACTATGCTCCATGTGTCGTTGGCGATTAGGTTTCTGACTTCGGTGTAAATCGCATCCATCCAGTCCGACTGATCGCTACCCGAGATTGCCTCCGAAAACGGAACTTCGCAGGCGCTCATTGCAACGTCTTCGTCAAAGTGCTCATCCTGTTTGGCTTGTTCGCCCTCGGACCCCTCGTTGGCAACCGCTTTTACTACATTGTAGAGCTTTCTTGGACGTCCTCGCTTTCCCGTCTTGATTTTTGCTGGTCTTCCAGCACGCCTCATGTGAGATACCGAGCTATGTGGGTTGTCTTCTTTCCTTGCTGCATCCTTACATTTGTCATCGGATTTCTGTGTGTTTGCCTGGTTCCTAGAATTGTCCGTTATGGATTTCTTGAACTCCTCGACTATTGGCAATGTATCGGCATCCTTATTTGGCCTTTTCGGACAGATTGGGACATCTATCTTTGACCCAGAACTATCCATAGGATAACGTCCGTTTTTCGTATCCTCGGAGATGAAGTTCTCCTTGCTGTTTCTGTGATACTGGAACTCTTCCACAAACTTTACGTCTCTTGATATGTGGATTTTTCTCTGAGATTGCACCCAGATCCGATAGCCTTTCTGTGATTCGGGGTAGCCGACGAAAATACCTTTGATTGCCCTTTGATCGAACTTTCCTTTGCCCGGAGCTTTGTCCAACATGAACACTCTGGTCCCGAATGTGTGAAGATATGTGAGCCTCGGTGGTTTGCCTGTCCACCTCTCGTAGGGGATTCCTCCGTCCAAGCTTTTTGTTATGCAGCGATTTCGAATGTGATTCGCGGTCGCTATAGCCTCAGCCCAGAAAGATGGGGGAAGCCCGGAGTCCACAAGTAGGCATCTAGCACTCTCCACTAAGGTTCGATTTCGGCGTTCGGCGACACCATTCTGTTGGGGCGTGTATACGGTTGTGAGGCGTCGCTTGATACCGGCCCTCCTCAGAATCTCGTCCATTTCTCTATTGCAATACTCTGTCCCATTGTCGGACTGCAGCGCCTTTATCTTTCGGCCAGTCTGTGTTTCTGCCAAGTTTTTGAATTCTCGAAATTTCAGGTGAATTTCACTTTTATTACGCATGAAATAAATTTGGCAGTATCGGCTATGATCGTCGATAAAAGTGACGAAATAACGAGCTCCGCCCTGAGATTCTGTTCTCATGGGCCCGCACACATCGCTGTGAACAATGTTTAGCAACTCTGTAGAGCGTGTTGTGCTGCTCTGAAAAGGTGCACGTGTGAGCTTAGCCGCTACACACGTTTCGCAAGTTTTGAAGGAGTCGTCAATATCAGGGATTATCTTCTCCCTCGCCATGAGTAACAAATCATGGGCATTCAGATGACCAAGCCTTTTGTGCCACAATTCTGCTTTTTGTGTTCCGTTGTTGGATGCCATGAAACTCTGTTGACGCTCCCCGCGAAGGTAGAAGAGGTCTCCTTCTCGATCGGCTATGATCTTAACGCGGTTGTGTTTGTCCTTGATCAGGGCTTGTTTCTTCGTGAAGAGCACTCGATCCCCTCTGTCCACAATTTTGGCGACAGATATAAGATTTGTGCGCAAATCTGGTACGTGCAATGTATTACATAATTTTACAGAGACATTTTCCCTGTTATTCCAGGTTAAAATCGAAACATCGCCCTTGGCTGTCACGTTCGAGGATTTGTTGGTAGCTATTTTCAAGCCAGATTGTGCTCGCTGAGCATTTTCAAGTAACCTCTCATCCCTGACCAGGTGTGAGGTGCAACCGCTATCCAAGCACCATTTTTCACTGCTGCTTCCTATGATAGGTTGAACAAGATATGAGGTGTTCGGCTGTTCTGATTTCGGACTTTTAGATTTTTTCTTAAAGCAATCCGCCGCCTTGTGCCCCTTCTTTCCGCAAAAGCTGCAGTTGAACTTGAATGGTCGATTCAATGTCTTGTGGTCGTTCCTGCTTCCGGTCTGCCTTTGGTTGTGGTCCTTTTGGTTTCCCATGCCTGCGCTGTATTTGGCGAACAGGGCCCCTGATGATCGATCGTTTGATTTCTGGATTCTTGCATCGTACTCCTCGATTATCTTAACTTTCAGGCTCTCCGGATCAGGAAGATTGTCCCGTGACTCGATGGCACATCTGAAATTTTCAAACGAGTCAGGAAGACTGTATAAAAGCATGATTGCGAGCAAATCATTGTTTATGTTGATTTCCATGTTCTGTAATTTATCAACCGTGTTGAAAAATTCTGAGAGATATGCCCTAATATCGTCTCCTTCGGTCATCCTATTTTGAGTGAGGCTTTTTAGCAATGCGGCTTTCCGAGCGGGTCCTCTCGACGCATAGATCGCCTCCAGCCTTTTCCAGATGTCTCGCGCAGTCTCACATCCGCGAATTTGGCTAAGCTCCGAGGGGCTGATGGCCAAAATCAGGTCCGATTTGGCTTTTCGATCCTCCTGCACCCAAGCATCGCGTGCTGCGGTATCTCCGGCTGCACCGGCTTCGGGCTTCGGTTTTTCTCCGCTCACGTACACCCAAGAATCGCTTTTCACTAGTACTGCTTCCATCTGGATTTTCCATGTCTCATAATTTTGCTTCGATAATGTCTCAATTCGGAACGAATTATTATGTGCCATGATTGATGGCAACGACTTGAAATCTTTTTTCTTGTTAGAGAAAAAAAAATTAATGGCGGTCCTCAGTTTTGAATTGATGTATTTTTATTTTATTTCACTTTTGTCTTGCGAATTCTGGGCCCATAACCTGTTAGAATTATTTAGGGCGACAAAAGGGGAATAAAATAATAACTATAAGTTAGGACCAAACGAATATTTAATTAAACGCGACTTCCTTACACAGAGAATAAAATCGAATGAAAACTGAATACGGAAAAACAAAACATTTCCGAATGATGACCTCCTTAGGTATAACATAATTATAACTGTGCGAAATGTAGAGTGTTTGGGATGCGTTCGGTAGAAGGTTTGTAAATGGTTAATATTTCCAACAAAAAATTCCTACCGGAGTAATTTTCCTTTTACAAAAAATTCCTACCGGAGTAATTTTCCTTTTACAAAAAATTCCTACCGGAGTAATTTTCCTTTTACAAAAAATTCCTACCGGAGTAATTTTCCTTTTACAAAAAATTCCTACCGGAGTAATTTTCCTTTTACAAAAAATTCCTACCGGAGTAATTTTCCTTTTACAAAAAACTCCTACCGGAGTAATTTTCCTTTTACAAAAAATTCCTACCGGAGTAATTTTCCTTTTACAAAAAATTCCTACCGGAGTAATTTTCCTTTTACAAAAAATTCCTACCGGAGTAATTTTCCTTTTACAAAAAATTCCTACCGGAGTGATTTTCCTTTTACAAAATGCGTTTTTGCCAAATGTTTTATTGAATTTTATTTAGGCTTCAGAAAGGATTAATTTGAAGAGCATTATTGCTCTGGAGATGGAGGAGCTCGGGCTTATTAAAAGACTACAGGAGTGGGGAGTCTTAGCCTAAGAGGGAAGGCTAATGTGTGGGAAATGTGGAAAGGAAATGAAGTTGAGGAAGGCAAGTGAGAAGATCGACGGGTTTCGCTGGGTGTGCGACAACAAAAGGGGCAAAACTGGCAAAAAATGTGGCGAAAAGCGGAGCCTTCGGAAAAATACGTTTTTTGAGCTCAGTTTATGTCAGGTAAGATGTTTTTTATGTTATTCTGGGAACAATTTTGATGTTTTGTATGTTTAGATTGTTACTTTTTGCCACTTATGGTGTTGGAATAACGAGCTGAATTTTATTATCAACGAGACAGAGATGTCTCGTTCGACTGCCGTGGATTGGAATTCGTTTTGTCGCGAAGTCGCCATTGATTTTTGTAGTCGGCGAGAAAAGCCTATAGGTATAATTATATAATTATTTGGTTGTTTATTTATTTATTATTTATTTTATCGTTTATTTAGGATGTCCAAATAAGACGGTAGAGATAGATGAATCTAAATTTGGAAAGAGGAAGTACCATCGAGGACATTTTGTGGAAGGGCAATGGGTATTTGGTGGAGTTTGCCGCGAAACCGGCGATGTGTTTCTGGTGCCCGTAGAACGTCGCGATGCATCAACCCTGATTCCACTGATCATTAAGTGGATTTTGCCCGGCAGCACTATTATTAGTGACTGCTCGCGCGCGTATGATAGGATTGATGCAGCGACTTTCAGGCACCTTAAGGTTAATCATTCGATTAGCTTTAAGGATCCTGTTACGGGTGCTCACAGCAACACCATCGAAGGGTTGTGGAGACACGCCAAATGCAGATTGCCCGAGTACCGCCGAGAAAAATCGTTCTTTGTGGGCTATCTTTCCAAATTTATGTTTCTTCTGTTTCGTAAACGGCATAATTTGGATCCTACTGTGGAGTTTTTCCGTGCCGTGGGGGTACTCTATAATCCGTATATAGAGGTAAGAAAATGTTGATATTATTTGAAATATTGTACTTATTTCGATTTTATAGAAAATTGAGGAGGATAGCGATAGCGATGGCGACGAGGAGCGGGGCGGCGAAACGGTCCAGGTATTTTGATGGTTTTTATGTTTGAATGTAGTAATTTATTGTGAATAATTTATAGCCTGGAACATCATCTGACCCACTGCCCAGCACATCATCGGATCCACTACCCAGCACATCATCTGATCCACTGTCCAGCACTTCCGCAGCAAATATAGACAGTTCGGATTACGAAGTAAGATAGTTTATGATTTTATGTAATATTATAATGGTTTTTTATCAGGAAGACGAAGATTTCCTCGGTTTTCTTGAGGAGGTTTTTTAGTGGGTGCAAGTCCCACACACCAGGGTGAGGAAATCCTCCCCTGACGGTGCGTAAGGCATTTTTCCTCCTGCATAAAAAAAAAAAAAAAAAATTATTGTTTATATATTATTGTTAAACGAACATAATAATAATAACAATATGTGGTAGTAAAATGTAAACGCTTTATGAGTGATAATAAACCCAAAATAATATTTCAATGGATGATTGAAATTATCGATTATTTGTAAGGGAAATGGTTTAAAGAAGACAAATTTATGTAATATAATTAATATTTATAATATGTATTTTGAAAATATTTAACAAAAATAATGAAAAATTTGAATAAAAATGTTTCTTAAAAAATCTAAAAGCTTTGTAAGTGATTAGCGAAAATTTCAGAGGGAGCCATCTGCAAATTTCAGAGGGAGCCATCTGCAAATTTCAGAGGAGCCACCTGCCAGAAAAGAAAAATTGAAAACAAATAAGGCAATGGACGCATGACAGGTAAGAGTTTTTGATTGTAATAATGAATATTATTTTTTGCAGGTTTTAGAGTGCAAAAATAAAAGGTGAAGTGAAAAAAAATGAAGAATAGGGGAGGGCAAGTGCAGGTGGCTACCTGAAATTGCGATAAAAGTGCAAGTTTTGTCGAAAATATTCAACTTTTCATTTTGACGTTTCGTTAAAATTAAAAGTTGAATATTTCGAAAACTAGGGCCGAGCCGCCCAAAATATTTTATGTACCTTCGTTTTAGGCCTAAAGGAAGCCACCTGCAATTTTATTGGAATCGGAGCAGGTCCCCTATTCTTGACATGTTCCCATGTAGGGCTAGGGGTATTTTTGCAACGGGCGAATGCGAACAAAAAAACGTTACGTTTAATTTTTATTTCAGTTTATTCTTATTTCAGTTTATTTTTATTTAATTCAAGAGATTATGATTAAGGTAAGTCAATTAGTTTACATTAAGAGAGAAGAGTTCATATTTAGTCGAACACTAATTCACAGGCGGTCAAGGTAAGTTAATTAGTTCATATTTAGCCTAACGCTGATTCAAAGGTAAGTCAATCAAATTAATCAATTATTTCCTTTCCTTTTTAAGGGGCGGCATCACAATAAATCAAAGGTAAGAAACAGCTTCACAAAATCAGCTTAACACTACAGCTTTGCCCAACTTTTCCCAACTTTGCTCTATTTTGCATTCACAGCTTTGCACTCTAATTTTCTAGTCTGCAGCGGACGACAACTTGACTGAGACTGCCACGAGATGCGTCAGATCTGACACATAATACGATAATTGGATAAGTTACGATAAGTTACGATATTTAAATAGGGTGTGTTCGAAAATATTGGCCCCTTCGTTTCACTTCTAGGACCGGGCCTACATTCGGCCATCCTGAGATTCATCTGACCCAGATGATAGTTCGTCATCTTCCAAGATCACCCATGGCTTCATAAAATCTGCAGAGGATGTTGTCGCAGCAGGTCCCTCGTGGTTCCCAACCTTCGAAACACCATAACGATCCTTTCCCAGTATTCGCTTTACTTCATAAGGACCCAGATATTTACGACACAACTTAAGTCCTGGCCCGAATTGCGTTCGTTTTATAGCAGCAAGTTCTCCAACGGGCGGCGCGGGCGTACCGGTGGCTAATTTTCCTGTTCTTGTTGAATCCTTTAGCGTTGTCAGCTTGAATCAATCCGATTTGGCGCTTTGCCTCTGCTAGCATATCCTTCTACCTTCTGGTCTTCACGGCTATACATTGGCACACCTATCATTAATTCAAAAGGTGTCCTTTTTGTTGCCCTTGATTTCATGGAGTTCATAATTCTTTGCAAGCGCGGAACATATTTCCACCACTTCTGGGGGTTTTCGATACACATCTTTGAAAGTACAGCAATGAGAGTTTGGTTAATCCTTTCCACCTGCCCGTTTCCGCGGGGTACACCGGTTGTTACAGTGACGTGGTCAATGATTTGTTCTTTACAATAATCTTTAAATACGTTCGAGGTGAACGCTGTTCCTCTATCCGTCACCACTCTTCTAAGATTACCGAAGGTTTCACCCAACAGCTTCATCTTCTGGACAACTTCACCTGCTGTAGTCGATTTAACCGGAAATATCCACGTAAACTTAATAAATCCGTCCACGATCACCAGCAGGTATTTATAGTTCTTTGCTGTAGACGGTAAAGGACCAAGGTGATCGAGATGAAGAGTTTGTAACGGAAGTTCGCCCTTTTCAATTGGGTTCAAAACCCTTCTTGTTTGCCGGACTTTCTTTTAGCTAAGATACAAGATACGCAGTTGGCTATAACATCTTCAACCTTTTTTTCCAGCTTGTAATGGGCCCCGGTTAAGACAATAAAAAAAATAATAATAATAAATGTTGGAATAAGAAATTAGGCTAGTAAGCTAAAGGGTGTTTTCATAAATTCATGGTTGCGTAAAACTTGCTTTTGCATAGTGTTCAATAATTCAACCTGCATGTTCACAAATGCAATCTGACCACGCAAGTTTTAAATATCTTTGCAACCAAAATAAGAACCTGACTTCGCTGACTAAGACGAAGAAGATTTAGAGCTGTCAAGATTTTAACTCAACTTTTGATGCAGAATACGAAGACACGTAAGTCAGCAGGAATTTTACATTTCTTTATTATTAATTTCTTCTATTACTTAGATCTTCTACATCTTGTGCAGTGTGGAATAAGAATTATAGAATAACTTTATGCAACAAAACATTCTGTAAACCCTCCGGTCGAAAATATTTTTAGCAGTTTTGCTTTTGAGAACTCACCTTGTCCATCTCCAATATTAATACCACCGTCACAGCCAGAAGTCGGTGCCCCATATGCGGTTACTGCCGCATATGGGGCACCGAAGCCATCGGTGTCGCTATGCAATCGGAGTTCTCGCCCGAACCTGGCAGAGAGACGGTCGTGTATCCTCCTGCACGGACGATGCAGTGAGCCGGGGGGGGGGGGGGGGGGGGGGGGCGTAGCTGGAGGTTGAGGTGAACGTCTGCCTGCGGGATTCGGGATCCAACACGCCTCTTTGCTGCGCTCGTAGCCCCGAGGAGCTGCGGCCCTAGGGAATAGCACACCCTAGGTCTAGGGAGAACACCCGCTCTGATCCTTAGGTCAGACGGGACGTGCAGGGGGGTGTTCCTCGGAAAGCCTACGGAACCCTCGGAGGCAGGTCGCTGGTGATTCGGGGCCTGTTCGAAGAGGGGAAAGGACGGTCGGAAGGGGAGGGCCCTCCTATAGGTGCCGGGGGAGCGGGAGGCGTAATGCTGGCGATTGCCTCGGCTATGGTCCGAGAACGCGAACCCGGTGCCCGAATCCGGTTTTGAACGCATAACATGGACCTCAAAACCAATAAATCAGGGGGGGAGGAGGAGGGGAGCAGCGGCACGCCCGGGAATCCCTTCGCGAGGAGGTCGCGAGTTCTCCGATCGCCGGTGCTTCATACACCGGTGGATCGACCACGGTCGCGGGAGTCCTCGGCGGACTCGGCGGAGGCAGGAGATGCGGTGCGCCCGCAAGCTACCACGGCGGCGCGGAAAGGAAGCCTGGAGGACAGGCTGACCGCGGCGGAGGAGAGGATGGAGAGGGGGTTCCGACATATGAAGGACCTCGTCCAGGAGATGTTGGCTGCTCTCAAAAAGCAGCCAAACATCTCCAGGATAGTTAAAGACGGTCTCCCGGCACTGGAGGAGACGCTGGACGACCTCGACTCGTCCAGGAGGGTGTGTGCGGACGCCCGCCGCGGTCTGCCTCAGGGGAAACCAGCGGCAAGGGCCTTCGGCACGCAAACTGCTCCGGCTGGGGCGGTGAGCGTGGGGATCACACCGTTGGCGGGGGGGAGTCTCCCCCCAGGGAAGCCATCTACGAGGTCGCAGGGCACGCAAACTGCTCCGTTGGAGACAGTAAGCGTGGCGGCCTCACCGATGGCTGGAAAGAGAGGAGCTTCCAGCCCTCCCCTTCAACCGGAGGGGGAGACAAGGAAAAAAAGGAAGGAGGAGCCAGCACCCTCCTGGACCGAGGTGGTCCGGAAAGGCAAAACGGCCAGGGCTGCCGAAAAGGCTGGAGAGACAAAGCCGAAAAACGGCGAGCGAAAGAAGAGGAAGAAGAAGAAAAGGAAGACGGCGGAAAAGAAGACCCCTGGAGCTGAGCGGGCCAATAAAGCTCAGACTCCGGTTTCGGCTCCCAGCCGACCGGTGGTCCCCGCCGGGAGGGCCAGACCGGAGGCCATTTTACTCAGGTCCGCAGCGGGGAAGACCTATGCGGATGTGCTTAGCACTGTCCGCAAGGTGGTCAACCCTGAGAGCTGCGGGGTCAGGGTGAAGGCCGTCCGGCGGACCAAATCCGGCGAGGTCCTGCTCGAACTCGGGCAGTGCACCGCGGGGACCCGAGCGGCTTTCTCCGACGCTCTGAAGGGCGCAGTCGGGTCGGCGAGCACTGTCAAGCAGCTGGTCCCCAGAGCCACGCTGGAGGCCAGGGCACTTGACGCCTGCGCGACCGAGGAGGAGGTCTTAAAGGCCCTCAGAACAGTTCTGGGGGATTATAACGGCCACCTCCGGGTCGCGCTGACCCGTCCGAACGAGCGTGGCCAACGCCTGGCCATCATAGAGGTGGACGAGGCTGCCGCGGGGAGGTTGTTGCGGGCTGCGCGGATCAAGGTCGGCTGGGTCGAGGCAGGAATCCGCAGACGCGTGGTCGTGCCCAAGTGCTTCAAGTGCTTGGGGTACGGCCACCAAAGCCGGGCCTGCAAAGGACCGGACCGGAGCAGGCTCTGCTTCCGGTGTGGCGGAGAAGGCCACAATGCCAGGGCGTGCACCGCAAGCCCGTTATGCTTCCTCTGCCCTGAAGAGGCAGGGAGGCCTGGGCCGCGGCGACACATGGCGGGTTCAGGGGAGTGCGGTGTCTTCCGCAAGGCCCTAGAGGAGGCCAAAAAAAGCTGATGGCGGTTGTCCTCCAGGGCAACCTGAGAAGGAGCAGGACGGCCCACGATCTGTTGGCTCAGATCCGTCTCGAGAAAGACGTTGACGTCGTCTTAGTCAGCGAACAGTACCGGGATGGATCTGAGTCGACGTGGTATCGCGATACCCTCGGCACGGCGGCGATCTGGGTTCCGGATCTGCGACGTTTTGGCGTCGCGTACCATGGGGCGGGCGCTGGCTTCGTTTGGGTGAAGAGCAAAGACGTCACTTACGTCAGTTGCTATTTCACCCCGAACGAGCCAATAGCGGACTTCCAGGCCTAATTAGATGGCTTGGAGGACGCGGTCCGCCGCATGGATGGGGATCTGGTGGTGGCTGGAGATTTCAACGCGAAGGCTTTGGAGTGGGGCGAGCCTGTGCCCGACCCGCGCGGGGGACGTGTCCTGGACTTCGTGTCCAGGACCGGGATGGTTGTCCTAAACACCGGCTCGACGTCCACCTTCCGACGTCCTGGATACAGGGAGACGATTATTGACGTCTCCCTGGCGACAGAAAATCTGGCTGCACGAGTGCAGGACTGGCGGGTGATCGAGGACTACACAGCCAGCGATCACCAATATATCACGTTCCGCGTGCGGGATATAGCGCCAGTGCGGATCCGGCGCGTGCAGGGCCCGCCCAGATGGGATGAATCCAGGATGGATGTTGAAAGGCTGTCTCTAGCCATCACACGCGGCCGGCGAACCATTGCCGGGATCCCAGAGGAGTTGCCACCTCTCGAGCGGGCTGCTCAGGTGGTGGACTCCACAATGAGTCTAATCCACCGGGCCTGCCGAGAGGCCGTGCCACCGAACACAAGGCGGCGAAGAAGAACCTTCGTAGGGCCATCCAGACGAGTAAGCGCCGATGCTGGCAGCGGTTGAGAGAGGACCTCAACGAGGACCCTTGGGGACTAGGGTATAAGATCGTCCTCCGCAAGTTGGGGGCATTCAAACCGAATGCCCCCCTCGACGCGGGGACGGTCCGATCCATAGTGGATGCCCTTTTCCCCACCCACCCGCTGGAGCCTCATTACGCAGCCCGCGAGACACTCGATCCTCCCCCATTCACGATGGAGGAGCTCACGAGGGCCTCGCAAAGTCTTCAAAACAAGAAGGCGCCAGGGCCCGACGGACTTCCAGCAGAGGTGCTGAAGGCGTTGACGTCGAGCCATCCAGAGCTCTTGCTCGAGATGTACAATGCCTGCTTGAAGGCGGGAGTTTTCCCCTCCCGCTGGAAGGTAGCCAGGCTTGTGCTGATCAGCAAGGGCAAGGGGCCAGTAGGGTCCCCTGGGTCGTACAGACCGCTGTGTATGCTCGACACAGCCGGCAAGCTCTTGGAGAAGCTCCTGAAGCCTCGCCTCCAAGCAGTCGTCGAGGCTGCTGGAGACCTTTCCGAGAGGCAATATGGCTTTCGGAAGGGGAGGTAGACGGTTCACGCTATCCAGGAGGTAGTCGACGCGGCCCGGGCCACCGAATGCGGGAATCATTACTCTCGCCCGGTGTGCATGCTGGTCACGCTGGATGTGCGCAACGCCTTTAACTCGGTGAGGTGGGGGGACGCGCTCAATGCGCTCGAGCGTGACTTCAGGGTCCCTCAGTATCTGTTGCAGATGATGAGGGATTACCTGAACGATCGCACCCTCACCTTCGAGACGGAGGATGGCCCGGAGACGAGGGTCCTTTCGGCGGGGGCGGCCCAGGGCTCCATACTGGGTCCCGACATATGGAATTACACATATGACGGGATCCTTCGTATGGAGATGCCAGAAGGGTCTTTCCTGGTTGGGTACGCCGACGACATCGCAGCGGTTATTACCGCCAGAGATGTCGACAAGGCTCAGATGAGGCTCAACCAGGTTATGCGTCGGGTGACTTCCTGGCTGAGCGACCACGGGCTGGAGTTGGCACTCGCCAAGACCGAGATCGTCCTTCTTACTAAGAAGCGCATCGATCTGTTGAGGGAGATGCGGGTAGGAGACATGACGGTCCGGACCCGGCACGTGGTTAAGTACCTGGGGGTAAGCCTCGATTGCAGGCTTGCCTTCTGGGACGAAATCAGGGGCCGGGCCGACAAGGCGGCTGCGGTAACGGCGGCGCTGAGTAGGGTCATGGCCAACATTGGTGGTCCCAGACCCTGCAAAAGGCGTCTGTTGCTCCGCACCGGCGAGGCTATAATGCTCTACAGAGCAGAAGTCTGGGCCGACGCGATGCGATGGGAAAAGTACCGCAAGCGCATGCTTGCGGTGCAACGCCGCGCGGCGCTCCGCATCACGTGCTCCTACCGCACGGTCTCGGAGCCGGCGGTGCTGGTGGTCGCGGGGGTCATTCCAATTGACCTCCTAGCCAGGGAGCGGCAGTCCGTCCACCGGGAGAAGTCTGCCCTGGGGAGGAAGGAGGCCGCGAAGGTGGCCCGTGCCAGGACCATGGCGTCCTGGCAGGATAGGTGGGATGGGGAGTCGCGGAGCCGGTGGACAGCTCGGTTGATCCCCCAGCTGGACACCTGGCTGAACCGTCAGCATGGTGAGGTGGATTACTACCTCACCCAAATGCTGACGGGGCACGGGCATTTCCGGGCCTTTCTCCACCGTTTGGGAAAGGTGCCGAGCCCGGACTGCTCGTACTGCGATTCCTCATCGGACTCCGCTCTCCACACATTCTTTGAATGTGCCCGTTGGGGAGCGGAGAGGGCCGAGTTGGAGGCGGCGACGGGCAGCGTGACCCCGGACAATATAGTCGGGGTCATGCTGCAGAGTGACGATTTCTGGCGGAGGGTTGCCTCCTTCGTGAGAGGGATCCTTCGCCAGAAGGAACACGACAACAACAGGGGCTCGTAAGGAGCCTCTGTTGGCTTATGAGTGTTATTTATTATGGCGTTGTGGCGGTTAACGGTTAATTTTGAACACTTCCAAATTAATTTATATGTAGCTAAAGAACTTTACAAAATGAGGAAAATATTAAAAATCCAAGTAGCTTCAGATCAAAGTAGTTTCAGATCAGAGTAGTTTCAGGAAAAAGTTTAACTTTGTAATAGAAAATTTTTAATTATCAAGTTAGTTCGAGACAGATAGCCAGTCAGTTATTACAAAAAATCAAAAAAGGAAAAGGCTGTAAATAAAAATATAAAATAAAAACCAATTAAAAGAAACTACTGAATAAATTTATTACTAAACCAATAACCAATCGAAAAGGAATCGTTAAACAACTAAATTATAGCGCGATATCAAATTTACAATTCTGCGCTCAACAACATAATTAAGGAGGATTTTTTCACATCCCCGAAGATTACACCCCAGCGTTTGTGTGGTGTCTTGTTGGGGTAAAAACAAGAAAGCCCCAACAACTGGTGACCCCGAAGTTCAAGAAGACGCACCTAAAAACGAAGAAAAATTAAACATAAAAAAAAAAAAAAAAAAAAAAAGCAAAAAAAATATTTCCTTCCCGACTGGTCCTAAGAAGCAGAACAACAAGACCTACAATAGTTTTAAAACAGAACAGCAAGAACTACAATAGTTTTAAAACTTTCAAGGGAGTACTTTTCAAATCCATTTCATTTTCATGTAAATTTTCCTCATTTAATTTCCTTTCAATCAAAAAAATATGAACCACAATATTGGTGATTCAATCGGAAGAGGAACCGAATCAACTCAAAATTCCGTTCCGTCCACTTCGTCTTCCATCGATTCCCTTTCAGTTACCGTGCCTTCATTTTGGAAAAGCGCTCCCCAATTTTGGTTCCAAAGACTGGAGACACAATTTCTTACAGCCAGAATAACAAGTGAAAACACAAAATTTAATCACGCCCTCTCAGCTTTGGATGAAGAGCTATTCCGCCTCATCAGTGATGTTCTTAGATCACCTGACCCGGTCCAGCCATATACGCAATTAAAAGAAACGTTGATCTCTCGCTTAACAGCTAGTGCTTCCGCGAAATTAAACCAACTTTTGGGTGATTTGAAGCTAGGTGACAGATCTCCGTCACAATTTCTTCGCGAGTTAAGAGAATTATCCAATGGCAGCCTCAACGATGATGTGCTCAAAACCATTTGGATGCAGAGGCTCCCTGATAACATGAAAGCAATCCTTTCTTGTAGTTCCGGAGACCTTAATGAACTCGCGAACTGTGCCGATAGAATTTTCGAAATTTCTAACAAACCATCGGTGTGCGCTTATTCTCTTCCTCCCCCAGAGGAAAGTTTATTTGGCAATTTATCAGTCCAAATTCTAAACCTCACTAAGCAAGTTCAGGAACTTTCTGTTGAAGTTAAAGCCTTAAAACAACGAGACCGTTCATCCAGTCGTCCCTCTAATCGCCGTTTCGACCATTCCTCTAATCGTTCGGCCACCCCTTCTAGGTTTAGGAGGAGAAGCAGTTCTACTCACCATATTAATCCAAATTTTTGTTGGTACCACGACAAGTTCGGAGACAACGCTAATAAATGTATAAAGCCTTGCTCTTATGTCCCAACGGATACACCAAAAAAATAAATCGCTTTTCAGCTTTAGCGACGGTTGATAGAAGCGGATATTCAAGTCGCCTTCATATTTACGACAAGTCATCAAAACAATTTTATTTGGTCGATACCGGAGCAGATATTTCCGTTATACCCGCTCCTATTTCTAAAAAATTAATTCCTTCCGGTTTATGTCTTTCAGCTGCAAATTCTTCACCGATAAATACTTACGGTACGAAAATTCTTTCTTTAGACCTAGGCCTGCGCAGAAATTTCCAGTGGCCCTTCTTAATAGCTGATGTAGCTAAGCCGATTCTCGGCGCAGATTTTTTATTTCATTTCGGTTTAATAGTGGATCTAGCCAAAAGAGTTTTAGTAGACCCTCTGACACATTTGACTTCATCTGGTATTCTCAGAAAAAGTCCACCCTCATCATTATCCGTACTAATCAAACCAACCGTTAACGAAAAAGTTCAAAAGTTACTACGTAAATTCCATAAGATCACGATTGATTCAGGCTTTACGAAACCAGTGAAACATTTAGTAACTCACCAAATTAAAACCACTGGCCCTCCTATATTTTCTAAAGTTCGCAGACTTTCGCCAGAAAAATTATTAGTTGCCAAGAAAGAATTTGAATTCTTACTCAATCAAGGCATTTGTAGGCCCTCTAACAGTAATTGGTCCTCTCCTCTACACATGGTTCCAAAGAAAAATGGTGAATGGAGACCTTGTGGAGACTATAGACGTCTCAACGCCATCACGGTCCCGGATCGTTATCCAATCCCCTTGATTCACGATTTTTCGTATCATCTCCAAAATGCTAAAGTATTCTCGACTTTAGATATGACTAAAGCCTATCACCAAATTCCGGTAGAACCTGAGGACATTCCGAAGACTGCCATATGTACACCTTTCGGACTCTTCGAGTTTACCCGTATGACCTTCGGTCTTTGCAACGCTGCTCAATCTTTCCAAAGATTTATTAATTCAATCCTTAAAGATTTAAAATTTTGTTTTGCTTATTTAGACGATGTCTTGGTCGCTTCAAAGACCAAAGAAGAACATTTAGATCATTTGGAACAAATTTTTCAACGATTTCTTGATCACGGTTTGATCATAAATGTAGAGAAATGTAACTTCATGCTATCAGAAGTGAAATTTCTCGGACATTTTATCACTTCAGAAGGCATTCAACCATCGCCTGAGAAGGTTGAAGTTATTTGCAATTTTAAACTCCCTTCTACCGTGAAAGAATTAAGACGTTTCCTAGGCATGGTAAATTTTTATCGCCCTTTCTTACCTCATGCAGCTCAACATCAGGCAGCCCTTAACAAATATCTTTGCGGTAGTAAAAAGGACGGTTCAAAGAAGGTTGACTGGAATCCGGATTCTGTTAAAGCTTTTGAGAACATTAAGACACAACTTTCTCAAGTAACCCTTTTAGCATTTCCAAATTTAAATGCAGACCTTGGTTTATTTGTTGACGCTTCAGATTCAGCAATCGGTGCAGCATTAAACCAAAAAGTTAACAACAATTGGCAACCTTTAGGATTCTTTTCAACTAAATTAAGTCTCACACAATCTAAATACAGCGCTTATGATAGGGAATTATTCGCGGCGTATAAAGGAATCAAACATTTCCGTTATCATTTAGAGGGAAGAACTTTCACCCTATTTACAGATCATAAACCGTTAACTTTCGCTTTCAAGCAGAACCCTGATAAAGCTTCTCCGAGACAAGCTCGACATTTAGACTTCATTGGCCAATTCACTACAAACATCAAACATATTTCGGGAAAAGACAACTTAGTGGCAGATACCCTCTCACGCATAGAGGAATTACACCTACCAGCCGCTATTGACTTTGAAGCTATAGCTATCGCGCAGGAATCCGATAGCCAGCTCAAAGACTTACTGGAAAATGTTTCCTTAAAATTTTCCAAATTCCCCGTGTTAGGTAGTGACAAGCAAATCTACTGCGAAAATGCAACTTCACATGTTAGGCCCTACATTCCAGATAGTTTCCGTTTTCAAATATTCCGTTTAATTCACGATTTAGCTCATCCTAGCATTAGAACCACTAATAAAATGATCACTTCGAGGTATTTTTGGCCTTCTATTAGTAAAGATATCACTAAATGGAGTCGCTGCTGTTTAGCATGTCAGAAAAATAAAATTTCCCGTCATGTTAAAACCCCTTTCGGCTCATTTCCTATTCCTTCCGAAAGATTCGAAACTATTCATCTCGATATTATTGGTCCTTTCCCTCCTTCAAAAGGTTTTAGATATTGCCTTACGATAATCGATCGTTATTCTCGATGGCCTGAGGCAATTCCGTTAACCAATATTTCAGCTGAAACATGCGCTGAAACCCTTTATCGGGAGTGGATTTCTCGCTATGGAGTACCCAAAATCATAATAACCGATCAAGGCAGGCAGTTCGAATCAACGCTTTTTAACGAACTTTCAAAATTTTTAGGATTTAAACACAACAGAACTACTTCTTATCATCCTCAATCGAATGGTTTTATCGAACGTTGGCATCGAACTTTAAAAGCGGCGATTAGAGCTTACGAACGAGATTCATGGTCCGATGTTTTACCTTCCGTTTTACTTGGTTTGCGAACGACATTTCGGGAAGATTTTATCGCCACCCCTGCCGAACTTTTATATGGCCAGCCCTTAAGACTGCCTGGTGATTTTATCCAACATCATCCTAATTCTCAAAATGTTTTGCAAAGCTCTTTTGCAAAGCATCTAAGAAATTTATTCGATAACATTTCCCCTGCCCCGGCCTCCAATCACTCTAAAACTAAATTTTTCAAATTTAAAGATTTAAATACTTGCTCTCACGTTTTGGTTCGAAGTGTTTCATCTAAAGGTTCTTTCGAAAATTGTTATGAGGGACCTTTTCCTGTTGTTGCACGAGATCAACATTATTATACTTTACAAATTAAGGGTAAAAATAGAAATATTTCCTTAAATCGTTTGAAACCTTGTTTTGTTGCATCCACTGGTGAGGCCGCCGAAGCTTCGATTTCAACGTTGTCACAGGGAGATGTTGATGTCGCCAAAGAAAATTTTGAGTGCAAGGATCAGCCAGCGACTGATCACTCCTTTAATCTAAATAATGAGCCAGTGCCTTTTAGTAACGGAGACACTCAAAATTTTCTCTATAAAAAACGAATAAGCTTTTCGATCACATAACGAGACTTTTAAAATAAAATCTAAATGACCACCTTTCTATTTATCTTTCTCGTTACACTGGAAGGGGGGTGTTGTGGCGGTTAACGGTTAATTTTGAACACTTCCAAATTAATTTATATGTAGCTAAAGAACTTTACAAAATGAGGAAAATATTAAAAATCCAAGTAGCTTCAGATCAAAGTAGTTTCAGATCAGAGTAGTTTCAGGAAAAAGTTTAACTTTGTAATAGAAAATTTTTAATTATCAAGTTAGTTCGAGACAGATAGCCAGTCAGTTATTACAAAAAATCAAAAAAGGAAAAGGCTGTAAATAAAAATATAAAATAAAAACCAATTAAAAGAAACTACTGAATAAATTTATTACTAAACCAATAACCAATCGAAAAGGAATCGTTAAACAACTAAATTATAGCGCGATATCAAATTTACAATTCTGCGCTCAACAACATAATTAAGGAGGATTTTTTTACATCCCCGAAGATTACACCCCAGCATTTGTGTGGTGTCTTGTTGGGGTAAAAACAAGAAAGCCCCAACAGCGTGGAAATATTTATTATTTATTATGGGGGAAGCTGACAAAAGCGGGTGCCCGGCTGGCTAGGGACGGAGTGCACTGACAATAACATGGCTCCCGTGAGGAGTCCGTGTTGGCTGCGTGTGTGAGGACGGACGGATGTGTCTGAGTGTGTGGTGTGCGCCCGTTGTGGGCGGATGTATAGGACTCCACCCTGAAGTAATGTCTACTAGACGGTTCCGGGGTGGAGTTCCTGGAGGTGGAGAGTGGGGTTTTAGCCGGTAGGCCTGGCATTGTGGCCAGGGAGTCCGGCACACGGGTGGCTTCGGTCACCTAGGTGCGTAACGGCATTTCCCCACTCCCATAAAAAAAAAAAAAAAAAGAAGTTAACAAACCAAAAAAAAGAAAGGAAAATGAAATTATTGCATATCTACGCGAACTAGATGCAAAAGAGGAAGAGAGGCATCGAGAATTTATGGACATTGAAACAAAAAAACTAAAACTGGATGAAAAGAGACTAAAGATTTTTGAAGAAATTCTAAACAGACAATAATATTTCAATATCCATAATATCAATGTTTCAATATCCATAAGTTCTCGATGCCTCTCTTCCTCTTTTTATATTGTATTAATTATTATTGTCTGTTCAGAATTTGTTCAAAAATCTTATCTTATCTTATAATAAAATAAAAAAACAACTACTCAACATTTACTTTTTTATTGGAAAAGAAATTCACAAATTATATCTCTTTTTATAGTTCCGGATTGCATTTCTTCAATTTCAACTTCGTGCTCTAGGTCAACGTCAGGTTGGTTTATGGGTAAAATATCAAGAACTCTTACATTCGTTTCGGAAGTGTTCAATTTTATAAAATTATAAATTACTACACAAGCAGTAACAAGAAACTTAGCATTTGATATTTTTTTCAAGCGAAGGTGATTAAGAATTCTAAACTTCGCTTTTAAAATTCCAAACGCCTGTTCAATAGAAACTCTTGTAGAACTGTGTAAAAAGTTGAATTTTTTCTGGCGTTCATTAAGATAACCATTATCCCTGTAAGGTGTAATGAGATATTTGCTAACAGGATATGCCGAATCTCCTATTAAAAACGAATTATTTGGCAATATTAATGACCCATTCGATAGAGCAATCTGAATAGGGCTATTACGCCAGACGTAAGCATCGTGTGCGGCCATCCGAAATAAATATCTCTAAAAATTAAATTGGAATCGCATATACCCTAAAACGATTTTAAAACAAATTTAACAATTTTACTCAGAGAAGTCTAAACAATATTAATATATGTATACCTGTAGAATCATTGAATGGTAACTTTTTCTGTTGTACACAGCGCTTGGACGTCCTTTTACGCTACATTTCCAAAATACTGTAACTTCATCTAACAATTTCTAAAATAATTAAAGAATAAAATATTATATTAATACTATAAAAGGGTCACCTTAAAGGTCACACGATTCATTCGAAAATGACTCAAAAATACTCGGTCATCAAACTCTTGAATTTTTTGCACATAATATTGGTTTTTAGGAATAGCTTTCTTTTTTTTTAATAACCAGCTTATAACTTTTTTTCTCTTAAGCAGACTCTGACTTCTTCTAAATTTTTGAGCGTCTCTATAAAATTCTGAGTAAGAATTTTCATAAAAACTAATAAAAAGGAATGGATCCATCCTCGGAGGAATGAACGAACATGGAGTGGAAACGAGCCGAAAAAAGTGAAGCCATTTCAAAGATGTGTGAGTAGAAACACTTACACATAGACACCACTCAGTACAGGCGTCAAATTTTTGCTGGCACTGCGGAGGGGCCAACTTTTGCAGGCGATTTAATTTATTGTAGCCACCTGTTCTGCATGTGGACATCGCTCGGGGACCTAAAACCCAATAAAAAGAAAGTATTAAGTAAAGTAATATTTCTATCATTATATTAATTTATGCTTCGACCCCCCAAAAAAATTTTTTATGGTGACGACTTTGTCATTCATTTGCACAAATCTGACAGTTCTTCTGGAGGCAAAACCACTTCAGTTAAGAATGAATTTTTCGATAAAATCCAATCATTTTCACAATTTTTATCAAATGAAATTACTAAGTGTAATTTTCTTAAATACCTACTTGTGAAAAGAAATCCCAGAGATCACGTAATTCATCACATTTTCGCAGCCAGGCACAAAACACTTTCTCGGCATTTTTCTATATTTTTCTGCAAAATAATTAAAATATGTATATAACTAACCCTTTCCAGAAATTAACGCAACATTAAAACATAAAAATTACACTTTATAACCCACATTTAAGCAAAAACAAGCACAAAATTACCTTTTTGCGCGTTTGCTCACTATGGAACTGCACATTAAAGTTCCCGCTCGTTTCTCATTTGACACTTAATTTGACAATCGATCTCCCATTTGACAATCAGTCTCCCGGCTTTTTGGCTTCACTCACGTACAGGGATTTTACACGGTGCTTCCACTCCATGTTCGTTCATTCCTCCGAGGATCCATCGTAAAAACCTTTCTCCAGCTGTTGGTTTTATGTCAAAATTGGCATTTTGTCAAATTTGACATTTATGAATGCAATTGAAATGGCGGATTTTGTTCAAATATGCAGTTGCGCAGTTGACTTGCGTGAAAGTAAACTGACTGCAAGTTTGACGAAATGCATGCAAGCAACCATGAATTTATGAAAACACCCAAATTGTCACTATCCCGATTCGCCAAAGGAGCCATGGCGCCATCTAGCAATTCATGAATGAACCCCTGGAAAATAGATGTTTATCGTAGCTGCGTTCGACTGGGCACTGCCTCAGTGAGCCAACTCAGTTAAGGCCTGCGCCCATACGATCCAGCGGTCTGCGTTCATGCATCAAGCTTTAAGCTGTTGATGGATCTCGATGCCTGCCGCTGCATGGCAATTCAGAGGTTCGCCCATAAGATCCGTCATCTCACAATGCCACAAATTGTCAATAGTCACAGCACAGCCACAGCACAGCCGCAGCACAGCCACAGCACAGCGCAGGAATTTTATTAAAGGAGCAATTTTGAAAATTAAGAGGATAAAAATGGATCTTACTATATTAATTAAATTTCTTTTAATAGGAATTCTGCTATTAGGTGCGTCCAATGTTTCAGGTACACTTTGCCGGGATGTAAACAGCCAGCTGTGAATGCACAACTTCGAACTTGCAAGTTTGAAAGTCCACCCTAGGTTCAAACCGGCTGATGCGTCCCGATGCATGAAAATATTGAGAAATGTTCAACATTTCCATGCGTCGATGCATCGCCATGCATCGCTTATGGGCGAAGCTCCATAAGAAAGCATGGATTTCAATATTTTCGTGCAGCAACAGCTTAAAGCTTGATGCATGAACGCAGGGCGCTGGATCGTATGGGCGCAGGTTGCTCACTGAGCTGAACCGTTTTTCTGGCTCCTAATGTCTCCTTTTTTCCGCATGGCGTCGCTAGTGTTTTCTGAGCCAGAACTGAGTTTTCTGAGTCACTTCATTCTGTACTCACTTGCTCAGCTCAGTTCGTTTGACAAGTGACATTTCGAGTTTTATATGTTTATTAAAGGTGAACAAAACTTGAGTTGAGTGACATTTCGAGTAGTAAATATTTCATACGATTATTTTATCACCATGTGAAATACACGCTGTTTCCAAATGTGCAAGAGTACACCACACTTAAATTGTGACTCAGGCTTTAGGCTTCTTCCACACAAGTCGCAACTCAACTACTGTCAAGTTGGCCGGAAGGCACACGAGCTGCCCTCCGCCATTTGCAACCAGAGCAGCGAGCGAAGCTGACGCACCTGGCGAGGCCTGCTAAGAGAGAAGGAAACCTCAAACCGAAAAAAGAAAAAGTAGTGAAAGTGGCAACCAGCTCGAATAGTGCCAACGAAGGTAATCACGGAGGAATTCCTGCAGAGCAGAGGTAAGTAACCTCCCTACTCAATTGGCAACCAAGCTAATCAGCGATCGACAGGAGGCTGTCGATCCACGCCTTTCCCCCAGTAGCATTTTTTTTGGGGCTCCGCCACACCTCAAAGCACCTCTAAAGGCAACTCAGGAGCCCCACATCTGGAAAAAGCAACTTTAAAAGTATATACGGGAATAAAAAAGGAGGCAACGAAAGTGCCCGGTCTAATTTGAGTGCCCCAGTGAGGTTAGCCTCACCCGAGACAGGAGCCCGAGGAGGCTCAACTGTCCCGTGCATTTCTCCCCCCCGTGCCGCAGGAAAGTGCCCCAATTCCGCCACCGTGGAGTGCCGCCGCTCATCAGCTGTTCCAGCCCCATTCAAGCCAGCAAGATCATCTCGTCGCGGGAGCGCCGTAGACATTCAGCAGGTCATCGATTTCGCCTAGTGCAGCCGCCGTGCCGACTTTTGCGCCCCACTAGCACCCAGCTGATATTTTATTTTTCAATTTCCGAATTAAGTTCTCTTCAGGCATTTACTTTACGATTTAGACTCGGACAGCTGACGTCCAGTCAGAATTTTCCTTTTTGAGTCCCGGTTTTAGTTCATTCTTCTCTGTCCCGGTATTGATCGGTATACAATCTAGTTTTTCAGCCCTTGGTTTGTAAAACATAATAGCTAAATCACAAATAAGAAAAAAAAGAAAAGAAAACCCAAACAACGCGAAAAAATATAAGGGAAAATTTCCGCGTGAATGCTGTAAGCAGCACACATCCCCCAGGTCGCGTAGATTAGATTTTCTTTTGTGGTTTGAGTTAAGTTACTTAAGTAGTTGCTCAGCTAAGCAACTCCCGCGCCCCCACATAGGTAATATTTATTCGTTTAGCGATGTTGTTTGTTTACCACCCCTTTCAGGAGCAGAGCACTGGCGATCGATCGGCAGGAGTTCCCGCCCTGGGATTATAAGGTATGTACTGGTAGTTGTAACATTTTATAATATTAGCTTATATTCAACGGTAAATCCCTATAGGGATGACTACGGTAAATTTTACCTTCGGGTTCCGGGCCTAACAATTTAATTATGCTTCTTACGATTATCCGGTCGGGGATTTGCGCTGTATATATTCGTCTTATACTTTTTGAGTCTTACGCGAGTTATTCTTAGTAAATTTAAACATAATTTAGCTGGTTTAGCCACTCGGGTGACACCAGACCTAACCTTTGATCTACTTTTTTGAATTGTACCGATTCTCAGTTTAGTTATAGTGGCTTCGTACATGAATTGTAATCATAGTTCGGGAGTAATCTCCTCCTGATTTCTTTTGTATATACATATTTGATTTATCTTCACCTATTTGTACGTTTTACACGGTGAAGCCGTAGATACGATTTTGCTTTCGCGAATACCCTCTTAGTTATAAGTTTCTTTGCGGTCAACCTCGCGTGAACTTGGTAACATGAATTGTACCTAGATTGTTTAATAACGTTAGAATGAATAAACTTGTAGTTATGTCTAGCTAATAATCTCAGTCTATGATTCGCGTCTGACCATCCCTCATACGCCCCTTTTGTTTTGGTAGGGTCATTCAGGCATGTGTCAGGGGATCCTGAATGATAGAGGTGGGTTGAGCCGAGGCAGCCCTCTGGGGAATTTCCCGCTTGCAGTAACTTCGGGTGGCCTCTTCCTGTTTCCCCTGAGGCTTAGGTGAGAGCCTCCCTCTTCTGGTCGAATCCTGCACGGATGCTCAGACCTTTTCGGTATCCTTATCTTCCATATATTGTTCTTCCTTTCATTCAGCTTTCTTCTGAATGTGCGCGATATTACCTTTTTTATTCGGAGTGCAGCCTCCCGGCTCAAGAACCCCCCCATGCCGACGAGCTAAGCACGTGCTAACCAGCTAGGCGCGCACTGAGCCATCGTCTGGCTTGCATTCCACCGAAAGCCCCGCGAAAATATAAATTTTGTTTGTTTGTTGTGTGGAGAACATTGCATAACCCTCATGGCCTCCGGTGCTGTCCTGGCCTTAGGGCAGATGAGGCTGGGCTTTTACATTACAACCAACTCACCATTTTGACAGCACAATTGAAAATTGACAATCCACTTCACTGTCCGTTTTTCTGGGCCAGACGCGCTCACTGAGCCACAACTGAGCCAGTCAATTTGACAGCTGGTTTAATGTGAGCTGGCTCACTGAGACTGTGCCCAGTCGAACGCAGCTCGTGTTTCCGAAGCGAATGGAAAGCAGCATGAAGGAAGTGCCCAACTGAGTGGACGGCAATGACAGGTCGGCCATCTCACGGTATACAGGATACAAGGTATAGTAAAGAAAATGTTGACATATGGCTGTGACGTCACGCGGACCGATCTTGTATGAGAGAGAGAGAGAAGCGCACACTTTTAACCACTCTGCTAGCACTTTCGGGTCTTTGGGGAAAGACGTGACGGACGGACGGACGGACGGCGTGACGCAAAAGATGGCCGACAGCACTTCATCTTTACTATACCTTGTATTCTGTATACCGTGGGCCGTCTTTTTCTCGAACGGAGGGAGTACGGTCTCTTCGAGTGCAACGATCGAGGCGAGGGGACGTACGTGGGAAAATCAAAGTAAGATCCAGGGCCATCGATGGAAACGGAGCGAAAAAACCAGGGAATCTAGTCGAACCAGAAGACCAGCCGGGACGTCGAGGGTGGAGTTTCACCATCAGGCGATGGCTGGATAATTTCAGCGCAAACCAGCAAACAGACCGGGAGTCATCAGGCCGGCTCATCAATTTTGTCATCGGGCTGAGGCCTTACTTTGGTCATCGAATCAAGCGGGAGAAGCAGGCGACAATCTCCAATTTTGCAGAACGTCCGTTCCCACCGAGATTTTGGCTACTACATCCACGGAAAAGGTGCATCCTTCATCGCGTCCGGAGTTCACCGTAAGAGCTAGTACACACTAGGCGTTCTTGAGCGCGCGCTTCGCTAACGCGCGTTCCACGAACCAAAGGGTCCAATGCACCCGTACACACTCAAACGCGCGTTTGTGCTCAAGCACGCGTCAGACCCGCGCTCTCGGATTTTTGTTCGATCGCACGTTTGGTTAGGGTCAGCTGCGCGCTTTGAGATATATGCACCGCCGTTTGGCTGTACACATTCGATCGCGCGCTTCCGTGTTAGGATGCACATATTTTGTGAGAATTGTGGTAAAGAAGCCACACACAAGCAATCACTTCGACGTCCAGCCGGTATACTTGCCCTACTAATGCGCGTCGAACGCCGTGTGCTAAGCGCGATGTGTGTACGCTACCAATGCGCGTTGAACGCAACGCCAAACAGGTCTAACTCGCGCGCCTCACGAATCGCATGCGCAAAGAAAAAATCAATATAAGCTGAAATAAAACAAAGAGCAAAAAGCGTTTTACAAATGCTAAGCTTAGATTTTTAGCTAAGCCACCCAAAAAGTCCATAGCCAAGCGCTCCGAGAGAGGGCCATAGCATAGAAGTTAACTCTCGCAATTGCTTTATGCGAGGAACATTTGCTTGTTCTAGAGTCGTCATCTGGATTCTTATCTGTGATAATATTGTACCTGACGCATTATGAAGAGCGTCGGATGTATGTCTGCTGGATTGTGAACAAATTCCAACTGATGAGTGGTATCTTCGAATGAAAAGGAAGGTAGAAGAAGATCCTAAGCGTATGAAGAACTGGTTGATCAAAGATGATAAACTCTTTATAAAACCCCTAGCGATAGACAGAATTAGTGACGACAGGTGGAAGTTAGTGGTACCAGAAAGTAAACGTTCAGAAGTACTGTATGAATGTCATGACCATCCTTTTTCCGCACATTTAGGGATAGCGAAAACCAAGAACCGAATCTTGGACCGCTACTATTGGCCAGGAGTAGCTTAAGATGTTGCAAAGTACGTCAAAAGTTGCCATGTTTGTTTAAAATCAAAACCTTCTAGTAAACCGCCACAAGGCCAAATGGGCAAATACAAGCAGGTCTTTAGGCCGTGGCAAATGGTTGCAGTCGACTTCATGGGTTCCCAAGGTCAACCAAGGGCAACGTTTCCTTATTGGTCATAGTAGACTGGTTCACAAAGTATCCAATTTTGCTACCCTTAAGGAACGCAACAGCAAAAAAGGTGGTCGAGCTGCTAGAAAATAGGGTATTTCTTGAATATGGCATTCCCGAAATCGTTATTTCTGACAATGGAAAGCAATTCCAATCCAAGGAATTTTATCAGTTATTAAAAGAATATGAACGCCCATGTTCTGTATTCCGAGTGAAATTAAATCGAAAAGAGCTTGTAAAGCTCCTTTTCAGTTGAAATTCCATATAAAATTCTTAAAATTTTCGTAAAATCATTTCAGCAACCTCTGACTTCAACTAAGTGTTTCACTTTATGTAGTTTAAATAATTCGATTAGAAAAATCCAGTGAAATTTTTTGAAGTTTCTTGTGGAAAAACTTATTGAAATCAAAGGTAACTACAATGCATTTGTTATAATTTCAAAATTTGTATTAAGGAATTTTAACTGAAAAGAAGCTTTAAAAGCTCTTTTCGATTTAATTTCACTCGGAATGCAGAACATGGGCAGAAGTTCCGAAATTTTGGCTAAATTGTCGGTACCATCCGCGCAACAATTTCACCGAAAGATGGAATAAAGTAATCGGTAGGTTTGAGCCTAGGGTGGACTTTCAAACTTGCAAGTTCAAAGTTGTGCAGTCACAGTTGGCTGTTTACATCCTGGCAAAGTGTATCTGAAACATTGGACGCACCTAATAGCAGAATTCCTATTAAAAGAAATATAATTAATCTAGTAAGATCCATTTTTATTTTTTTAATATTCAAAATTCCCGCGCTGTGCTGTGGCTGTGCCGTGACGAGTGGCAATTGTGGCACTTTTTAGCAAAGATTATCCACAATTCTGGATAGTCTTTGCTTGTCAGATGACGGATCTTATGGGCGAATCTCTGAATTGCCATGCAGCGGCATGCATCGAGATCCATCAAGAGCTTAAAACTTGATGCATGAACGCAGGCCGCTGCATCGTATGGGCGCAGGCCTTGAGACTGCCACGAGATGCGTCAGATCTGACACATAATACGATAAGTAACGATAAGTTACGCTTACGATATTTAGAAAGGGTGCGTTCGAAAATATTGACCCGTCGTTTCACTTCTAGGACCGGGCCTACATACATATGTACATATAAGCATAGATAAAGAAATAACAAAGATATTGCAATGCGAACAAGTTTTTTGGCATGCTTTCGGTCAGAAAGAGCTTCCGAGTTTCCTCCACCTAGCAGAGTTTCCTCTCAATAACGCCTAAAGAGCCTCCTGCGTCGTTTCCTCCCCAGCAGTCGCAGTGAGCTGTGCTGCAATAAAGCCCCACATCGCCTTCTTGGTACGTATAGCTGCTCGTGGGCGAGAAAAGTGCGGCGCGGGTTGCGGGCGGGTAGTGGATTCTATTGTGTTTGTTGATTTCTGCTTGTGTGAACGAGGTCTGGCTCTTTTGCATGAGACCGAGCGGCAGGAACCTGAAAGATTCACAGCTGCGTGGGATATTAATGTGTAGTGCGCGCGCAGGCAAAAAATTCTTCATTCCTAGTAGAGAAGTCTCCGCAGTTGATTGCCAGTTTTTGTCTTTGGAGAACTAATGATGTTCTAAAAGACGAAAAGAAAAAGAAGAATGCTGGAATAAATAAGATAAAAAATAAAACCGCTAAAAAGCAAAGAAAAATAAATATAATAACAAATTAATTTTTTCATTTCCTTATTTGAAGTAAAGTCTTTCATTTTTTCTGAAGCAATTCTTATTTCAACCTGAAGTCACTCATTTTTTTTTATTAATTTGAGGGTATACGCGCGCGCACTACACATTAATATCCCACGCAGCTGTGAATCTTTCAGGTTCCTGCCGCTCGGTCTCATGCAAAAGAGCCAGACCTCGTTCACACAAGCAGAAATCAACAAACACAATAGAATCCACTACCCGCCCGCAACCCGCGCCGCACTTTTCTCACCCACGAGCAGCTATACGTACCAAGAAGGCGATGTGGGGCTTTATTGCAGCACAGCTCACTGCGACTGCTGGGGAGGAAACGACGCAGGAGGCTCTTTAGGCGTTATTGAGAGGAAACTCTGCTAGGTGGAGGAAACTCGGAAGCTCTTTCTGACCGAAAGCATGCCAAAAAACTTGTTCGCATTGCAATATCTTTGTTATTTCTTTATCTATTATATAATATATTGAATTTGAGTCATTTTTCTGAAAATTTCAAAAACGCTCTCATGTTCGTATTGAGTTTAAACCTCTGCTGCAACTAATCTAAAAAATCCAATTTAATCTTTTTAGTGAACTATTTTGCCTTTCGGTTAAAATCAAATTGTTGATGAAATTTTTTTACAAATGGATTATATTAAGTCATTTTTTACTTTTTTTTTAAAAGTTTACATGATTGTTAATGTCCCACTATCTTGATAACAAAAGTATCAATTTTCTTAAATAATTTTTTAGAAATCCAATTCAATTAATTGCATCACAGAAGAAGCGCGATTAATTACATCCATAAATTTAGTATGTAGTGTAACGAAATTTACTCTGTTGAAAACTTTATCCGTTGCCTGAGTTTCATGACTATACCCCTGAAGCTTCTTGTATATGATGACAAATAAGCGCATCTGTTGTCGTTCCCTATCTACTCAAAGCAATCTTCAATACGATAACACGATGAACTTTGTACAACTTTTCAAACTCTATTCATTTTGTACATAACGTGCCCAAGGTTGTTTTTCTATAAAAAGATTTCATCCCCAGCGAAAGGCTTAATAAAATTTTATCGAAACTGCAGACGTCCAGTTACCTATTCGTAACTATGACTGGGAGGACATTTCAACTTAAGGACAATGGATGGATGCAAAAGGAGAATTTTATTGGTGCACTTTGAAAGTTTCCATTTTGTCTCTTAGCGCACATTGAATGACTTTCTGGGAAAAAAGGACCTGTTCAGCAAAGAATTCTATCTTACCCTTCCATTTCCCGTATTTTTCAATTTTTTGTTCATTTTTGCCTTATTTGCCTTGAACAAAACGACAATGCTATTATTGTTCATATTTTCAGATTTTTTATTTTTTGTATATATTCAAGCTAACAAAAATGCTTGAAAAGTTGTATAAACAAATTCGTTTAAAGTCAAAAATTATATAATACTCAGAATGTTATGAAAGAGAGATCAAAAGAAAACTTACAATAAGATACTAATAAGTTCAAAGATACATATTTCTTATTTTACGGCGAGAAGGTCCATATCATATATTGTCGAAATAATTACATATTGTTACTTTGTGCAATTAAAAGTAGTTTACAAGCCCATCATTACAGAATGCATCAAGCTTACTTAATATTTGGTCTGGCTGCCTTCTATTTTGTGTGCCTCGAAACTACCAAAAATTATTGCACCTGCAGTCTTGCGGGCTCTAGCTCACATAAGATGTGTTCTTTTCATCGAGTTCCCGGTTCTGGTTCCGGGTTATGTGAAAAGAACAATCTGCGTTAGTAATTCATTGTGATTTAAAAGTTGGTATACCTGCCTGTCCCACATACATACGAATAAAATTTCGCAATTCTGCCTATTTGCGGAGAACAACGAGTGAAAATCATTCTCTTTTGAATTAAAATTAAATTAGTTATTGATTAGGAGACTTGACTTGATTTTATTTGTTCATTTTTTTGAGAGTTTAAAATTCCAATCAGAATGTCAGGGCGACAACATTGGCGTTATAAATTTCGAAGCCACTGCCTTTATTAGAATCTTTGAAGAGGAAACTAACTGGAACGGAACTTAAGAAAAATTTTTGACGCAAATTTCAAGAATGTGTGAGTGCAAACTTATACCGAAACAAAATAACATGGTAGTAGTTCAAAGAAAATTTTCGGTGGAGGCACTCATCCGTAAAGTACGAAAAAGCTCATTTTTTGGAAACCTATATTAAGCAATAAACAATTTATATAACGTAAGATAGTAATATAAACTGTTTATTAGCAAATGTTTGATGGATTTTTCGCGTAAGTATAAATTTTCCTTCGTGAAAATTTTCCTTTGCCCCCAGTATCTACTCTGTACTTTGAACTACGGCACTGATCTAAGATACAAACAAGTAATATGGCAGCCAAGAAAATGTAAACAATGTTTTTTTTTGGAAAGCAAATCATTTTTCTAACATAAATAAGGAGATATTTAAGTGAATAGAGCCTCATAGTAATATTAGCTGTGTTTTTTTCACATTTGTTCCGGTTGTAGGTTTAACAGTAAATTTAGCATTGAATTGAAATTTTAAAGACTGTCACGTATATAAAGATTTTAAAATTTGCGAAAGCGCATCAAATTAGCCATGATATTTACGCATACAACCTTCAAACCCTTAACCAGATATATTTTTGGGTTGCTATTTGACGTAAAATGGGTATAAAATCCAGGCAACTTGATTTTATTTTTGCCAAGCCAAAATTTTTTGATATGTATAACTACTCATAAATTTCAATTCAATGCAAAATTTCCTGTTAAACCTAGAACCGGAACAAATGTGGAAAAAACACAGCTATTAACTATAAACTTACCTGTGGAACGATACGTCGGACGGACGACAACGCCTTCTATGTTGGCAACTCGGCACTGCACACTTCATTGCTAATTAGTTCCTTTTCCGTCACTGATTTTTCTAAATCATATGCAATTACAATTCCTTTACCTGTTGTCTTCAGTATTCTATACCTCACCTGTACAAAACATTCTTAGTATGTAGCAAAACTAAACTTTTTCTTTCTCGCACAACTTTCTGCTCATGTCCTTGACAGTCCAGGTACAAACATTGCTAGCTGTCATGCCCAATTTTTGCCTCATTCACATACACGACACGTACACTGTAGTTCCGTTCCAGTTAGTTTCCTCTTCAAAGATTAGAATATATTGGAACTATTTATGTAGTTCTTTGATCCAGAACCGGAGAAATATGTGGATTAGGAGTTGTTGTTGTATTTGCATGTAAAACGCCTGAACTAAACCCAGAACTAAATCACAAGAACGCAGCGCAGCTATTATTAGATAAGCTGTGCCAGTTCTGCGCAATTTCTACGTACATTTTTAAAGGGGGTTCTAGATTTACAATAACGGTCCCAAAATCTTGTCGTTTATTCTTCCGAAAATGTTCTGGAATATAATTCCTTAAAATGTTCATTTGTGTAAAATATCCTCCTTTTTTAAAAAAAAACCACAAGAAAATGGTTATTTAGTACCAGAAACCTTATTTATTAATAGGTACTATTGTTTTAATTTCCAATAATAATAAAGTATGTCGACATTTTAAGGAAATGATCATCTATGTATTTCCAGCAAGAGGAGATAATTAGTATCAAAGGACCCCGCTCAAAATGTATGGAAAAGGCCTTTCGGTGAAATGATCTGAAATTTTGGGAGTAGGTAGTTTTTGTGATGCTGATCAAAAGTCCCTATGGGCTGAAAGCTCCAAAATGGCTACTTTTTTATTTATAGCGGGTTGAAGTTGCGAAAAATTGACAATGGGTCCACCTAGAAAATGCTTAATAAGTTCTTTCAGATACATCCTACAATACTGGTTGATAACGCAATGGAAAGCTGTTGTATTAAGTATTATAACATGAATAACTTCGGAACGTGCCGTCGGATTCGAGTGCGGTTTTTTTCTTGAGAAAGGCTAGATGACAGGGAAGCTTTTTCTCAAAAAAAGTTTCGATCTTCCCATACAAAAAATCGGAAGAATGAAGGATCAAGGTCAAATGTTGGGCTTTGAAATCGTCATTTTCGAAGTTTGACGCGGTTTCTCCCGCTTTTTTGTTAGCGGATTGGGCCGTGGGTAGTATCGTTGGAAAACCTGAAGGCTCAGCTTTCCAATGCGTTATCAACCAGAATTGTATGATGTCTCTGAAAGAACTTATTAAGCATTTCCTAGGTGGACCCATTGTCAATTTTTCGCAACTTCAACCCGCTATAAATAAAAAAGTAGCCATTTTGGAGCTTTCAGCCCATTGGGACTTTTGATCAGCATCACAAAAACTACTTACTCCCAAAATTTCAGCTCACTTCACCGAAAGGCCTTTTCCATACATTTTGTGCGGGGTCCTTTGTAGAAGAAAGAAGAAAACATGAATAGCCGTTATATATTACGTCTAAATTTAAGAAAACAGAATAAGTAAAGGATATTAAATCCACCATCTTGATTTTTTGAAAGCGGATGCATAGTGAACATCTGCAAAAGCCCCAAATACATGACTATCCTTTGAGACCCACAATTGCTGGCCGCCATCTTAATACAGTAATGTCTCGCTAATCCGAATCACCTTTAATCCGAATACCGCGCTAATCCGAATGACCTATTCTATTCCACTGTCTTCTACAATCCGAATCGTTGAAAATTTTGTACTCTGCAATCCGAATTTGCATCGACTGCGAACAAGTTAGTAAAATGATACAACATTTTTATATGGGGATTTACGAATTTTTTTTATTTACTTTATATACCAATAATCAGAAGCAAATATTAAAAAGAAATATACTTTATTTTATTCAACGAAGCGTATTTTTTCAAATGTAATTAAAATGTAGTACGTATACCTTAATCCGAATGATTCGCTAATCCGGTTAACCCCTTGCAATAATTAATTCGGATTAGCGAGACATTACTGTATCACCATTTTGAAACACTAAATGCCCATAAAAAAGCTTATACGTTAAGGTGAAAGATGCATGTAGTACGTGTAGTCAAAAACTGAAAAATATGAAAAAAATTGTTTCGACGTGATTGAGAAAAAAACATCCAAACAAACAAATTAACTTTCCTGTTGATTTATATGCAGGCATTCAAAATTAGTGGTACTTAGTACGAAATTTCACAGACAAAAATTGTGGACGCTATATTTTGCCCGCCAATTTGCATTTTAAAAATTTGATAGGAGATTCAAAGCTGACCTCCGTTGCATTTTTGTGATTGCTATCTTGAATTTTTAAATTTCAAAAGTGGATTCGCAATCAAGATCTCCAAAAATCCTTATACTATAGACAGACTTTAGCTTGGTAACCAACTATTCCAGTTAACCAACATCTAAACCAAAAATAGTGACACACGTAGGCGAGATGGTTAACTTTGGCATACAACATATGTCAGCCAGAATTGAAGTCACATAAGAAATCTGAATCTGAAGAAGTGTGAATTTTGTTGTTTTGAAATGAAAGTGCATGGTGAAATTCCTCTAATCGTCATTATTAAAAGAAGAATTAATAATGTTATTGCTTATGAAAATCAAATTTTTATATCCTAATGACAAACATTGAAATGGCTGGAACATTTCCAAAGATTTGAAGTTTGTTTATCGGAAAGTACTTAGCGCCGAAACCAAGCAAAGGACCCTGGACGTTTTGTATGGAAAATGGGTTTCGGCCAATTTTTTTGAAACTTTGCAAATTGATAGTTCTCAATACGCTGATCAAAAGTCTCTATGGGCACGAAACCCGATAACCCCCCAACCCCCCCAAAATCACCCCCAAAGGTCAGTGGGGTGCATGCGGCGAATTATTGGTTAATTGCCTTAGCGAAATATTTAATACTGTATTCGAACTTATAGCCACCCACACACTCATTAGGCTCTAGCCTGACATCCCCCAAACATTCAACTCCTCCCCCCACTCACCTCGTCACCCTTTCCACCACCTACCACAGCCTGCCATGTGAGTTTTCTTTGTTTACGGGTTGTAAAACCGTTTGATCGTGAATTCCATCCCACAGCCGCCTAAACGATCACTAGCCAACCCCCCCCCCCCTTTGACCCCAACCCCACCCCGTACTAAAGCCTGCCATGTGACTTTTGTCTGCGTACGGATTATGAAAATGTTTGATCGTGAATTCCATCCCATTTGAGCGTGTATTTGTTTGTGTGTGTGCGTGTATGTGTGCGTGCGTGTGTGTGTGCGTATGTGTGTGAGGGAGTGTCTATGTCAGGAGAGTTGCATACGGAATGATTGTTTTGATACATAAATGAATAGGGTATGTCTGAACTGTAAATATTTGATCTAGTATGTTTCAGTTTTGTTTTCCATGACACACACACACGCACGCACACATACACGCACACACACTCACAAATACACGCTCAAATGGGATGGAATTCACGATCAAACATTTTCATAATCCGTACGCAGACAAAAGTTACATGGCAGGCTTTAGTACGGGGTAGGGTTGAGGTCAAAGGGGTGGGGGGGGTTAGCTAGTGATCGTTTAGGCGGCTGTGGGATGGAATTCACGATCAAACGGTTTCACAACCCGTAAACAAAGAAAAGTCACATGGCAGGCTGTGGTAGGTGGTGGAAAGGGTGACGGGGTGAGTGGGGGGAGGAGTTGAATGTTTGGGGGATGTCAGGCTAGAGCGTAATGAGTGTGTGGGTGGCTATAAGTTCGAATACAGTATTAAATATTTCGCTAAGGCAATTAACCAATAATTCGCCGCATGCACCCCACTGACCTTTGGGGGTGATTTTATGGGGGTTGGGGGGTTATCGGGTTTCGTGCCCATAGAGACTTTTGATCAGCGTATTGAGAACTATCAATTTGCAAAGTTTCAAGAAAATTGGCCGAAACCCATTTTCCATACAAAACGTGCGGGGTCCTTTTTCCTTGGTTTCTAACCATTTCACATGTATGGGGAACCAAGTAGAAACCACCTGACTAGAGTTGGTTTCGCGATAAACCAAGAAGGAGCGTGGTTAACCAAATAGTGTGTCTATACTACTAGGTACCTATGTATAAATTTTCCTGGCAATCTTCTGAAATTGTTGGCCGCCATTCGTTCATTCTCGAGTTATGCAGTAATGGTCGTGCAGATAAACCTGTCCTGTACCCTGAACGTCTCTAACGCCTGCACCATGATAACCTTTCTTACGAGTTCTCGTCGAGGCTACAATGAACGCGCATTGTTTCGTCAGACTGTGCCGAAATAAAATGCGATATCAAATTTGATGGCAACAATAATCATTTCGGTTTAATTATTGTAGTGAATTTAAGAAATACATAGAACGGAAAGATAGTTGATATAAGCAATATTGAGTTACTGAATCACCGGTGGTATGCGTCCATCGCCCAATCAAACATTCAAGTGTAAGCCACCGCTGCTACACACCGGCGTGAACGTGTTAAGTAACATCATTGATTATATAAAGAAACTAGCTGGGTTACCCGGTTTCACCCAGTATATTATAAGTACTACTTAATTTAAGATCCTTGAAATGCTCGACTTTCGTAAACAATTTTATGACTTATGGTCGGCATATTGGGTCCGCCATTTTGAATTTCCAAATTTTAATAGTAGATTCGAAATTAGTGGTATCAAAGTACCCATAGGCCATAGTACTAAATTTCACTTAAATTCGTTGTAGCTCGAAAATTGTTGGACGCCATATTGGTTTCACCATCTTGAATTTCCAAATTTCGAGCTTAGGATTCGCAATAAGCACCTCCAAAAACCCCCAAATACTAATTTTTACGGCAATCCCTTAATATTTACTATTTTTGGCCGCCATCTTGGGTCCGCCATTTTGAAACCCGCGAATAAAAAGTATCCTTAATGTTAAGTCGGGATGTGTCGTGCTTTCACTTAAAAAATGAAAATAAAGGGACCAAAGTTTAAGGCGTGATTGAGTAGTAACAAACGTATTGGGTCCGCCATTTCGAATTTCCAAATTTTGTTAGTAGATTAGAAATAAGTGTTATCAAAATACCCACAGTACTAAATTTCACTTAAATTCGTTGAAGTTCGAAAACTGTTGGATGCCATGTTGGATTCGTCGTCTTGAATTTCCAAATTCCGAGCTTGGATTCGCAATAAGCACCTCCAAAATCCCCCAAATACCACTTTTCATGGCAATCCCTTAATATTTACAATTTTTGGCCGCCATATTGGGTCCGGCATTTTGAAACCCGCGAATTAAAAGTAGCCTAAATGTTAAGTCGGGATGTATAGTGCCTTCACTTCAAAATTGAAAATAACCGAACTAACATTTAAGGCGTGATTGAGCACCAATCGTATTGGGTCCGCCATTTTGAATATTCAGATTTTGTTAGTAGATTCGAAATTAGTGGTATCAAAATACCCATAGTACTAAATTTCACTTAAATTCGTTAAAGTTCGAAAATTGTTGGACGCCATATTGGATTCGCCATCTTGATTTTCCAAATTTGGAGCATAGATTCGCAATCAGGAGCTCCGAAAACACCCAAATACTAGTTTTCATGGCAATCCCTTGATATTGGGTCCGCCATTTTGAAAGCCGCGAATAAAAAATAGCCTATATGGTGGCCCGGAATATGTAGTGTCTTCACTCAAAAAATGAAAATGATCGGGCCTATGGTTTAGGCGTGATTGAGCAACAAACAAACAAACTTTCGATTTTATATACATATACGAGTATAGGCATAGAATAATAAAGCTTACGCATAAAGAAGTTTCAACTCATATGAGGAATCGTGAACCAAATTAACTGAGCTGAGATTACCTCGACCTAAAGCTTTAATTCACGTAATAATCCACAATGTTGTAATATTGGTCAATAGCTTTGTGGAAGCTGGGATGTATTGTGACGTATCAGGAATTGAAAAATTGAAAAATGAAAAATTAAATGATAAACTCCGGCTAGGTGTGTGTAAAAACATTTCAATGAGATTCCATATTTTATAGGTTTGCGGGGTTGGAGCGGGGTGTGGGATCGACAGGCCAGCATTGTATTGTGCTTGGAAGATAAGATTCATTATATGTGTGGCAGTCCGTTCCGTCCCGCCCAATGCGCAGCGCTCACGGCGCAAGCAACTGCTGAAGCCGCGCGAGATTTATTCGTGTTGCCCGCATCCACACGGCATCTTCGTTGGTGCGGTTTGACGGCCCACTCTTTAGTCGTGGCTCCGGCATGTCAGCCGACAGGCCACTCTTTCTTCGTGGCTCCGCCATGTCAGCTGACAGTGCACACTTTATGACAGCGCGCTTTTATCCGTCCGTTCTTTTTCCGCCGTTCTTTTTTCCGCCGCTTTTCATTCGACAGCGCGCCTTTATCCGTCCGTTCTTTTTCCGTTTTCTTGCTAATGAAAGAAGCTTGTCAACATTGATGAAATCATCATTCTTCTGCTTCGATCATTCTTCGACTACTTCGCACCGCCTCGAACGGACACGGATCGGACCGGCAGCTCCTCGTCGTATCGCGAAATTGAACTCTGTTAACTTGTGTAAATAATACTTAGTAAAATAAATAAGCTGTTTGTAGTGAACTTGCTTTATTAGACCTGTAAAGTTTTAGAAGCATTCTTCCCTGCAAACGTGCAAATATGTATGTATGTGGCCTCTTTTTCTAATGCAAATTATTGCTCCATCTTTCATTCGATTTTGAATTTCAGACTCAGTAGTTCTTTTGTGCACGAGTAATTTTGTATATGTACCAACTTCTTAATACCAGAAATTTCTATTTTGACCTTGGCTATTTGTTTGCTGGATTTCGAGTTTGGATCTGTATTTGAATTAAGACTACAAAAATGTGCACAAAAATTACGACAAAATATGTTTATCCCGATACTTGGCAAAAAATGAAGGTGAGTTACGCTGTACAAGTATTTAGTCATACTTGCAGTTCTGCCATTAAAACAACACATGCTTTGAAGCAATACAGTGCATAAGCTATGTCAAACCAAAGAAAGTATAAACATAAAGAACTTGCATCCAGTACAAAACTGCGCTTGACGAAATTTTCGGTTCAAAGGGCTTTGTGCGGTCGGCGCAAGGGGATTTGTAAAGGAGAAATATTGTGTTGAGCTGAATACTGCGATTCTGCGGACGGCGATAGTGAGATTGCTGAGAAACATATTCTATCTTGTGCTATGTGCTGGAGCGGGTGCATGAGGGGGTAAAATTCACAACAGCCCACCAGCTGAGTAGTTCACTGAGCTGAGCTACTTATAATTCCTAGAACCTGAGTTTATGTTTAAAAAATACTTTCTTTGGTCAAACGCACTTCCTACAGCTGAGTTTTTCGAGAAAATGAATAACTTATTTGATATGCTAAACAGTAAGCAACCATTCAATAAGAATATTTATAAATCGGCTATAAGAAAGGATGGATTTATTAACTTCCCAGAGGAAGTTAACGTAATGGGGCCGATTTTGGGAATTTCCAGTTTTTGCATATCTCCACGTTTCAAGATCACCAGAATCCGAATCAAACGTTTTTATGGTGATGTCTGTGTGTGTGTATGTACGTATGTTCGTATGTGCGTTCGGATTGATTCGTCTCGATTATCTTGCGAACCACTCATGATATTGACATGAGACTGGGCTCATTCGACGCGTAATCGCTTAGTTAAAAACTGAATAAGGTTTCAGCAAAATCGGTTCAGCGGCTTTTTAATAGGAATAAAAAAACTAAAAAAAACCAAACCAACAGAATCTGAAAGTGGATAAAATTCGTCATTTATTTATAAAAATTATGATCATTTCAGCATAAATTGCAACAATAGTTCGAGAAATCTTATCTGTCAGTGTTAAAAATATATTATTTTTAATAATTTGTTATAAACAATTGAACATGAGTTCTAGCGGATATATTTTCGTAGTTTCAAGGAAAAACAGTCTATATGAGTGAGAATAAGTGCTTCATGATATTATACTAGTAAGAACTCATGGATATTGTTGATAACAGTTTGATTTATTATAAACAATTGAAAATGAGTTCTATGGGAAGTTAGTCGTGCGGACTTTACGGGTCGCAACTAGAAAACTCGCATATTTTTAAATTAAGTTTAGAAAATATGAAAACGTATCTTCAAACTGTAGTAGTAAAAACTTAAAAAAAAATATATTGTATCGATGGCTTATTACAAGCATTCAATTGCATTTTATGTTTATCAGATGATATATTACAGTTTTATCCGGGTAAGGAGTTTTTACTAACTTATAAATATAATAGCGACACAGTTGAAAATATATTTTCCTTAATTAGATTTAAAGGTGACAATAATAAGAATCCATCATTATATGATTTTAACGACATCATTGGAAGAATTTTATCCAATAAAATAATAATAAAGTCAGAATTCAGTAATTGCGAGGAAGATAATGAAGATTTGATAATTATTGAAAAAAATGAATCAAATGAAGGAGCTGAAATTATGAAACGCTATAGAAGTGAAGTTATTTCCCCAAACGATTTACAAGAGCCCGTGCTAACTGACGAAGATTTAATATTGGATTGCATTGATGACAGAAATTCAAATGATGACTCTATGTAACAAAATGCTTCATTAAGATATTTTATAGGATTTTTAATAAAGATATTTTTCGTATTAAATAATTGCAGTCTATGTGTTACTGAAATGAAGCGATCAGATGAAATAATTAATCTTGTAAGTGAGTCAGAAAGATTTATATTCTTTAAAAATTATTCAAACTCATCGGACTTTGGGAGTTTTTTTTATTTGATTGATACACTAGTACGATACAATCGTTATTGGAATTAACAATGATGCATTAGCAGGCAATGAGCTTTGCGCAGAGGCGATATCGTAACCAATGAGGTAAAACCGAGGTGCGATTATTGCTAGTTGAAGACTTTGGGAGTTTTAATTCTCCTACTGAATATTTTTTTTGAGTTATGTGTAGTCCACGTCAAAATATTTGATCAAATTTCAACTACTTCTGGTGAAATAAAGGTTATTAAGAAACTTATGATAACTGAGTGTTTAGAAGCAATAAAAAGGATTCAAAACTTTTCTTCCTGATTTTCCAATGATAATCCTTGTTACGAACACCACTATAAAATATTAGATTAAATGTTAACGGTATTATTACGCAAGAATTGTCAATGGTGGACTGAAAAAATGAATGCTGCTAAAAGGATATAAAGCTAAAAGGAAATTAGCAATATTATAAAATAAATAATTTTGTTTTCCATACAACGGGATTATTTACAAACTCAAAAAAAAAATAAGAGCAGATATACTTATAAATAGAGAGAATATTATATTCTCCTCCCAGTATTATGTATAATACTATTTACCCGATTTAATAAAAATCTATAATATTGATTTCCGTGAATTTGTTAAAAAGCCGCCGAAATTTTTTCGAATGCCATCCTTCCGATGGAGCAATAATTTGCATCAGAAAAACAGGCCACATACATATAATGAATCTTATCTTCCAAGCACAATACAATGCTGGCCTGTCGATCCCACACCCCGCTCCAACCCCGCAAACCTATAAAATATGGAATTCATTGAAATGTTTTTACACACACCTAGCCGGAGTTTATCATTTAATTTTCAAGGTATTCCTGATACGTCACAATACATCCCAGCTTCCACAAAGCTATTGACCAATATTACAACATTGTGGATTATTACGTAAATTAAAGCTTTAGGTCGAGGTAATCTCAGCGCAAGGCAAAGTGAATTTGGTTGACGATTCCTTATATGAGTTGAAACTTCTTTATACGCAAGCTTTATTATTCTATGATATTGGGAAGATGTGCCATTTTGATGAAAGGGTGTTGTGCCATTAACACGTTTGGTGGCGCTGAAGTCCCCTATTTTCGAATTGTTAGAATGGTGCTTAGATTTGCTAAGATAATTCGGCTGAACGTCGAAGCTTGTGCAACAAACTTAAACCACAGATAATACCCAGATTTCCAACAGCCGTGTTAAAAAGTCTGGCTCCTAAATATGAGCTGTGCTTGGCCGCTAGCGGCCACATCAACGCATTCACAGCGGCGCACTCAGCTCCTAACGCATTGCAACGCATCTTACCAAGCAACTCACAGGCAAAAGAGCACGCACACGCAACTCAATCGTTTTACATCGCCTCATCTCGTCGCACTGACGCTACGACTGGCCGCTGCTGCTTTGAGGAAGTACGCATGAAGCAGACTGTTTGCGGCGGCCTGGTGTGAAATGCGTTGCTATGCGATGGCCGCTAGCGGACAAGCTCTTTCGTTTCATACCAGACTTTTGCCCATAAGCGTTGTTCATCTGGGTATTATCTGTGCTTAAACCAAAGACTGTATATACATATATTAAGACGTTCCAAGCGGTGCAACTCACAATTTCCTAAAGCTTAACAACAGGCATCCTACATCAGCCGACAGAGCTTTCCGAGGAGGCTTGATTTTGGCGTCTACTTTTCTGAGTAAAAAGCTCTCTCCGCTGAAATTTTTCTTCTCTTGCGCATAGATGATTTTACGAGACGCGGGTCGCAGGCGCAGGCGCAACAGACGTAGTAATTCCAGCCAATTCTCAACACTCTTGGCAGACGAAGATGTGCGTATTCCATTCGTTGATCAACAGGCTCATCAATGTTCCTTTAAGTCCGGAATCATATAATAAAGAGTTAAACACTATTAAATCTATTGCTGCTTCTAATGGTTATAATGTAAAAATTAAATAAAAAAATATTTTTTAAAGACAAGCTTTTTTTAGCAATGAAATATAAAAAAAAAAATATACTCAAAAGGAAAAAATAAGTTTTTGCTAAAATTTATCAATTTTGGGCCTAAAATATATTTCAACCAAATAAACCTTTAACGTATTTCTTCACGGTATTTCTGTATTTGTATGACTATAAATAAAAGCTTGGGCGCTCATTAGATATTAAAATTATAAACAATAGCAGTAGTGAAACGAAGCGAAATATTGTGTAATTTCAGCATAATTTCGCTTCTAATGAGATGTATTTTTCCTTTAGAAGATATAAATGTAAAATCATTCCCGAGAAAAATTCGTAATATATGAAGAAATTGCGAAAAGGGTGCGATAATTGCTTATTTTTTCAGCGCAAACAAAAATAAACGAAAAAATGTCCAACTAGCCGACCCCGGCGACAGCAATTTTAAATAAATTCTCTGTAACTGCCTGTTTTACATAACGCTGGAGCAGGCAGGCATTTATTACTCCTTTCAGACAATTTCTAATTGAGCAAATGCATATTATCATATTATGCATGTTGTTGGGCTTTTCTTTTCCTAATTTAGTTTATTGCCCGAGTCACCAAAAAGATTCCAGCCCTTAATAGTTTTTTAACCCTTTCTGCCTGTTTTGAACCTTTTCTGCCTTTATTGCCAAAGTTTCCTACATGTAACATTAAGATGTATTATGTAGGTGAAAAGGAGATGAAATTATAAGAAAAGTGCCGCAACATGTCGATTAATGTTTACATTTTATCAATCGGAAAAAAAGGGTATCACTTGCGTTCGAGCTGTGAAGTGAGAAATGCGAAATTGTGCGGCAGTGAAATTTGGTTGATTATTTTATACGAACTTTTAAAAATCGAGAAACATTTAAGTTGAAAGTGAGTGCAACTAGACACTGGAGTAAAAGTACACCGTGGAAAAGTCAGAAGGAAATTTTAAGTTCATTATAAATTATAATATAACTAATTAACTAAAAAACTGTATATACAGAATTTCTTGATTTTTTGAAATTAAGTTGCTTTTGTTTTGTTTTTGAACCCCTATCTGGATTTGTTGGGGTGAATTTTTGTTTTGGCTGCTTTAACCCGCCGTTGCTGACGCGTTGGTCTGTGAGACCGGGTAGATCGAAAATGTCTAATATTTTTTTCACCGTTCATCGAATTACATTGCGATTTCGAGTAGCTGCCTTTTTCCACGCCCGCTACTGCCAGACTACCACGCGACAGCGACGCGGGCGCACGTTTCGGAGTTTTGGGGCCAACCCGGTGCGTGAGACCGGCGTCACCAACTAAGTAAGTCAAATGTTTGCTCGAGTTGTATGGCTGTTGAAGATGGGTGATTTTAAAATATATTTTTTTTTTTTGTAGAAGTATTACCATTTATGTTTCTTTACTTTATGTTTAAAATGTAATAAGACTGATTTATCCTTAAATATTGCGACATTTTTAGTTTAAAAAATATTGTTAAAATACCTTGAAATTTTAATGCATCCAAAGATATTGTCTAATGAGTAATAAAAGCGATTTGATTTATGAAATACCTATGTTTTATTGACAAAAAGATATCTAATTTTATAACCTTTCCAATAAAAAGTAGCATGAACAATAAATTATAGAAATACTCGTAGTCAAAAACCCCGGTGCGTGAGACCGGGGTCAGCAACGACGTAAAAATATAATTTATTATTTAGGACAAGATGTTCCGATCATGTTTCTATAAATATTGCATTAATATATGTATACACTTCGTGTAGTTCTGTAAGTTTTTTTCAATTCCAAAAGACAATAGGAAGTCTGTTTGGTTAAAGCATTCTGGTGACGTTTATCTCCAATTTAATATTCGTTCATCTGAACATCTTCGTTTCTGCGAAGAACACTTTTATCAAAGACTTTATAACTATAAAGATGTCGCACGCCGAACAAATTCTGTGGACATGAAAAATTTCGATAGGTCGTAGCGCTACGACCTATGTGCAGCAAAAAGGTGCTGCAGATTTCGCCGAGTACTACTGCAGCCAAATAGCTGCTGCGGCGGCGCTGGCCCTGCGGTGGGCTTGTTTGCTTCGCTGCTGTTTTGCGCAAGGGGCTTGTTGGTCTGTTCGAGCGGGAAGCGAGAGGGGATTGAATTTTTCTAGGAATCCTCTGAGTTGCAATGAATGAAATATCCTCAAGGGAAAATGGCACACATTGCAGCCAATAAATTTCTGCATGGGTGTGTGACTCGAATCGATTTTCGTCTGGTCGTCTGGTTATTCTTCAAAGCCGAGCTCATTCGCACTTTAGCTTTTGCAAGAGAACGAGTTGAGGCATATTTGATAATTCATTTTTACAGGTGTTTTTGGGACAATTACTGTTCCTCGTTTTTTGTAGTTTAAAAGTAAAGTAGAATAGCTTTTGTTAATTTTAAGTTGAATTTTGATTTATTAATTGAAATAAAAAGTAGGATAGTTTTTTAGTTTATCAGCATAAAGTAGATTAGTTTTTGTAGTTTATAAGCTTAAGTGTACTTTTTGTAGTTTTAACTTTGTAGACTGTAGTTTGTAGTTTATAAGCTTGAAATAGAATTGATAAAATAATATAAAGTTTGTAGTTTATAAAGCTAGAGTAGATACTTTTTGTAGTTTTTATTATATAGATGGTAGTTTGTAGTTTGTAGATTGTAGTTTATTAGTTCAAAGTACAAATTTTGTAGTTTATAAGTTTAAAGTAGAACACATTTTGTGGTTTGTAATTAACATTTGTAAATCTGAATCTCAAGTCCAAGATGCAAAAGCCTGGCAGTAAATGTATTTTGAAGCACTGCTTAAAATCAAAGAGGTCAAATCCTGGATTGAAGTTATTTAAATTCCCTAATGCAGATACTGATCTCGGAATTATATGGCGAGAAACATGTCAGATAACACAAAGTAGCAGCAGAAATATTTATATATGTCAAAATCATTTTGCACCGGAACACATTGGAGCAAAATATTTGAAAAAGCACGCTGTCCCGACTAGAAATATTATTGAAGATACTAACTTAAATCTTGAAAGTCATATTGTTGAAGATGAAGCACAATTTTTGAGTTCATCAAAGTTTGAAGTAAGCGAATCAGAATGTGCAAATGTGTGCTCTTCGTGTTTGAAAAATATAAAATGTATGGATATATACCAGAAAAAATACGCAAAACTTAATAGAAAGTATACTGCTCTTAAAAAACAACTTGTTATTGCAAAACAAAATTTAACCAAATTGAAAAAAGTTCGGAAGAATCACAAGAGACTCATGCAAAAAAATCAAACCTTTAATTTGGCAAAATGTTCAATTGAAGAAAAAATAGAAAATATGTCAATTGAGCAAAATGCAGAAACGTTATCGAAAATGGTTCTTAGATATAATAACAAACGGAAATAGTCTGAGAATGAAAAAGTATTGGCACAAAACCTGTTTTATAGATCGCAGTCAACTTACATATATATTTATGCGAGATGGTCTTAATCTTAATCTTCCTCATATCTCTACTTTGTATAGATGGTCGCCTGTTAAAAAATTGCAACCAGGTTTTCTTAATAGCGCTGTTGACAAATTAAAAGAAAAATTTGCAGGCATGGACAAACTTTCCCGAAAAGCCGTGCTTATATTTGACGAAGTGGCAATCCGCAGAGAACTAACCTATAATTCAGCAGTTGATATAATTGACGGGCTAGAAGATATTGGATTTAATCGTTCCAGTGCAATTGGAAAACAAGTTTGTGTGTTTATGTTACGTGGGTTGACTAATAATTGGAAGTGCACCCTTAATTACTTTGTCACCGAAAAAGGTATTACCGGATCAGTTCTGAAACGAATTTTAGAGAAAAATTTAGAAATTATAGCAGAACTGGATGTAGAAGTTTTGGTTGTTACTTGTGATCAGGGACCAAATAATAGGAAATGCCTAAGAGAATTAGGTGTGACAACAGAAAATCCATATTTCATTTCAACTCAAACTAATAAAAAAATATATTGCATGTATGACTTTCCGCATCTACTTAAGAGCTTGAGGAATACCTTGATGCAAACTGATTTTTCTACACCAGATGGACAAGTCAGTTTTAATGTCATAAGGCAATTATGGGCAATGGAAAAGGGGAAAGTAACACGAATGTGTCCTAAATTAACCGAAAAACACATAAACCCCAATTCATTTGAGAAAATGCGTGTTTGCTATGCAACCCAAATTTTTAGTCGGTCCGTTGCAGCAGCAATTCGAGCGGGATCAGAGTTAGCAAAATTTACAAATATTTCCAAAGATATTCCTCTTTCTACTGCTACTTTTATAGAAAAAACGGACAAAATTTTTGATTGCATGAATAGCAGCACTTTAGGAAGTAGCAATTTATTTAAATGCGCATTAAAAAAAAAACAACCAGGTTTATAACTTTATAGAAGAATATATTGAATATATTAAACAGTTAAAGCTTGAAAATAAATCTATGAGAGTCTATTGCATTCAAGGTATAGAGAGAGCAAACTTTAACAGCTTGTATATCTTTGGCTAACGATTTGCTGCACTCGGACTCAGATATTCAGTTTTTGCTTACTAGGCGTTTTAATCAAGACCCTATTGAAAATTTATTTGCACAAATTAGAGTAAAAGGCGGTCATGCAAAAAATCCATCAGTTTATGACATAAATTTACTGCTTTCCAAAATAATTACAACTAGTTTAACAACTTTAAATACCAAAACTAATTGCCAAATTGATGAAGATGAAATGATGGAAATATCTCTGTTAGGTAATGTTGAAGATGGAATTAATGAAATTTCGATTGAAAATGAAGCAGAAAATAAATTTATCAGCAATGTGAGTTATGAACAACTGAGAACTAATTATTCAAATATTCTTCAAGAAAATTTAATTGATGATTTAAATATTGATATTGAGCTTCTTTCAATGCGTTATTTTATAGGCTATGTTGTTCACATAATTTTGCAACGAGAAAATTGTCCTGATTGTAGATGTTTCATGCAGAAACAAGAACAAATTTTGACGTGTCCTTCTGAGACATTAATATTTGCTAAAAATTATTCCAAAAATTCAGACTTCGGAAGCCTATATGCCCCAACTGATTTGTTTTTCAATATTTGTAAGATGCACGTTGCAGTATTTTATGATATAAATATTTAAACATGCTAGAGAAATAAAAAATATCAAAATGGTTATGAGTAGTAAATGCTTCGAAATAACTAAACAGCATGAAGAGTTTGAAAAGTGGTTCGACCAGTTCTTGTTTTGAACAACGATGTAAAGCGTTAGATTTTTTGCTGTTAGTTTTACTTCGTAAGCATTGTCGTTGGGCTGTTCAAAACTCTGCTGATACCAAGCATAATAAATTAAGAATATTGAATCCATAAAATGGTTTTATAAATTCGTATTTTTATATTTTACTGTAATAGGATGTGTTTTTATATATAAAACTAAAATGAAGGGGATACAAAATGGTTAATCTGTTTTTTATATAAATTTAGTTTTTCATATCTACTTTACATTTTCACATCTTTTTCGTATACATTTGCTCATATGCATAAATTAAAGATTTCTCTACTTTTCTTTAAGCTTTAACAACTATATGAATTTAATTAACTCTTTCTAATCAATCAAAACTAAATCTTTAGTAAATCGAAATTTAAAACAAAATATCTAAAATTATTGTTTCAATAATTTCTTGACAATGAAAAACACCTAAAACAAAAAAATCTGAATTTCATTAGATTATAATTCAAACCTATGTATCTGCCCGTATGCCATTTTCCCTTGAGGATATTTCATTCATTGATTGCGCAGAGCCCGCAACTCAGAGGATTCCTAGAAAAATTCAATCCCCTCTCGCTTCCCGCTCGAACAGACCAACAAGCCCCTTGCGCAAAACAGCAGCGAAGCAAACAAGCCCACCGCAGGGCCAGCGCCGCCGCAGCAGCTATTTGGCTGCAGTAGTACTCGGCGAAATCTGCAGCACCTTTTTGCTGCACATAGGTCGTAGCGCTACGACCTATCGAAATTTGTCATGTCCACAGAATTTGTTCGGCGTGCGACATCTTTATAGTTATAAAGTCTTTGCTTTTATGAAAAGGACGTACTAATACGAGCAGGAAAAAAAGTTTTAACTTCAACAGCAGTTCCAAAGCAAGTCGATCCATTGATTTGTTCTTGTTCTGATTCTGTTACAGATCCGATATGCGCATTAATATTAAAAAGCAATCCCGTTGTAAAAAATAAAACTAACCCTAAGGCCCTTTTCACACACAGACGGTAGCCGTTCAAACGGCCGCCGTATGGACGGCAGGCGTGCTTTCACACGCACGCGGTTGCACGACGGATTTTCAGCCATTTCTATTAACGAAATTAGCAGGTCAACATCAATTTCTTGCTGCATTTTTAAAAACCATCCGCTAACATGAAAGAATTATTCGAAATGCTCTGCTGTTCCGAGAACATTTCGACCGTGCCATGCTTACGGCTTGGTCGTGTGAACGCTCAGATGCTAAGCAGTGCACATTGTGTGCGTAGTCGCCGTGTCAAAGACCGTGCGCACCGTAGATAGCCACGGCTGTAATGCGGCACCGGCGCCGTCGCCGTGCAGTGTGAAAGCGCCCATATAACCACATACACTTTAACGAAAAACAATATATACAAATAAGACGTCCCAACAGAGCAAATATTCAGCGAGATAGCTTTTAGATCAGGGATCCGACTTCAGCGTAGAACTTTCGCTGTAGCCCACATTATTGTATGCTACTGTAGAGCTTCATGAGAGTGGGCAGGACAGACGCAGCAGAAGAGCTCTGAATGATATCAAAGAAAGTATAACATAAAGAACTTGCAAGGCCCACAAGAAATTTTGTACGGAAATTTTCGACTGGGGTCGCTATATTAGAACCCCAGAGAGACAACTCAGCATTCAGCATATCGTGAGCCAACCCCAGAGAACCCCAGCCGTGTTGCGAGCTGCTTTTCAGCCATTCAAGTTTTAGCTCTCTTTGAGTTGTCCCCACACGTATGTAGCTGACTGAATTCCCCGAACAGGAACGCTATGGGGTGCGGCAAGGGGTTCACAGCAAAACATGATTGCATGGCTGCAACAGAGATATTCGTTATCTCTGGTTGCAACCTCGAACGTCGCTACGCTCTCATCGTCGCTTTGGCTTGCTTCCTGCGGTTGGGGCGTTCATTGATGAATTTTCGGAGATTATCACAAGAAATCAGTGGGTGAAAAATCACTAAATCACTAATCCCTTATTATACCATCCTGAGGGTTCGAATATTTTCTTCACATTTTAATGGGAGTATACCCTTTCAAACAAAAAAAAGATTTTTTTAAACTGGTCCATAATTGGCGAAAATATCGGTGAACATACAAAACAAAAAAACATATGTACGTAGAGACGAACATAGAACCTCCTCCTTTTTTGGAAGTTGGTTAAAAATCATAGTGTCGAAAAATAAGACTCACAAATTTCTTTAACGAATAAAGAAAATTGGTGATGCTGATACCTGCCTACAAATTTCGACCCAGATTTAAAAATTTCATCAATTCAGGGATCTAATATTTTTTAAACACAAACTCAGGTTCTAGGAATTACAAGTAGCTCAGCTCAGTGAACTACTCAGCTGGTGGGCTGTTGTGAATTTTACCCCCTCACGCACCCGCTCCTACACATAGCACAAGAGAGAATATGTTTCTCAGCAATCTCACTATCGCCGTCCGCAGAATCGCAGTATTCAGCTCAACACAAGATTTCTCCTTTACAAATCCCCTTGCGCCGACCGCACAACGCCCTTTGAAGCGAAAATTTCGTCAAGCGCAGTTTTGTACTGGATGCAAGTTCTTTATGTTTATACTTTCTTTGATGATATGTAGGTAATCCCGCTGAACTTGAGCAGAAGGGCGTGATGCCTGGCGCTTAAGCTATAGGATATACATATATGTACGTACATATGTATGTGCTAGCAACGATTTTTTAAATAGTCTTAAGTTATAGTCTAAGATCCCGCTGCAAGATTACTTCGTTCATCGAGTTTTTAATTAAAACCTAATTTTTACATATATATATGAATGGGGGAATATATTTTTGCCGGCGTGCCTATCAAAATGTTGCCGCAAGTATTTTTAATTAATATAATAGTAACTGACTTTTCGAGAAGAAACTTCGTTCATCGAGTTTTTAATTAAAATATACGCCAATTCACAGCCAGATATGTAAAGAACTTAAAAAGTGTGGGGTGCCATTGCGCAACCTGCCGCAACCTTAGGGTTGCCACGTGTAAAGAGGTGAAAATCTGGTGAAAATCTTCGTTCATAGGGTATCCTCTCAAGCTATACATCAAATTAAAGCTTATGTTTTTCTGTTCACGAAAAAATAGGGGTGCCTATGTCAAAGTTGCCGCAAATTGGGGTTGCCAGCGTTTAAAGATTTGGAGGGGTTAACCTAGAAAATGCGTTATAAGTTCTTTCAGAGACATCCTCGGATACTGGTTGATAGCGTATTAGAAAGCTGAGCCTTCAAGCTTTCCAACAATACCACACACGACCCAATCCGCCAACAAACAAGCGGGAGAGGCCGCGCCAAACTCCGAAAATTGCAATTTCGAGTCCCAAAATTTGATCTTGACCCTTCATTCTGCCGGTTTTTTGTATGGGAAGATCAAATCTTTTTCTGAAAAAAACCTTCCCTGTCATGTGGCCTTTCTCAGGAAAAAAACCGCACTCGACTCCGATGGCGCGTTCCGAAGTTATTCGTCTTCAATGGTTCATTCCTACGGAGCAGATGCTCAATGTGACGTCACTTTCCAATTGGACTTCATTGCGGATAGTGGGTTTAGTTGTTGCGAATTGTTTACTCAACACCAAGTCATTAGGTCAAGAACAAAAGTTAAAATTTTTTTCAGAATGCTTTGAAGGTCCTATTTCTATATATTAGCTGTGTTCTTTTCACATTTGTTCCCGTTGTAGGTTTAACAGTAAATTTTGCATTGAATTGAAATTTTAAGGACTGTCACGTATATAAAGGTTTTAAAATTTGCGAAAGCGCATCAAATTAGCCATGATATTTACGCATACAACTTTAAACCCTTAAACCAGATAAATTGTTGGGTTGCTATTTGACGTAAAATGGGTATAAAATCCAGGCAACTTGATTTTATTTTTGCCAAGCCAAAATTTTTTGATATGTATAACCACTCATAAATTTCAATTCAATGCAAAATTTACTGTTAAACCTACAACGGGAACAAATGTGAAAAGAACACAGCTATTGTTTTTGCTTTAACTTTTTACACGGCACCGTTTGGACGGCTACCGTCTGTGTGTGAAAAGGGCCTAATCCGAAAAGGAAACATGCCCCTGTCTGTTTTGTAGTTGCTCCCGAAACCGTAAGAGAATCTTTATTTATTGAAGATTCTTCCGAAGATGAGTTGGTTGTTTGTAGATATGGTAGTAAAGCTTATAGTAGAAAACTGGAAATATCCGCTCAAATTGAAACTACACATATGTATATCCCAGGATCAATTTCCTTCTCCCCCAAGAAGAAGATTTTCCATTGCTGTCGATGATCCTATTGAGGATCTAAAAGAAATTAGACCACAGTACCAGTTTTCCGAAACGAGTAAAGAGAGATGAAAATCACTCTAGTTTTCAAGAAAAACTAAGTGAATTATTAAAAAACAAACCAGATGATGTCCAAGTATTTCTTCGTTCTCAATTGTTTAAGTCTCGCAATCACCATTGGAATAAAAAAGAAAAGAATTTTGCTTTGAAATTATATAACAAATCTCCTACTGTTTATAAGACATTTTTAAAATCCGGCTTTTTTTACCTTCGGTAAGAACGATCTTTCGCTGGAATTCGGCTCTTCGTTTCGGCACTGGCCTTCCTGATTTGATTAAAAATATGCTTACAAATAAAGTGAGCGATATGGACAAATTAAATGCAAAATGTCTTCTTTTTACAAGCTTTTTATTAGCTTGCAATGTTTGTATGTTTGTGCGGGTGGAATCTTGCTACTCAATTTTGAAGCAGATATCTTCAACCGATTGAGCTGAAATTTTGCATACAACTTTAGTTCTGGTGACAATGCAATATGCAATACTCAAAATTGCAATATCTTTAAAATGGCCGCCGCCACGAGATGGTGGGCCGTGGAATTTTGCAGTCAATATTTCACCCACTTCCAATGAAGCTATAGGGCTGAAATTTTGCATACACCTTTAGTTCTGGTGACAATGCAATATGCAATACTCAAAATTGCAATATCTTTAAAATGGCCGCCGCCACAAGATGGTGGACCATGTTGTTTTTGTTCGACCCCCTTAATATGGGTATCAAATGAAAGAGCTTGAAGAGTAAGAAATTATAGTAACGCCATTTCTAAATCCAATATGGCGGACGTCACAAAATGGCGATTTATAATTTTCATAGTAACCCCTATGATATGGGTATCAAATGAAAGGGCTTGATAAGCGTTTTTTAGTCAAAAAATAAATTAAAGAAAAAAAACATTTTTAAAAACAATCTTTTTAAATGCTCTAAAAAGAAGAAAATAAAATTTTCCTTTAAAATTTTAACTATCAACTTATAACCTCATTATACACAATTTATATGATCATAAAAGCTTGTCGCGAGTAAATTTCAATTTAATTAAATACTTAAAGGTACTTACGCAAACCTCGCGACAAGCTTTTATGATCATATAAATTGTGTATAATGAGGTTATAAGTTGATAGTTAAAATTTTAAAGGAAAATTTTATTTTCTTCTTTTTAGAGCATTTAAAAAGATTGTTTTTAAAAATGTTTTTTTTCTTTAATTTATTTGATGAAATGTCTTGTAAATTTGAATTTAACTATAATATAAAAGACGATTTAATGTATTGTTTTTCTGATCTTGATTTTCTTGATCGGAAAAATGTAATGGCATCTAGTGTACTAGTATTCATGCTTCGCAGTCTCAATAAAAATTGGAAACGAGGAGTAGCATATTACATCGGGAAGCCTCATCGAATGAGTTGAAGGAAATTATTCAAAATTTGTTGAGACAACTCTTAAATATTGGTTTTGATATTGTGGGCATAGTTTGTGATCAAGGAAGTAGCAATAGAAGCTTTTATAGGCTTTTAGAAACTTCAAAAATAATGCCCTACTTCTATGTTGTTGGAATTATAATCTGGCAACGCGCGCCTTGTTCGGGAAATTCCCTTTCGTCAGGTTTTGCAGCCTGATCTGCATAATGAATTTGACAGCTGCCGGAGAGTTCCAGTTTGACTTTCATGGTGATCGGACGTGCCTTAGTAGTCTGTCACTAAAGTATTCTAGTTCTTGGCTTCTAACGGGACATAACGGTGCTTTTTTATCGGAGACGGCACGTGGCCGATCGCATAGGGAGAAGTTTCCCCATTTTATTAACTTGTAATAAGCATAATTAATCAATTTATCTCGTCCAGAGTTTTGGGGAGACACAAAGGCCGCGGCAGCGCCTATGCGCGCCGACGACCATATTTCAAAGAAGGCGAAAGTCAGTTCCAGGACGTTGACTTTTAAGGCAAAGAGCAACCCTAAAAGGCTCTACAGCATAGTAGGAACAGGAGAGCCAAATGTGGAGGGTGCGACACCCTTAGCACCCACTCCCAGGTCGGACTGTATGAAGAAGCTGCCTTTCAAAGGGCTAAGGAATGGCCCGACAAATGGTGAAATAACTTCTGTTGGCCCGCAAGGAATCTCAGGCTTTATTACCGACGGCACCCCAACTGGGGTGAACAGCAATCTAGGACCGAGGCTGCCCTGCGACGCTGAGGACGTAGCCGGCTCTCAATTTTTTGACCGGGCTGCATTCCCGTTAGAAGGTTACAATGCTCAACCCCATGAAATACCACAGACGCTACCCGCAGATGATGAATTCAACATGTATTGTGACCAGTTCTCCACATCGGACTGGCGGATGGTCAAAACGAAGCGGCTGCAGCTTAGCAACCCCAAAAGGAATCATCCAGGACGGAGAAACGTGGATGAGGTAACGGCTTCCCCCAACCGCTTTGAAGAGCTCAACACCGATGACCACGTGGACGACATCATCCCCGGGAATACAGGTTATGTTAGTTATAAGTCAGTTCCTGGTAGTCAGGAAAGTAAATTAAGTACTAAGAATGGAAAAAAGAGTAATGATTCATTGTCTGTCCGACGTAATTCTCAGGGTACAGGGAATTTGAATGGTAACAATAACAACAAAAACTCCGGGGTTATGGGTGAGAGTTTCAAACCAAATAGAATTAAAGAAAAGGCTTACAAAATTCCCCCAATTATAGTGAAGGACTGTAATATAAAACTCTTAACATCATTCATGGAACAAAAAAATGCCAAATTTAAAATTACTAACTTTAAATCGGGAGTTAGCAAAATTTACTGTGAAAATAATGAATTACGTAGAGAATTGCTAAGTGTTTTTGCGCAAAAATCGATTGATTGTTATACATATTCGGCTCCTAACGAAAAGCCAATCAGTGTTCTGGTCAAGGGAATCCATGCGTCGTATGATGCACAGGATGTGAAGGGAGAGCTGGAGAGGCTTTTTCCAGATGTCAAACCAAAAAAAATAAGTCGCTTTGAAACAGATAGATCTAGAAGACAAGAATATGTTCTAGACATCTTTATCATTCAATTTGATTCAGATGTGGATGTCTCGGACATAATAAAAACGAGATTCTTTTTGAACCAAGACGTAACTTGGGAAAGAGTAAGAAGCAGAGGCGTCATTCAATGCTATAGGTGCCAGAAATTTGGTCACCTTTCTTACAATTGCGGTAGGATGTCAACGTGTAGGAGATGCGCAGAAGAACATAGCTCAAGGGACTGCCCTCTTAAAACAAATCAAGAAAATATAAGAGTATGCGCGAATTGTGGTTTGGAAGGTCATTCGGCTAATTATAAAGGATGCGCTAATTACGTTAAATATCTAAGAATAAGCGAGAAAGAATGAATACAATCAAGGCAAGAAACAATTTCATAGGAGTGCCAAAACCGAGCACTAACAAAGTACACAAGGGCGTTAGCTTTAGCAAAGTAGTATCAGACGGGGGCTTCGCTTCGAGTGGGGATGATTTCCCATCCCTGGGGGGGGAGCTCCGGTGGAAGGGCTTCGACGGGGAACAGTATGGGAGAGTTCCTTAACCTGTCTATGGACCTTTTCGGGATCCCGTTACAGGAAATTTTTCAAAGAATTGACACTTTTATGAAATCGGTGAACAAAATGTCTTCGGCCGTTGGAAAAAAACAAGCCTTCGTCTTATTCTTAATAGACCTCTGTTATGAATAAGAAAAACGTTTCCTTCTTAGAACTGAACACCCAGTCGTTAGTTAGTAACTATAGAAGGCTTGAGCTGCTTAATCTTATCTCATCGGAAAATCCCGAGTTTGTCCTAATATCCGAAACAAGGCTCAAACCGAAACATAAGGTATGCTTTCCCAATTATAGCACTATCCGAAATGACTTCGGACAGGGCGTTGCCCTGTTCATCAGAGAGCGTCTGGAGTTCTCCGTTGTGCCCACTACCGGGGTCCCTCTGCCTTTGGCTCATGCATGTGGTGTAGGGTAGACTTTCCAGGATTAAGTCCATAACTCGCTGAAAGGTTGCCGGCGCATTCGTCAATCCGAAGGGCATAACCGTGAACTCCCAGAGTCCGTTGCCCATGGTGAAGGCTGTCTTCTCCCGGTCGGCTGAATCCAACTCCACCTGCCAATAGCCTGACTGCAGATTTGGGGTCGCAAACCACGTAGACCTTCCCAGGGCGTCCAGTGTCATGTCGATCCGTGGAGAGGGGTAGGAATCCTTTTTTGTGACGCCGTTAAGCCTTCGGTAGTCCACGCAGAACCGGAGGGACCCGTCTTTTTTCTTCACCAAGACCACTGGTGAGCTCCAGGGGCTTTTACTTGGCGTGACAACCCCCAGCGTCTTCATCTCCTGCAAAATTTCCTCAGCTTCGCCACGCCTAGCGAAAGGGGACCGGCGAGGAGGTTGCCTCACCGGTTCTGCCTCGCCGGTGTGAATGCGGTGTCGCAGGGCTTCCGTCCTCCCCAAATCGTGCTTTCCACGCGAGAACGCAGCCTCGTGTTTTCTCAGCAACTTTTCGAGCTGGGCGCCCTGGCTGGGAGTAAGGTCTCGTTTTGCTGCGCTGATGAGTCCCACTAGCTCCCCGGGCAATGGTCCCTCAGCCTCGCGGTGCTCGCTGGTCGTTATCCCGACGAAGTTGTCGACCTCCTCCACCTGCGCGACCGTCGCATTCGCCGGAATCGTTGCCGCTTTGTCGGTGGTGTTGCATACACGAATCCAGGCGCTCCCTTCCCAAAATTCCGTCAGTGTAGGAGCCAACAGTAATGTTCCGTCCTCCGCGTCGAGGAAGTCATTAGGACGGGTGCTCGCAGCAACGCGTGGCAGTTTACCCGAATCAGCGCATCACCCTGAGGAGGTATTGCGACCTCCGCGCATGTCCGGAGGACGTTGACCGGCGACGCCGTTTGTAGTGGAATCCGCTATCCGCCCACGATGAAGAACCCGCCGCTAAAGTCTAGGGTGCACCCGTGTCTCGTAAAGAAGTCCATTCCTAAGATGCACTCATCGTGAATTTTCGCAAAGTAAAAGGGATGGTACGCCGCAAAATCTCCTATTTTCACGGGGACTTCCGCTATTCCCAGTACCCGTGTTATTTCGCCGGTGACACTCTGTATCACCGTATTAGTCCGCCGCAGTTTTACGCTTCCGCCACCTCCCTCTAATATTCGAGGGTGCGCAATGGAGTGGCTTGCCCCCGTATCCAGGACAATCGCACAATCCACTTCGTTGATTTCGCCGTTCATCTGAAGATTTCCCGAGTTCTTAGCCGTGTTCGCGATAATTTTTACTTCCGATCCAGGGCCTCCACCGTCCGCCAACTTTAGCCCCGAAAAGTCGGCGGGACCCCGTTTAAATGAGCCGGGTCCTGGTCCTGGAACTTCTGCGAGGGTGTTTCGCTGCTCCGACTGGTGGAAGGGACTGCAGGGAATGCGGTATTGGGAAAAACCGCCTGGGCGATCTGGGCGCTATTTGCGTTGTAGGTGCGATCCGGTGGCTGCCGCGAATGCGAGCGGACTATTAGTGACGCATTCCTAGCAGCCGGCGTTCGATTCGTCCAAACTACCTCGAATTCCACTTCGCTCTGGGGGTCGCTACGGTGTTGCGTGGTATGTTCTTAATCGCATTGCGATGCAAGAAGACGTTTTCCCCGTTGTCGTCGCGCGTTATGAACCCGAAGTTCCGGTCCTCGAGAAATACCCTCATCTTCCCTTTTATACCGGTCTCTACACGAGGTGGGGATGATGGGGGTGTCCTCAGTCGGGTTCGGGAACCATTGGAGGCTGCGCTTGGCCTAGTTCGAGGCTGCCTCGCCGTGGAGGTGCTGCGTGTAGGAGGTGCTGGCTGTACGTCCGTTGCGGCCACTCGTACGTGCCTCCTGCATATCCTCGTCGCTTCTCGGCTCGCCTCGATTCTTTCCGCCAACGCCAGTGCCTCCTCGACTGTTCCAGGAAGGGCGTCTCGCACTCGCTGCTGTGTCTCCACATCCGCTATGCCGTCGATTACCTGTGCCAGCGCCACGGCCTCCCTTGTAGACGCAGGATCGTTCTCAAACGCCAACGCCGCGAGCTCCTGCACCCGCGTGACGAGCTCCTTCAACGTTTCCCGTGGCGCTTGAACACGCAGCTTAATGTGCGCAACCGTTTTCTCCATCCGGTTGCTGAATCGCCCATCAAATGCAGCACTGAGCCTCGCATAGTCGTGGCGGACTTCCTCGCTCAGCGTGTCGTAGAAGGCCAAAGCGGTGCCCCGAAGGAATGGGAGCAAGTAGATGGCCTTCATTTCGTCCGTCCAGCCGCTTATCCTTGCTACTGCCTCATAATGCCGGCAGTAGAGTTGACACGGTTGCTTTCCCGTGAATTCTTCCGGGGACACTTTAACGCGGGTTGGCGCAAAGATTGGGACCTGCGCGAATGGTGGCGGAATTGGGTCGTCCAGGCTAAATGTGTCCTGGAATCGTACCGCTGGTGTCCTCAATGGGGTGGAATGTGGGAGCTGTCTTTCCCTAGGTACCGCATTCCTGGTCGTAGCTCTGGTCTGAGCCGACCGTGCTCGAAGCGGCACTTCCTCCTCGACCGGCACCAAGCGGTGCGACGAGGATGTAGTGGGTGTCTGCTGCACGCCCGTGCACCCCATAGACCTCCTTGGTTGAGGCATTGGCCGTTTCGGGACAGCGCCAGTACCAGGACCGGGGGGACGCGCTTCCTGCGCCGAAATGCCGCTCAAGGGATCGAAATCCATCAGGTCCGTCGCCAAGCGGCCTGGCCTGCTGTGTTGGTTCCTCGGGCCTCGCCCCCGTATAGTCAGGGGACATCTCAGCCGCCAATCGGTCGAGGCGGGTCATAAATGCTTCCTCCTGGGACAATTCGCATTTCGCCACCCACTCCGACAGATCCCTAACCGCCCCCAATAATTCCCTCATCGACCGGGAATGTTGTTCGACGAAATTGTTAAATTCGCCCATGAATTGAGCCAATGTCTCCTTGTTGGGATCGGCTTCCCCACCGCTAGCCATGTTGCCTACTACTGCCTCGCTAGGTTGGAATACTCTTCACTATTCTTTCGTTCCGAACGCACCTGGCACCAATGTTACACGAGTTCAAATTAACGGCCGCGAGGGAGGCTCGCTGGGGCCTAGCAGGCTGCGGTTAACCAAATTCGCCCGCTGAATTTCGTCGTCGGATTCCCAGCACAGCTGCCGCGTTTCAAGGCACGGGTGCTCCGGCCCAAAAGCTTTTCGCCCCAAAAGCTCGCCCGTAGCTAGCAACGCGCACCGACGCACAACTCCTGTCGGTGCAGCAGTGGTGTCGTCGCGTGTAGTGTACCGACTGTCAGCTGTCACAGTCGGCCGGTTCCCGGGAATTGTGATGTCGTTGCGGCGCGAGCTCTGCTTACCGAAGCGGAGACACGTAAAGACAAGATCGGGCGAGTGCGGCACTCGGGCCCCTCGGGACGGTCCTCCGGGTCTGGAGGGTGTCCTGTCCGGGTGGCTCCTGGGTCGCTGAGTGCTAGTGTGGTGTTTTCAGCTGGGTCGGCGGGGGAATTCAGCGCGGCACTGGAGCGCCCACGGGAAACGACAGCGCGCGATTTTCGACCCCGTGGGAACGGGAGGTACGGCGGCCCGTCGAGGGATCCTGTGGATGGACTCGGGTGAGTACACCAAATAAAATTGGGACCAAAACAAATGGGGCCGGGGCGCCTCGAAGATGCCGGCGGAAGCGCCTGGGTGTCGCCTTGGTGTGTGTGCGCGTGTGCCCGTGGCCCGCTCGACGTGTATGTGATGCTGGTACACCCGCCGGTATGGGTGGGCTCGCCGGAGAGAGTCTGCGGCGAAATTCCGCTGCGGCACCCAGCTGATGGGGGCAATGACCACCGACCATGGTCAAGGGCGACGTGGAGGCTCTCGCTTCGGATGGCTGCGCCTTTTCTGGCGAGTGCGGGGCCGCCTTTCACGACGGGCTCCTCAAGGGTAAAGGGGACTTGATGTCTTCTTCTTTGTAATATTTAGATTCTTTTTAGATATTTTAGATTAGTGATATCCGGATAGATTATATTAAATATCTGTATTTTAGAGATATTTATAAATCAAGATTCTTAAAAATTTTAATATTATTATTTGTAAAGTTTATTGTTTGAAATCTTACTTCTGACTGATTATTAAAATTTTCCGAAACAATACAATAATTTTCAGCCTACTCACAATACTAACGGCATGCTTTATTTAAACAATTATATAATTCAAAGTATTTACATTTTCGCAACAAGTAATTTACGCCGCCGTTCCTACTTTGATCATAACTATATTTACCTTTTTAATTCACACTTGAATATATATTTACGAATTAACGATAGCTCCGCCACAACACCCCCTTTCCAGCGAAGCAGAAGATGAGCGAAAGTAATTAAATTAAGCATATTTACAAAAGGTAACTTTTTTTGAGAAATGTTTGATTTTAGGAGAATACCAGGTGAATTGTTGTTTGATTGACTGCTCTTGGACACTGGCGTAGGGAGCGGAATTTTTTGTGTATGAACAGACTCTGGCTGCTCCTTTAAATTTGGGTGGTTATGAATAGTTATGACGTCTTTCTTAGTTGGATGATTTTCACGATAATTAATTTGGAAAGTATTTACAGTGAAACAAGGCTTTAAACGATCGAGCGAAACGTTAATGTCTTTATTTTTAATTTTAATTGTAAAGAAATTGTTATGTCTGGTTCTGACAGGAAATGGACCTTTGTAGTAACTCTGAAAACTACCTTTGGTTGCGTCATTTCGAATGAACACATGACAGCAACTGTGTAAATCCTTAAACTTAAAAAGTTTTGTCTTGGAATGATTTGTAGCCGGAATGGGACGAATATTACTGAAAAAATTTTTTAAACGATTGACCAATACACTTTGATGGCAATTTGGTGATTTTTCCTCCAGGGAATCTGCTGGAAGTCTCAAAGTTTGGCCATAGAGTAATTCGGCTGGGGTGGCGGCGAATTCTTCCCGTAAAGTCGTTCGTAGCCCAAGCAATACGGAAGGTAAAATGTCAGACCAGGAATCGGTTTGATACATCTTAATGGCTGTTTTTAGTGTTCTATGCCAACGCTCAATAAACCCATTTGATTGAGGATGATAAGGTGTTGTACGGTTATGCTTAAAGCCTAATAATTTAGAAAGTTCTTTAAAAAGATGAGACTCAAATTGTTTGCCCTGATCTGTTACTATAATTTTTGGAACTCCAAAACGAGAGATCCATTCGTGAAATAAAGCTTTCGCACAGGCTTCGGCTGAAATATGCGATAAAGGTATTGCCTCAGGCCATCGCGTAAATCTATCGATGATATTGAGACAATATCTGAAATCATGAGAAGGTGGTAAAGGGCCGATAATATCCATATGAATAATTTCGAAACGGGCTGACGAAATTGGAAATGAACCGAAAGGATTTTTAACGTGACGCGAAATTTTATTCTTCTGACACGCTAAACAGTTTCGACTCCATTTAGCAACATCTTTGTTCATGGATGGCCAAAAGTATTTTGAAGTCACCATTTTATTTGTTGTTCGGATGCTAGGATGAGTTAAGTTATGTATAGAATTAAAAATTTGAAGTCGGAAAGATTCCGGAATGAAAGGACGATGTTTTGATTTAGACTTCTCGCAATAAATTTGTTTGTCGCTTCCTAAAACAGGTTTCAAAAATTTAAATGAGGAATTTTCTAATAAATCTTGGAGCTGACTATCGGATTCCTGAGCCGTAGCTATAGCCTCAAAATTTAAAGTAGATGGCAAATGGATTTCCTCAACGCGTGAAAGAGTATCAGCAACAACATTCTTTTCACCTGAAATATGCTGAATGTCAGTGGTGAACTGGCCTATAAAATCTAAATGTCTTGCCTGTCTGGGAGAAGCTTTTTCTAAATTTTGTCTAAAGGCAAAAGTTAATGGTTTATGATCGGTAAAAAGGGTGAAAATTCTTCCCTCCAAATGATACCGAAAATATTTAATCCCTTTGTAAGCTGCTAACAATTCACGGTCATACGCACTGTATTTCATTTGAGCCGCGGTTAATTTGGTTGAAAAGAAACCAAGAGGTTGCCAGGCATCATTAACTCTTTGATTTAGTGAAGCGCCAATCGCGATATCTGAAGCATCAACAAATAATGCTAAGTGAGTATTGTTATCTGGAAAGGCCAAGAGAGTAATTTTGGCTAACTGCAATTTTACATCTTCAAAGGCCTTAATTGAATCACTTGTCCAATCAATTTGCTTGGAACCGTCTTTTTTATTTCCTGTCAAAAATTTATTAAGGTGAATTTGAAGTTCAGCAGCATGAGGTAATAAACGGCGGTAAAAATTTACCATGCCGAGAAAGCGTCTTAATTCCTTGACTGTTGAAGGACGCTTGAAATTGAAAAAAGCCTGTATTTTTTGAGGTGAAGGCTTAATACCTTGTGAATTAAGAAAATGACCGAGAAATTTTACTTCTTGTTGCATGAAATTACATTTCTCGATGTTAATAATCAATCCATGGTCTTGTAAACGTTGAAAAATTTCTTTTAAATGATCTAAATGCTGTTGTTCTGACTGCGAAGCTACTAAAATATCATCCAGATATACAAAACAAAATTGTAAATGTTTAAGAACGGAATGGATGAACCTTTGGAAGGTTTGGGCCGCATTACAAAGACCAAAGGTCATGCGAGTGAATTCAAAAAGTCGAAAAGGTCTACAAATTGCCCTTTTGGGAATGTCTTCAGGTTCAACAGGAATTTGATGATAAGCTTTTGTTAAATCTATTGTAGAAAATACTTTACAGCCGTGAAGAAGATGAGCAAAATCGCGGATTAAAGGAATAGGATATCTGTCTGGAAGTGTTACAGAATTTAAACGTCTATAATCTCCACAGGGTCTCCAGTCGCCGTTTGGTTTGGGGACCATGTGTAAGGGTGAAGACCAACAACTATTGGAGGGTCTACAAATTCCTTGCTGAAGTAAAAATTCAAATTCTTTTTTTTCAATTAAAAGTTTTTCAGGAGACAAACGACGTACTTTGGAGAATATTGGTTGACCTACAGTTTTAATTTGGTGTGTTACTGAATGTTTCACTGGTTTTGAAAAACCAGAATTAACAGTAATAGCCTGAAATTTACGAAGTAACTGTTGTACTTTCTCATTGATAGAGGGTTTAATTAAAACTGATAGAGAAGTTGAAGGGCCTCTAAAGAGTTTCCCAGTAGTAGTTAAACCGGTTAATGGATCAATTAAAATTTTTTTGGATAAATCAACCAATAATTTGAAATGACATAAGAAGTCTGCTCCTAAAATTGGTTTTTGAACATCAGCCATAATAAATTGCCACTGAAAATCTCTTCGTAGTTCAAGATCTAAAGTTAAAATTTTATTCCCATAACTATTAATAGGTGAAGAATTCGCAGCGGCTAATTGCAAACTAGAAGGTAATAATTTTGACGAATAAGAAACAGGAATGACCGAAACATCTGCACCTGTATCAATTAAATAATATTGCTTTGTTGATTTGTCGAAGATGTGCAGACGACTGTTGTATTCGTTTAAATCATCCGTCGTCAAAGATGAAACGCAATTTAGTTTTTTTATGATTCCGAAAATTTTTTGAAAGAACATGGAGGAATACACTTGGAAGCGTTATCGTTGTAATTCGCATGATACCAACACCAATCTGGATTGTTTCGAGATTTGGAATTATCCCGTCTTGTTGATCTAGATTGGGAATAAGAAGGAGATCTACCTCTTCATTGATTACGACCGTTAAAAGAAGAATTACTAGCGGACTGACTACGTAATTTTAACGATTTTACCTCGAGGGCCAAATTATTAACTGTCTGGTTTAATTTATAAATTTCAGACGATAAATTTGTTAAAACATTTATAATATTAGCATCATGTTGAGATGAGAGAGCAAAAACAGAAGGTTTGTTACTCATCTCAAAAATTCTGTCCGCACAATCGGCTAATTGACTAAGAGGACCAGGATTGCAAGGTAAAATGTTTCTCATATGTTCAGGAAGTCTCTGCAACCAGAGGGTTTTCAAAACTTCGTCACTTAATTTCCCGTCTGCTAAATTTCTCATATCACGTAAAAATTGTGAAGGAGACCTATCACCTAAAACCAGATCTCCAAGAAGTTTATTTAATTTAAAGGTTTCGCTTTCAGAAAGCCGAGATATTAACACTTCTTTTAAATTTGTATAAGGGATTCGCGGCTGCGGATTTTCTAATACATCACTTATTTTATTACATTGATTAAATTTTCGTCCAAAGCCGAAAGAAGATGATTGTATTTTGTGCTTTCTGAGGTAATTCTAGCCAACTCAAATTGTGCTTCCAATTTTTTAAACCAGAATTTTGGAGCACTTTTCCAAAAGGAGGGAGCGCTAAAAGAAATTGTGGAAACGGAAGGAAGTGTTGCGGCGGATGAAAGTAAATCCTGTATAAGGGGATTCCGCGACACGAAGGGATTATCACGGTTATCACTTTCGCTGTCACCGCGGATATAATCACCGCTTGAACCATTCATAATGAATTAACCCGAAGTGTGAATTAAAAGAAATTAACAATAAACAATTAAATTTTTAAGAATATCTAACTAGAAATTTTAAATTGCTACTTCCCAAAAAAAAATGTTGATTGATGAGGCTTTTCTGAGTAGTGCCGATGAAGAAATTATCCGTTGTCGGGCGTCTGTTGTCGGGTCGGCTCGTCGGTTGTCGGGTCGGCTCGTCAGTTGTTGTCGGGGTCAGCTTCAACTTTAGTTCCGTTGCGTGTTGAACGGAAATCGTCTTCGTAACCTTCGGGTTCTCCTTCGTTGAAATTTGCAATTAAAGTTGAAATTAAAAGTCCGAGATTCTATTTTTCAAATCTTTTTGCGAGCAGAATTCACATCAGCGAAAAAAAAATATTTCCGATTTCTGCTGTCGGGGTCATCAATTAAAGGGGACTTGATGTCCTCTTCTTTGTAATATTTAGATTCTTTTTAGATATTTTAGATTAGTGATATCCGGATAGATTATATTAAATATCTGTATTTTAGAGATGTTTATAAATCAAGATTCTTAAAAATTTTAATATTATTATTTGTAAAGTTTATTGTTTGAAATCTTACTTCTGACTGATTATTAAAATTTTCCGAAACAATACAATAATTTTCAGCCTACTCACAATACTAACGGCATGCTTTATTTAAACAATTATATAATTCAAAGTATTTACATTTTCACAACAAGTAATTTACGCCGCCGTTCCTACTTTGATCATAACTATATTTACCTTTTTAATTCACACTTGAATATATATTTACGAATTAACGATAGCTCCGCTACAAGGGGCAAGAGGGAAAATAGGAGGAACCGACTTACCTGGTTTCCGCCTACGGGGAACACAAATAAAACCCGCGAGATTCGTAAATTCAATTTATTTCGCGGAATTCAAAAGTTCCAATATATTCGCGGAATCCGGGGACAATTTATTCGCGGTGAACAATCTCTTTGTTGTTAACGATTATTTTCGGGTTGTGAAGGCTACTACCGATTTACTAATTCGAAATCTCTTCTAGGCTTTTCCGCACTTCCACGCTGCTCTGATGGTCATCTGCAACTCCCTTCCGGAAGTCGATCTCTAACGGTCGTCCCGCTTGAGCTCAGTTTTCGTGCTGAGCTCAGCTTCAAGGCTGCTGGCACTGCCCAGCCTGTGGAGAAGGTTGCTGCCGAAAACTGCCTCCCCTCTCCGAAGGACGACACCGTCGTCGAGGGACGTAACAATATGTATAACTACTCATAAATTTCAATTCAGAGCAAAATTTCCTGACGTAGAACCGGAACAAATGGGAAAAAACACAACTTATGTTTGTTTAGTATTTATGATTTTTCGTTATGTTTCTAGTTTCTATATTTTTATTATTCAAACCTGAAATTTTCTGATGCACAGCCGTTGGCCGCTAGAGCATTAGAAAATTCCAGAAGAATAATTAAATATTTATACGAATTTAAGAAAAATAACACTTATGGATAAAAAAAAACATAAATGTGTTGCGCAAAACCATAGCAACCATTCCAGTATAAAAAATTTATCTAGTTTTTTCCTCTTTTATTCAGTAAAAAATAAATACATATAATTTTCTGCTTTTATGAGACATTACAAATACATAGTTCACTTCGAAACAAATTCATAACAATAAAATCCAAAAAAAAGAACGAACTTCGGTACATGTTAGTGTGTAAAACTAAAACAATATTTTTGTTGCCTTACTAGTACTTGGTAGTCTTTATTTTGAATAACCTTAGCATCTTTGTGGCATCGACGCTATGTAAATTCATAATAGCAGATTGAGGTATGGTTTCTTAATCTTTTTTCAGTCTTTCTATTAGTTATGTTTTATTTTGGAAACACTGCCTTGAGACTCGGCGTTTAATGATCTCCAAAAGATTTTCAATGGGTTTCGAAATCTGCCGATTGAACCGGCAAATCAAGAACTTGCAGCCCATTCTCATTTATCAGCTTCATTGTGTGGTTTGGGTCATTATCATGCTGAAACGACCATCGAAGTGGCGTTTGTCATTCGGCTTATCGCAACATTTTCGTCTCCAAAATATTTTTGTAAATGAAATCGTCACTACGTGTATTTCCTCTATAAAAAGACCCACACCGTTCGCCAAAAACAGGTCCAGAAAAAAATTAATTTTAATAAATATTTTGAGATACGTTAGACTGTATTTATTTGTTTATGCACGAAAATTTCATAAAATCAATATTTGTACAATTTGGTTTAAAATTCTATATTACAATAGGAAGTATTGTACCTGAATAACGTCAGTGTGTACGCCTATTCAGTAGCTATCGCAATGTGAATTGTGAAATTAGTTTAGTAGAGATTCTGCAAGAAAAGGTTGTCACTAAATAATTTCACCTTAGTGTTTTTATATTTTGTCCATAAGTGTACATCAAAGGAATTATAATTATTGCCTAAGTGCACATATTTAAGATTGCACTCGCTTATTATTAATCTGAATTTTTATTGTAAATTAAATATGTAGGTATCTAATAATTGTTACTGTTTTATGTAAGAAGATTCTTGTATCCACAGGAAGAAGAATCACTAGATTATTCTATGGCAATTTAAACAAAATGAATCTGACGTACTTCCTTTGGACAAATTTGATACTATGTAACATAATACAATATGAGCTTCGTAATTATGTATTTGTTTCGCTCACTCGAAGTCATTTAGTCCTCTAAAAATAAACTGTTTAAAATGTCTGCAAAAACCTGACTCTTGGTTTTCCAGCAATAACTCAACTACATAGGTTTGCATTCTTACAATTCCAAAATAAAATACAAACCCTAAAAAGTCCACTTAACTGAAAATTTTGAGCAAATATTTGTACTTGGCGGATCTATGTATAATTTAAATGGGAGCCAAGCCTTTAACATTGGAGCTTGTAATTCAAAAATTTTTAATTCAATATTTGCTCTGGCGAGACTTACGGTATTTTTGACTTGTTAATTGAATACCGACGCATATATTATATATATGTACATATCTTGTAGGGTTTGTAAAAGCTGTCTCTTTGAGATTTCTACAGGTCTGGGCGGAAACAATTTCTATTTGGGTGGAAGGTGGTCATGATATCAAACTAAGATTTTCTTACGCAGGCATACAGCAGATGGCAGTACTTGGCCAGTGAGAGGCTCGAATTTCTGTGGATGGATGGCACATGTTACACCATCGACAATATTAACTAATTTTGTCGCGAATGCGTTTGAAACTAAACAAAAGCAAATATCTCTTAACCAAACACAGGGAAATGCTTTTAACCAAACTTGTATGTGCAATTATTTCCATTTAACACTCCCAACTTCTCAATTATGGGTGTTTCTCATTCGGCTTGGTAGGGGTCGTACCCTTTAATAGCATAATGCACATCCACACTTACCAAATGTGGGTAATATCTGGAGTCCTGGAGATGTAACCGTATCTATCTATGGATGTATATACTTACATCTCTGTAAATGCTGCTATAGAGAAGAAGTGGCTTAATCTTCACAGCACCTTTTAAAATTCGTGCTGCAGTAGAATAACGTGAAGAGAGCCAAACACCGTGCTGTGTTGGAGAACGACAGAAGGCATCCGGTAAAAATGAACAACGAGAAACAATTGTAACGCGAAATGGAAAATAAGATGATATCCATCTGAGTTTTTATATATCCCTGGAGCGGTTGTGTGTTGGTGTTTATTTTAGTTTCTGTTTTCCTCTTCTTCTGGACATCTTTCGTTGCTGAGCAGTGTAAGGCCATGCTGTGCTTTCTTTTCGGGAATCCTTTACATCCCGGAGAGAATCCTTACTATTTTTCTATCAAACAGACACAGGTGTTCCTTATGGCACTTCAGTCTATATACATACATGGCACTCAATTTACTTCTGTTATTTGCCTTTTTATTTCGACGTTTCGCTTATGCGTTCTACCCGCCGCTGACGCCACCCTAAATTACCTTGCGAGGCCAAATAACGTCAGTGAGATTTATGCTGATGTTTATAGAAAGCGTATTAAGTAGACGGGGATGCAAACCAATCTTGAAAGACGTGACTGTAACAGAAATTTGGGCATTCACTTGGAGATTTTCGCTTGATACCTTGTATAGCAAATTATTTTTTGTATTAATTTGAATTTATTGCTGTTTCCGACAAATGCCGCTTGCGAATGTAAGCCGATAAAAAGTCGGATCAAGTACGATGGGGAGTTAAATCCCCGGTCTCAAGTGTTTCGTAGTTTAATTTCATATTAAGTAACTTTTGTTGATTCTATGCGTGACAGTAATCCATTCTATTCTATTGCTTTAAGAGAAATGGCGGTAGACATCGAAGTTAAGGAACTTTTTAGAAATTGTTTCCAAGAAGGCTGTTGGAATATACCTAAATGACTGTTAGATATATTTTTAGTATGGTTTTTTATAATCGTTGATTTGAAATTAAATTTTTAATTACAATTATTAATAACTAATAGGAGGCTAGTAACGATAACCTTTGACTTTCCGAAGGTATGAAGCTCATATATACATATATACAAATTTACATACATATATGGGATTGACCGGTTTAGTCAGACATAATGTCTTAATAAAAAGAATAATTCACTTGGAGATTCTTCGAGAAAAGGAGATAAAAACTAGCTATAAGTACATACAACCTGCAATATCATAGCGCCACAACATGGAAAAACAAAACCCAATTGCCTGACTTCATTGTGCTTGACACAAAAAAAAACCAGAAAAAGTTGTGAAAATAGAGGAAGTTAGGGTAGCGCACACTAAGTAAAAAAGTTATGGATTTGGGGACTATTATAATACTAGTTGACGCGTGCTAATACTTCGCACCGTTAATGGTCACCTACGTAATATAATAAAGCTGTATATTAGCAGGAGAACGGAATATGCAGATGATAGCGAAAAGCCATCTCAATTGCGTTGGCATCATGTGACTGACGACAGCCTCCTGCAAACATTCTTTCCATTCGGCGTCGTTAATGACTAAATGTAATTTTTCTGCAGCTTCTTGAAATGAATTGCACAGAATTCCATCAACTGTACGTAAATCGTCAAAAACTTAATAGTATAATACAAAATGTACCAAATCATAATTAATGATAAGTAAACTAAAAGTACTAACTTCTTTTAATTTGATTGACAGGTTGTTTATACGTTTATCTCTATATATTATTTCTCAAGGCTATTTTTTTGTCGGTACGCCATATCTCCATACTCCATCAAAACCAATGACTGAGCCATCATTTTGAAGCTATTTCCTTCACCGATAATGACGCAAACTTAACGTTTCTTTGAAAATTCCACAAAAGTATTTTACAGGAGTGTAAAAAGCACTATTCTTCTGACCTCAATAATATTGAGGTAGCAAGCATTTGTTATTATAATTTTTGATAAACATTAATTTTTAATAATTTTATTTTTATTTTTCGTCATTAGCAGTGAAGGTTATCTTTAGAATGATGGCTCAATCATTAGTTTTGATGGAGTATTAAGGGAGATATGGCGTACCGACAAAAAAATAGTCTTGAGAAGTAATATGTATATAGAGAAGGTCTCCATATCAATAATTTTTGCAGTAACGCCAAGATCCCTAGAGTTCTGGCATCCGTATAACATGGGTGCGAGAATACAGGATTATATTTCTGGTATCCCTAAGATAGTGCGAGAATACAATCCTTCGACATATGTACATATGTGTATGTAATAATCCATGGAACTACATATACATATGTATATAAGTATGGTTCGCCCAGAATATACTTAAAAATTTCTTTCAGAACAAACTTATTATTTAAGTGAGAAGTCTTTGTTATAAACTTGTTTGAAATTTAATTTGGCCGAAAATTAATAAAATTTGTAACAACTAACAAGTATATAAAAAAGTCTTCTCACTTAAATACCATGAATATGTTTCATAAAAATTCCACGGTTCGATCAGTGAATATAAACAAACTTATTTACTTGTGTGTTTTCTAACCTCCAGTTATAAAGTAATTAATTAGTTGAAGCAAATAACTACGAAAGTTAGTTTGTTATCATACTTTAGACCATCTCCAAATTTTTCAACAGTCTTGTCACCCTTATTCAGTTCAGACTGACTTGTGTTGCGAAACATTTTTCAGTTGAATACAAATTTGAATCCTGTCAATTAATATTGTAAACCACACTTAAACAGTAACCTCCTTGACCTTTGTAGACATATTTAGCATGCACCATGAGTAAATCTTTTGGATTTACATATTCATTTGTATTAGGAACGTGTGGTATGTGTGTATTTCTAACCAGCCTATTATTTCGAAATAATTTGAGTAAGCAAATGTACTTTGCTAGTTCTAAGTTTAGTCCAAATTGTTGCGCAAGACGTCTCGCAATACCAAAAGGTTAACTTCGGACTTCAGAAATGAAAGAACGCGTTGCAACGCGTACACATTAAGCGAAAACTTGGACTCGAACACATGTGTTCGCTTTCGTTTGCTCAGTGTGGACCCACCTTGAGATGAAGCTTCTTGTTGTTTAGAAGTTCTTTGGTACTACTTAATTAAAGATCCTTCAAATGCTCGACTTTCATAAAAAATTGTATGACTTATGGTCGCCATATTGGGTCCGCCATTTTGAATTTCCAAATTTTAATAGTAGATTCGAAATTAGTTGTATCAAGATACCCATAGGCCATAGTACTAAACCACATAAATTCGTTGAAGTTCGAAAACTGTTGGACGCCATGTTGGATTCGCTATTTTGAATTTCCAAATTTCGAGCTTGGATTCGCAATAAGCACCTCCAAAAACCCCCAAATACTACTTTTCATGGCAATCCCTTGATATTTACAGTTTTAGGCGGCCATCTTGGGTCCGCCATTTTGAAACCCGCGAATAAAAAATAGCCTGTATGGTGGCCCGGAATATGTAGTGTCTTCACTAAAAAAATGAAAATGATCGGGCCGATGGTTTAGACGTGATTGAGCAACAAACAAACAAACAAACTTTCGATTTTATATAGGTATATAGGGATTGACTTTTCAGATTATATAAAACATAAACATCAGACTCTAATAGTTAGAAAAATATCATAAATAAGATACAATAGCTGTGTTTTTTTTGCAAATCGGATCCGGTTCTAGATTTATCAGGAAATTTTGCATTGAATTGAAATTTATAAACAGTAGATAATCCATAGCAAACATTTTTTATTTCACGAAAATACATCAAATCGAAAATACGTCAAATTGCCTGGGTTTATACCCACTTTGCGTCAAAAACTTAATCCAAAAATTTTTCTGGTTCAAGGTTTGAATTTTGGAAGAGTAATCATAATGCCAATTTGATGCACTTTTCACAAATTTAAAATTTTTGATATACGTGAACCTGAACCAGATAGAAATGTTTAAAAAAAACAGCTATCTATTTTATCATTCAATGGCTTTTATTTTACAATGGTTCATTCAAAAGAATGTCTTCATTAGCATATTTGCTATTCTTGGAAATTAGATTGAGGCTGATTTAATATTAATAGCTGTGTTCTTTTGTGGTCGCCATCCAGAGTAGAACAAGCGCACCACAAAAGGACGCTCTAGAGAACATAATCCGAGGCATTAACCACAAAACTCCGAGAACACAAACCGAGGCATTAACCACAACAAAAACGCTCTAGAGAACAACATCCGAGACATTAACCTCCCTAAAAATTTACACATAGCGCCACTTGTGTTCAATAGAACAACTAAGTGAACAGAATAAGAAATTATACCTTGGACACACTACCCCGTAATTATGACGGCAACCATCATAATTACGAATATCAAAATTACGGTATGACACATTAGCTGAGCGTAATTTTGGATGGTAGTTGCCATGGTTTTTTCATAAACAGAATTTTGAATAAGTATTTTACCGGTTTGTGTGTTTGCTAAAAAGACATTTCTGGGGGCATTTTGCGCATGCTTGTTGGTTTTTGCGTAAAAGAAACCGCAACCAAACAGAAAATAGCGCATAAAATTTTCCTGACAGTAACAAATCAATTAAAAGTAAAAACTCCTGACTGAATCGTATAAGAAGAGCTTTCAAAAATCTCGTTATCTATTTGAGCCCAGATGGCGCTGAACCGTAAATTTGCACAAAATTACGGTGCAAGAACATCATTTGGAAACCATCATAATCACGGGTTTGAGGCGTAATAATGATGGTTGCCGTAATAATTACGGGTAGTGTGTCCAAGGTATTATTCTGTTCGACGTAGAGAGCAAAGCAAAACAGCCAAATGTATGGGCTGTTCTGCTCAAAAACCACAAAAGAACGCAGCTATTATTTTCCTTTTCCACATAAACTAGGCATTTAGCTACCACTTTCGCGTCTTTAGGAAATTAAATGTTTAATATCTTAATTGATTTTTGCACATTGTTTAAACACTCGCGTACTGCACATTTTGCTCATTTACAAACTTTTGGAGTATGTACAGTAGGTGTTCAAAAAATTAGACGCACTCAGCAATTCTATGAAATTTCGTACAAATTGGATATTTCCTGCAATAAAATCCTTTTCAAGTAAATTTTTCAACGATTACGGTCATGCAGGTAATGAGTGCAGGATATTTGGGTAATTAGGGAAATCCCAGATCTAACGGGTTAGGGCTGGGAGATATATAAATGAAAGCGATTTCGTTTTGGCTTCATTTGGAAAAAATAATTAATGGAGAAACAGTTGACAATTTTGTGTGCAAGCGGATTTTAAAGAGTGCATTGATAAATAATATTGATACCCAGTAGGCCCCCTTCAATTTATTGTGTTTTTTGAATGAAAATTCAGTGAACGTGACATACAAGAAAGGAATTTTCTGAAGTAGTTAAAAGTAAAAAGTGACTTCAAAATGGGACGAGTTAAAGATATCGCCAGTGATAAAAGAAGTGTAATAGCAAGTTTGTTCAACTCCAGAGAGTTTTCCAATCGGGAAATCGCGGGCCAAAAAAAAAATTCGGCATCTACGGTGGATCGAATTGCCCGCACTCTGAATCCTTCAACTTCTCAATCGGGAAGTAAGAGGAAAAATTGCGGAAGAAAAAGGAAAACATCCAACAGGACCGACAGGAAAATTGTGCATATGGCAATACAACAAAGACGAGCACCCGCCAGGACCTTACACAGACAATTTAGAGACCATGGGGTGGAAATATCAAAGATGACACTTCGCCGACGATTATATGAGGCAAATCTTAAATGTAGACGACCAGCAAAAAAGCCAAAGTTGACAGAAAAAATGAGTTCCAGAAGGTTACAATGGGCTAGATACCATCAGAGCTTTACCCTTGATTACTGGGAAAAAGTAGGCATGTCAAAATATTTTCGCAAATTATTATTTTATTGAGGTTTATGGAGCATTCAAAATTACCCTAAATTTCAAATTTCTTAGGTTATATTCAGCGACGAATGTCGTCTAGAAGCGGTGACGGAATCTTTTAATTTCGTACGGAGGCGTCCAGGGGAACGTTACAATGAGGACTGCGTTCAAAGAACAGTTAAACACCCTCCAGCTATTATGGTATGGAGCTGTATAAGTGGAGAAGGTCCGGGTCCCATTTATTTTGTGAATGGAACTTTGCGTTCTGATCAGTACAAGAACATATTAAGAGACGTTCTTTTACCCCACATTAATTCGTTCATGCATACACGATCGATTTACATATTTATGCAAGATGGAGCACCTTGCCATACCTCGAAATCAAGCAAAGTTTCCTAAATGAAGAGGAAATTGAAGTTCTTCCTTGGCCCGGCAATTCTCCTGATCTAAACCCAATAGAAAATTGCTGGGCCTATTTAAAATCTAAAGTATATAGTCGCCCAAACCCAACGGTACCTATTCTTAAAGAAAATATTGAAGATATTTGGAGAAATGACGAAGGTCTGAAAGACATGATAAAAGCGTGTATTGCGAGTATGCCGAGAAGAATTGCCGCAGTTGTAAAACAAAAAGGCGGAGTGACTAAATTTTAATCTCTATGTTCACAAATTGTCACTAATATACCTGAATGTAAAATAGACCGTTTAAAAAAAAAAAACTTTTATAGATTTATCGAAATTTATAAATTTGTTTCATTTCCCATTTTTTTTCCCAGTGCGTCTAATTTTTTGAACACCTACTGTATACTTAAATACCCCAAAATCAAAAACATATTTACACTATGGAAAACAAAACCAAAACTGTCATAAGTCGTGCGCAGTGGTCGATCAAGGTTCATTACAAGATTTCATTGTATTAACGATATTGTAAATAAAGGAGTAAATCAACAAACTCTTATTATTTGAGTTTCAAAAATATTGTTTGTATGTATATGTAAAAATAAATGTTATTTAGAGTTTCTGCTTTTGGTTTCAACCTCGTATATTAAAATTTTTATTCTTATACATATACAATACATACATTTATGTATATTAATAAAAATATTTGCTTTTATTCGTTTTTTCAATCAGACATGAAATGCTGAATTTTTCGTTCTTTTCATTAAATAGAACATATCATTTTATTTATTGTTGTTTTTTTTGCAATTATTCGACCGAAAAATATCGATTTTGTAATTGGAGAGCTGGAAATCTATTTATTATATTGAATTCGAACCTTTTTACCCATGAGCTAAGGAAACAAAAGTTCCTCTTGTTGGACTGCATTACTTTGGCTATAATCTTGCTCTGGTCTATAGTATAGGCTGTAGACATTTTATTTTACGATAAAAGCAGCCAACTAAGTCTACAATGGGACCTTGGCTAAAACAAAAGGATTGAAAGCAAACAAATTTTAGGCGAAACCCATAACATTTTCATTTGTCCTTTAAGTGCCATTCTAAGCCATTTTCAATTTACTTTTCATAATGAATGCTGAACTTTTGTTTTAATGTGCAAAATAGAAATTAACTCACTCCATGAAAGCCTAACCAAATAACCAAATTTGAAATGCGTTTATTTTTCGTCAATGTAAATACTTCCACTGATCGACAAGTTTTATGGCAGAAGGACTTGAGATGGAGAAGGTGCCACTCAATAGGGTGGTTAGGCAGCACCGAGCGCCCTGTAAACTCTACCGAAAGGATGGACAAAAAATGGAATTTGCATTTAAGCGAAGGATATAATTCTATGATTTCGACCGCTCTCCCCTAGGATTATTTATAGACAGTACTCAGGAGCAACCACCACATCCTGGACAGTTTAATCAAATGCAGAGACCGTGACGAGGCATGCAAATTTTCAGATTTTCCCTCAAAAGGAAATGAACGTTACTCCTTGGGTGGCGGTGAAGAAAATTGTTATGGTTTCATTTAAAATATCTAATTAACGAAGAAAATTTCCATTACTCCGGAAAACTTTTCAATTAAGGATTTTTAAAGTATTTTCAAACGGGTGTTGTCGTGATCGTGCGTGATTTGAAAAAGAAACATAAATACTTATAGTACGTTGAAAATAACACAAAATATAAAGGATTTATACAAATACATATTATAATATACCTTCCGTTTTTGTGGGAAAGCAGAATTCAAAATTATCTATCCCTCTCCCTTGTATATGTACTCGTACATACATACATACATATAAAATCGAAAGTTTGTTTGTTTGTTTGTTGCTCAATCACGCCTAAACGAACGGCCCGATCATTTTCATTTATTGAGTGCAGACATTACATATTCCGGGCTAACATATAGGCTACTTTTTATTCGAGGGTTTCAAAATGGCGGACCCAAGATGGCGGTCAAAAATTGTAAATATCAAGGGATTGCCATGAAAATGAGTATTCGAGGGTTTTCGGAGCTCCTGATTGCTAATCTATGCTCGAAATTTGGAAATTCAAGATGGCGGATCCAATATGGCGACCAACAAGTTTCGAACTTCAACGAATTTAAGTGAAATTTAGTACAATGGGTATTTTGATATCACTAATTTCGAATCTACTATTAAAATTTGGAAATTCAAAATGGCGGACCCAATATGGCGACCATAAGTCAAAAAAAATTTTTACGAAAATCGAGCATTTCAAGGATCTTTAATTAAGTATTACTTATAATATACCGGGTGAAACCGGGTAACCCAGCTAGTTGTACATATATAAAAATGAATATCGTCCGTTCGTCCCGCAAAGGCTCGAGAACGGCTCGATCGATTTGGATGACTCTTTTTTTGTGTTGTTCGTTTCAATTCAGAGGTGTTTTAAAAGATAAGAAAATTCGGAAAAACCTAAAGGAAAAGCTCAAAAGTAATAAATCGAAAAACAGTACAATACCTATTTCGATGAGATTATAACACTTTGAATGCAAAAAATTTAAGTCAAAGTTTACTGATATGATTTTATGACAGAAGTTTTATACGGGACTTTAACTTTAAAAAAATAGTATTTTTAGAGCAAGTGAACTTATAATTTGAAATTGTTTTTTGATAAAAAAGTAGTGGATTTTGCGGTACGATTTTGTTAAAGCGAAGTTAAAAAGAAAACTAGTTTTAGTAGGACCTATCGTTTGACAGCTGCGCGAGAATGTGTGAACTTTAATTAATTCAATATTGTGTTTTGATAAAAAAGTAATGGATATTCGATTAATTTTGCTACACGAGGATTTCAAGATTGTAAAGTTTTCAGTGAAGAATAGGTAACAAGGCAATTTCGACAGATTTGGTTCGTGTACAAGTGTTTTTGAAAACAATTCCGTGCCGTTTTACAGTGCCCATTACAATGCCAAAGAGGGGATGAGCTGACATACATAGGTCGTGGCATTCAGTCAAATGCGCGGCGATCTAACTTATGTGCGAACTTTACTGATGACCAGCGCGCGACGGATAGTGAAAATAGTCGTTTTGGCATGTCCAAAACGAAAAACGTAGTTTACCACAAATCTTTGGATTGAAAGTTAACCTCATTCCATGTATGTAAATCAAAGACATGACATCAGAGCAAGTGGCCGATTAGTTAGGAAGGTAGAAATTAATCACGCCCACTTCAGGGGCTGGGGACTTACCCAATGTTGGCATCACCGAAAAGTTTCTTTTTTTACACTAATTTTTTTTCTTTGCCGTGATTGTTTAGTAGTTTGGTCCCTACGATGTGGCCTTACTTTTATTTTAATATTTTCATGTTAAAGTATTTCTTTAAATACAACCTTCTAGGATCATTATAAAAGAACCGCTGTATACCCTGCCCATTATGAACATCCCAGTCTACGATTAAATAAAAGACATTGAATTCATTTGAATTACGAACGAGTTTCATTTAATCAAAAAACGAAACTCAAACCGTACACAGTGCGGCCCGGAAATATTAATAATAATAATATTTTATTTCAATGACTACAATAAGACAAAGTCTTTTATAAGTACTACTAAATAGCGCATAAGAAAAATAAATCATATTTGAAAAATGAGTCTAAAGAGTGAAAAAAAGGAGTATGTAGTAAGCTAGTGTAAACCCAGTGCTAGCAAAATAAGGGCGGCTTCGCATTAAATGCACATGGAGTGCTGTGACTCAAAATATGACCTACATCAAGTACGGTCCGTTATAATTCACTCTGCTAATGATAACTGATCATATGGCACAACAAGCAGAATGCGCCCGGCCGACTTCCATAAGTGCAACATAAACAAATGCCGAGGGAGGTAACGACCGCGTGCGCCTAAAACTGAGTGAGCTCACGCTGCGCTATTGAAATGGGTCAGTAAAGCGAAGTGCCGTAACGCTCGGAACTTGACACCCCTTAGGTTTTCGGGTTAATCAAGTATGGGAAAAAGCATGTAGCAATTACAAAACATGCTAAACGATTGGGAGTGTGGCCATCGTCAGTAAATTTTTTCAAGCCAAACAAATTGTATAAATAGCCTAAGAAAAGTAAAATAAAGCAGGATTGTTAAGCTGAACGTGAAGAGTTTCACTTGGTGTCTGCTCCCTAGCCGCACCTTTTTACAATCCCGAGGAGTCCTGCTTTAATAGCTTTCTCCTCTAGGAGTTCTGCCTAAGGGCTGGCTCCGCCGCAACGATCACCGACTTGGAGGAAGACCCCCCAATGGGAAATCATCACATGGCGACCGTGACACTGGAACCATCAGCATAAAAAGCCATAAGGAGATGGAAAAAGCGGACTACAGCATCGTAGACGGAGGATTCGAAAAACTATTGAAATTAGCAGAAGGACACACGAATGACTTGACCCTATACCCAAGAGGACAACTGGTGGAGCCGTAAATACCGAGGCCCCTGAACACACCCACAGGAGAAACACCGGAATACATCCCAGGACCCAGGAAAATAACGATTGAGGAGTACAGAAAAAGATCAACGAAACAGCCGAAATCAGAGGAAAAAAAAAAGAACCCAACAAGGGGAGGAAAAAGATCGCGTCTGGTACGAAGAACTCCTGAAAATAGCAGCGACACAACCAGAAAAAATAAAATATCAAACACTGCTGACCATCACAAAGCAGGAATTAAATAGATTAAAAAAAAAATTTTTTTTTTAATGAGTAGGATAAAACAGAATAAATCAACTTAGACATAAATTAGAATTATGCATATTATATTTTTATTTGTAGGACCAATTTGCCTTGTAATTTTACTAGTAGGTATGGTTCATTATATTACGAAAATATAATAAAACTCAAGATAAGGAATAACTTGCAAAAAAAAAAAAAATTCTTTTTTCAATTAGAATTAAAACCAATTTTGTTTCCCTTTTGCTTTTTCTCTCAATATGGGAGGCACTAATTCGAAGCAATCGGACAATAACGGAGAAGTAGTCAATAACGTCATTATTGACGATACAATACAATTTGAGAACAAAGAAGGGATTGTTCTATTAATGATCATTGCTGTAATCAAAGTAGCTGAATTTGTATACTTACTGTATAAGGATCATAAACGGGGTTTGAAGAAAAAATATTTAAGCGAACCGGCAGTTATCAAAGTATAGGTAAGCTTTTTCTCCTAAAGTTCGCAAAGTGACATAAAATGGGCGGATGGACGAATTAAATAATATAAAGGAGGAACTTCAAAAAATATTAACGAATTTTAATAAAAGTAAGCATAGGCAATATACTGAAAAAACACTGCAAGCGAAAAGAGAAGCAGTAAATAAACTTGTAGATGAAGCTATAGGTTGCATGAACGTACCAAGAGCAGCAGAAGCAGTACTGAAGCTTGGTCCAATTTATAAACAAATAAAATAACTGGCAGAAAATATATTAACATTAATAGAGAATCAAACACCACAAAATATGGCGTTTGATGTAAAAACAGCAACGTCATTGCTTCAAACCTACGACGGGAAGCATGAGGCAACAGAAGCATTTATAGAGTCGATGGAACTGCTGGATGAGCTAACACCAGCAGAACACAAGAGCATAATGATAAAATTTATAAAGACCAGGATAACGGGCAAAGCCAAACTGGCAATAACTGAGGATATTAACTCAGTGGAAGCAATAAAACATAAAATAAGGCAGAAATTTTCAGCCAAATTGTCGTCAGATGCAGCGTTAGCTCAGTTGAAAACGTCTCGGCAAGGCAATACAAAATTAACGGACATTGCAAATCAAATAGAAAACCTCTCCAGCCAATTGACCAGAGCACTGGTAGCTGAAAAAGTAGCAACGGGAGAAGAAGCTGAAAAAATAGCTGAAAAATTCGCAATTCAAGCGTTCATTTATAACGTTTCAAGTAAGGAGACTGCGCTTATACTAAAAGCCAGTAATTACACAACGCTGCCAGAAATAGCGGCAAAAGCAGCAGCAGTGGACAAAGAACAACCGTGCAACATCCTTCAATATAGGAGCAATCAGCATCCAAGAACAGGGAACTACAGAAACGGAAGTAGAAACAATTGGCGCGGATACAACAATAACAGATATAATAACAGATACAGCAACAACAGCAGAAATAACAATTATAACAATCAAAACTAACACCAACAGGCAGGCCTACAATAATCAAAACAGACCAAATTATAAGGCGAATCACTGTCAACGAATAATTTCTATCAGCAAAACATAGAACTACCCGACAATATCCCGGTATACACAAAAAATTACCGAATTCCGGAAATTCATAAAGACGAAATCAATCGACAGGTAGAGCAAATGCTGGCAGATGGTATCATAGAGAACTCAGTTTCATAATTTAATTCCCCAATACTCCTGGTACCGAAGAAGTCCACTGGACAACGCAAGAAATGGCGTCTTGTAGTTGAATTCCGTAATTTAAATAAGAAGGTAATGGCCGACATATTCCCACTCCCGCGGCTAGAAGATATTCTTGACCAGATGGGACGTGCGAAATATTTTTCCACATTAGATCTCATGTCAGGCTTTCATCAAATTTCATTAGAAGAAAACTCGAGAAAATTCACCGCTTTCTCCACTAATCAAGGTCATTATCAATACATGCGACTTCCTTTCGGACTCAATATAAGTCCAAATAGTTTTCAACGGATGATGGCTATCGCGATGGCAGGATTGACCCCTGAAATAGCATTTCTGTACATTGAATATATAATTGTAATAGGTTGTTCCCAATCCCATCATCTCAAAAATTTAATAGCAGTATTTAAAAGACTTCGAGACAAAAATCTCAAATTAAATCCCGAAAAATGTAAGTTTTTTCAAACAGAAGTTACCTATTTAGGACACCAAATATCAGCGCAAGGTATTAGACCAGATTCCTCAAAATATGAAGCAATAAAATATTATCCGGTTCCCAAAAATGCAGATGAAGTACGACGTTTCGTGGCTTTCTGTAATTACTATAGACGTTTCGTTCCAAATTTTGCGAATACAGCGCTACCTTTAAATAAGCTGCTTCGCAAAAACACAAAGTTTGAGTGGACAGATACACACCAGCAAGCATTTGATATTCTAAAAAGTACATTAATGGCCCCAACAATATTACAACATGCGGATTTTAATAAAACGTTTATAATTTCGACCGATGCATCAAATGATGCATGTGGAGCAATTCTCTCACAAATAACTGATGAGAAGGAACTACCAATCGCATATGCAAGTAAAACATTCACGCCAGGAGAGAAAAACAAATCGACTATTGAAAAGGAACTTGCAGCTATTTACTGGGCCATAACGTACTTTAAGCCTTACGTTTAGGGTAGAAAGTTTATTGTGAAAACAGACCACAGACCTTTGGCGTATTTATGTATTCGGAATGAAAAATCCCTCGTCAAAATTAACTCGGATGAGACTGGATTTGGAGGAATTTGATTTTAGAATTGAATACGTGAAAGGAAAGGAAAATGTTGGCACAGACGCACTATCGAGAATAAAACTTGATATCAGCGATCTGAAGCAGATAAACATATTGCGAGTACAAACGCGCGCAATGAAAAAACAAATCAATGAAGAGGTAAACAACATTCAAAAGGAGCAAGTAAATTCCATTTCACCGCAGCCTGATCAACTGCGCATCATGGAAATATCATCTCCGACAAAGGTAGAAAAAATACCTGAATTACGACTAAGAAAATGTAGCTACAAAATTGAAATACATATAGTGCACAGAAATAAAACAATATATGAGCGGTACATAAATATGGGAAGAATCCAATCAGTAGAACCAGCATTAGTGCAGGCATTCGAAGTTTTGGACAAAGATATTATTAAACAATTTCAGACTTCGACTCTGAAACTTTCTGCAAAAAGTCAAATATTTAATGAAATTAATTTAACCGCATTCAAAATCCTAGGAAACAAAGTACTAGAAAATATGAATATAGAAATATACAAACCGCAACGTTACATAGCAAGCAAAGAGGAAATACTGCACAATTTTCACGCAACACCGACTGGAGGGCATATAGGACAGTCTAGAATGTTCAACAAAATCAAATAATTATACAAATGGAATAAAATGAGAAAAACTATAGCGAAATACATTAGTAAATGCGAATTATGTGCGAAAAATAAACATCAAAAGCACAACAAGGAAACAATGCAAATTACAACAACACCTGTAAAAGCATTTAATATAATATCCATAGATACGGTTGGACCATTCACTAGAACAACCAGCGGCAACCGATACGCAGTAACGATACAGTGTTACTTGAGTAAGTACATCATTATCATCCCAACGAAGGATAAGGAAGCAAATACTATCGCTCATGCCCTAGTCAATGGATGTATACTAATATACGGGCCAATGAACAAAATAAAATCAGACATGGGTACTGAATATAAAAACCAAGTATTCACAGAAATCTGTAATATTTTAAAAATTAAACAACTGTTTGCAACAGCAGCACATCCGGAGACAATAGGAGCATTAAAAAGAAACCACAAATGTCTCAACGAATACTTGAGATGTTTTGTAAATGAAAACAGGGATGATTGGGACACATGGATGCCTTATTACGCATTTTGTTATAATACCACACCTAGCACTGCGCACGGATACACACCGTTTGAATTAATTTTCGCTAAAAATGTTAGTATTCCATCAGAACTCGTCACTGATCAACCAGACCCGGTATATAACTATGATGTATACAGTAAAGAACTAAAGTTCAGGTTACAAACAGCACTGAATAGGACAAAACAATACCTAGAAAAAGCAAAAGAAATCAGAAATCAAACAAGCAAAAACAATTATAATCCCTTAATATTAGAAATAGGTAATAAAGTTCTCGTAGAAACACAAAACAAAAAAAACTAGATCCATTATATAATGGCTCATATGAAGTGATAGAAATAGATTCAGTAAATTGTACATTAAAAGATAAGAAAAATTAAATAAAAAAATATTTTTTAAAGAAAAGCTTTTTTTAACAATGAAATATAAAAAATATACTAAAAAGGAAAAAATAAGTTTTTGCTAAAATTTATCAATTTTGGGCCTAAAATATATTTCAACCAAATATACCTTTAACGTATTTCTTCACGGTATTTCTGTATTTGTATGACTATAAATAAAAGCTTGGGCGCTCATTAGATATTAAAATTATAAACAATAGCAGTAGTGAAACGAAGCGAAATATTGTGTAATTTCAGCATAATTTCGCTTGTAATGAGAGCGCCCAAGCTTTTATTTATAGTCATACAAATACAGAAATACCGTGAAGAAATACGTTAAAGGTATATTTGGTTGAAATATATATTAGGCCCAAAATTGATAAATTTTAGCAAAAACTTATTTTTTCCTTTTTAGTATATTTTTTATATTTCATTGTTAAATAAAAGCATGTCTTGAAAAAATATTTTTTTATTTAATTTTTTTTTTGAGACTAAAAAACGATGTCTTTATTAGTAAAAGAACGTCAAATTGAAATGTCAAAAAGGCGTTAGCAAGACGCTGAGTAACTAGTGCGTGGTACCGTTTGAAGCTGAATCGTGCATTAGCATCTTGAAACTCTTCTTTTGAACTTATGCGTTATTATATTAGACGTCCGCCATATTGGATTTAGAATAACGTCACATTACTTATTGTATTTCGCTTATCAAGCCCTTTCATTTGATACCCATATCATAGAGGTTACTATGAAAATTATAAATCGCCATTTTGTGACGTCCGCCATATTGGATTTAGAAATGGCGTTACTCATTTTATCGTTTCCTACTCTTCAAGCTCTTTCATTTGATACCCATATTAAGGGGGTCGACCAAAAATACATGGTCCACCATCTTGTGGCGGCGGCCATTTTAGAGATATTGCAATTTTGAGTATTGCATATTGCATTGTCACCAGAACTAAAGGTGTAAGCAAAATTTCAGCCCTATAGCTTCATTGGAAGTGGGTGAAATATTGATTGCAAAATTCCACGACCCACCATCTTGTGGCGGCGGCCATTTTAAAGATATTGCAATTTTGAGTATTGCATATTGCATTGACACCAGAACTAAAGGTGTATGCAAAATTTCAGCCCTATAGCTTCATTGGAAGTGGGTGAAATATTGATTGCAAAATTCCACGACCCACCATCTTGTGGCGGCGGCCATTTTAAAGATATTGCAATTTTGAGTATTGCATATTGCATTGTCACCAGAACTAAAGGTGTAAGCAAAATTTCAGCCCTATAGCTTCATTGGAAGTGGGTGAAATATTGATTGCAAAATTCCACGACCCACCATCTTGTGGCGGCGGCCATTTTAAAGATATTGCAATTTTGAGTATTGCATATTGCATTGTCACCAGAACTAAAGGTGTACGCAAAATTTCAGCCCAATAGCTTCATTGGAAGTGGGTGAAATATTGATTGCAAAATTCCGGGACACACGGTGAAGCTAATAAAAAGCTTTTAATAACAAAATAATTATTATGTACATATTCATAAAAATAGACTAAGGAAAGTACAGGAGTAGCTAATGAAAAAAAAACAAGGAAAAATTTTATATTGTAATAATGATAGTTATAAAAAAAAAAAAAATTAAATTATAATAGCTGTGTTTTTTTGATGATCTGATCTGGATCTCGAATTTCAAGTTGAATTTAATATATTAAATTGTAATCTAGAGCAAAATTTTTAAACTTGGCAAAAAATTCATCAAATTGCAATGATTTTAGCCCATCCAAACGTCAAGTCATGAACTGAAAAATTTATTGGATCTAGTTTTTGACGCAAATTGGTTATAAGTCAATGCAATTTGATGCTCTTTTCACAAAAGTAAAAAGTTTTGTTAGGAGTCGTTATTTGCAAATTCCAATTCAATACAAAATTTGCTGCGAAATCAGATCCGGATCAGATCATCAAAAAAACACATTAAATATTGAATTGTACTAACAAGAGAAAAAAATATATATGTATGTATATAACTTTTAACATACAAATACAAATACATATATGTATAACTAGCATGGTTAGAATAAAGGTACTCTCATGTGAACCACACTCCCAAGAAGAAGAAAAAAAAATTTTTTTATATACATACATACAAAATTTTTTTTGTTCTCAAAGGAGGGAGGTGTAGTAAGCGACAATTAGCTAGTGTAAACCCAGCGCTAGCAAAATGAGGGCGGCTTCGCATTAAATGCACATGGAGTGCTGTGACTCAAAATATGACCTACATCATGTACGGTCCGTAATAATTCACTCTGCTAATGATAACTGATCATATGGCACAACAAGCAGAATGCGCCCGGCCGACTTCCATAAGTGCAAAATAAACAAATGCCGAGGCTATAAGTGCAAAATAAACAAATGCCTAAAACTGAGCGAGCTCACGCTGCGCTATTGAAATGGGTCAGTAAAGCGAAGTGCCGTAACGCTCGGAACTTGACACCCCTTAGGTTTTCGGGTCAATCAAGTATGGGAAAAAGCATGTAGCAATTACAAAACATGCTAAACGATTGGGAGTGTGGCCATCGTCAGTGAATTTTGTCAAGCCAAACAAATTGTATAAATAGCCTAAGAAAAGTAAAATAAAGCAGGATTGTTAAGCTGAACGTGAAGACTTTCACTTGGTGTCTGCTCCCTAGCCGCACCTTTTTACAATCCCGAGGAGGCCTGCTTTAATAGCTTTCTCCTCTAGGAGTTCTGCCTAAGGGCTGGCTCCGCCGCAACGACCACCGACTTAGAGGAAGACCCCCCAATGGGAAATCATCACAAGTAAGTGGCGAAAGTAGAGGAGAGGAAAGAAAAAAAAGAAATATGGAAAACGAAAGGAAAGTAAGCTAAAACTAAGTGAAATTAGGGGTTACCCAGTGCATGTGCGAAGTGACAAAGGATGTAGGGAATCACCTACATATGTGTATATATCATGCTAAATGCGCATATAGCAGTCGCCTAAAGGAGGTTTTCGATCTCGTGCGCTGAATTGACGTTGGCAGTGTGTTCCAAGCCCGAATGGCTTGGACAAGGTAAGAACTAATTAAAACAGCATGCCGACACAGAGGTGGCAGCAGGTCTGAACGTCGTCCACTTTTTAGCGGGACCAGTAATTTGCTGAGGTAGGGGGGTCCACTGTGGTACAATAAGTTATGCAAAAACACCAGAGCGCGACGCCGCAAGAGCACCTCAAGTGGACAATCAAGGATCTTGAAACGATATGGGGATACGCGATCGAATCTACGTAATCGGAAGGCAAATCGTAGACAATCATTGTAGGCGACCTTAAGCTTACTCCTACACCTGGAGTCAAGCAAGGGGTAAATTAAAGAACTATAGGTAAAATGCGGTAGCACTAACGTTTTCACCAGCTGAATCCGAAGGTCGGGGGAGAGAGTGCTAGCAAACAGCCAGAGTCTTCGAAGAGTTCCATAGATCCTGCTTAACAGCAATTTGATGTGGTCACAACATCTCAAGCTGGAGCTCAACATTATGCCCAGATTTTTCGCCTTAAGAACAAAGGGTGGCCTGGAGTGATTCAGCTCAACAGGAGGAAAGTATGACAAGTCCAGGGTGTCCCTACTTAAGACCAGGGCTTGGGACTTGCTGGGATTGACTGTCAAGCTGTTGTTAATTGACCAGAAAAACACGTTATTTAGGTCTTCATTAATTGGAGTGACACAATTCTCAAGCAAGCCCAGAGGACAATCTAGGTAGAGTTGAACGTCGTCAGCATATAGATGGACTGAGCAGTTACTTAGAACCCGCGGTAGATCATTGATAAAGAGGCTAAATAACAAAGGACCAAGTATTGATCCTTGTGGGAGTCCTGAGGATAAACGTAAGCTTCGCGACACAAATATTGGCCGCACTGTGTACGGTTTGCGGTTTTTTGGCCGAATCTCAATGACTGGGAGTTGGAAGGTTGATTGGGATTCATAATCTCTTATGAAGATTTATACAATCAAAACAATGTCAGGTGGTACGAAGTTCACCGGGTCAGCTAGTTTGTAATATATTTTTGCAAAAAGGTGAAGTTGATCTAAATTCACTGTTCGAGTATGTAAATATTTTTAAAAGTGTCTACTTCATTAGCAGTACTTTGGTAGATATGCATTATAGTACGTAGATAGGTAGGTAGTCAGGTATTTTCGAACAAATTTATTTGCAGAACTAACCTGCATCGATCGTACACGTGGAAAAGAATTTTTAATTATTCTCAAAACTTGAATACAAAGCCAGCCTGAAAAATCATGTGCATCAACATCAAGATGAAATTACTTGTCGAAACCATTCTAGTAATAAATACAATGATATATGCTTTGAAAGATGGCTGTGAATTTTGGACGCTCAGATGTTGTAAAAATGGAAAGCAGATTTTGAATTATTTGTCTTCTACTATATTATATATAACCGATTATCCTTAAGAGAGGAAGATAAATAAATGTATGCTTCTTCCAAAAGAATACTCATGGCCATGGTAATATGGAGAAACTACCCCAAAAATCATGCATCGTTTTTGTATATGTATACATACATAAATTGTAGGCTATTTGCGACACATTCTACATCTCTTGCTCCCCGATTTTAATCAAACGACTAACTAAATTACCAACTTGGGAGTAATGGGTGTACACATACATCTTAAGTAGAAACATTTTCCATTTTAACGCTCTTGAAAAATTTCGTTCGTAAGCAAGGAAGGAATGAGACTGGTACATAATTTCAGTTTTGAGTTTGTGAATACATACATACTCAAATATTTTGTTAACGGCATGGCACATCCAGCAACTATGATCAATAGACGACTAAGCCAGCAGTGACACAATATTTATTTTATAAAAAAAAATTATTAAAATAATATGTGTCTAAAAGAAATCGTTCAACATATTCTGTTTTAAGGTTGTGAAGAAATAACATTTTTTTGCATATGAAATGGTGGAAAAAAACATATTAGATACTTACCGGCATAGTTTGACTCCCGTGTAAGTTTGTAATGGCTGTTTGGGCCTCTTGTTGGGAACTAAATTTGACAAAAGCACAACCTGTAAAAAGAAAACATTTTTATTTAAATATTGTTAGACTTGAGAAGTTTTGATACAGCATATAAATATTATATTGGTAATATGTACAATATTTCTAGATCTGTAATGCAAAAGGAACGGACGGAGACTTCCTCTCGTTCATAGATAGTTCCAAATCCATTTTGCACTTATAAAGTAGGTATAGCAAGGGTTTCCCTTACATAGTTACAAGAAAACAGGGTAAATAGGGTACGACTTGCGTAGAGATTTTATAAATTATATCTTGTTATTAAATTAGAATTTGTAAAGGTGGAAAAGAAAATTCCGAATAAAAACATTTTATTTTTAAACAAAATTTTTCTCATTATGGGTATTCACGTTTTGGTGCAAAAAGGCCTTGCACCCTTGCATCCTGTGTATCGTAGCATAAATGTGCAATGATACAACAACAACACTGAAGAAATGCAATCTGCAATACCCTTGACAATTTGCAATACCCTAGACTCTTGCAAACAGGCCTTGCAATATTGCAAGATTGCATAGAGAAATCAGCTGTGTGTCAAATAAATTTGAATTAGTTCATTTTTAGTTGCTATAAACGAAAAACGAAATTAACAAAAAGATGGAAAACAAGAAAATAACCCGCGGCATTTTTATTCCTGTACTTTAACTTTTTGAGATTTCGGACAGCTGATTTTTTGACATACATAAGTTCTATTTTGCAATGCCATCAAGATTGGGTGCGTTCACTCTCCATTGCAAAGAATCGTAGGAAAAGTGTACGTAGCACAAAGTTGCATCAAAGCGTGAATACCCATATTAAGAAATCCTTCCCAAAACTGGCTGCCTTATTTTTGTGTATGCGCACGATTATCTTTGTTTTAATTTCGCTGGGGTGGCGTTTTCTATAGAGTGTGCGCATTCGCACCTCGACCTTTTTTTGATAACTCGCGCAGCGAATATTCCGTTTTTAGAGAAACTCATCCTCTGCATGTTCGGGAAGAATTTTGCCTGGATGCGCTGGAAACGCACTTCTGTACATATCTTTGTAAGCAAAAATATGGAGATTTTTATGAGGGTCGGGCCTTTTCACACGAGTATTCTGGAAAAGTGCTGCAAACCAGTTTAACGACAAGTCGTCGCGTCCACACGGGTCGTTTTGCAGCACTCTGTTCATACGAGGCTTATGAATGCATATGTATGTGTTTTGGCAAGAAAATTCGCATCAAGTGAAATAGGTTGGGTCTTTCCACACGAGTATTCTAGAAAGTCCTGCAAACCGGTTTTCTGGGTAAGAGCAGAGACAACAGAATATAAAGATGCGACAAGAGACTACTTTAGGTGGAACGCTTTCTATTCGCACAGCTTTCAGATTGCCTCTGCTGCCTCTGCCTGGGAGGCAACAGAAGAGCCCACTGTACCCAACACACTGACAATAGGTGTCCGTGGGAGCGGAGAGGGGCTCACAGCAGCAACACTGGAGTCGCCTTGGTTGTTGATCTGCTAGCTGCGTGCATGGGCGCCCCTGGCTTAGCGGTCTGCTCATGGAATGATTTTTCTTTCTGTCTGACTTCAGATTCCGCTGCCTTTGGTTGTTTGGCTTGCGATAATTCTTGGAGTTTGATTTTGCGATTATTGGCTATTTTAACTTTTGATTGACTTTCATATTGGTATTTTGGTTACTTGACTTGGTTATTTTCACTGATTTCGACTACGATTTTTTGATTGGCTTTCCTATTTGTACTTTGGTTGGTCTCTGGCTTGGATTGTCTTACGGATTTCGATTACAAATATCTAATATATATTTACATTTATAAAAATGCCCAAAGAGCGATCATCTTGGGGTGTTGTGTGTATTGTTCCAAGCTGTAGAGCTCGGAAAAGTGATGAACCGAATCTAAAATTTTTTGGATTTCCAAAACTTGATTCTGATGAACATGCCAAATGGATGGCCGCTTGTAATATGACTTCTTCACCTGCTATAAAGAACCCTTATATTTGTTCAAAATATTTTAATTCCTCTTTTTTTGGAAAAAAGAAAATATTATTAGGCTCAGTTCCTTCTTTACAAGTTGGAATTTATAATATTGTTGATGATACTATCCCTGTTAACACTTCTGGAAAAACTTATAATAAAACGACGCAAAAGGATGAATTGGAACTCGAAGATCTGCAAAGTTTGGAACCTACTTGCTCTCAGTATAATATAGAAGAAATTTAATCATCTTGTGATTCCTCTTTAAGGCGCGAAAAATCCTTACAATTTTATAGGAAGAAATACACTGACCTTCTAAAAAAGTATGCAAAACTAAAAAGGAATGTAATAAAATCATCCGCTGATAATAGAAAGAAAACGTTTGTTAATAAAAAGAAAACTCACCAAATATTGTATTTGAAAAATAGACGCAAAATGACAATCAGTAATCATCATATCAATATAATCAATCAACCGTCGTACAGTGCAGTCGTGTTTCGCATTACCTCCCGTTGTTTACATTTTGTGCAATCGGCTCGCGCTTTCTTTGCTGTCCGGTGTGACCAATTTTGCCGACTCCGATGCTCTCATTTCTCGCGGTGTAATCACCTGCTTTGTTGTGCTGCCCCGACCTCTTCCCGGAATTCAATAGTGTCATCACTTCGTTCTTCTGCTTACTACCACAGCTATTACGAGCTTTACGATGAGCGCCTGCAAGGTATGCAACGGGTCTCTCCCCGGCGGCTTGATTGAGTGCGATGGGGTCTGCAGGCAGTTTTTCCATGCTGCCTGCCTAAAGCCCGGCGCCCGATCGACTTCATCTGTTCGTCTATCTACGTGCAACGAGTGCTCCGACATCAAGCCGTGTCACGTAATTCGTGCCCTGGCAACTATCTCCGACAATCTCTTAAGCGAGCAATCTCTCCTTGCCCCTAAGGTGCAGTCCTCGCTGGGTAATTGCTCGTGTTCCCAGACCGTCCCTGATGAGATCTCGTCGATCAACACGAGACTTGACAACATGGAAAGGAAAATTTAGACACTTCTGGAGAAGTCCCATACGACATTCACTAAAATATCTACCGCGGCGCGAACCCTGGCCGACCTCTACCCAGCGTTTTCTGTAGCCGATCTCCCCGCAGCTGTTCTGTCTGCTGTCGATGATGTTCGCCGCTCGGTGAAGCAGAGAAACGACCTCGGCTGTTGCTCTGCAACAGTGACTGCCAACGCTGCGCTCCTCGGCTCCATCTCCGCTGATCTTCGCTCGCCCTCTCGCTCGTCCGCTGCAGGACCGACATGTGCTTCCGCCATCGGCTGCCCCTCCCCTGGTCTGGAAAGTGCGCCCACACCATCTGCCATGCCTTCCCCGTCTACTCAGTCTGCTGCTGCACAGAATCCCTGCTCTGCCACCGCCGACATCACCAAATCCGTGCCTCACCCTCTTCCCTCTACTTCTGCCGTTTCGGTTCAGACTTAAGCATCAGATTTGGTCACCCCAGTGTCTAAATTCGGCACTCTCTGGACCAAAAAGGAATGGAGTTGTAGGCTGGAGAAACTCCACCGCGTCAACGTCGCTGCCTCCGGGACTTCCTCAGTGCTCCTAGTGGCCCCTAGTGGCCCCCCCCCTCGCAGATGTGACCTGGATCCGCACTTTCTTCGCAAAACACTTCTAGATCTCACCAATCGACTGCGAGAAACTCCCCCCGCCCCGTCCTGATGGGCCATCCAAATTCAAGGTGACTCTACACTGTAAATACGACTGGCTCTTCTACCGCCCCGTTAGCTACGGTAATATTAACATATCCAAGTGGATCTCCAAGTCCGTTAGCTTTAAGTCTAACTCTAGTCACACTCGTAATGTAAGGACTAACTCTAGTCACATTACTAAAGTTAAGACTAACCCTAGTCCTAATGCTAAACTTAAGCCTAATGTTAACATTAACACCAAATTACCTTCCCACAAACCTAATAATCCGACTAAGCGTCGCTCTAACCCTCCCAATCCCGCCACTGCTTCTGCCGCTAATCTCAACCCCAACTGGCAGCTCAAGGCTAGCCTCTTCCCCAACTTAAACTTCTCCGACCCTCCCAAATACCCTAATTTTGACAAATCCCATACCCTAGCTCCTTCACAACCTGCCGGTCCGCCCCCACCCCCCGTCCTCTCTCTCCCTCCTTTTCTTCTTTGGGCCCACCTCCCGCCAATCCAGACCCCCTCCTTCCCATTCCACCCACCAGACCTTCATTCATTGACCCTCTCCTCCCCACCATTGTCAACCTCACCATGCGATCTGCTGAATCTACCGAAGGTCGCTATCTGTTGTCCCGCTTTCGTGACAACGTCCGCCTTCTCCTTGCCTACCTTACGACAAGCCAGACTCCGTCTGCATCGGCGGCAAAACTAAAATCAATGTGCTGGTTTCAATTCACCAGGAAGGCCTCCCCACAGACTTGTCCACCCTTCGCGAGTTGTTCCTCAAATTTCATGCCGAATTTGGTATCTCCCCTGATAAGGTCTCCTCTGATCTCACCACTTTCGCCTCCTACGTCAGCTCTCGGCGGATCTCCCACCTCTAAAGAGCCCGGAACGACTACAAATCTTACTTTAGTTCCTAATCCGACTAACTCTCGCTTTCCTATCCCCCCCTTAGCCCCTGCCCTTCCCCCGTCTGCCAACGCTCACTCTCCTAGCTGTTTTTCCCTGTACTACCAAAATGTCGGAGGACTACGCACTAAAACTGCCTCAGTTTTTCAAAACTCCTTCGTCTTTCCGTACGACATTTTTGCCCTAACTGAAACTAACCTTACTCCCAGTATTTATAGCAGTGAACTTTTTTCCGCGGATTTTTCAGTATTTCGGGCCGATGCCAGCGATGACAATTTAACCCCCTCTAAACGCGGCGTACTTCTTGCTGTACGTACTCGCTTCGGCGCTACTCTCCACACTTCTTCTAATTCCTCCCTCCTCAACTATGTCTGCGTTAAAATCACGTTAACCAGCAAATTCCTGTACGTTCTTTGTGCGTACATTCGCCCCTCCCAACCGCTTGAGGCCTACCAACTGGCCACGGAAACGATCGACTCTATCTTCAGTACCCTTGGGCCCAACGACGAAGTCATCGTTCTCGGCGACTTCAATCTCCCCCGTCTGGAGTGGCTTCGATCTGACGACGACCTACACTATATCTCTACCAACATCCTCTCCGACAAGGAAACTCTATTCGTCGACCGCCTCTCCGACTATGGTCTCTACCAAATTAGTGGCATTACCAACAATCTTGGCAGACAACTCGACCTGGTCTTCTCCTCTGACCCTGTGAACTCGGTTGTCTCTCAGAGCCCTCATCTTCTACTCTTGACCAGTACCACCCTCCACTCTTTCTCACTCTTGGCCTTGTGCCCCCACCTCACCACACCACCAAAGATGGGGCAGTAAAACAATTTCTTCAGGAAATGATTTCTTACATAAATAATATAAAACTTGTAGAAAAAGGAAAACTTACCACTAACAAAGTTCATTGTTCAAAGTATGGTACAATCCATTAAAGCAATTCTCGCCCTTTCCGATGACATATTTCAGGAATACGAAGATGTAACCTTTTTCTTAACATATAAACTAAATCAAGATATAATCGAAAATCTTTTTGGGTTAATCAGGCAAAGGGGTGGCTTAAATCGAAATCCTTCTGCAAATAATTTTGCAAATATTCTTGGTCGTATAATGTCCAATAAAATGTTAAGTTTAACATTTAGTAATAAATTAAAAAATTGTGAAGATGATGATGAAGAACTTATAGCTGAAGTATTAAAAGAAGTAGAAAATGAAAAGAAAAACAATAATGAAGATTCTGATATAAATGCATCGATAACGCAATTAATTTTTATTATTTTATTGTTCGAAATAAAACTCATTTTCATTATTTTCCTTCCTTTATGGAGTGGAAAACTAAAAAGAAAATATGTACGATTCGCAATGAAAGCCTCCTCTTTTTTAAGTCGGCAAAAAATCGTTTCTAAATATTAATTATAATAATTAATTATTACTTGATGGTTATCAACTAATGGAAAAATAAAAAATAATTTTAATGTTAAAAGTAGCTAAGTTAGAAAGAAGAGTTCATGCATACATACAGTGGTGGCCACGAATTTAGCACAACCTTTCCAGCCTCCTCCATGCTTGACCGTTTTGATAGTGTACTTTGGGTTATGTTCCTGGTTTTGAGGACCCCATACATAACGTTTTCCATCTCAACCGAATCTACAAAACTTACACTCGTGACTCCAAAGTACATTTTTCCAGAAATTTACCGGTTTGTTTAGGTGCTTTTTGGCAAATTGTAGTCTTGTCTTAAGATTTTTTTTGACACAAGTGGTTTTCTTTGCGCAATGCAACTACGTAAATTTTTTTCATTAAGGTGACGCCTTATGGTTCTTGAGGACACATCAACACCATATTCTGACCATAATTCGGTTTTAATCTCATTGGAGCTCTTAAAGGGGTCTTTAGCCGAAATACGAAAAATTATTTGGTCTTCTCTAGGTGTTGTTTTCCGTGCTCGAGGATCTTGTTTTACATTTTGTGTTAGTCCATAACACTCAAAATGCTTAATTGCGTTGTACACCAGCTTTCTCGAGCATTCTAACATCTGTGAAATTTCTGCAACGGTCCGTCCATTTGCTTTTAATTGCAAAATTAGTGCTCTTTTTTTTCAGAGCACCACTGTCCGTTAGCCATACCTAATTTCATGTTTTATTGATTAAAGGTAGGCTACGTATTTCTGAGAATTAAATTACCTCGAAATGTAAATAAATTTTTATGGGAAAACTATAAAGAGAGCTGAAAATAAGAAGTGTGCTAACTTCGTGTCCAGGACCAAACGGACTCGACTGATAACAAATCGCGCTGCTTTATCGACAAAGGCAATAATGAATCGTCGGAGTAACGGAATATATTTTGCTTGTATGGCGTCATCGGTTACAGAGAATTACACTGTTAATTAAAAAGCAAAAGGTGAAGAAATTTAAAAACAAGAAGACCAGTATGAGGTGTGCTAAATTCGTGGCCACCACGGTATATTGCTTCCAAAGAAACATTCGCAATGAAATTCTGGAGCAATTCTTTTCTCGCTGGGTAGACGCAGGCAAAAGGACCGATGCAAATGAAAACTGCATGTTCTAGAGATTCAAAAAACGTGCCGCTGCGCGCGGGCCCACGCACGCAGCTCGCAGATCAACAACCAAAGCGACTCGAGTGCTGCTGCTGTGAGCCCCTCTCCGCTCCCACGGACGCCCAATGACAGTGTGTTGGGTACAGTGGGCTCTTCTGTTGCCTCCCAGCACCAAGCTATTTGCTTGGTACTCCCAGGCAGAGGCAGCAGAGGCAATCTGAAAGCTGTGCGAATAGAAAGCGTTCCACCTAAAGTAGCCTCTTGTCGCATCTTTATATTCTGTTGTCTCTGGTAAGAGGCAAGAGAAGATAGGGATCAAAGATTATCCACAACAAGATGCGACACTCATAACGTATTCGCTAAAATTTTAGTGACCTTGCCACCGCCACCCAAGCGAGAATTGAGAATTTTGCGAGAAGTAGATAGTAATAAGAAGCTCATGTCAAAGGAAGGGATAAAAAACTTCTCTGAGAGAATTAGGCCCACTTTGTACGCGCCCGCTGGAGCCACTCACAATCAAATTGGTTGAGCCGAAAAGCAAAAACAAAATCTGCGTATCCGTATTTAAGGGCCTCTGTGTGCTACCTGCTTCTTCCCCTTTGCAATTCTGTCATTCCATATATCAACCGGAGGGGACTAATACCATGGCACTGGTGATGCCGCACGCATACATTCACATTGGGTGAATCCGAAAACTCCATATAAAAAAAGTGGTCACATTTATTGTGGTTGCCTCGTTCGCTCTTATAGGAATTTACCTAAGGAATGGTAGGCAGTAGTGCTTTGCTGCCTTATCTAAGGGCAAATTTATTTTCCCAAGTTTTCGGAAATGCATATGGGATAGTGGTTTTGCTTAGTATAGAGAGTGTCGCATCTTATTGTGGATAATCTTTGATAGGGATAATGTCTACAAAAGTGCTGCTCATTCGAGAGAATTTGTGCGGCAGAAATCCTAAACCTGGTATTTTCAATACATGGTGACAGACTGCAATATAATTTTAACTGACATTAATAATCTAAACAGTCCAGTCTTATGTTTAAAATTTTTGAATTAAATTATAGCCAATCAAATTTCGCTGGGATTCTAAAGTGGAAAAACGGCAAATGTAAATTACGAATTCCTACAAAGAGCCAAAATTAGGGTATATTGGATACTACGATAAAAACCCTAGTATTTATATCGATTCTATGCTTATAACAACTTGCCCATCTCTTATACAATATACTAGCTGACCCGTGCCCACTTCGCTGGGCGTCAAACATTTTTACTTGTGATGAAATTATCTTGTGTGGTTCTTAGTACTGAGTATTTAGGATTTACATATGTTTATTTTATTTCTTGTTGGCTGCTAGTATGTATTGGGCGAGTATGTGCATTTTTTATGACTTCTCTGTATACTATGTTTGATGTTATGCAAGCGAGCTAAAGAGGTAATTTTGTGCTTGTTTTGTGTTTTATTTTCAGTAAAAGTGGGTGACAAGGTGTAATTTTTATGTTTTCATTTGTGGAACGTGATAATTACATCTATTGTGGGTTATTTTATAGAAAAAACTGAGAAAATATGCCTAAAAAATGTTTTGTGCCTGGCTGCAAAAATGCGAGGATTTGCGGGAACTCTGGGATTTCTTTTCACAAGTACGTATTTAAGAAAATTACACTTTGTAATTTCATTTCATAAAAATTGTGAAAATGATTGGATTTTATCGAAAAATTCATTCTTAAGTGGTTTTCCCTCCAGAAGAACTGTCAGATTTTTGCAAATGAATGACAAAGTCGTCACCATAAACATTTTTTTTGGGGGGTCAAAGCATAAATTAATATAATGATAGAAATATTACTTTACTTAATACTTTCTTTTTATTGGGTTTTAGGTCCCCGAGCGATGTCCACATGCAGCACAGGTGGCTACAACAAATTAAATCGCCTGCAAAAGTTGGCCCCTCCGCAGTGCCAGCAAAAATTTGACGCCTGTACTGAGTGATGTCAATGTGTGAGTGTTTCTACTCACACATCTTTGAAATGGCTTCACTTTTTTCGGCTCGTTTCCACTCCATGTTCGTTCATTCCTCCGAGGTTGTGATACATACCAAATGCAGAATGAAATGTCAAAATGACACGACGCGTCTCGTGAATGACTTGCGCGTGTGTGGATGAAAGTTCGATGAAGCGGACGTAGCGCCATCTGTCATTCAACAACATAAATAATTTCGTTCTGTTTGATTAAATTATTTGGATATTGTTCATGCAAAAATACTAAAATCATGATTAAAAAATGGGAGGGTGGGGGAAGGAGAGCGAAAATTTGGGGTTATAGGTAGTTTCTGATGGCAAATCAAAAAAAAAAAATTCAAAAACAAATTTTTGTCAAAAAAATAGAAAAAAATTTTCTGGACAGGGACACCCAAATTACCTAGCGGTATGAAATATTCTTTACGCCCTATTCTCATACCTACCAAATATACATTAACAAATTCATAAAAATCGGTCAAGCCGTTATGGAGGAGTGCGACCACAAACACCGTGACATGAGATTTTTATATACAGGGTGTTCGGAGGTGCGAGGGAAATATTGCAGGAGGTGAAAGGTCAGACCGAGACAAGCAAAAAATCGTATGGGGTGGGGGGGGGGGGGGGGGTATCTCGCACCGTTCGGCAGTTACAAAGTGATTCGTAAATCAGGATGTTGCCTTGCCCTTGTATTTTTATCTTTTTTTCTACGAATCGCAGCGACCTCAAACCGATCTCAAAAAATCACTATTTCGAAGCCCTTTCCAAAAAGGTCAACACCGCCCCCCTAACCCCAAGCCCTAGCCGTAATCACTTCCGGAAGTTGAAAAATTAGCTTTTATTTCACAATTTTTCACCTTTCGCCCCACTTTTATCCAAAATTCACGTTATTAACATACCTACTTTTTAATATTTTTCGTTTCGCTGCGATTCGTAGAAAAAAAGATAAAAATACAAGAGCAAGGCAACATCCTGATTTACGAATCACCCTGTAACTGCCGAACGGTGCGAGATACCCCCCCCATACGATTTTTTCCTTGTCTTGGTCTGACCTTTCACCTCCTACAATATTTCCCTCCCACCTCCGAACACCCTGTATAGATAATACTGACATTCAGTGGCACATGCGTAGTTTATCTACGTACTACGATAGCTATATATACTAGCTAGGTAAAAATATTGTCGTCACGAAGATATTGTATTTAACCGTTTAGATAGGAATTCGTCATGCAAAAGCAAGTAAAAATAAGTTTTTAATTCAAATAAAATTTAATATCGTTTTAGATAGACTATTAAACTTAAAGTAATTGTCAGCCAGTGGCCTAAACTTGATACAATGTAGTATGTACTTTCACGCAGTTGAGAATTATTTTTGATTATTTTTCTTGAAGTTTTTATCTTTACTGACATGCGCGCAGCATTTTTTAAATATGTTGAAAATGCATTATGATTGATGGATCATGCAAAATCATGTAAATGTAAAATATATGTACTCATTAAAATTTCCTTTCATTTCACGCTTACTAACAATCATAAATACTCTGTGCGAAAGGTTAAGGCTCGAGCTTTCCTTCTGAAGGAAAAAAAAACAAAAAATCGAATATCAGGGGAAAAACACTGAAAACAATTTTCAAAGCTCTGGCCGCTATATCCAATGGTTTATGCCCAAATGCGGAAAAAACATTTTTGGGGAAAAGCCCTCCATTTAAAGTACTGTCAGTCCCAATATAAGTACCCTCAGTGGACAAAGGCCGCAATCACAAAAAGGAAAGAACATAGAGGAGTTGGTTGGGAGGCTGAAGAGTGTTTTAAAATCCAATTAAAAAATCCCGAAGTGCACTGAACAGAAATGGAATCCTGTTATGGTGATGGTAAGTGGAAAAAACGATAGGGAAATCTAACTCCCCGTAGATTATTTAAAGGGATATTGTCAACAAGAAAATTCAGGGGTAAGCCCGACTGCTGAATACACTGACGTTTTTGTCGTTTTTACAATTAGGCGTCATTTATTTCCACATGCACCCGTCTCTTGGGAGTAAAGGCCACCGTGCCGATGTAATACAATACTTATCCTTAAACACAAAAGTATCACCCACCGTTTTGCATTTTTTATTTTTATGAATAACTCCCGGATATACGAAACGTTTGTAAATAGGTTTTTTTCTATTAAATTAAAAATTGATGTCCTTGAGACATATATATAAAATGGCCCTTATTAGACATCACAACTTAAGAAATAAATGGTACTGGTAATCTAAGTTGACCATAATATATCAGATAGTATTTATTAAATATAAATTTGAAATGTACAGCCTTTTAAAACCCGTGAAAAGCATTCCTCTGACATGTCACAATCGTGGTATGAAAAGTTTCATTAATGGAAGAAAAAAACATAAATGAATAAATAACATGTCAATTTGTAAGGGTAATTTTCCATTGAGTGGAGAGAGACCCAAATAATTAATTACAGTCTCGCTATGGACATCCTAAAACTAATGTAAATGGAAAATTCGGAGACCTTAGTTTTGTAGAATATATACATATGTATATGTGTATGGTAAAATTGTTTACGAAAACGAATGTTTATACATTTTTTGCAGCAGTATTAATTAAGTCCATGAGATTATTATGAGAATTAAAGGGTGGTCCAAACAGTGACGCCCAAATGAAAAATGTAGAATCCTTTAACCCAAAGATATTTGAAAATACCCCATGTGGTATGCGACCACTAGAAGACCCTTAGCTATTTCTAAATAAGCACATGTAATTGATTTTTCCACATGCGAATGAGTTTTTACATGAAGCGCATTACCGCACACAAAGTGCAACGCGCAGAAACCCGACCTACGTCAAGTACGGTCGGCAATAACTCACCCAGCTAATGGGAACAGCATGTGAGTCACCATAAACAAAGCATTCCCGGCTGACCTTAGCAAGCCGGCGCTTTCTTTCATACAAGTGCAACATAAACAAATAGCACGTGAGGCATCGACCGCGTGCGCCCAAAACTAAACTCTAAGTGGGCGCATGCTGCGTAAGCCATGTGGGTTAGCAAATCAGAGTGGCGCAACCCTTAAAATGTGACACCTTTTTATGTTCTAGATTGGGAGTGTGGTCATTTTAAGAAATTGTGGTAGGGAAAACATTTTTGTATAAATAGACTAAGAACTTTGAAATAAACACGGATTGATATACAGAACGTTGATGCTTTCACTTCCAAGCTACGTCCTTTCGATCCGTACCAGGAGTTCTGCTTCAATAGGTGTCTCCTTCAGGAGTTCTGCCTAAAGGCTGGCTCCGAATCTTCTAGATCTCCCCGGGAATACCTTCAACTCAGAGCGGACCCTGGCACCCATCACATGGCGACCGTGACAATCTAAGCTGCAATCTAGGAGGACCGAAGAATGAGCGACATCGGCAAGGCTTTTGACGCAATCTTCAAGAAGCTGGAAAAAATAAGCAAACCCGAGAGGAACACGAGGGATCTTACGTTATATCCAGGAGGACAACTGATGGAGCCCTACGTCTAGTATTGATATGTCTCCATCATATCGTGTCTAGAAAATAATATGAGAAGAACAAATAACAAAATATAATAATTTTGAAAAAAAAATTTTTCTTTTCCTTTCGCTCTCTGTATATATTGGAATTAATACAAAAAATAATAATATATTTAATTAAATAAAATTTTTTTTTTAACTTGCTTTCAAATTTGCAAAAATTTTCATAATGGGCGGAACCCATTCTAAAGCAAGCGATAATAATGGAGAGATAGTCAATAACGTAGTTCTTAATGACACAATTCAAATTGAGAATAAACAAATAATTATACTATTATTAATCATAGCCGTATTTAAAATAATCGAACTGGTTTATTCACTGTATAAGGATCATAAACGAGGGTTAAAGAAAAAATATTTAAATGAACCCGCAGTAATTAAAGTTTAGATTAGAGAACGAATGGACAGGTTAAGCGAAATTGAAGAAGATCCAAAGAGAATTTTAGTTAATTTTAATAAAAGCAAACATAGACAATATACGGATAAAACTTTGCAGGAAAAAGAAGATTTAATAACTCAGCTACACGAAAGAGCCAAGGAAATTGTTACACCAGCAGACGCCGACACAGTCCTTAAATATAAGGCAGCCTACATAAAAATCAAGGACTGGTAAAAAGTATTTCAGGATTAATAAATAATCAAAGAAGCTACAATATGGCATTCGATATTAAGACCGCAACATCGCTTCTACAAGTCTATGACGGGAAGCAAGAACAAACCGAAGCTATCATCGAATCAATGGAATTACTGGATGAACTAACAGCGACGGAGCACAAAGCTATTATGATAAAATTCATCAAAACTAGAATAACAGGAAAGGCTAAATTAACAATAACAGAGGGCATCAACTCAGTAGCAGCAATTAAAGCAAAGCTGAGGCAAAAATTCTCAGGAAAACTATCGTCCGACGCAATACTAGCGCAACTACGATCATGCCAACAGGGGAACCGTAAGTTAGCAGACTGTGCCATCCAGATAGAAAACTTAGCAGGACAGCTAGCGCTGGCATTCATCTCCGAGAATGTCGGCACAGGAGAAGCAGCGGAGAAGTTAGCAGAAAAATTTTCGATACAGGCATTCAAGAATAATGTCTCAAATCCGCAGACGACACTCATACTTAAGGCAGGCAACTTTAAATCACTGTCTGAAGTAACCGCGAAGGCGATAGCAGAGGACAAGCCAGAAGGAAGTAATGTACTCTTTTACAATACAAGAGTACCTGGAAACAGCAGAGGCAACAGACAATAAAATAATCAAAACTACAACAGCAGATATAACAATAACACCAGATATAATAACAACAACAGGTACAATAACAATAATAGATACAACAACAACAACAGGGAAACCTATAACAACAGGCCAAACTACAACAATAACAGTAGTTATAACAGGAACTACCGTCCCGCGCAAACGCAACAAGCTAACAGTACCCAGAATAATCAAAGAAATACACAAAACGGTAGGGTAAACCATTACGGGTCGGGGGGAGTTCAGAACCCCCAATCCGCAGCAAATATGGCCCGGTTGGGGGGCACGTTCCAAACAAATGCAGAATATACCAATTAAACCTTTCACTAACAAATTTTATACAAGCATATGTCGAAATGTGCAACCACTAAGCATATAACATATAGAGGACTCAGTTTGAACAAAAATTTGTCGACGAAATTTTTCTTCTTCTTCTCATTATCGTGGATCCCACAAGGATTCATTCTCTCAAAAGAGCGCAGAATGAACGATGAAAGTTCATTTCCATTTAAGTGGGATCTCCGGGAGGCTACGTGCTGGGCTGAGCCTTGGCTGGTGAGGCAAGATGCGGTGCGGCAGCAGGTCGCTGCTATTTCTCCTACCCTGCGCCGCGTCTGCCCTTCAAATAAATGTGCGCGCTCTGCTAATGACGATTCCGAGAAATGAGAATTTACTTTCAGAATGTAAAGTACTGTGGATTGAGTACAGTTTTTTGCATAAATGGTATAATTCTTACTTTGTCATCCATTTTAAATTTAGCTAGTGACATTTGGGAGCAAGAAAATGAAATATTTTTCTTTGCTCTTTCTCGAGTGCAACAGGACCCGCTAGAAAATTTGTTCTATTTAATAAGGTCCAGAGGTATTACCAATTCGAACCCAACCCTTTTTGAATTAAACTTAATAATAGCGAAAATTCTCTCAATGAAAATTATAAATTCACAAACAAGTTCAACAAATTGTGAGTCCGATGAAGATGTAATTATAACAAGCTCTTTGGATGCGTATGCAAATGATACCGGGGAATATTCAATGAATGAGAAGTTTAATTGTGAAGACTGTCGAAGTTTGCTAAAATACGAAATACTGGATATTAATAAAAGTGAAATCTTTATCTTTAATAAAAATTATGCATATCACGATAATCACCTTAAACTTCAAGCCCCTTCCGATACACTTTTCCGAGTTTTCAAGCTGTATTCGGAAGTTTTTTCAAAACATTTTGAGAAAAGCGCTCATTTATTATATATTAAAAAATACCTCGCCGACCTCTGTGTTCAAGCAATAAATCAAACAGAATCGTTTAGTTCATGGTTTGAGAAGTCTGATAAATGTTATGATCACCGCATATACAGGGTGTCCGGTAAATGAAGGATAATCCTGCAACTGCGATGAGGGTAGACCATGTCCTACTATATGCTAGAATTTTAGTTTAGTAAAAGTCCTACGGTTTTCGAGATATTAATTTTTTTATTTTTTTTTTTGAAAAAACCATCCACATTCAGTTTTTGTCACGCCATTTCCACAAATTATAATTTTTTACAGTCAATTTTTTTTACAGTATTAACGTATAATATGTGTCATCTAAAACAGTATTTCGTTTTTACCTTAAATGTTGCAAAATACTCCAAAAAAAATTGTAATGAAAAATTTCCATACAAAAAAAAATGTACTATGTAAGTGAACCGTACCAATCACTTTAAAAAGTTGCTTGATAAATGCCAATTTTAAAATGCTAAATTGGTTCACATTTCTCTTTTAATTTTTTTTTATGTTAATTTAAATTGATGAAGGTAACCATTTCAAGGACAACCATTTCAAGGACGAAAAAATAGACTAAATAAACTGAATGTGGATGGTTTTTTCAAAAAAAAAAAATAAAAAAATTAATATCTCGAAAACCGTAGGACTTTTACTAAACTAAAATTCTAGCATATAGTAGGACATGGTCTACCCTCATCGCAGTTGCAGGATTATCCTTCATTTACCGGACACCCTGTATATATTAAATTTTTTCCTTTTGGTGCTGATAAGAAAACATTGTTTGTGGCTAGCAGAAAAATTGAAATGTCCTGAAAAAACTTCCTCCCGATCCAAGTTAAGTATCATAAATGCCTAGAAGAAGAAAATAACTAAAACTAAACTAAAACCGCAAAAGAGTGTTGAGGAGGTTTTTCTATTATGATAAATTTCCGAATTACCGAAGAAAATTGATAACAACAAATTCTTTACATATCAAACAAACCCGCAGAAGTAGCAGCGCACGCATATTTAATTGACGAGATGCGAAGACTCTTCCTCTTGCCTCACCAACCCTCCCAATTCCCAACCCAGCAGACCAGCCCAAGCACCGCAGATCCCACTTGAATGGAAATGAACTTTCATCGTTCATTCTGCGCTCTTTTGAGAGAATGAATCCTTGTGGGATCCACGATAATGAGAAGAAGAAGAAAAATTTCGTCGACAAATTTTTGTTCAAACTGAGTCCTCTATATGTTATATGCTTAGTGGTGCAACTCAATTTGCACATTAGATACCGGCGCAGACATATCCATATTTAAACGAGGGAAAATTAGCGATGACCAATTATATAATCCCAAAAATAACTGCATTATACAGGGGGTGACAAATTCGAAAAAAGAGTCTCTATAGGAACCACCACTACAACAATTTCCTTTAACGAGCATGTTTCCGTTCAGCACACATTTCAGATTGTGAACGAAAACTTCGCAATCGAAGCTGACGCAATATTAGGGATAGATTTTCTCACAAAGTTCAAAGCAAACATTGACTACGATACATGGACGCTTTCCTTTGCTATTAACAACGAATCATTAGTATTTCCCATTTCAAGTGGACCAATACCAAACTCGGTAGTTATACCGCCTCGTTGTGAAATCATCAGAAAAATAAATATCTCAAATACAAACAATTCTGATGATGTAGTCATTGTGAACAAAGAAATCCAACCAGGAATTTTCATAGCAGGCGCTATAATTTCAAAAAATTATCCCTTACTAAAAATTTTGAATACTACAAGCAGAGCAGTAGTAATAAAAGAGTCGATGATAGATACGGAATCACTATCAAATTTTCACACAATAAATACAATTACAGACAGCCCAAACAGAGCAAGTAAAGTAGTTTCAAAATTAAATTTCAATAACATCCCAGATTATGCTAAAGCACAGTTTGAGGATGCATGCCGACAATATCACGACGTGTTTGCTCTAGAAGACGAACAACTGTCGACAAATAATTTCTATCAGCAGAACATTGAACTTTCCGACAACATTCCGGTATACACTAAAAATTACCGGATACCGGAGATTCATAAGCACGAAATTAATCGACAGGTAGAGCAAATGCTGGCAAATGATAGCATTGAGAACTCAGTCTCACAGTTTAATTCTCCAATACTACTAGTGCCAAAGAAATCCACTAATCAGGAAAAGAAATGGCGACTCGTAATTGACTTCCGTAATCTAAACAAAAAAGTTCTAGCCGATAAATTTCCACTCCCAAGGCTAGAAGATATTCTCGACCAAATGGGACGAGCAAAATACTTTTCCACATTAGACCTTATGTCAGGCTTCCATCAAATTTCACTGGAAGAAAATTCAAGAAAGTTTACCGCTTTCTCTACAAATCAAGGTCATTATCAATTTACGCGACTTCCTTTCGGACTTTGCAAATATTGCACTTCCATTAAATAAATTACTCCGTAAAAACATAAAATTTGAGTGGACAGACGCACAACAGCAAGCGTTTGATTCCCTAATAAACATTCTAATGGCCCCAACAATATTACAACATCCAAATTTCGAAAAACCCTTCAAAATTTCAACCGATGCATCAAACGATGCTTGCGGAGCAATATTATCACAAATTACCGAGGGAATAGAATTACCAATTGCGTACGCGAGTAAAACGTTCACACCCGGCGAGAAAAATAAATCTACAATAGAAAAAGAGCTTACAGCAATTCACTGGGCTATAACATATTTCAAACCTTACGTTTACGGTAGAAGGTTTATAGTAAAAACGGACCATAGACCGTTAGCTTATATGTTTGGCATGAAAAATCCGTCATCAAAATTAACACGCATGAGATTGGACTTAGAGGAATTCGATTTCGAAATTCAGTACCTAAAAGGAAAAGACAATGTAGGACCGGATGCACTGTCCAGAATTAAGTTAGATATAAACAACTTAAAGGAAATCAGCATTTTACAAGCGCAAACGCGCTCAATGACGAAGAAAAGGGACAACACGACAACAATCGCTCAAGAAATGGAAATAAGCTCCATAGCACCGCAGCCTTATCAACTGTGCGTCGTAGAGACACTATCTCCATCAAAAATAGAGCACTTACCAGAAATAAAAATAATGCGCAAAAATAACATAATATATGAGCGGTACATTGAAACGCATAATCAGTCAGTAGAACCATCATTAGTGCAGGCATTCGAAGCACTGGAAAATGTCGTTATGAAATTACTTCAGGCTTCGACTCTGAAGCTTTCTGCAGAAAGTGAAATTTTTAAATTAATAAGTACAACCGCATTCAAATTACTAGGCAATAAAAGCCTCAAAAGAATAAATATTTTTATATACAAACCACAGAGATATATCGCCAATAAAAATGAAATACAGGAAATACTGTACAACTTTCATTCAACACCAACCGGAGGACATATAGGACAATCAAGGATGTACGAGAAGCTAAGAGATTTATATAAATGGAATAAAATGAAGAAAAGTATTGCAAAATACATACGCAAATGCGAATTATGTGCGAAAAATAAACACCAAAAGCGCAATAAGGAAATAATGGAAATTACAACAACACCGGTGAATACGTTTGACGTCGTATCCATTGATACAGTAGGACCGTTTGCCAGAACAACCAGCGGCAACCGATACGCAGTAACAATACAGTGCGACTTAAGTAAATACATCATAATCATCCCAACTAAAGACAAGGAAGCGAACACCGTGGCTGTCGCGCTAGTCAATGGATGTATACTAGCATACGGACCCATGAGTAAAATAAAATCAGACTTGGGAACGGAATATAAAAATCAGGTGTTTACAGAAATGTGTAATATCCTGAAGATTAAACAACTATTTGCAACGGCAGCACATCCAGAGGCAATAGGAGCACTAGAACGAAATCACAAATGTCTCAACGAGTACTTGAGATGTTTCGTGAATGATAACAAGGATGATTGGGACATATGCTACAATACCACGCCTAGCACTTCGCATGGATACACGCCGTTCGAATTAATTTTCGGCAAAAACGTTCACATTCCATCGGAACTCTTTATCAGACAACCAGACCCCGTTTATAATTATGATCGGTACAGTAAAGAATTAAAGTTCAGATTACAAACGGCACTAAATAGGACAAAACAGTATTTAGAAATGTCAAAAGTAACAAGAAGTCAGAATAGCAGAAACAATTGTAATCCATTAATATTAGAAATAGGTGATAAAGTTCTTGTGGAAGCACAGAACAGAAAGAAGTTATATTCATTATATGACGGACCATATGAAGTAATAGGAATAGATACAGTAAATTGTACATTAAGAGATAGAAATAACAAAATAATTGTAATACACAAAAATAGGCTAAGAAAAATACAGAATTAAGAATAATTATAACAGGAAAATAATTAAGTAAAAAAAAAAATATATATACATACATATATATATATTTTTAATAATAATCAAGATAAATAGAATTATAAATAGAATTATACTGTAGCTATAGTACTTAGCCATAGTCGAAACTTATATTATAAACATATTGTAATAGTAATAATGATACAAAGCTTAGAATATCATCATGTTCACCACACTCCTAACACAAAAAAAAAAAAATTAATTAAATATTAATTTTTTTTTCCCCAAAGGGGGAAGGTGTGGTATGCGACCACTAGAAGACCCTTAGCTATTTCTAAATAAGCACATGTAATTGATTTTTCCACATGCGAATGAGTTTTTACATGAAGCGCATTACCGCACACAAAGTGCAACGCGCAGAAACCCAACCTACATCAAGTACGGTCGGCAATAACTCACCCAGCTAATGGGAACAGCATGTGAGTCACCATAAACAAAGCATTCCCGGCTGACCTTAGCAAGCCGGCGCTTTCTTTCATACAAGTGCAACATAAACAAATAGCACGTGAGGCATCGACCGCGTGCGACCAAAACTAAACGCTAAGTGGGCGCATGCTGCGTAAGCCATGTGGGTTAGTAAATCAGAGTGGCGCAACCCTTAAAATGTGACACCTTTTTATGTTCTAGATTGGGAGTGTGGTCATTTTAAGAAATTTTGGTAGGGAAAACATTTTTGTATAAATAGACTAAGAACTTTGAAATAAACACGGATTGATATACAGAACGTTGATGCTTTCACTTCCAAGCTACGTCCTTTCGATCCGTACCAGGAGTTCTGCTTCAATAGCTGTCTCCTTCAGGAGTTCTGCCTAAAGGCTGGCTCCGAATCTTCTAGATCTCCCCGGGAATACCTTCAACTCAGAGCGGACTCTGACACCCATCAAACCCATGTATGTTATCCGATTTTTTGTAGTTTTCGAGTTGTGTTTTTTGTTCTCTTCTACAAGAATTTTTGACCGAAACGGTTCTAAAATTTGTATCTTTTTTTCATTTGGGCTTTTGTCGAAATTTTTTTTTCTGTTTTGTAACACGATTCTTCTTAATTGTTCCTTCATGTTGTCGTCAAAATGTTCACAAAGAAATGCTGAAACACGACACAAACGAAGTGTAGCGGAATATAATGCAAACGCATGCAGTTGTAGTTTACTGTTCTTTTATTTCGTCTCCAATTCCAAACTAAAATAATAATACAAAAGAAAAATTAAAATAATGCAACAAGAATGTGAACAAAAAGCCAGCCCGGCAAGGAATAAATTTTAACAAGTTAATGCTCAAATTGAGCATTACTAACTTGAAACGAATTCCTTATGCCTATAACACTAGTAATAAAGGTGTTTTGCACAAACTGCACTGCAACTGTGTCTGAAGTTCCAGGTCCAAGAGCTGCCAAAAAAATCCAAATTTCAAAAGCGCCAAGTCCAGGAAAAATCTGTTGTCAAAAATTGCAGAAGCCGAGTCCAAGAAATATAGTTATTGCCTATAACTTCACCAATTTATCTTCAATTCGATCAATATATCGCACACCTCGATCTAAAGGGAGCTAAATCAAAAATCTCAATTTTTCAGTTATGCACACCATCGTATTCCTTATCTCAATACCTACCGACCAATAAAACAGATTTAAAAATATCTCCACTACTCGACGCTACATGGCGCCAAATGCCCCTTTTGTTGAATGAGCGAGCCTCGCTCCCCACCACCAAAACAGCGACATCGCTAGTTGCAATTAGTATGTATATAATTATATGTATATACATGATTCCTACAATATCTTTTTCTTCTAGCTGCATTAAAAAGCATAAATCTATGCAGAAAACTCCTGCAATACACAGGGACGGAGTAATCAGTTTTTCGTCTTTTCTGAAAAAAGTGCTTTTTTGAGTTAATACCTGTTTAGATCTAGGTGTGCGATATGAGTCATGCTCCTTGGATACCATTTGTATTTCTGAAAGAGGGATGAAAAAAACCTCATATTATTATATTGTTGCTCTACCTTCATATAAACTCTATCGCAATAACTGGAGGTGGAGTTGCTTAATATGTTAAGAAAAATCTAAACCTGAATATTGTTACTTCGTCCGATCCTAATTCAGGCATAGAATTTTTGTTTGTCAAGATTCCTGCTAGTACCTCGAACTGCATTTTAGGCGTTGTTTATAAACGTTGTTTATAAACCCCCGTTGTTTATAATCTACTTTCACGGCTAACATTCTGGTTTACCGGGATAATAATCACCGGCGACTTTAACATTGACTCATCGTTCTGTCTCTCTTTTTAGTTTACTGAACACAACCTTTCCCTTGTCAATTCTGAGCCTACCCATTTTTCATCTACCCGTCCACCTTATATATTTTCATTTTACCTACATGATATTCATTTAGCTTCTTTCTTTAACCAAATATCTGCACCCGCCTCTTCCAAGCATGGTCTTAACTTTTGAATTTTCAATATATTTTCTCCCTCTCAAGACTCTGATCTCTACAACTACCATGATATTAGTAATATTAACATGGAGGGGCTTCTTATGCGCACTCTATGACTTTTGTTAACGAACAGTAAGCAAATATTTTTACGATCGCTTAGTACCTACCACAATCCCACCTAACCAAAAGACAGAAAAGGTCACACGGGCCTTGTGGACCTGTCGCTGATTATTTGGAAAGAAATGGGGATTAAAGCCTAAAATGATAATATGGTCATAGGAGGCAATAATTAGACCCATCGCCACATATGCATCGGTCATATGGTGGGAAAAAACAGAGCAGGCCAAAACGAAAGCCATGTTAAATAAACTGTAGAGAATCGCCTGCCTTGGGGCTGTGGAGGTCGACCAGTAATGGAGGTCGGCCTCCATTTAAATTTTATTTAAATTCTAAATAATTTATAATTTATTGTTTCTATTTATATTTTAATTGCGCTTTCCACTTTTAAATAATTTTGAAATTTATTTATTTTTAATGTTTATATTTAATTTTAAGTCTTTTACATTTTGATTCTTTTCACATTAGAAGTTTACCGGCCGAAATCAAATCCAAAACTGAACTTTTCTATTTTTCAAAACAACAGAACTTCATGTCGTGGCCTACTCGATTTTCATACAAATTTCACAGCTTGCTTTTATACAACCCCCACACTGCTCCCCTTCCAGTTATCGTATGATAACGATACAGAAAAGGAAAAGGGAGAATGGTGATGAGAGAGTTGAGGGTTTAGAGAATTGGCTTTGAATCGCCAAGAGAGTTGATAGTTGTGAATTGGCTTTAAAGCGCCAAAGATTTGAATGTTGAAAATTGTTGAGGCTTTAAATCGCCTGGTAATTGATGAGGCTTTGAATCGCCTGATAGTTGATAAGGCTGTGAATCGCCTGATAGTTGGTGATGTTGTTGTTGAACTCTAAATACTTGTTGATGAAATATTGCTTGCTGTGGTTGTTGCGGTAAGGAGCTATTTGAATGAGTTGCCAAACTGGTTGTTGAATTATATGACCACTCGTTTGATCTACAGCCTGTTGAATGGTTGAATGAGATGAACGGCTGTTCACTGAAGCTGCATTGTTGGCATGTGTTGATATTTTGTTGGACGAGTTGATGCGCCCAATTTTGATAAGCTGGTTGAAGTAGTTGAAATGATTACTGCTGATTCGGCCGTTGATATTTCAATTGAACTATGTCCCTGGTCGGAAAGTTTGAAATATTATTTTATTATTTTAATAACGCGACGCAATTTATTTATTTTTAATTGTTTATTGCGTCACACCGAAAAACTTTTTTTTTTTAAATACATACATAATTTATTTTCTAATTGACCGAAACTATTTAAAATGTTCACTTTTATCGGGGTCACCAATGTGGAGGTCGACCAGTAATGGAGGTCGGCCTCCATTTAAATTTTATTTAAATTCTAAATAATTTATAATTTATTGTTTCTATTTATATTTTATTTGCACTTTCCACTTTTAAATAATTTTGAAATTTATTTATTTTTAATGTTTATATTTAATTTTAAGTCTTTTACATTTTGATTCTTTTCACATTAGAAGTTTACCGGCCGAAGTCAAATCCAAAACTAAACTTTTCTATTTTTCAAAACAACAGAACTTCATGTCGTGGCCTACTCGATTTTCACACAAATTTCACAGCTTGCTTTTATACAACCCCCACAGGGCTACAGGGGCGATGAAAACGTGTCCTACTGCAGCTCTAGAAACACTGCTGGGTCTAACTCCTCTGTGCCTCCACATTCAGAAGGAGGCAGCTCGCAGTGCTTTGAAATTCAAGACATCTAAACCTGACCCACATTGAATCGGGCCACATGAGAATATTAAACATATTCTCACGGGACCGATTAACTGACGGACCTTCAGACCAGATGACAATGAGATTTAATTTCGACGTACCTTTCGAAGTAGAGATAAAGGACCGACAGTGGTGGAAGGACTTTGGTCCCAACACCCGACCGGGAACTCTAGACTGGTAAACCGACGGATCTAGGAAGGACGGGCTCTCTGGCGCCGGGATCTATGGTCCCAACTGCCGACTTTCGGTAGCCCTGGGGAGAACCCCAACAATCTTCCAGGCAGAAATTCTAGCCATCGAAATCTGCGCCAGAAACATTATGCAGAGAGGTATGAAGGGAACTAGAATTCGCATTCTAACGGACAGCCAAGCAGCGCTCAAAGCGCTGTCAGGCGTCTCCGTTACATCAAAACTGGTATGAGACGGCCTAAGCGTACTGAGAGCACTTTCTGTTACCAACAAGGTAACCCTGACCTGGGTACCAGGCCATGAAGGATGAAGGAACAGACGGCACTCAGAAGGCGGATAAGCTCGCGAGACAGGGAGCGGAAACCCCATTTGTTGGACCGGAACCCTTCTGTGGCCTGACTAAGAACTATACAGATTCTGTCTTAAAAGGCTGGGAGGAAGAGCAGCAATCATTGCTCTGGATGAGCCAACCTGGACTGAGACAAGCAAAAAGATTTATCAAACCCTCCTGGAAAGGGACGACAAATCTCCTCTCGCTGGACAAAGCGGGACTAAAAATCATCACGGACCTGTATACGGGTCACTGCCTGCTAAATTATTATCTCAAAAAGGTACACCTAAAAGATGATAATACGTGTCTCTTCTGCGTTGAAGAAGAAGAGACGGCAGAGCATGTGCTCTGCGAATGCCCAGCCCTGTGTCGCCAGAGGCTGTCACAATTTGGAGGATCCTTGGTGACCCCATCAGTAGTGTCAAAGGCGGCTCCCCAGGACACAATAGCCTTTTATAAAGATCTTAATATAAATGGGGATTAAACTAAATTGGGTCTGCACAAAAGATCTCACCAGGTCCCGTTGCCTAGGGGAGGCGATCCTCGTCTTTGAGACCATTTTTCTAATAATAATAATAGTACCTATTAAGACGAGGCAAGTCTTAAATCCCAAGAAACCTTGGTTTAAAGCAATTAGTTTTGTTGACGCAGTCAACGGTACAATTAATAAATAAAAATGAATTAAATTAAGTTTGGACACCACTGGAATACAGTCACCACACCACTAGAATACACAAAAAAACAGCAGGATTCTGCTGAAAAGTGCCTGGTATCCAAGGGTGGCCATATTGTTTATTCAAGAGCGGCCATAATGCTTATTCAAAGGGGGCCATATGGTTTATTTCAAGGGCGGCCATATTGTTTATTCAAGGGCGGCCATATAGTTTATTCAAGGGCGGCCACATTGTTTATTCGAGGTCGGCTATAATTTGGTGTATAAAAGGCCGGGCGAGAGCGGAGACGGCACTTCCAATTGGACTTTCATACGATATACTTCATCAGCAAGTAGTAGTGAAAATAAAAAAATAGTTGTTCAAATAAACCCAAATTGGAAGAGTTATATAGTGATTCGGCGTCGTGGTGCAATTGGTTTTCCCTAGAGATTCGTCATACAATCAAGGTATGCTCTATTTTTGAGTCATCGTGATTAAAATGCGATATTTCTGGCTAAACCCATAATCAATTTATTCGTTTGGAAGCTGTCACATGAATGCTGGGCTCGTTACATTTAGTTAAAATCTGTATAAAAAAGTGTAATATATTTAATTGAATTATAAGAAATTGTAAACCCAATCTGCACGTATTTGTTCTGTAGCCTATGCACGTTCCTGGATCTTTCATTTTACATAATAGATATTTGTGTATTTGCAATCAGGAAATACGCTAAACATTTTTTGGTGGTTCCATCCAGGAACCTAGCGTGCAGATCGTTTACCTTTTCTGTTTTGGTTCAATTACGTTGTATTTAGAGTTTTAACATTTAATTTGGGTACAATATTCGACATATTTTACAACAAAATGAATTCTCCAACGCCAGCTGAACTTCTGTCAGAAGAAAACATCATGAAAACTAGATTAGACAAATGCATTGAGAATGGCAAGAAAGCGGCGATTGCAAAGAGATCTCAGGGATTTTATGAAGCTAAAATGGCTGATCTGAAGGAATTATGGGATAAATACAAAAAGGTTGATATGGCATGTGTGCGACAAATTCAGGCCGAAGTAAAGATGACAGAAGAGCAACTTGCTTATATAAAGAAAGACCATTTCGCCGTGTCAGAAGAAAAATATTCCGAGTACATGAGTGATTTACAGGAAGGCTTACGCAAGATAATTATATCAACTACGTCCACTAAAAATACCAGTGATTGTGCCCCTGCAACAACATCTACCGCTTCAACAACAGTCATTCATCATGAGTGTTCTTCATGGCCAAAAATTTCTCTGCCAAAATTCGGCGGCGACTACGATTCTTGGAAATCATTCCATGATTTATTTACTTCACTCGTGCACAATAATAATTATCTTAAGCCAGTTCAGAAATTACATCATTTAAAAACATGTCTCACTGGAGATGCAGAGCGAATTCTTCGACATGTTCCTGTTACGGATCAAGACTACGAGCCGGCGCACGTGGAATAAGTTAAAGGAGAGATTCGAAAATACAAGAATCCTAGTCAATCATCAGCTAAACCGTTTGGTGAATCAACCTAAAATACACTTCGAATCATGTAGGGGCCTAAAATCTTTGATCGACATTGTAGATGAATGCCTACAACAATTAAAGGGTCTGGGAATCGATACAGGTTCCTGGGATGTCTTACTTATTTATATCATAGTGCAAAAACTCCCATTTGCAACACTCAAATATTGGGAAGAAGAGTTAGGCTCGCAAAAGGAATTACCAACATATGCACGATTTAATGGCTTTTTAAACACTAAATTAACAATTTTAGAAACTATTGCTGACACCATCACCACAAAGAATCCGCTTCAGAAATCGAATTATAAAGAGAAAATGCCATCATGTCATACACTGAAGAAGGATAAATGTCCTGCTTGTGAAGGTAGACACTACGTACAAAAGTGTCCCGCATATTCCAAAATGAATATTCAAAGCAGGCGAAACATTTTGCAATCTTCAGGTAGATGTCTTAATTGCCTTTCAAGCAATCATTCGCTCTTAGAATGCACAGCAAATTTACTTGCTTCAAGTGAAAACAAAAGCATCATACGTCATTGCATGAAGACTTTGCGGAACAACCAACACAAAGCCCAAAGAAAGTTTCAAACTCACCTATGAAGTCAACTCCAACACAAGTCACTGCAAACAAAGGAAACACTGGTTAAACCAGTACTCATTCTTTCCTCACGAATCAACATTTTCATGCACTATTGTCAACCACACTAATAGTGGCAAAACATAAGAATCAGGAACAAACAAGCGTTCTAAGATGTCTTATAGACCCAGGGTCCCAGTCATCGTTCATTACAGAAGCTGCATGCAAAAGATTAGACGCTGTTTGTACTCCAACTTCAATTACCATCACTGGGTTAAGCACCAGTACAGCAGCTAATGCACGGCAGAAAACAATTCTGCAATTACAAGGCAACAGACCAAGTAGCCAACATATCAAAGAGAGTTTTTTGATATTACATGAAATTACAGATCCGCTTCCCAAGGTCAAAATACCAAAAAGCGCTCTCAAACATATCGAAGGCCTACCACTGGCCGATCCGACTTTTTGGAAACCCGGCAAAATAGATGCCTTTCTAGGATCAAACGTCTACGCACAAATTCTGCTCGAAGGTGTAAAACGGAGTTCCAGTACCGCTCCAATCGCAATCAACACAACATTTGGTTGGATTCTACTTGGACCAACTACAAGTGCAACTCAAAACAAGTCAATCTCACTCGCAACAACAAGCGAATTCAACCTAAATGATCAAATTAAGAAATTTTGGGAAATAAAAGAAGTTCCGACGGTGCGCACAATGACTAAGGAAGATGAACAATGTCAAGCATTTTATCAAGCAAGTCATAAACGTCTTAGTAACGGGCAGTATGAAGTACAATTACCTTTTGTAAATAATGTGCTTCCTACATTAGGCGAATCTCGGTCAAAGGCACTGAAAAGATTCGAAGCATTACAAAGGAAATTTTTCAAAGATCAAGAACTGGCCAAAGACTATTCAAAATGTTTAAACGCATATAGGGTATTGAGCTAAATCACATGAGAATGGTAGAACCCGTTATCGACGGTCAGTCACATTATTACATTCCTCATCACGCTGTTTTCAAGGACAGCACCACCACTGAACTTAGAGTTGTTTTTGATGCTTCAAGCAAAACGTCAAATGGAACATCTCTAAACGATCATCTTCTCAAAGGACCAGTCTTACAATCAACACTTTTCTCCACCTTACTCAACTGGCGTAAACATAGAATTGCCATAACAAGAGACATTGAGAAGATGTACCGAATGATTCGAATTCACCCAGTTCATCAAGACTTTCAAAGAATTATTTGGTATCATCCTACGGAATCAAAATTGCAAGAGTATGTGTTTGCTTTACACGTGAAACTAATAGACTGGCTCTTGATTGTACAAAATAAACTATATTTTAGCGAACTATAATTTTAAGGAACTTTACTTTTAAGGAACTTTACAGAGCTAATGTGTTTCTGATGGCGGCTGCGAGACAAGTGAAGAAGCAATCGAACATTGAGTCTTCTTCTTGATAGAGTGGCGACAGGCTAAGATTCGAACAGGGTAGAGTCCGTTCTGAAAGTTGGTTTTTTCTCGAACATTCCGCCCGCCTCGGGTGATAGCACGATAGGCACTAGAGCCGCCCGCCCTGAGCCATGCGGTAGTAAGTAGCCATCAGAAAAAAAATCCAGCACAGAAAAAATCCAGCACTGTAAAGAAATAGTTAGGTTTTGGTAAGATGTAGGTACCTCAGGCCTCGGATGGAGCCTGGACTGGCAAGACACATAGCTTGACGATAGGACGCTTGTAAACTCCGTCTTTGTGTCGAACAGTGACGACACGTACAAGACCATCTTTGCCCGGGTGGACCGCCAAAACTCTTCCGAGAAGCCATTTAGCGGGGGGTAGTCGATCGTCCTTGATCAAGACGAGGTCGTCGACCCCAATGGACTCTCGGGTCTTAGTCCATTTACGGCGTAACTGCAAGTGGTGTGTATAGTCCTTATGCCACCTTTTCCATAGATCCTCATACATTCGCTGAACCATAGCCCATCGGTTTAGTTTGTTGACTGAGGCATGAAGTAGACTGGGGGCAGGAACCGAGGTAAGGGCCTCTCCCACCAAGAAATGTCCAGGCGTGATGGCTGAGAGGTCAGTTGGATCGTCACTGAGGTCGTGCAGAGGCCGGGAGTTCAAGCAGCATTCTATTTGCGCAATCAAAGTGGTCATCTCTTCCACCGACAGTACGTGATCGTTGACTACACGCCGAAAGTGGTGCTTAAAGGATCGCACTCCTGATTCCCAGATGCCATCAAAGTGGGGGGCAGAAGGAGGCATAAAGTGCCAGTCAGTTCCCATCTCGAGCAGGTTAACTCATAAGTTGCTTCAAGTCAAGTGAGAGTTGTTTGTTTGCAGCAGTAAAGTATGTAGCATTATCGCTATAGAGTTTTCCGCATCTTCCTCGGCGACTGACGAAACGTTTGAACGCCGCAACAAAGGCGTCAGAAGTCAAATTCATAACTAATTCGATGTGGATCGGTCGTGTTACAAAACAGACAAAAATCGCAACGTAGGATTTAGTTGCCTTACAGCCTCGTCGTCGCACGGGCGTGATGTTGAAAGGTCCGGCATAATCCACACCACTAACAGAAAAAGGCTTCGCAGGACGTACTCTGTCAGGGGGGAGATCGCCCATAAATTGAGTGGAGGTTTGTGCTTGATGTCTGCAGCATGTCACGCATTCCCTTACCACCTGTCGAACTTTAGTTCTCCCATTAAACACCCAGTATTTGGTGCGAATGTTGTGGAGAGTAAGCTGCACACCACCATGTAGAGTGGACGTTTGTGCATGATGAATGACCAAGTAGGTAAAATAGTCATCTTTTGGCAGAAGTATTGGATATTTTTCATCATAACTCAGAAATGAATCCTTTAATTTCCCCCAACGCGAAGAATCCCTTGCGAGTCAAGAAATGGATGCAACTTAATTAATTTACTCGAACATGGCATAGACTGACCCTTAATGATAGCACTTATTTCCGAAAAATGTTGCCGTTGAATAATCCTTATCCAAGATAGTAGAGCGTGGTTTAATTCTTCGGTATTTAGGTAGCCGACCACTCGCTCATCAGTGGGTTTAGATAAATTCTTGACGAACCGAAAGCAAAGCGCTGTGATACGTAGTAGTTTCGATAAGGATGAATACCGATGAATGAGTTCTGAGCCTTCACCTGCAGATTGACAGTGTTGAGCGATGAATGCAGCTGGGGAGCGCAGTTCCAAGGCTGTCGAAGGTACATTATACTTGGGCCAAGAAGAGGAGTGTTCTTGCAGGAAAGAAGGCCACCAAAGCTCGTAGTCTTTTAGTTTTTCAGCAGGAATACCACGACTGATGCAATCTGCGGGGTTGTCAGAGGAGGCTACATGAAGCCAAGTGGCTTGTGGAACGAGAGTCTGAATGTGGGACACGCGATTCGCCACATAAACATTCCATTTCGACGGATGTTCGCCTAACCGCGATAGCACGATAGTGGAGTCTGTCCACAAGTAGAGTGGAATGTCAGTTAGTTTCAGTTCGGTTATTACATATTGGGCTAAGTCCGGTAAAAGAGCAGCCCCACAAAGTTCCAAGCGCGGCAACGAAACAGTCTTAAGTGGACTAACTCTTGTTTTGGCAGCAAGTAACGAAACTTTTATATGGTCCGCGCGACACACACGTAAATATACAACTGCTCCGTATGCTGAAAGCGACGCATCACAGTAACCGTGCAGCTCTAAGCCATTATGAGAGTCACTCAAAGTTTCAACCCAACGATTCAAGCGAATGTCATTCAGTAGTGTAATACTTTGTTTAAAATTGCACCAACGTAGGCATAAGTCGTCAGGGAGAACGTCATCCCAATCGACTTTTGCAAGCCAGAGTCGTTGAAGAAATATTTTTGCGCTAATGATGACGGGAGAGATCCATTCTAAAGGGTCGTAGAGACGACTAATACCAGCAAGAACTGACCTTTCCGTGATGAGACTTGTATTGGGTAAGTTCACGTGAAAAGAGAATTGGTCAGCTCCTGGAGTCCAACTGATTCCCAAGGCTTTAATTTGTTGATCACTTACCACCTGTACATTCTCTTTTAGCTCTCTGTCATCATCAGGTATTCCATCTAAAAGAGTTGGAAAGTTCGCCACCCACTTACGGATGTTGAATCCACCCATCCTCAACAGCTGTCGCAATTCTTCTCTAATCTTGCACGCAACTTGTTCGTTGTAGTCCCCGAACAACGTATCGTCCACGTAAAAGTTTTCCTTCAGAACTCGAGCAGCTTCAGGGTAGTCCGTGCTATAGTCGTCCGCAAGTTGTCGCAACGTTTTACACGCCAGGTATGGCGCGCAGGCAGTACCGTACGTGACAGTATTCAAACGGTATGCCTTTACTGGCTCTGACGGTGAATCTCGCCATAAGATTCTCTGAAGATCTCTGTCTCGTTCAGCAACTAGTATCTGGCGGAACATCTTCTCGATGTCTGCTGAGAATATGAATGGATAGAAGCGCCAGCGTAGAATAATTGAGACAACATCGTTCTGTAGTTTGGGACCAATATGTAAAACGTCGTTAAGTGATTGTCCCGATGAAGTTTTCTGTGAGGCATTGAAGAGCACTCTGAGCTTTGTAGTGGTGCTAGTAGGCTTCAATACAGCGTGGTGTGGTATATAGTAGGCACAACTATTTGCAGAACTTTCCCTCACTAAAGTCATGTGATCCAGGTGCAAATACTCATGCATGAAGGATTTGTATGAATTGGCTAATGGCTCGTCTTTCGAAAATCTGCGCTCCATCCTTAGCAAAGCGGAAAGTGCAGCATCTCGTGACTGTCCCAGCACAGCTGTATTCCGTTTCAGAGGAAGTCGCACCACATATCTGCCCTGCTCCGTTCTGGAAAGGGAATCCGCAAAGAACTGCTCACATTCTTCTTCTTCTGCTGTTAGTCTAGTGGATTTCGGATTCGGGGGTTCTTCTACTTCCCAGAATCTTCTTAGCAGTTCGTCCAGATCGGAAATAGGGCCATGGCAACTTAGCACCGGAGCAGGCTGGTCCCTGAATATATCCACGCTACCAGTAAGGATCCACCCTAACGATGTGAATTGAGCCATGGGTGTACCGGATCGACCATGCCGAACCTCATTGTACAAAACGTTAGCATAGATGTCGGCCCCCAGGATCAGATCAATCCTTGCAGGCTTGTCAAAATCAGGATCCGCCAACGTTAGGCCTGATATGTGTGGCCATTCCTCTCGCTGAACAGGATGAGAGGGTATCTTATGAGTCAGTGTAGGCAAGACCAAGGATTGGACCTGATAGCAACATGTCTCATTGACAGCAGAGATAATATCATGAACCACACATGATTTAACAATTTCTGTTTGATAGGCGCCAATACCAGTAACAGAAATATTCACTCTTCTCTTAGGTAAGCGAAGCAGATTCGCTAATGTAGCAGTTATAAAACTGGACTCAGATCCTTGATCAAGGAGAGCTCTTGCCTTGATTAGACGGTCAACACCTGAGCGAGCATAGACAATGGCTGTAGCAAGTAAGACAGACCTAGTTGTCTCATGATTGTTCACCAGATGTGAACTTACGATACTTCTGTTAGGCTTAGAAGTTGGCGCGGGGTATATTACCTGTTCATAAGAGGTGTTCCCCTGGTAAATAGCATTACCTGTAGACTGCTGAAGATAGCCTTGACCTTGTCCAGTCAGAGATGGTGAATGTGGCAGCGGGTTTGAATTTTTATGAAGCATAGTGTGATGCTTCTGCTGGCAAGTAGTACAGCGCTTCATCGTGGGACAGTTGACGACTGTGTGATTGGCTCTTAAGCAATTGGAGCACAACCGCTTTTCATTCGCAACCGCCATTCGTTGATCCACGGATTTTGATGTAAATTGCGGGCAGTACATTATAAAATGTCTTTGTTGACAGAGGGAACAGCGTTGAGAGGTCGTAGCATGATGACCTTTAACCACACGAGCAGCTGACGGTTTCAAAGGAACAGCAGGTCCTTTAATAACATTTAGATTGTGAACTCGACCTTCCAGAAAAGTCTGTAAATCCCTGAAAGAAGGAACCCCACTGGAAGAGGAAAGCGAGGTTTCCCAATCCTTGCGTGTTAAGACATCAACCTTACTCGCCAAGAAGAACACCAACCAATCATTCCAAGATTGCACAGGTCGTCCAAGGTTCTCCAGAGCTCTCACCGTTTGCATGAAGTTGTCCAGCACACGTCTCAACTCAGCCGCAGATTCCATGGACATCGCCGGAAGATTGACAAGCGCTGTTATGTTGGAATTGACTAATACCCTAGTATTATTATATCGACCAGTTAAAATCTCCCATGCTGAGATATAGTTAGCCTCCGTTAAGGCTAGATGCTGAACTAGCTTATATGCTTCCCCGGTGAGAGAGGACTTTAGGTAGTGCATCTTTTGAATATGTGATAACCCATTGTTATCATGTATCAGAGAGGTATACGTGTCTCGGAACGACGGCCACTCGGTATATGGTCCACTAAAAGTGGGAATGTTTATTTTCGGTAATCTGACAGCTTGACTAATCGGATTGCAAACAGTTGTCGAATTTAGCAGCGACTCTTCATTGACAACGGTTGGGACGCGCATAGATTTTAATTGCTCAGTTAAAGAGCAGACGGACTCTATGTAACAGCACTCAATTTTTGAAAAAATATCGGCCTTGAAATATTCGTCGTCCTTTAATTGCTCAGCAGTAGCTGAATCACATAACTCATCGTACAACTTCAGATATTGCAACCAATATGATTCAAGAAGTTGGAGACGCGTGCTCAAAAACGACTCGGTTCGTTTCTCCTTTCCCGTTTTACCTACATTGATTAAGAATTTCTCAATGCGATCCGAAGTGGTTAACAATTTAACGTTAAGCTTCTCCATAGCTGAAAGTAGCTGCCCAAGTATCTCAAACCGAAAGCCGATATCTTGCCCCTGATTAATAGGGAATTAATAGTCATTCACTCACAGCGTTATTCGCGATCACCTCAACCTCACCGAGTTGATAAAATTAAAGAGTTTATTATCAATGCTTAATCAAATAAATTGAATCGCGAATTCAGAGCTGAATTGAAGTGTCCGTCAGCAGCAAGGCTTCAAGCTCAGAATTGAGTACGAAAAGAAAAGATCCGCTATAATTGAAAGCCGAAGTTCTAATTGCGAAAGCCCGCAATTATAGAAAAGTTCCAAACTACACCTTCTGAAATTGTCTGAAATTTCACTGTAACCACTACAACCGTCTAAGACCCTATTAGCTTTATAGGTTATGCGGCCATGTTGACTGGAAGCCCCTGTTCACGCCAAAGAATAAGAAAGAGTTTACCGGTTAGATTGGCAAAAGACTGCCTAGATTTCCATGCGGTGAACTTCTTGAAGACGGCGCTAACTGATTCCTGCTATTCCTCTTTCTGGTCCAGTTCAGCTAGCAGGAATAGAAATCGCCAATGTGGTCGCCAATTAGCCAGGTTGTTTCACCGTAACACTTTGTTTTTTTTTTTCTGACTCGAAGGACCAAATGTTTGCTTTACACGTGAAACTAATAGACTGGCTCTTGATTGTATAAAATAAACTATATTTTAGCGATCTATAATTTTAAGGAAGTTTACTTTTAAGGAACTTTACAGAGCTAATGTGTTTTTGATGGCGGCTGCGAGACAAGTGAAGGAGCAATCGAACATTGAGTCTTCTTCTTGATAGAGTGGCGACAGGCTAAGTTTCGAACAGGGTACAGTCCGTTCTGAAAGTTGGTTTTTTCTCGAACAGTATGCATTGGAGACAATTAACTTTTGGTACCACCTCGGCTCCTTATCTGGCTAATAGGACATTACATCAATTAGCAGAAGATGAAAGAGACAGGTGGCCATTAGCATCAAAGGCAACTTTGGAAAATTTTTATGTGGACGATTTATTGACCGGTGCCTACAATGTGGCTGATGCAAAGAAGCTTCAAGGGGAACTTGTTGAAATGTTGAAATCCGGCGGATTCAACCTTAGAAAATGGGCAAGTAACCATGAAGACCATTTATCCCATCTACCAAAAGAATGTCTTCAATTGACAGAGAGCATGATATTAGGAGATCAAGAATCAATAAAAACGTTAGGTATTATATGGTATCCTGCATTAGATTATTTCACATTTAAGGTTTCCTTGAACAAAGTACATTCGTTTTCAACCAAACGGATCATATTGTCGGAAACTGCCTCACTTTATCACCCACTGGGATGGTTATCACCTATAATTATTGTGGCAAAGCTATTGATTCAAAAATTATGAATCACTGCCTGTTCATGGGACACTCAAGTTTCATATCCTATTGCTCAAAAATGGGACAATTTCAAAATGGATCTAAAAAATTTATCGCAAATAAAAATTCCTAGATGGATTAATTACACCCATAAAGCTCATATTAAACTGCACGGTTTTTGTGACGTATTCACAAAACCTTATGCTGCCGTGCTCTATATAAGAACTCAACATCAAGACAATCAAATCACATAGTCTAAAATCCGGGATAAGAAATATATACCCTCATCTGTTATTTGATGATGACAAAGGTTATATATTAGATAATATGCACATTAATAAATTGCAAATGGGTTGCCTAGCTAAATCGCGTACTGATGCTGTTAATTAAGATAAATTCTAACCAACTTTTTTTGATCATCTTCTCTGATTTGTTATTTATAAAAATCGAGCACAAGCTGAGAAAACTAGGGGTTGCCAACTTTCTCCGCGGCCCAACTGTGAGGTTGCCCGGTTTAAACAGGTAAGCAAGCGATGTTAATATACCCTCATCAGTTATTTAATTAACTTTTCTTTTAAATGAAAGGTTATTTCATTCCCTACCCAACAGTATTAGGTTGCCTCAGCAAAAGTGTGTCTAATCAAGGGTTGCCTAGATTTTAGAGTTTTCCTGAAAGAAGAGTTTTCCGATTTTGTAAGGGCGCTCCATTGATCAAATACTAGATTCAAGTCAGAGTAAATATTAACAATGATATTATAATTTTTTTTACTCACACAATAATTTATCAGCGACAATACATACATATACAAATTAACTTATTCAGATTCTGACTCGTCAGAAGTGCCTATATAAAAATCTAATGCTAATTCTTCCTCGCCTTCTTCTTGCTGCAATTTGCTTATAATCGACTTTTAAGGGCGTTGGGTCCCCTACACCGTATGTCATCGAAGGACCTCTTCGACCAACTTTATGCCTGGGTCTGCCTGCTTTTCACGCATTTACGGGCTGTGATTATACAGCTGCGTTTTATAATAAAGGGAAAGTCAGGCCTTTTAAAATATTTTCAAAACGAACGGATTTCCAGGAACTATTCGCATCATTGACAGACCCAGTAGATATTTTCGTCGAAGAGAAAATTAAATGTGTTCAGGAGTTTACTGCCCTTATTTATGGGATCAAGCATTGTATATGCGTCGATGACGCTAGATATCGCATGTTCCAAAAAACATATGGAACGAACAAAAACAAAGAGCGATTTCTGAAGAAGATTAAGGGCATTGACTCCAATCTGATCCCACCATGCTGGATCTCACTCAAACAGAAAATGTTGCGCACCATCTATGTCAATTCAATGTGGCTTCATGCAACTGATGCATGCTGCGTTAAACTAAGTGCTTAAGAATGCGGTTGGTTTTTTGATACCAATTTGAAGCCAACGTGGTTCGTAGGGGACCCAACGCCCTTAAAAGTCGAGGATATTATAAGCAAATTGCAACAAGAAGAAAGCGAAGAAGAATTATCATTAGATTTTTATATAGGCACTTCTGACGAGTCAGAATCTGAATAAGTTAATTTAATTTGTATATGTATGTATTGTCGCTGATAAATTATTGTGTGAGTAAAAAAAATTATAATATCATTGTTAATATTTAATCTGACTTGAATCTAGTATTTGATCAATGGAGCGCCCTTACAAAATCGGAAAACTCTTCTTTCAGGAGAACTCTAAAATCTAGGCAACCCTTGATTAGAGACAGTTTTGCTGAGGCAACCTAATACTGTTGGGTAGGGAATGAAATAACCTTTCATTTAAAAAAAAAATTAATTAAATAACTGATGAGGGTATATTAACATCGCTTGCTTACCTATTTAAACCGGGCAACCTCACAGTTGGGCCGCGGAGAAAGTAGGCAACCCCTAGTTTTCCAATTCCTTGTGCCATGTTCTCTCAGCTAGTGCTCGATTTTTATAAATAACAAATCAGGGAAGATGATCACAAAAAGTTGGTTAGAATTTATCTTCATTAACAGCATCAGTACGCGATTTAGCTAGGCAACCCATTTGCAATTTATTAATGTGTATATATCTAATATATAATCTTTGTCATCATCAAATAACAGATGAGGGTATATATTTCTTATCCCGGATCTGGCACTAACATGTACGTTAGTTACGGCAAAGACAAAGGTGGCACCAATAAAGCCTACTACCATCCCGCGATTGGAATTGAATGGAGCTTTGATTCTGGCACGCCTAATAAAAACAACAGTCACAAACATGGAAATACAAGATGTCCCTGTACACGCTTGGACGGATTCCCTGATTGTTCTTTAAGGGGGATAGCCGCTGTGATGAGTCAAAAAAAAAAAAAATTTTTTTTTTGTTTTCAATCAAAGTTTATATGTTCAAAAATATGTGTACAAAATTGCAAGTCAAAATTTCAAAAATTGACTAAGTTACAATGATTGTAGCGAGAGCAGGTAGGCCGACTGTTTTTCGCTTAACCTTCCGATCACAATGTTACGAATCGAAAAAGTTAATAAAAAAATGAAAAAATGAAGAAAGTCAACAAGACCCCTGGAGATGAAGAGGAAGAACCGTCATATGGTCCAGGACTCGATAGTTTAATATAGGTATGAAAATATTAAAAGATACATGATTTCATTACGAGAGAAATGGACTAAAATCTTTAAACGCATTTTTCTCGTAACGCCTTTTTTTGAACTGGTCGCATTAATAACACGAACAATTATTAACCGATGTCTAATTTTTTTGTTTTGTTTTGTTCGTCTTAGTAGTGGTTAAGGTTAAGCGTAGCCGATTTGAAAAATTTTGTTTTTTACTATTTTTTAAACTGTTTGAAAACCAAAAAAAACGGTCGAAAAAATTAAAATATTGTCAATCGGTCGCCATTCTGTGAAAAATCAAAAAAACAAAAAACGGCAACGTACAACGATAACTACATTCATACAGATTACAATAAATTTTTTTTTTTTTTTCTGAGTACCGGTTTTTGAAAAATCGATGCGACCATGGAGGGGGGAATTTTTTTTCAGGCGCTACGGCATCGTTTATATTGTTAAAACTACTTAATATTTTTTAATAAAAATTTGTGGAAAAATTCTTAGATGTGTACTTAATAAAATAAAAAAAAACCCGATCCAAAAATTCGTATACTTACTCGGTCAAAAAAAATTTTAAAAATCACTAATTTTTCGGCCATCACAGTGGCTATCCCCCTTAATGGATTAAAGAACATCCATCTCGCTGGAAATCTTATGTGTGTGTCCAGCAACAACAAGCAGAAGAATATGTCTTACGTTTAGTGCAACAACGTACAATATGGGAGGATTATAACAATTTAGTATCAAAAAAATCATTATCGAGGAACAAACTATTACGACTTAAACCGTTCATAGACGATCAAGGTTTAATACGAGTCGACGGACGTCTTCAACAAGCAAATATACCTTACAAAAAAAACATCCAATCATCTTGCCTAAGGATCATCACGTCACACGGCTCATTAAAGACAAAATTCATTGTGAAACAATGCATGGTGGAACTTCCTTAGTGTTAACTACGAGCCGCAAGCAATTCTGGATACTCGACGGAAGACGATCCATTTCGAGTCAAATACACAAATGTATTACCTGCACACGATTTAAAAAAGAAACAATTACCCAACTCATGGGCAATCTTCCGAAGGAACGAGTAAATATAAGCAGGTCATTTAGCAGAGTTGGTAGATTTTGCTGGACCTTTCACGGTAAAGGCTTCGCCTATACGAAAGGCAAAATTATTAAAAGGTGACTTTTGCATTTTTATTTGCATGGTAACAAGAGCAGTGCATGTAGAACTGTCTCATCATTATCGTCGGAAGCATTTCTTACAGTCTTGAAAAGATTTGTCTCTCGCAGAGGTTTGTGCAAAGACATCTATTCTGACTGTGGGACCAACTTCATTGGAGGCAAGTCATTGCTTGAAAAATATTTAAAAAAGGCAATTGATGAGGCGGCTCCCATAGCAGCGCAATACTTAGCTTCCAAATCAATCACCTGACATTTTAATCCCCCGGCAGCACCACATTTCGATGGAATATGGGAAGCTGGGGTCAAATCCATTAAACATCATTTACGTAGAAGTTTTGGTAAGCCCCTTTGCACTTTCGAGGAGTATTCAACAGCATTAGCACAATTCGAATGTTGCCTAAATTCACGACCACTTTGCTGCGTGAGGAATGACCCAAATGATTTGTTTATATTGACGCCAGGACACTTCCTTATTGGGGAAGCACTCAATGCAGTTCCAGAATCAGATTTTTCGGATGACACAAAACCACCATTACAAAGATGGAAATACATTCAACAACGAGTCCAACAATGCTGGAAACATTGGTGTAAGGATTATCTAAATAAGCTTCAAAATAGGCCTAAATGGTTGATGAAGGAAAATAATATTCAAGAGGGAGATATTGTTATCATAAAAAACGAAAATGTACCTCCATCATATTGGCCATTAGGTATTGTTGATCAAGTACATCCAGATCCAGGTCCAGATGGATTAGTAAGAGTTGCCCAAATACGCATACAGGATGGCTCCTTTCTTCGCGCAATAACAAAGTTGTGTCGTTTACCGGTTGATACGTCATCAACCTTGGTAAAAACTACAACTTAAATGTACAGCTCTTTATTTGTTTTGTTTTCATTATGTTATTTGTTATCCCACATTAAAAGACAAAATATATTGTAATTATTTATAGATGAATACAGTCGAAGATGATGATGTGCTCACCCTCCTGGAAGACTTTTCATATTTCGTCCCAGATTATGAGCTATCAGAGGCGCGTAAGAACGACACACCTTCACATCAGCTTTCAACGGAGCCATGCACTGATTCAATCCTGGTCACCAGCACCGGTAACTCCACTGCATTGGGTTCAAATTCAACAATCAGCCATCAACATCTGGACAATACTATACACACCAGACCGATGCCTCCAGAACCTGCTTCCATCAATGGTTCAACTGTTAACAACCTGGAGCGATTGCGACCCACAACCACGGTGACTGAATTGCGCATGAGAATAGAAAACACCTATCAGCGATTTATCACTAAAGAGGGTGTCAATATTTTATTTACTTCACCCGTGATGTTCTGCAAAGGATCAAGATCGACGAGATCAAAAAGAAGAGGAGACGCGAAAAAACTTTAAATTTGCCGGATCGATTTCAAGTTCGACTTCGCATTCGAGCAGATGGTAGCCTGCTTTTTTCAAACTACCACAAACGGGGAGGTGCAAAAAAGATTGCTCAGTACAACCGTCAGTTAAACATGACTGTTCAAAGGGGGGGAGAATGTTGACGCAGTCAACGGTAAAATTAATAAATAAAAATGAATTAAAATAAGTTTGGATACCACTGGAATACAGTCACCACACCACTAGAATACACCAAAAAACAGCAGGATTCTGCTGAAAAGAGCCTGATATCCAAGGGAGGCCATATTGTTTATTCAAGAGCGGCTGTTCTAGCCGATCTCAAAGGATGAGTGACTGAACACTAAAATTTTAGAAAATATGCCGGAGGTTTTATAATGATTCACTGAGAATCAATTAGAGTCAATCACAATGTTCCAAACGCAAGTTAGAGCACAAATAAATGCACTTTCCGTGCTAAAGTAGAGTTAAAGAATTATTAAAATATGATGTACAATTTTGTGTTAATGAAGGGCAGAGAATCCCGCGAGATTTATGCACAAACAATAATCGTAGCAGCAACGTGCTGTGTAAGACAAATGAACTTTTCCGCAATAGCGGAATTAACGAGTGACCGTTATAACGGTGTAATAGTAAGCACAAAGTGCTGAGAAAAAATATTCAAAAATGTTCAAACAATAAATATAATATAATCAATACAAATAATTGTAATGTCCTGCTGCTGATTTAGCAAGCAGGTGAACTAAATTTTGCTCTTGTTCTGGCTTAACCCGATTTAAAGAATTAATTCTAGAATCAGGCCTTTTGCTCAGAACGTTAAAGGAAAAAATGTACTCACCTAAATCCAATTTTAAATCACAAGGGATAGGACTATGGTAAGGTTCTCGTTTGGTCGTTACCCAAGACGAGTGGAGCAAAATTCAGTTTTAGTAAGTTTATTGCTTGATCGTTACTCAAGACAATGAGTGTTAAAATCTTGCTTGATCGTTACTCAAGACAAGTGTTAGTAGGAATTGCCTTAATCGGTACTTAAGACAATGAGATTAATGGGTCGTATGCAAAAAAAAGAGTTAAATCTCAGAGTTTGAGTTAACTAACTTTATCTCATCCTCGGAGATCGAGCAACAACGGTGAACTCGTACTCACTTTTGTATGCAAAAAAACTAGAAAATACTCACTTGGTCGAACTCATTTCTTTTTAGATCGATCTTAAAGCTCTCACACTTAATTTAGATCACGTTTAGTTTAGACACGCGGTGCAAAGTGATACAATCATGTCTTCCGGTAGTGATAGTGAGGGTTCTGTTGTTCCAGAAGCGAAAGATATAAACATTTTCTTAGTCAATGAGCTAAAAAAGTATAAAATACTGATGGAAAAATCGCAACTTCCATCTTTTAAGCTTAAAAAACGGGAGGCTCTGGGTAAAGTTATTGAAGCTTATACAAAAACATTCGGGAGCGTAATTTCTGAAAAGCAAATTAATAAAAAAGTAGCCAATATGAAGTCGCGGTAAAAAAATAAAACGAATCTAAACAAAACAGGAAATAAGAAAATTATTTTGAAGGATTGGGAAAAGGATTTTCTTTCTTTAATGGACAATGAGAACAATCCTAGTCTTAATAAAATTCCTGGTAAATTAGATTTTTCGCGTTAATATTTTAATTACAAATAATCGATGCAATACAATATTATAAAACTAGGTGGTTTATCTTTGGGCGGACATGAAGAAGAAGCAAATACATCGTTTTCAATTGCAGCAAATGCAGTAAAGCGATCAAGAGTTCGCCTTGATAAACCGTTGGACGAAACAGATGTAAAGAAACTCCGCTTGGTAATGATTTGTACGATATACAAACGAATAATTGTGTCTATTGTTTCGCTTGTAGTCTTCAGGCACAACGGAAGAGAAGTCGGCTGTTAACAAATATGAAACTGATGAAACCAGGAACCTCAGCTCATCACAATTGCAGCGGTTAATTTTGTTGAAACAAAATTTGGTGCTAAGCAAAAAATTGAAAAAATTGGAGGAAGAAAGTATGAAAAGTAGAGAGATGGAAAAAGTATTAAGCATAGACGAATTTTAATTTGAAATATTACATTTATTGAACTATCGTTATTTTGAAACTTCATGAACGGAATTGAATAAAATTAATTTCTTCATAAAAAACAAAAATTTAGTTACCTATAACTTATATGTATTAAACAAAGTTTAAATTTAGTAAGTTTATTTGCTAAGTAGATTCCTAATTTATTGCTATTAAAGCTGTGATTTCTCTACGTCGTTGCTGACCAGCATTTCGAACTCTGGAATCTGTCCACATAATTCCATCTTCAATTATGTTATTTTCTTCTGCCGTATTTGTTGTATTCGGGGTATCAAAGTTATCGTCTTGTAAATATTTCGCAAAATTATGTAAAATGAAGCAACTGGCAATTACATTCGGTAGAGTGCTTCCTTGTACACGAATCTTATATTGCAACAAAGGAAATCGTTGCTTCAATTGACCAAAGCACCTTTCAATTATCATTCTCTCTTTCGTTAACAAGATATTAAATTTGCGCTCAGCTTCCGTTGATGGGTTTCTAAACGGAGTCATAAGCCAACGAGTTATCCCATATCCTTCATCGCTTCATCACCCAACAAAATTCCGTCTGAGTCATTCATCTTGGTATAAAGAAAAGAATTCTTTAATATACGGGAATCATGAACAGAACCTGGCCAAGAAACATCAACACTAATAAATAGTTCCTGTGCATTGCACGTAGCTTGAACATTTAAAGAGTAATAGCAAAAACAATATATACAAATAAGACGTCCCAACAGAGCAAATGTTCAGCGAGATAGCTTTTAGATCAGGGATCCGACTTCAGCGTAGAACTTTCGCTGTAGCCCACATTATTGTATGCTACTGTAGAGCTTCATGAGAGTTGGCAGGACAGACGCAGCAGAAGAGCTCTGAATGATATGTAGGTAATCCCGCTGAACTTGAGCAGAAGGGCGTGATGCCTGGCGCTTAAGCTATAGGATATACATATATGTACGTACATATGTATGTGCTAGCAACGATTTTTTAAATAGTCTTAAGTTAGTTAACCGTGGAAAAAATTATTGCATTGAAGGTTTAATGCATTCCGTAAATGCACTTCTTCTTCTAAGTAATGATCTTTTTACATCCGAGAAAGAAATTTCGTATTTATTGTCATTGAGATTAAATCAAGATCCAATTGAGAATTTATTTACACAAAATCGATCTAAAGGACGAAATAATAAAAATCCTTCGATAGCTGAATTTAACAGCAGCACAAAACCGGAATAATCTTTAGTTAAAATTAAAGATTCAGATTGTAAAGTTAATGTGTCGTCAGATTTTACCATTTGACTTATATCATAGAGAAATAATATATCTCGGCTCTAAAAGAGAATCTGGGAATTCGGTGAGGTTCTTTCTGAGCTGCTCGTTCGTAGCTGTTTGCGATAGGGAAGGGTAGGGATATTTGGTGCGGTGGGGTGTGGGCGGTACATCAGGCAGCCAGGGACACGAAATATTTCAATAAATGTAGCGCTGCACAAGGGGCTTGTGGGCCTACCCCAACGTGAAGCGTGAGGGAGTTGAATTTTTCTAGCAATCCTCTGAGTTGCGTGCTCTGCTCAATGAATGAATCAAATCTTCAAGGGAAAAAGACACACGGACAGATTCATGAGGTTTGAATTATCTAATGAAATTCCGATTTTGTGTTATTTAGGTGTTTTTCATTGACTCAAAAATTCGTTTAACGTTTGTACATTTTTTTTGTTTTTAATTTCAATCTGCTAAAGATGCATTTTGGATTCATTAAAAGGAATTAATTAAATTTATTACTTGCTTCCAAGCTTGAAGTACAAAAGTCCAAGATTCATTCATTGAGCAGAGCACGCAACTCAGAGGATTCCTAGAAAAATTCAACTCCCTCACGCTTCACGTTGGGGTAGGCCCACAAGCCCCTTGCGCAGCGCTACATTTATTGAAATATTTCGTGTCCCTGGCTGCCTGATGTACCGCCCACACCCCACCGCACCAAATATCCCTACCCTTCCTTATCGCAAACAGCTACGAACGAGCAGCTCAGAAAGAACCTCACCGAATTCCCAGATTCTCTTTTAGAGCCGAGATATATTATTTCTCTATGATATAAGTCAAATGGTAAAATCTGACGACACATTAACTTTACAATCTGAATCTTTAATTTTAAATAAAGATTATTCCGGTTTTGTGCTGCTGTTAAATTCAGCTATCGAAGGATTTTTATTATTTCGTCCTTTAGATCGATTTTGTGTAAATAAATTCTCAATTGGATCTTGATTTAATCTCAATGACAATAAATACGAAATTTCTTTCTCGGATGTAAAAAGATCATTACTTAAAAGAAGAAGTGCATTTACGGAATGCATTAAACCTTCAATGCAATAATTTTTTCCACGGTTAACTAACTTAAGACTATTCTGCTCAAGTTCAGCGGGATTACCTACATATCATTCAGAGCTCTTTTGCTGCGTCTGTCCTGCCCACTCTCATGAAGCTCTACAGTAGCATACAATAATGTGGGCTACAGCGAAAGTTCTACGCTGAAGTCGGATCCCTGATCTAAAAGCTATCTCGCTGAACATTTGCTCTGTTGGGACGTCTTATTTCTATATATTGTTTTTGGTAATAGCCCTTGCGATTGACATATTCATCGCTATGTAATGAAGGGTTTTTGATGCGGATGTGCGTACAGTCAATAGCTCCAATAGCGTCAGGAAAATTATATTTCTGTCTCCACATATTTTTTGCTTCCTGTATTTCATATCGAGATTTTGGGAATACAATCCAGTCTTTGGCATGGCTTGCTAACTTGCTGGAAACTTCAGCAATTACCCGAGATACTGTGCATTGATGTACTCCAATGTCCTCTGCTATTCCACTCTGAAAACCAGGATCTCCAACAAATCTTAAGAAAATTCTCATTTTTTCTTCATTTTGTAATGCTCCGCCACGTGTTTCAGTCGATTCTCCTAAGAAATGTTCTGTTAACAACTGGACACTATTTTCATTGAACCGATATAATTGACGAAAATCTTCACTATTAGCACATCTTCTACGTTTATATATTCTTCTCGAAAGTGCGAAAACAGGTAAAAATTCTGCCATGTCGATGGTGTTTTATAAACTGAGTAACGTGAAACACATGCTTACATATTTTTAAGCCTAATCTCGAAAAAATGAGTACTTTCTCAGTATTTTGCATACGATTCATAGAAGTTACTTGCTGTGAGCTTTTTAACCGAGCACATTCTCATACTTTGAGTTCAGTCTCACCACATGAGATCTGTCTTGCGAGTTCAATATTTTTTTTGCATATTACTTTAAGCAATTGCTCGATAATTTGAGAAAAGAGCAATTACTCTTCTTTTTGCATACAACCCAATATCTTGCTTGATCGGTACTCAAGGCAAGTGAAGTCTTAATTTGAGTTCTCAAATTAAGTGGAAAATCGCAGGATGTAAAGGTTTGGAATTCGCACGGAAAAGTGTAAGACACAAAGAGAAAAGAGATCGAATGGGCTGGCGCGCAGGCTTTTATACCCGTCCTGATGCACACGGCACCACAGTTGCACACGGCACCAAAGTTTAAAGTCCATCTTGCGGTACGCCCCCCACAGAGTGCATCGTGAATGTCCCCACCAACTCGTAGTTGAGGTTTTGAATCCTAGATGTCATCCTGGTGATAAATTTCGAAAGTCGAAAGTGACCTAATGCGTGATCAGCTGTCACGTTTGTTTAATTAGAGCTGACGAGTGTCAACTGGCAGGAAGAGGAGCAGACGATTCTTCTGCAGGTAAGATTTTGTTCTGTAATTTGTAATTAAGTGTTAATAATGTATTTATTTCTGGAAATTGCCGGTGGCGTGGGGCTCCACGAGGGAAAACAGCGCGGGATTCCAGTGATCCAGCGAGGAGTGCTGGTGAGAAAAGGTGAGCTACCAGATCAGCTGTGTTTTTAACCTTGACTTAGTTTGTTTATTTTCAGTGATGCGATGTGATCGTGGCCCACTGTGGGTGGCAGCCCATCGGCTCAGCGAGGGACTTTAAGAGTTTTAGTGCAGCTGCACTAAACAGCGGCCATAATGGTTATTCAAGGGGGGCCATATGGTTTATTTCAAGGGCGGCCATATTGTTTATTCAAGGGCGGCCATATAGTTTATTCAAGGGCGGCCACATTGTTTATTGTTGTTCAAATAAACCCAAATTGGAAGAGTTATATAGTGATTCGGTGTTGTGGTGCAATTGGTTTTCCCTAGAGATTCGTCATACAATCAAGGTATGCTCTATTTTTGAGTCATCGTGATTAAAATGCGATATTTCTGGCCACTAAACCCATAATCAATTTATTCGTTTGGAAGCTGCCACATATGTTGGGCTCGTTACATTTACATAGTTAAAATCTATATAAAAAAGTGTAATATATTTTATTGAATTAAAAGAAATTGTAAACCAAATCTGCACGTATTTGTTCTGTAGTGTTGTGAGAAATAATTACCAGGCGCGTGGGAGGAGTATTGAAACTAATAGATGAATGCAAAAAGGAACTTTATTCTTTGAGGGTTACAACGAGACTGAGACAAGACTTCAAAAACGGTCCCCGCGCTCGATGCAGTTACATATGACCACAGATAAATAATACAGATGCCCAGCCACTGCATTGAAAAGTGGAACCAATGCAACATTTTCGCTAGCCAAGTTTTCGGCTGTCTAGCCAAGTTATGTTGCGCAGCAAATGAATGTTGCGAATTAAAGATTGCAAAGCCCATTTCCGCAACAATGCTCACTCGTGATCTCTCAATCAAGAAATTACATATGCAGATATATGAATGAAGGAAGGTGCAGATTGTAGGGTATACGAGTATATATAAGTAGTATCAAAGAACTTCTAAACACCATTCTTTAGAAGTTCTTTGGTCGTATTTAAGCTTATGTAGGTTTAGAATAATATCTCAGAAAACTTCTGAAAGAATTTTGTAGTCACCCTTTTTACAAAATTTAATTAATTAGAGAGGGATAACTTTCCCACTTTTTGCCCTTTGATTGTTTCTTAATTGTATGTATGAAGCATTAAAATAATATCATAGTAGAAAATTGAAAAAGTTGTCCATGAAGTCACTTAATTACGGTTTTTTAAAAATATATTAATCCAAGGGAAATTAACACATTTTCTATTTTGGTAAAACGTAAAACTTATTTATTTTATTCGTTCATTATACCCCTAACTTTTTTGTTTTTATTCGAATTCGTAACCTGCGGAAAAATAAATGTAGAAATGATTTATTTGGCTGCAAATTTGGTGTTGACCTGTTAGAAGTTTTCGTTCATGCAGGCAATCTCAGCACCCACCCACCCCACAGATAAATTCGATGCGCGCAGCTAGTTCACAAACAATTCTCAGCTGAGTTTAATCCTCTTCTCCCTCTTTGTTTTTTTCATGGAATTTGTCATTACTCTTCTAAATGTTGCTGGTCTGGGGGGGACGGAGAGGTGCAGACGAGCCCCCAAACCGAAGCATATGTTCGGGCTCTCCGAATGTCGGCGAGACGCACCGAACGAGTGCTAGAAGTTGAAGTGCCTTCGCGGTTCGCGCTCTGGTCAAAGAATATTGAACCTTGTTACAAAGAATGTTCACTCTAATTCTGCGACGCAATTTACCCCCACCATGGACAATTTTCAGAAAATTACAACAACAAAATGCACATTAGTCGAAAAGAAAAATTCGCCGGGTTTGTTCCAAGTCCGAATCCCCATTTAAATCGCCTAATAATGAACAAGGACGGCAATAGAAAGAAGTGCGGCAAACACCATGAACCGAGAGTTCACCTATTACGGAGCGCTCCTGCTCAAGCATTGCATTTTGTGAGACTGTGTTGGTGCAAGGGCGACCGTGCTTTTCGAATAGGAACAGGCAAAACGAAACTGCCGGACCCACACATTGAAGGGGTACACGGATTCGGTTGTTTACGTTTTTTCACCATAGAATTTCTTAGGCGCTCCTGCTCAGTACAGGAAGCAAATGCGCTTGTATGGTGAGGCGCTCTTGCGATCGGTTTGACAGGGTGCTTCTTTTGCTTGGATTTTCATATTTCCTCTGCAAATCCTGACACCCTGTAACACTGTACCGATTTCTTCAGATTCCAAGCCCCGCCTCTGAATTTTTCTTCTCTCTTCGACCAAAGTGCTTAAGCAGTGTATCATCCTCTAGCAAAATCGTGGGGTTGGGAGGAATAACGGTACCAAGGTCACAAAAACTGAAAATCTAAATTGCAGGAGTGAACAGTCTTTGTAACGAAGGTTCCATAGTCTTTGCTCTGGTCCTGGCGATGCCTGGGAATAGGACTGATAAGAGCAAGCGAAAGCAAAGGACTCTGTCTCCGTCCTACATACAGGACGTAAGCGCGCACACAAATAAATCTCGTTTTCACCGGCGGGCGCACAATCACAGGACTGAGAATGAAGAGATGGTAAAATGTTGCTTCGCTCACTTTTTCTAAAAACTGCCCGCTGCTTTGATGTTGGGGCCCTCGACCAAATGGTGGCTGAGGTTGCAAAATATTGCGTTAGTTATTTCTCTCCCTATTCTTCGCAATATCTGGTGCAAATCGTTTGAGAGCTAAAATGTCGTTACATGCATGTGCCCAAGCAAAAGACAATTCGGCAACTTTGGAAATTTCTGCCCTATTCGACTGGGCATCTGTATTATTTATCTGTGATATGACGTAGTGTGAGAGCGTATATTTTACGACACCCCAACTTGCTACATCATGATAATCATGTAATTAATTCAATGTGACATTTTATGATGGAGCACAAACCATGCCCATACCAAAAAGGCAGATTGATAACTTGCTTGCGTTTACACCCTTCGTTAAACAATCCGCAATGTTAGCATCAGTGGGCTCGTACTTTAGACGAATGGTTCCATCCAATACTTTGTCGCGTATATAGTGAAATCGGATGCTGATGTGGTTAGTGTTCGGGCGGTAAGCTTCTTCCTTTGCGATGTCCAATGCGCCTCGGTTGTCTCCCTGTAGCTGCACACTAGCGACGGTCTCGAACTGGCTTAAGAACTGGGCTAACCAGGACGCCTCTTGAGCCGCTGACGTCATGGCCATATACTCGGCCTCTGCCGATGAAAGGGCTACCGTCTTTTGCAACTTACAATTCCAAGAAACGACTCGACCTGCCAATTTGAACACCCATCCAGAACATAACCGCCGACTGTCCACATTCGACGCCCAGCCTGCATCTACGTACCCGTTAATCGTCTCTGTCGAAGAATAATATTTGATTCGATAGTGGGATGTTCCGCGAAGATAGCGCAAGATTCGCTTGACTGCTGTCCAATGCTGTGAGCCATCAAATCAAATCAAATCAAATCAAATCAAATCAAATCAAGCCTTTATTGTTGATCTTAGATTAAATAACAAAAGTTTTGTAGATATGCCCAAGAACTCATTACTACTACCAAATACCACTATCAAATATTTTTTTTTTTTTAGTTAATATACTATATAAACTGTTATATTATTCTAATTCATGTTTAACTAATTTTAATTCGGCAAACGGTGGTTATTCCTCAACTTGTCTTCCGACAAAGGCCTCCTCTAAAGATCGCCATTCAATTCTATCCCTTGCTGTTCGAGTCCATGTTGGACCCGCTATTTTCCTGATATCATCTTCCCATCTCTTAACTTGTCTTCCTCTGTTTCTTTTGCAGTCTCGCGGGTACCATTCTGTTATTAGTCTTGTCCATTTTTCCTTCTTTTCTCTTATCATATGTCCCGTCCATCTCCACTTTAGTTGTTTGTATCTTGTGTATGCATTCTTGAATTTAGCTTTACTTTTAATGTCTTTTAATTTTTCTCGGTCTTTCCTTTTAACACCTATCGTACTTCTCTCAATTCCATTTTGACAAACTTTTATTTTGTTTGCCAGTTGTTCTGTCAATGCCCAGGTTTGACACCCATATAACAAGCATGGCAGAATACACATATTATATACCTTCCTTTTTTCCCTCATCGGCATTTCTTTGTTCTTCATAACTTCGCTAAGTGACCAGTATCGTTTCCAGGTGTTAGCTATTCTTCTTTCTATTTCCTTTTTCATGCAGTATTCTGTAGATATTAATTGTCCTAAGTAAACATATTCATGTACATATTCTATTTGCTCTTTATTTACTGTTATGGTATCTTTTTGTGTAGCGTTTGACATAATTTTTGTTTTAGTCAAATTCATTGTTAGACCTGCCTTGTCACTTTCCTCAGCTAGTTACTTCCAGCATTACTTCCACTGTTTTTGGACTCTCGAAGAAAATGATTAAGTCGTCTGCGAAACGTAAGTGGCTCAGATTTTCGCCATTTATATTTAATCCTTTGTTCTTCCAATCTATGCTTCTGAATATCATTTCTAGAACGGCTGAGAATAATTTAGGTGAGATGGGATCTCCTTGGCGTACGCCTCTCTTGATAGGAAATTCTTCGCCTGTAGTTTCTAGCTTAACTTGTGCTGTACTCTTGGTGTATACATTTTGGAGTATTCGTAAGTATTTTGTTTGTACTCCCTGTATTTTTAGTGCATTCCATATAAACTCATGTTCCGGTGTGTCGAATGCTTTGTTAAAATCAACGAACCCTAGGTAGTAAATCTTATTATATCCTTTATATTTTTGCAATATTTGTCTCAGAGCGTGGATGTGATCTATGGTGGAAAAGTTTCGACGAAATTCAGCTTGCTCTTTGGGCTGATTTTCTTCAAGAGTGTTGGTTATTCTTGACAATATAATTTTTGAAAATACCTTATAAACATTAGACATTAAGCTAATGGGCCTGTAATTTGATATATCCCCTTTATCGCCTTTTTTATGCAATAGTATGATGGTTGATTTTGTCCAGTCCTCAGGGATCTCTTCTGTTATGATAATTTCGTTGAATATATTTGTTAGCTTCGAAGCAATCACTGGTACTGTTGTTTTCAGTAGTTCATTTGTAACGAGATCTGATCCGGGGGCTTTATCGTTCTTCTGTGTATTAATTGCTTTTATGGTTTCTTCTTTTATTATTTCAGGCACTTCCTCTTCATCCGTTGATGTATCGTATTCTTTCCCAGCTTGTCCCTCCTTTTGGCTTTGGTAAAGATTTCGGTAAAAATCTGTAGCTACTTTTAATATCTCCGATCTCTTCCCTGTACTTATACCGTCTTTCTTTTTCATATTTGGTATCCAATCCTTTTTACATCTTAGTTCTTTTAGTGCCTTTTTTATTCCTCCTGTTTTTTCAATATAGTTCTTCATTGTATTAGTTCGTTTTGTCTTTCTTTCTTTTCGTAATTGTCCATTGATCATTTTGCTTATTTCTAGTATTTTTTGACGGTTTTATTTAGTTTTCCTAGCTTGTAATAGCTCCTTGCGCTTCTGAAGTAATTCCTTGCTTTCAGATGAGATTTCTTTCTTTCTGTTTATATTTGTTTTCCTGGTTACAGTTTTTAGTTGGTGTAGTAATTTGTTGTATTTTCCTTGTATTGGTAGATGTTCCTTACTATCTAATGATGCTTGAAGATTTTTAAGCAGTAATTCTGCGTCGCCAGTATACTGAATAGCTGCATATTTATTATGAAATCGTCTTGATTTCTTGGGGCGTATTCCTGCCATTGTAGCCCGTACCATTCTATGGTCAGTGTTAAAATTTAAATTATGCACGACCGACACATCTTTAAAAGCTTTTCTGTTATTAGACATAATAAAGCCTATTTCGTTCTTATGGAGACCGTTGGGTGAGATCCATGTCCATTTCTTTGTTATTTTCTTTTTATAAAAGCTGTTTAAAATACTTAATCTGTTTCCTAGTGAAAAGTTTACCAGCCTAGTACCATTCTTGCTTCTAATGCATAGAACATACCATAGGAGAACACGGTTTTGGCACTTTGGCACTGTGAACCATGCTTGGTATTAAATCGACTGACCTCGCTGACCGCGTACGCCAAGTCCGGACGGCTTCCCTGTACGAGATATAGTAGACATCCGACCACCTCTTGATATGGCACGTCGGTTAGCACGTCGTCTTCGTTGATTGTTTTCGCCGACAACTTTCGTGACAAGTCAGTTGGTGTTGATACCGCCTTGCATTCGGCCATCCCGAAACGGTTGAGAATTTCCTTCGCGTATGCCGACTGTTCTATGGAAATCCCATCGTCCTCATATCGGGTTGTTAAGCCGATGCACGTTTTCGCACGTCCCATGTACTTCATATGAAATTTATTCGTAAGGTTTTCGATTAAATTGTCACGCACCTGCAAGTTTTTCCAAAAAATCAGGAAATCATCCACATAGATAGCAATTATTAAGTCTTTGTCTTTCGTGTACTAGACACATGGATCCAGCCTTGACCTGATAAGCCCGAACGACTTCAGTGCATCGTCCAGACACTTATTCCACTGCCTACCGCTCTGCTTTAGGCCGTACATAGCCTTCTTCAATTTACACACGCGGCTACTACCATCCTCAAATCCCTCGGGTTGTACTGTGATATCTCTTCTAAGTTACCTTGCAGATACGCGTTTATCGCATCCATTTGGTCTATCTTTAGGCCCCGTTGTGCTGCCAATGCAATCAACAATCGAATGGACGTGTACCGGACAACTGGCGAATATGTTTCTGTATAGTCCGTTCCATATTTTTGAGCACACCCTTTAGCCACCAGGCGCGCCTTGTGCCGTACTACCGTGCCATCATCTGCTCTGTTAGTTCTGAAGACCCATTTTGTTTTTATGGATTTCCTTCCAGCTGGTAATTCGACAAGATCCCACGTACCATTATCGCGTAGGGATTTCAATTCGCTGATCATCGCATCTTTCCATTTGTTGGCGTTGTGGCTCTCCAAGGCTTCTTCGCGTGTCTGCAGATCTCCCGGTTGACTGTCGTGAGCCAGGTAAGATGATGGGTTGTATCGGCTCACTGCACGACGATTTCTCTCCACTCTGCGTGGTTCGCTGTTTGGTACAGGTGCAGCCACTGGATTCGGTGGTATAAAATCCGGATCACGATTAGTATCGTCGATTGTCGTGTCGTTGTCTTCGCCCACAATTGATTCGTCGTTGTTATCTGGTTCGCTTGCCCCAACTGAAGCCGAACTTTCTTCGTCCTCCTCATCGCAAAAAGGGTTGATATTAATATTTGAATTGATTTTTGCCACTTGGAGATTAAGAAAATCCACATCGCGGCTGATGATCACCTTTCTCTTTGTCGGGTCGAAGCAGCGCAAACCTTTCTGCGTGTCTGCGTATCCGACAAAGATCATTTCAACCGCTTTTACGTCCCATTTACGTCGCGTGGCTTTAGGGACATGAACTATAACGCGATTTCCAAAAATCTTTAGATTTTGCAAGTCTGGTCGTCGTCCCGACCATATTTCTTCCGGCGTCTTACCCACAGTCCGATTAACAGATCGATTTACCAGGTACGCTGCGTGGTGAACTGCCTCCGCCCAAAACTCCTTACCGAGCTCTGCATCTGCCAACATACCTTTTGTCACGCTCGACGATCGTCCGGTTCATGCGCTCTGCAACGCCGTTGTGCTCGGGGGTATATGGGATGGTTGTCTCATGGACTATTCCGGATATCTTGCAGATTTTCATCATGCCCGTATTCACGAATTCTGTGCTGTTGTCGGTACGTATACGCTTGATTTTTCGATTGGTTTGATTTTCAGCCATCGTCTTAAACGTTCGAAACACATCAACAACAGCAGATTTCTCTGTGAGAAAAATAGTCAGAGCCAAGATATTGGCTTCTACAACTATCCTGGGATGAATCTATTCCAATGGGGTTGCACACTTTGGGGAGCCTACTTGGAGGACATGAAGAGCATACACATATTACGAGTCCCTCGTTTCATACTCTCACATGATCCTCCAGACCGCATAGAGATACACGGATTTGCTGATGCCTCGATTCGTGCATATGGTTGCTGCGTATATGTTCGTTGCGTAGATGTCTCTGGCCATATAACAGTGAATCCCCTCGCTGCCAAATCCAAGGTAGCGCCAGCTCACTGCCATGCCTGGAGCTATGCTAGTCAAGGTACGAGAAAATTCCAGAAGAGAGGTAACGCAGACGGTTTTGTGGACGGATTCACACATTGTACTGGGATGGTTGTCATCACATGGTTCCAACTGGAAGACGTTTGTTAGTAACAGAGTGTCAACCATCCAGCAGATTACATACAATGCAGAATGGTGGCACGTCCCAGGAAATGAGAATCCAGCAGACATCATATCTAGAGGCGCAAGCTTTAGGGACCTCCAGAATTCGATTTGGTTCACAGGACCCACATTCCTGCACGATTCACCAGAACACTGGCCAAGGAAGCAGTCAAGTCTTAACAAATTGCCGGAGCAAGGAACAACTAAAAACATTTTGATCGGTATCACTGAAACATCGTTACTGGAGGACGTGTACAAATGGAGCAGCTTCTCGAAAGTTCGAATAATCTTCGCGCACGTCCTACGACTTGTCCCAAATCTCAAAAGGAGACGGAAAAGGGAGCCTTGTCAGCAAGGAGGTCTGCAAGCATCAGAATTGGAATCGGCAACAATGACAATTGTTCAGATGCTGCATCAAAGGGAGTTCGCCTCAGAAATTGCAAGGCTTCAGAAAAAAACATCTCTACGCGGCACTAACCCTGATTGAATTGCTATGTTTTTTTTTGTTATATTTTCGGTTCAAATGACCGTAGTGTGCTGTAAAAACTATAAAAATAATTAGAATTTGTAAAACATGTACCACACAAATGTGTAGAGTGATTTGATGGCAGTACTGGCATCCGCTGCGCAGTACTGGCGGCCATTAAAGTCGGCCATTAAAATTTGGCGGCCATTGAAGTCGGCCATTAAAATTTTGCGGCCATTGAAATTTCGCGGTCATTGAAGTCGGCCATTAAAATTTTGCACTATAAAAGCCGCTGGGTCTTAACAAGAACAGCTCACTCGTCTTTTGGTCCTCACTGGAGACAGAACAACTCAGGTAATTCTATAAATTAGTCAAAGGTGAAGCAATAAGCTATATGCTTATGGAAGGCTTAATGCAACTTATGACTAAAAGGTACATATAATAATTGCTCGAATTATAAATTGCTGCAGCATAGCTAACTTGATTGTCAGGAAAGTATTGTTGTAGATATCTGGAAGGCTTGATGCGACTGATAATTAGCAGGTTGTAGCTTATTATAAAAACGTATCTTATGCGATTTGCTGTGCACAGGGAAGTTATCAATCGGTGAAGTACTAAACTGAGCTAAGGCTGAAGGTTTATTAAGGCCAGATAACACTTGAATTTTTCAATGATTTAGTTTTACCAACTTGTGCCAACCTTGTTAAATTGAATTAGTTAACATAAAAAAATAAATACCGTGAAATCAAAATGAGCTTTTTCTCTTCAAACTTTGAATCCCTTTCTAGATGATAAAGGGTTTCTGCGAGTGGGCAGTAGATTAGCTAATGCCAAACTTCCATATGCTGCTAAGTACCCAAACAGAATCCCTTTGTCAAGGCTTATTTCAGACACCTACACACAACAAACTTTCACGCTGGTGCTCAAGCCCTAGTCGCCATTCTTCGACAACGGTTTTGGGTGGTAAATGCCAGAGACTGCGCGCGGAAAATTGTTCGAGAATGCATTCACTGCTTTCGGTATCGCCCAAGATTTTTGCAGCAACTTATGGGCCACCTGCCTAAGCACAGAGTGACAGGCTCTAATGCATTCGAAAGCGTAGGAGTGGACTTGTGCGGCCCCATTTGGACAACACTAAGACTTCGCAGTAAACGGCCCTGCAAATCGTATATCGCAGTGTTCGTTTGCGTTCTCACCAAAGGAGTTCATCTGGAAGTGGTTCCCGATTTGTCGTCAGACGCGTTTTTCGCTGCACTGAAGCGGTTTGTGAGCCGGCGAAGGCTTTGCAAACATTCATATTAGCTGTGTTTCTTTCACATTTGTTCCGGTTCTAGGTTTAACAGGAAATTTTGCAATGAATTGAAATTTATGAGTATTTATACATATCAAAAAATTTTGGCTTATCAAAAATAAAATCAAGTTGCCTGGATTTTATACCCATTTTACGTCAAATAGCAACCCAAAAATTTATCTGGTTAAGGGTTTGAAGGTTGTATGCGTAAATATCATGGCTAATTTGATGCGGTTTCGCAAATTTTAAAATCTTTATATACGTGACAGTCTTTAAAATTTCAATTCAATGCAAAATTTACTATTAAACCTACAACCGGAACAAATGTGAAAAAAACACAGCTAATGCGACAACGCGACCAATTTCGTTGGAGCTCGACGGCAAATCCTGGAACTCGGGTTGTTGTCGGTGCAACGAATTGCCCAGCGTGGTCATCGGGTGGAATTCAGCGGTAACAGATGCACTATTTATCGAGGTCAAGGGATCGTTGCACAGGCGGAGAGCAGTGGAAATGTATATCGTCTCGAAGATTCTAGGATCGGGAATTCAGCTCATGTTGCGGTTGCCTCCGCATGTTTGCATCAGTGGCATCGCCGAATGGGCCACAGAGATCCAATGGCAATTAAAAGATTAGTTGCAGAAGAGCAAGCAACGGGAATAAAAATACCATCGTGTTCCGATGAGGTAACCTGTGAAGAGTGCATAAAAGGAAAGCTGGCACAAACAAAATTCCTTGAAAACAGGCGAAGGGAGAAGGAACCAATGCGGCTTATTCATTCTGACTTATGCGGGCCAATGCAGACTGAGGCGCCCAGCGGCAACAGGTATTTTTTGACTATAATTGACGATTATTCTCGATTCACAGTGGTGAGGCTCATTAAATCAAAAGATGAGGTCCAGGGAGTCATTAGGGAATACATTGCCAGAATGTCAAACAGGTTTGGAAGAAAGCCTGTGGTTCTACGAACAGATAACGGGAAGGAATATGTCTCCCAGACGCTGAAAGACTATTTACTTCGGGAGGGAATTCAGCACCAGGTCACGGTGACGTATACTCCTCAGTGGCGGAACGAAAAAACCGTAGCTTAACAGAGGCAGCAAAATGTATGCTTCTTGATGCTGGTTTAGATACTCGATTCTGGGGAGAGATAGTCTTGACCGTGGCGTATTTACAAAACCGTACGCCGAGTCGTGTTATTGAAAAGACTCCTGTGGAGCTTTTTACTGGAGATAAACCAGATTTGGGCCATATTCGAGTGTTTGGGTCCAGGGTTTATTCTCTCATTCCCAAGCAAAAACGGAGAAAATGGGATGATAAGGCTGAGATTGGTGTTCTTGTTGGATATGATAAGAACGCTAAGGGCTACCGGATATTAAATCCTGAGACAAGTCGGGTTTGGATCAGCCGTTCTGTGCGAATAATTGAGCGTGAAGCTGGACAGCGGGTTCTTCCCCGAAGTTCGCAGCAAGAAGGGGTTGCGGAGAATAATGTTTCTTATGTTATTATTCCGGAGATGATGTCGTCGGAGGAAGTAACTGATGACAGGACGCCAGAAGATGATGTTACGTGCTCGAACGAGGGTTCTGAGGAACTGTTAGCTGATGATGTGTTCTTTGAGGCTTTCTCGGAGGCTCAGGCTGCACCACTTTAGGAGTGAAAATAAGGGAATACCGCCAAGACGGTTGAGTATGAGGGCACAACCTGGCATTGTAAGGGAACCGGAAAATTGGGCAGAAATGATTAAGCTACCAACTCGGGAGAGACAACTATGGATTGCGGCTGCAAAGGACGAAATTCGGTCCCTCAACGCACACAAAGTGTGGGAATTGGTGGAGATTCCACCAGGAAAAAGAGCAATAACTTGCAAATGGGTCTTTAAAGCAAAATTGGACTGTGAGGGTCGAGTACACACCTACAAGGCTCGGTTAGTGGCAAGGGGTTTCTCGCAGCGGTATGGGGAGGATTATGACGAAACCTTCGCGTCTGTTGTGAGGCATGAGACGATACGGGTGCTGTTAGTTGTGGCAGCGCAGAAGAATTTGCATGTACGTCAACTGGATGTAAGGAGCGCATATTTGAATGGTGAGTTGCCCGAGGAGATTTTTATGGAGCAGCCACTTGGATTCGAGGAGCCTGCACATACAAATAAAGTGCTTAAATTGCGAGCATTTACGGTCTTAAACAGTCTGCGCGAGCGTGGAATAGGACAGCAACTGACGCACTTTTGAAAATTGGTTTTCAGCGTTGCAAAGCTGATAACTGCTTGTACATCAGAAAAGAAAAGGATGGTAAATGGACGTATATACTGCTCTATGTTGATGACTTGCTGGTTGCTGGATCATCTGCAGAGTTAACTGCCCAAGTTGGCAGAGAGATCGGGAATTGTTTCAGTATCAAGGATCTCGGATGCGAGAAACACTATCTCGGAGTTCAAGTGGAACGTGAGGCTGGGGTTCGTTCCTGCTGAGTCTGCGAAGCAAAATTTTGAGGTTGTTGGAGGACTCTGCCATGTTGGAATCAAGGCCTGTGGCTACTCCAATGGAGGTTGGATTTCTGGCGGTGAAGGAGGAGGATGCTCAGGGACTTCCGGACAATTCTCGGAATAGACAAATTATGGGTTCACTGTTGTATATTGCTACAGTTTCCAGACCAGATATAGCAGCAGCGGTGGGTTTTCTTTGTCATAGGGTGGAAAGACCTACCGAACATGATTGGAAAGCGGTAAAGCGTATATTGCGTTATCTAGCGTCAACAAATAATAAGAAATTAAAAATCTCATCAAATGGAAAAATGGAACTCCAGTGCTATGTGGATGCGGATTGGGCTGGTGATGTTGCGGACAGAAAGTCGTCGAGTGGATATGTGTTTCGACTTGGAAATGGAACTATTGCATGGTCGAGCCGTAAGCAGGTTTCAGCGGCAGTATCGTCCACTGAGGCGGAGTATGTTGCAGCATCATATGCGAGCAGGGAGCTGTTGTGGTTACGAGTGTTGCTCGAGGACATGGAAGTACTTGCTCCAGGTCCGACGATTATGCACGAGGACAATCAAGGATGTATTCGACTTATTGAGTCAGAGCAAAGTGGAGCTCGCACAAAGCATATCGATGTTTGTCACCACCAGCTTCGGGACTTGAGGGAGAAAGGTATAATCAACGTTAGCTACTGCCCAACAGGACAAATGATTGCGGACATACTAACGAAGCCTTTGGTTAAGGAACGTTTTTGGAGTTAACCAAAAGTCTGAGACTTCAATAACAAAACGTGCCGAAGCGAGAAGGGGTGTTGGAGTACGCTCCGACAGTTTTGAATTCAAATTTAGAATCCAGCGCCTTAGCGTTGAAAGCGCCGCATGCGGAATATAAGTAAAACTGAATTGTCATTATGTCATTCCTTGTTTCATTGCCTTGTCGCACAGAAGCGTGTTAATAAAAGGTTTCATTTAATTTGCCCGTGCGTTTTATTTCCACTGTAAATTCATCAAGACAAGACGCTGTAACAGGAGCCATCCAACTAAACAATTCAATCCCTTAAGTGTAAAACCCATCATGAAGGACGGAGATCCCAAGCATACGGCCAAAATTGTTCAGCAGTGGCTCCAAAATCAAAATTTTTCACTTTTAGGGTGGCCTGCTCAAAGCCAAGACCTCAATCCGATTGAACATGTCTGGGCTTATATGAAAAGGAAGTTGAAAGAATGTTGTCAACCACCTGCTGGATTAAACGGCTTGTGGGAACGCGACCATAACATCTCACATCTGGACATCTATTCCGCCTTGCTTCATTTCAAGGCTTTATGAGTCAATGCCTTCCCGAATGTAGGCTGTGAGAACAAGCAAAGGTTATTGGACGAAATATTAGAGTGCAAAAGTAGAATAATGCACTTTTTTCATATTTGATTTAAATTTTTATATATTATGAGCAAGAATAAGAATATGATACATTATGTTAGAAATTTTCAAATTTTCTAAAGTTAATAAAAGTATTTGTTAGTTTTCAGTCGGTCTTTCCCTTTCATAGCTAATCACCTTTAAAGACAAAAGTATAAATCACTCTTCCAGTTTTGCTCTTCACTGATTATATGTATATAATCGAAAAAAAGCCATATAACTTGAAAACTCGCTTCGTCCGTGTTGTGTACGGGACTTGGGGAGCGCGGACTAAAAGACTGGACTACTGCTCAGCTCGGCGTGTATTTCAAGACTGACTGACTTACATTAGTTTACAGTTCTAGTTTGGGTTACCAGATGCAGATATGTATAAAGATAGATATATAACATTTCTCCTCCTTCTCAGTAAAAGTCTATAACTACCTTCAATTTAAATTTCATGTAAAAGTAATTCAGATTTCCTATTCAATACGTAATTAAGATTTCATATTCAGTAACTTAGATTTAATTTCTTCAAATGGCTTTACGGCATAGGTGCATGTAGGTCCAACGATCCGGCGCTCGTCTATTTCGGCTGGAACGTCTTGAAGGGGCTTCTGAGTCAGCTAGGGGCTTAGAGACTTCTGAGGAAGTTGTTGTAGTTTCCGTGGTAGAAGTGCAGGGGGTAGCAGATGGTGGTTTACCGCTTGGGGCGGTTTCGCTATCAGTGAAGGGACCAGCAATTTCCCTAGCGGTGGGTGACTTCGTACCTTCAGCGAGGGATGAAGTGGGCTCAGTTAGGGGTATCGATCCAGGTGATGATGGAATAAAGCGGTCTAGGCAGGGTCTCAGTTGTTGTCGGTGTGCTAGTCTTACGCGGTCGCCCTGTTGTATTAAGTAGCGACTTCCGGTGATCGGTTGCATAACTCTGGTACGTTGCCATTCGCCGTTTACCCGTAACCACGCATTTTCCCCCTTGGAAAATATATGTCGCTTGGCTATATTTGCCTTGAGGCTAGTTACTGGATGGCGGCTATGGTTTCCAAACCTAGGCTGGAGCTGTCGAAGAATGGTTCTCGGGGTGTGCTTTAGCAAATATTGCGCTGGCGCTAGCCCTGTCGAAGGACTCGGTGAATTTCTGTATGAGAAAAGGAAATGTGTTATAATAGCTTCTGTGTCTGATTGGGAATAATATTTGCCCATTTCGAAATTCTTTTTAAAATTGTTCTTCACAGTCTGCACTGCGCGCTCCGCAGTGCCGTTTGCTTGTGGATAATAGGGAGGACTTTTTAACGGTTCGATTCCATGCTGGATTAAAAAGTTTACAAACTTTTCCGCTCCGAAAGGTGGTCCATTATCCGTGACGAATTGTTCGGGAAGCCCAAAAATCGAAAAAAGGTTTTTTAATTTGAGGATGACCGCTTCGGCTGTTGTAGACGTCATTAAGTATAACTCGATCCATTTAGAAGTTGAATCCACTATTAAGAAAAATGTTTTTCCTAGAAACGTAAGGAAGTCGGCGTGTAGTCTAACCCATGGCCTTTCTAACTTCGGCCAACCCACAAAACTTTTGTCCTCGTTATTGTCTTTTTTAGCGCGTTGACAGGGTATACATTCTTCACAAAGGGTTGTAATGTCTTCATCAATCTTAGGCCACCAACAAATCGACCTAGCCAAAAGTTTCATCTTAACGATTCCTGTTTGTTCTTCGTGGAGCAGTTTGAGGACGTCTTGGCGCAAGGCAAGTGGTATTACTACCCGAATACCATATAGAACACAGCCTTGCTCGCTAGAAAGAGAGTGTCTCTTAACATGATAGGGCCGCAAGGATTCATCGCAGACATAGTCCGGCCAACCCTGATTGACGAGTGAGAGAACCTTACACAGAACTGGATCCTTCCGAGTATATAACGCTACGTCGTCGAAGGACAACGGATAATACTCCTCTTTCCTAAAAGCGTTGACTAAATGTTCAGACATTTCCTGGGTGTGACTCTCCTTGAGTGGTAAGCGCGACATGGCGTCCGGAGCTGACATACTTTCTCCTTTTTTATATTTAATGCTGTAATCATAACCGGATAATAAAAGTGACCAACGTTGGAGACGACTCGCTGCCGTTACAGTGACTCCCTTCCGTATCTCAAAAATGACTTTTAACGGCTGGTGGTCCGTGTATAGAATGAATTTTCTTCCGAACAAGAACTTGTGAAACCTTCGTACCCCAAAGACGATGGCTAAGGCCTCCTTTTCTACTTGAGAATAGTTTTTCTCCGTGGCGCTAAGAGTTGCCGATGCAAAGGCTACAGGCACTTCTTTCGACCCTTCCATTTGACTCAACACGGCTCCTACCCCGACATTGCTCGCGTCGCATGATAAAATCAGGGATTTCGAAGGATCGTAATGGTGGAGAAGAGTTTCCTTTGATAAGAGCTCCTTGGACTTAAGAAAGGCTTCTTGACAACTAGGACTCCACATGAAAGGTTTGTTAGGTCGCGTAAGTTCGTACAAAGGTGCTAGCAAGGACGACTGCATGCACACGAATTTACGATAATAAGTAAGTAGGCCCAGATACGACTTGACTTGTGTAACATTTTCGGGGACTGGTGCGTTTCGAATAGCTTCGACTTTGCTAGGACTAGGCTTGACTCCATCTGACGTGACTAAATGTCCTAAGTATTCTACCTCCGCTTGCAATAACTGACATTTTTCCCAATTGACTTTAACGTTATAGTTTTCAAAGATCGCCAAAACATTTTTTAAATTCTGAAGGCACTCGTCCTTGGTGCGTCCTTTTATTAGTACGTCATCAATATAACTTATAGCCCCCGTGCCTCTTAACAGCTCGTCCATCACCCGTTGAAATATGCAAGGAGCGCTTTTTAACCCATAAGGCAATCTGGTATACTGAAAGAGCCCTATGTGAGTATTTACAGTAAAAAATTCCCTGGAGTCCTCGGAGATTCGTAGTTGCTGGTAAGCTCCTGTTAGGTCTAAAACGCAATACCATCGACCACCGTTTAACGAAGCTAGTATGTCCTCGATATTTGGAAGCGGGTAATGCTCCATATCGGTTACTTTATTCAAAGACACCTTAAAATCAGCGCAAAGTCTTAAATTTCCATTCTTCTTTACGACTACCACGAGTGGACTAGCCCAATTGCTGTATTTTATACGTTGAAGGATACCCTCCTTTTCAAGGCGATGGATTTCGGTCTCAACTTTTTCTCGTAAGGAGTAAGGTACCGGATTTAAGGCTTTACAGAATATCGGACTACTGTTTTCCTTGACTACTATTGACGCCGTGTACCCTTTTATGGTACTGGAAGCCTCCGCAAAAACTTTGGGGTATTTCTTACGCAGATTTGAAAGCAGGACCTCCTTTTCTAAGGAGGCTCGCTGAATAGGGGCTACCTGCGCAGGAGACTCGCAGACAAACTTTCTCCAATGAGGAAACATTACTTCTAGCCAGGATCTGCCCATTAGAGTGACGAAAGGGTAGTCGCTTTCAACAACCACCAAAGGTAAAGTGGCTGTCTTCCCACCAAATTGAACTTTAACAGCCCTTTCTCCGACTACTTTTAAATTTTGACCCGTTACCGATTTTAATTTTTCATCGCAAGCCTTAAGGACTTTATTTGAAAAAAACTTCCGGTATATTTGACTCGACATTACCGTTATGCATGCTCCGGTGTCTACCTCCATATCCACAGCTTGGCCATCTATGATAACCGACATTGTTAATGAACTAACCTTATTCACTGCACCGTAGCTGTGACTTAAGGAATCGACTCTGCTCCGAATTGTTCCGATATAATTTAAAGCATCCTCCGTTTCGTAATCCGATGCTGACAATCCTTCTGCTCCCAGAATTCCTTTTATTTTCTTTTTGTCCTTGCCAGTTGAAACCTTTTGTCGACAGACCCGGGAAGTGTGTCCCTTTTTGTTACAGGTGAAACAAGTCCACTGCTGCGCCGGACAAGATGATGGGTTGTGCGCTCGCCCACATCGATGACATGTAGTAATTTCCCGCTCTCGGCTGCTGGGCATAGATTTAGGACGTGATTTGTTATTTTTACTAAAGGAACGATACTTAGCTTCTGATTTTTGCTCCCTGTTTCCAATTGATGACACAGCGCCCGTCCCGTGAATGGTTTTTGAACCCAATAGCGCAACCTCCATGCTGAGGGCTTTGTTGCAGGCAGACTCAAAAGTTATGTCCTCCTCCGCAAGTAATTTTTTTTGAATGTTCTCATTAGCCAGCCCACTAATCAACCGATCGCGCAACGCTTCCGACAAAAAATTCCCAAATTCGCATGGTCGGGCTAACTGTTTTAGCTGTACAATGTATTCACTAACGGATTCTGTAGGTTTTTTGGTCCCGTTTATTAAACTTAAAGCGCTCCAGGATTACAGTCCGTTTCGGATTAAAATGATTTTTCAATAGCTCTTTGCACTGTTCGTACGTTTTTTCCAAAGGCGAATTCGGAACACACAAATTTTTTAATGTACTATACGTTTCGCCACCGATTAACGTAATTAATAATGGCAGCTTCTTGCTGTCCTCCACTTCATTTACCGTGAATAAATGTTCCACTCTCTCACAATAAGTATTAAAATCATTTTTTGAATCATTAAATGGCTCAATGTTCCCAATTAAAGCCATTTTTTCACTGCACAGAAGGAGCCTGAGATTCACTGCGTTGAGCTCTTTATTTCTCGTGCCAAATGTTGTGTACGGGACTTGGGGAGCGCGGACTAAAAGACTGGACTACTGCCAAAGAATATGTAGTTTACAAAGAATAGGCACTCTATTTTTGCGGCGCAGTTATCCCCACCACAGCCCATTTTGGGGAAAAAAAACCAAAAAATTTTCCCATTAGTTAGAGTGAGAATCTTTCCCTGCTTGTTCCAAGTCCGAATTCCCATTTAAATTGCCTTGTAAAGAATAAGGACGGCGACAATCAACATCGCCGCAAACACAATTACACCTGAGTTCACCTATTACGGCGCGGGCTTGAGCAAGCATTGCTTTTTCTGGCACTGTGTTGGTGCCGGCACGGCCGTGCTTCTCATATAGGAACAGGTAGAAATCGAGTGCCTGCCTCACACATTGAAGGCGTACACTAAGTTTGTTTACGTTTTTTCACCATTCGTTTTCTAACGCGGGCTTGAGCAGCACGGGAAGCAAATGCGCTTGTATGGTGAGGCGCGCTTGCGATCAGTTTGCTTTTCTTTGACAGGGTGGTTCTTTCAGTTGAATTTTCATATTTGCTCTGGAATTCTTGGCACCCTGTAACACTGTACCGATTTCTTTAGATTCCTCTAATTTTTCTTCTCTCTTCGACCAAAATGGTTAAGCAGTGTATCAACCTCTAGCAAAATTGTGGGGTTGGGTGGAATAACGGTACCAAGGTCAAAAAAAGATAAGGAGATAATTGCCGGAGTGCCTATTCTTTGTAAACTAGTTTCCATATTCTTTGCTACTGCTCAGCTCGGCGTGTATTTCAAGACTGACTGACTTACATTAGTTTACAGTTCTAGTTTGGGTTACCAGATGCAGATATGTATAAAGATAGATATATAACAGTCCGGAAGTTATGGGAAGCCTAAATTTCTATAGGAAGTTCACTAACTTGAAATTCTTTTTTGTACTAATTACTTGAATAACTAATATTCAGATATAATTTTCTTCACAATTCTCGTTGCGCAATTCAAGTAACAATGGATAGTTGTCACCAAAAACATTTTTCGCTGGCTAAAAAAAATTAAGGCAAACACAGAATTGTTCTAGGAATATATTGAATAATAAATTGGACCTGCTTTTATGTACAGTTATTTAGTAGAATTTGAAGTATATGTCTGTACATATGTAGGTGGGATGAAAAATGCAGCTTGCTTTGCTATTGATTTTATATTTTTGGCTTCAGAAAGATTTTCTAAAACACACTTAAATTTTCAACAAGCCTGGTGCTGACAGTGATTAAGGTTAAGACGGAAAATATCAATAATTTCTTATTTTATGCCATATCCCTCGTCAAGGTCGGATACAGCCGTTTGCAGAAAGTTTGTGTGATGCCCAGCAACCCACTTCGAATGGGTTGATTAAGTTCGTATGTACTAAATATATATCTTAAAATTAATCAAATCAAAATTAATATGTGCCATACCTCCATATAAAATTTCCATGTATTTTTAATAGTATTATTTGTTTTGAATTTGTTTAGAGTTAAGGTACATATTTATATTGTCTTGTAAATTAAATTTTTAATTATAAAATGACTTTCTATTAATAGTCTAAGATCCGGGAGGAGCAATATATGCCCTCATCTGTTATTTGATGATGACAAAGATTATATATTAGATCATATCATAGAAAAATAAATATAAAGATTACCCACTTCGAACAAGCAAAACGCGACCAAAAATTCTGAGAGCTCCACAGCGATGCCTCCACATGTGCGACGGCATCCGTCGAGCTCGACGCAGGGAAAGTCTCACTTGTTCGGCGCGCTGTGCTTACTTGTGGGCCTGCGATGCCTTGCACGGGCGGCGAATGCCGAGAAAGGAGCAGAAAAATAAGGCAATTGAGTGTGCGTTCGATTGCATGCTAAACCTCCTGCTGCCTCCTGCCCGCTCCCTGTATCTCGTATATTTCTCAATTCACAAAGCTGTGAGAGGACTGCCCCTTTTTCAATTTTCTATTGTTCTACACAAAGGGCTTGTTAATTAAATCATCGATTGTGGAAATTGCGTTCGTTTCCTAATCTCAACTCAATCACTAGCTCCAAACATTAAAGTAGAAAATCGATATTTTTCTTGGAAAGTATTGGAAGAGTGCTGCAAAAGTAAAGAATTACCAGTACTATCTTAAACTTAAAATTTTTTACTGCAAACTTTATATCTCTAATAGTCCAAGAGCTCGTGAACCCTCCGGGTAACGGTTCTCCTGTAAGGCTAGAAATTTGTTTAGTGTTGAGTTACAGCATGCTAAGTACAGTAACCAAGACCTGGCAGGCCTCAGCCCTGCACATCAGCAACCCCTATAGTTTTGAAAGTGTCAATAAAAGTTAAAAAAAAAACTTTGCGCTGTAAGCTTGAAATTTTACTACGATTTAGTTTATTGGCTATAAAGTTAAGAAAACAAATTGCCAGGCGATTTTGGCGAGCACAAGTACCGGGCAGGTGAGTCAAAAGGTGTGCAGTGTATGGTTTGAAATAAACTTTGTTTTGTAAAGTTGAAATTTATGTATATGTTTAAGTAAGGGATCTAGAAATAGGGGGTACAATGACAGGCGGTTCTGGCTAGCATAAGACCTTGACAGTCGAGAGCAAAGATGCTATGAGAACTTATTAAAAGTCAGAATTACACATCCATCTATTGCAAAATCCATGCAAGAAGGATACCTTGGAATCAAACGCACTGATAAACCTTTTTCTAGACAACATGTACAACAGCGCTTAAATTATATATAATGCAACTGCTCGCTAGGAAGGAAGCACGCACACACACACAAATAGAACAGCGCGCAGGTGCATTATATATAATTTCAGCGCTGTTGTACATAGAGCACACGAAATCGCGAAGCTCATAAGGCCAGCGGAGGCATGGTTCTCGCTTCGCATAAGTATATAAGCGACAGGGTGAACTTGCAGTTGTAGAAATTTGCTTGCTTTGGGAGGCAATCTCAAGTCGAAAATGCGTTCCCTTTCTGTGTTCAAGCTGTCCCATCTACGTATGAAATACTTTATTTATCTATGGTAATACCTATATCTTGTCCGTCAGCTACTGATTTTCTTAAAGCCCACTCCCTGTCCCTATTGATTTTTCTCAGATGCTTTGATGTATTTTTAATTTACTATAATGAAATTTCGGGATTTTTCCTTTTTTACCTTCCTCTATGGGCTTAACGCTAACTAAAATTCAAAATTTGAAAAAACTAATCGACTTGGCGGGGGCACTACCGTGCCCGCAGAACGATTGATAGCCTACTACATTCATCTTTTCAAAATTCAATCGCGGCCAGTGGCAAACGTGAGTACAAGCGCATGCGTTATTTTTTGAATGAACGTAAATTTTAATACAATCATTATTGTTCATTAAATATAATGAAATTTCGGGATTTTTAAGTTTTTCCTTCCTTTGTAGGCTAAACATCAAAATTTGGAGCTTCTATGTCTGCTAGAAGTGCCTTAGCACTAGAACGACGGACATATGTAACCCTCCTAGAACGACGGCAGCGGTCAAAATGACCGCTGTAATTATGTTAAAGGCTTTCATGCAATTACAGGTGTCGATGGCAACAGAATCGATTTACAAATGTTGTTAAAAGGCTATATTTATATAATATGTTGTTACAATAAAACTTTTGTCTTACATTTAGAGTACTAAATAGATACAACAAAAGCAATTCTCAACTGGCCCAGGATAAAATTTCCTTCACCAGTCAAAATGACCGCCACCGCTGTTCTAGTTATTACTATGAATAACTTTGGAATAAGTAAAAGTAAAAACACAGTATTTGTGTAAATGTTCTCTACTGATATTTAGGAAAATAGAAATATTGCAACTTTCTGTGAAAGCATTTTTCTAGGTAATACGATAGTTTAAAACTCATTAGCGGTCAAATTGACCGCTTCCGTCGTTCTAGGTATAACAATGAATAACTTTGGAATAACTAAAAATAAACAAACAGTATTTTGTCTAAATGTTCTTTATTGATATTTAGGAAAAGTCAGAAATTTGCAACCGCCTAAAATAATTTTTGTAGATAGTACGATAGTTTAAAACTCGCTAGCGGTCAAATTGACCGCTTCCGTCGTTCTAGTGTTAGAGTTTTGATGATCGGTCAGTCAGTGAGTGACAAAATTAAGAAAATTAAGAAACTTTGATTAGTTATAATTCTTAAACTACTGGTTCAAATTGAATGACATTTGAAATATACCGTGTTTATACAATACCTGCTTGGTTAGTGAAAATTCAGGCTTCTAGTTTTATCCACAAAGAAGTTATAGGGGGGTCGAAAATGGCCTGAACTGCTTCGAGATGCTTCGAGAAAAGGATGGTACGGCGGTGCTTGCTCGACTTGGCGGGGGCACTGCCGTGCCCCCAGATGAATTTTGCCTTCGGAAAAATGAAGAAAAAAATCAAAGTGGATCATAAAGTTCATGAAATCCGTGTTCAACGTGATTTATTCGGCCGCTTGTTAGCTCTATCAATGGAACATAACATCGATTTAGAAAAAAACATTATCGTACCCTATTACAATCGTGCCAATGTCATTGTGTCATGAAGATGGTACACTACATAAAACACCAAAATCAAAAATGGTTCAGCTTTTAAAAGCGAATATTACTAATAACGAGGTACCAGGACGGTTTGATGCTGTTATTTTTGACGGATTCTTTTTACTTCATACAATGAAAAATATCCCAAAAACATTCGGTAACATTTCGAAAAAAATTATGTCGATATTAACAGCAACACATGATCCAAGAGTAGATATCATTTTTGACCAATATTTTCCGCCGTCTATCAAGGATTATGAACGAGCCCGACGCCATGAAGTACGACACATAGGATACTTAATTACCGGCCCAGAACAAGTCAGACCAGTTGATTTTATCGAAGAACTACATAATATACAATTCAAAGAAGCTTTTGTGGATTTTTTAATTACTCATTGGAGCACAAATGAAATGGCAGAATTCATTGGGAATACCGTCGTCAATTTAAACTACAATGAATGTCATACTTATAGTGTTCACAACAACTCTATGACCTCATACGTAAACGATAATTTATCGTATCAACATCATGAAGAAGCTGATACAAAAATAATTTACCATATGGATAATAATGTATCCAATGTTTTAATCAAAACATCTGACACAGATATTTTTGTAATAATGCTGTGGAACATGGATCAGCTATGTAATAAAAATTTAAAGATTTACATGGAATATGGCACTATGAATTCCAAGAAGTGGATAAATATTTCAGAGTTATTGTATGTATAGAACTAGGACCTCTATTATGTCAAAGCTTACCGGGCTTTCATGCATTAACCGGTTGTGATTTCAACCCATCGTTTTTAAGGAGAGGAAAAAAAACCGTACTGATTATTACAAAAAAATATCCGCTTTCAAAAGTCATTTGCAGCATTAGGAAATAATGAAATAATAGAAAAGAAAGAAGAGATTTTTTCCTTCATCAGCATTAATAGTTTGCTCGAGTACTATATCTATTGGTTGTCTAGAGAAAGGTTTATCAGTGCGTTTGATTCCAAGGTATCCTTCTTGCATGGATTTTGCAATAGATGGACGTGTAATTCCGACTTTTAATAAGTCCTCATAGCATCTATGCTCTCGCCTGTCAAGGTCTTATGCTAGGCAGAAGCGCCTGTCATTGTACCCCCTATTTCTAGATCCCTTAGTTAAACATATACATAAATTTCAACTTTACAGAACAAAGTTTATTTCAAACCATACACTGCACACCTTTTGACTCACCTGCCCGGTACTTGTGCTCGCCAAAATCGCCTGGCAATTTGTTTTCTTAACTTTATAGCCAATAAACTAAATCGTAGTAAAATTTCAAGCTTACAGCGCAAAGTTTTTTTTTAACTTTTATGGACACTTTCAAAAATATAGGTTGCTGATGTGCAGGGCTGAGGCCTGCCAGGTCATGGTTACTATACTTAGCATGCTATAACTCATCACTAAACAAATTTCTAGCCTTACAGGAGAACCGTTACCCGGAGAGTTCACGAGCTCTCAGTCTATAATCAAATTTTATACTTCATTGGATGAAACTATTTTTTCTTAAATACTTAGTTTTGATCACTGACATATAGATACTGGACTGCTAGTCGGCGGATGAAAATTGAGACGACTTTGAGTGCAGATGCAAACCCTTTTGTGGAGTGGAGATGCAAGCCCTTGTGATAAAAACACATTAAATTCTTTGCAATATTATATTAAAATGAAGAAAATAAATTTATTTTTTTATTTTTATTTTATTTTATTTTATTTATTTTGTAGCTAATCAATTCAATTCAATTTACATTAATTCATAATTGTGTATGCATAGTTTTTACAAAAGTGAAATAGACTTCAAGAATCCTAAATCCTATAGTAAGGTACGTATGCTATATACTATACAATATTTATAGCTGACCACTCACAAGAGCTAAGGCTCGTGGGTGAGGGTTGAGTAGTAACACCTAACAGAACTTCATGAAGATATATAAATTTACAACTAAACGTTCTACCCTGTTAATTTAGAAAAATTCTAGTGTGCTTATACTGCTTTGCTGTTGTATCTATTCATTACATACTCCAAACCGGTAAATTATTAATTTAATCCATCAATCACACAGGTTGGGGTTATTTATGACAAAGTTCTTCAATACATATTTATAATTCGTAGCATTAAGACTGTTTTTTACGTCAATTGGTAATTTATTATACATTTTTGGTCCTAGTATAGCTGCATGTCAACTCGCCACTGATTTGCGACATTTATGTTCATATAATGGCCGTGTGCCTTGTCTGCGAGTATGGTACGATGTATTGTGCGTATCAAAACTCCTTCTGTTCCTGAACATGAACCTCAACAAGTTAACTTTAAACAACTGTTGAATGTTCATTACTTTTAACTCTGCAAATGCATGGGTGGTGGAGGAATACTTCAACTTCTTTACACATATTTTCACGATTTTACTTTGTAAGTTATTTAGAGGATTGATGTGAGACGTGAACGTTGAGCCCCATACCAAAATCCCATATTGTATCAGAGATTGGACAATTGCAAAATATGCAATTCTAATATGCTCAAGGTCAAGGATATTCCGAAGTATTAGAAACTTGTAGGTGGTCTTTCGTATCCTATTACATAAATGCAGTATGTGCTTGTCCCATTTTAATTTTCCGTCAATGTAAACTCCTAGATACTTAACTTCATTAATCCGCTTAATTTCTAGCTGATTGACATGCAATTTAAACTCAATATCTTTAAAATCTCTTGTATCAACAAATGCCATGTAGCAAGTCTTATTTGTATTTAGGGCCAGCTTATGATTACACATCCATTTATGAATCATAGCCATACTGTTATTAGCATATGACATAGCCAAGGACCAGTTGGGTGCCTTACAGAGCAGCGTCGTATCGTCTGCAAAGGCTACTAAATGACCACAAAAAACCGACATTTTCCAACTTGCATAATTCATTTACGTATACAAGGAACAGGATTGGACCAAGCACAGTACCTTGTGGAACACCGGTGTTGAGAAAGCAGGTACTACTTTTTTCTTCCTGTACTTTAACCATTTGTGTTCTGCCTTCAAGGTATGATCTCAGTAGCATAAGGGCACCATCACGGATACCAAATTTCCAGAGTTTATCTAGGAGTATGTTATGATCAACTGTATCAAATGCCTTTTTAATATCGAGAAAAACTCCAATTACTTTCTCATTATTATCGATCGCATTGCTTATAAAATTTGTTGCGTCGTAGAGAGCATCAGAGGTACTCTTATTTGGAGTAAATCCATACTGGTTCGTAGCAAGTAAATTATTTTGGATAAGGTGCTCGAACAGTTGTCACAAGACAGCTCCTTTTATTTTGCCCTACATTTTGAGTATTTATTAAAAATACTTCCGACACCGAGCAGCCCGGGGCCGGAAGAAAGAAAGAGTCAGATATAAAAGAACATGTCCTACTTTGTCTACCATATGCATTTGCATGGGGGAATGAAGAAAGAGCGAGATACATAGTTAGATTTCGGCCCAAATTTGATCTCACTTTTAAAATGAGTTTTTGTACGGGACCAGCAGTCCAGTATCTATATGTCAGTGGTTTTGATGAAAATATTGACGATTCCCATTTCATTGGGCAATTTGGCCAGCAGGCAAAACAAGGAAATTCTGCATGCTCCTCTAATATTAAATAAAGGTGCCTTTACACTATGTGACTTTGTCATATGACTTGTCAGCTAAGCCCTCGCATCTGACATGTCATATAGTGTAAACACACTGAAAGTTGTCATATGACATGTCATATGACAAGTCACATGGAAAATTTTAGATTAGAACCGGGGCTATTCCATCTGACAAGTCACATGGAATTTTCAGGCACATTGATATCGGAAAAGGTAAGCAGGGACCGATTGTAGCAGTTATTATTCAAATTTTATACTAAAAACTCATTTAGAAGGAGTGGTCCGATTTATAAAACACATAGAAATATATGGTACTTTCCATTAACATGCAAATTTTGATATTTATAATTTTAAGTGGAAAAAATTAAAAATTAATCGTTATTTTTATTTTTTTTTATAATCAGAGCTTTATAATAGTTATCGGATAACGTTTAATAGCCAGATCAGGAATAAAAGTTATTGGATGAGTTTTATGTTTTAGGTCAGGAATATCAGTTATCATGAGGGTAGGTTTATGAGGGTAGTTGGAGGTTAAGGATAATTGGGAATTTCCTGCAATTATTATTTCAAGGAAAAAGGGATAGGTACAGTTGTAAATCTAATAGTTTACAGGAATTTGGTTAAATTTTAGAGGTATGCAACAGTTGTTTGGAGACAGTTTGTGATCCTTTGTTCCCGAAAAAAGTGAGTATGCATGTGTTGTTAAAGAAAAAGTATAAAAGGGGTAGCACTCGGACGGTACGGGCAATCTACTGTCGGACACGGTCACGGGTTGAGGAAAAACGAGCATTACATTCATTCAGCACTAAATTGGACACATCTTTCCCAGAGTTCCTTTTCAACAGCCACTTTCTGCTCCACAATCTTCTTTTCAATCGTTTTTAATTTTCTTGTTTCTTTTTTATTGCACACATCATTATAAAAACGCTTGATATTAAAACGAAATCCTCCTGACAATCCATTTTTAAAACAAATGTCATCTGACATTACTTCATAGGTGTAAACACAAAAGTAGATGAACATGTGAGAACTGCGTGTCACATGACAATTTTGACAGCACATTCCAAAATATCATATGACAAGTCATATGACAAAGTCACATAGTGTAAAGGCACCTTAAGTATGTCATACAACCCTTTACCAACCCCATTCCTTTGTTTGTTTATTGCTTCCACCATATGCTCAAGCAAGGCAGCATAAGTTGCATGCAATCGTACGCACACTCAATTACCTTGTTTTTATGCTCCTTTCTCGGCATTCGCCGCCCGTGCACGGCATCGCAGGTCCACAAGATAAGCACAGCGCGCCGAACAAGTGAGACTTTCCCTGCGTCGAACTCGACGGATGCCGTCGCACATCTGGAGGGATCGCTGTGGAGCTCTCAGAATTTTTGGTCGCGTTTTGCTTGTTCGAAGTGGGTAATCTTTATATTTATTTGTCTATGATAATATACACATTGATAAATTGCAAATGGGTTGCCTTTTTATTTTGGCTGTTGATGACATCACACAACTAGTGAAATCTTGTAGAATTCTTCTCTATGCTGATGACATGAAGATTTTCCGGTATATTGACAACATCAATGACTGCCACTTGGTTCAAAATGATTTAGATATCTTACGGTCCTGGTGCGTTCACAATAACTTAGAACTTAATATTTCTAAATGCGAATTTACTTCATTCCACAGAAGGCTGAATCCAATCACTTTCGCGTACTCATTGTCCGGCTTTCCCCTACGCCGGGCTCATAGTGTGCGTGACCTCGGCATTTTTCTGGACAGAAAGCTTGACGCGATTTTATGTTTCGGCTCGAAAACACAAAATCGCGTCGCGCACCAAAAAGTAAATTGATCGCACCAAAATATAAACAAAGCGAGAAATGTCAAATGACAGGCAATGTCGAGGTGCAACTGGATGCAACTTCATTCCGGAGTTGCAGCAAAGCAAATTTAACCTTTGCCCGTGCCACGAAAAGCAAAACAAGAACAAGAAACAGGCGATCGGAATGAAAGGACATAACGGTTACTACTGACTATAAAAGGACCGCGCTGGGCGTAGCTAGTTCATTAGTTTTTGGGCGATCACTGACGCTAATCTCTCTTTGAGTAACTACCAAGAGCTCTTTTTTTCGGAATTTCCAAAATTTAACAACATTTTGACTTAGGAAAATTTCAATTTGGGAATATCACCAATTGAAATTTTTCTAAGTATTTTTCTCGCGGTATTATCGATCACTACTAGTATTTGGACTTAGAAAAATTTCAGTTTGGGAATATTACCAATTGAAATCTTCCTAAGTATTTATCTTTCTCGCTGTATCATTGACTACTACTAATTTAACTTAGAAAAATTTCAATTTGGGAAGATCACCAATTGAGATTTTTCTAAGTATTTCTTCTCGCTGTATTGACTTAGAAAGATGCCAACTTGGGAATATCACCAGTTGAGATGTTTCTAAGTACTCCTCCGCTTTATTTTAACTTAGAAAGGTTTCAATTTGGGAAAATCACCGATTGAGTATTTTTCTCGCGCTATCGAAACTTAGAGGAATTTCAATCTGGGAACATAACCGATTGAAATTTTCTAAGTATTATTTCCGCGTCATCGTATTTCTTTCAACTTCAAAACATTCACGTACAACTTAGAATAATTTCAGTTTGGGATTACAACCGACTGAAACGTTTCTAAGTAATTTTGCCGCGCTTATCAAACATATAATTTCATTAAATATAAATTAATTTGAGGCTAGAACAATTTCGGTTTGGGATAAAACCGATCGAAATTGTTTTGGAATTTGTTAACGAAAAGTAATTTGGGCTTAGAATAATTCGGTTTGGGAATACAACCGATCGAAATTATTTTGAGCAATCTATCGAGATTAAGAATTTGAATAGTAAACATTTATTCTTTTAGGACTTGGAATAAATCGGTTTGGGAGTACAACCGACCAAAATTCGGCCAAGCATTTTGTTTGTACTTTGAATTAAATTACTTGAATAAATTGTAATAAATTGAGATTGAAATTGAGTTGGGATTGTAAATTCGTAGAATTAAATTTAGTTGTAATAATTTGACTGCAATAAAATTGAATTTCTTAATAATAATAAATTTAAGAGTAAGATAAGCCTGTATATAAGTTATTTCACCAATAAAATATACAGTTGAAATAATTAATGTTCTCATTTGATCGTCACTTAAGCTCCCGCTTAATCATTTTTCGGTTTCACAGTGGGAGTTAAGCGTAAATTACGGCTTAAGTGGTTACTAATACTTAAGCCGCCAAAATCGGCCGCTTAAGTCTCGCTTAAGAGATATATTTTGCAATTTCGTGTCGAAAATTCAACGAGCAAATAAGTTGTTCTTGAAAATTTGAATAGTGATATGAAGATTTAATTGTTGGAAGTGATGAAGAGTATTATGAAGTAATTGTTCGAGTTACACGAGTCAAAAGATTCCATACTACAGGAGCAGTAAATGGGGAACTTTTTCGCAACAGGAAAGCTTACTTCTCTATGAACGTGCAGACGTTATATGATTCGAAGCTCAAAATTATGGACATTGTGGCAAGATGCCCAGGTTCCAGTCATGATTCAACTATCTTTACCAACTCGAGAATTCGGTCTCGTTTTGAGCAAGGAGAGTTCGGAAACAGAAGAATTGAAAGTTGGAAATGTCAAAATTAAAAGTTAAATATTTCGGAAACTAGACCCGAGAGCCAAAAAATTCTTGCAGATTCTTCCGTTTCGCACCATCCGGAAGGTCCCTGCAAAATTTCATCCAAATCGGAGAGGAGGGAAAGATCTTCACTTGTTCCATTTGGTTCGTTTGTTTGGATTCGATGATGGATTTGTGCTTCACAAACAAGTTCATTAAAATTGTGATTTCTGCTTGTGTAAAATTAGGACTCCTTCTGCTTCCGTTTATATTATTATTATTCATTTTTTTACCTTTAAAACAATTTTCCCTGAAGAAGTTCGTTAAAAAAACTTGTTTTTTTGGCAGTAATTTCTCAGAATAATATTTCTGACAACTGCTGAAGCAAACAGTGTGCTACATAATAGAGCAAAATGCCTAAACTCTCACTCAGCTAAGCGTGAAATAAAAAAGGACTGTGAAACCGAAAATACTTAAGCCGTCACTTAAGTTTCGCCTCGCGCTTAGCTGAGCGGAAAGTTAAGCTCGCACTGTGAAATTGGGCATTAAAGTCCTGTCTTACAGGCGAAGCAGAACGATTCCTAAAACAGTTTGATATGGTAGGAACAAATTACCAATCAGCTTGGGAATCATTATTAAAAAGATACAGCAACCAACGAGTGCAAGTCTTTTCACATCTAAAGCAACTAGTTAATCAACCAGTTATAAAAAACGAGACCGAAAGGTCAATCAAGTGTATTTTAGACACTACACGGGAACAACTCCATGAGCTGGAGTCCCTCAAAATAGACATTACTCATTGGAATGCAATAGTAATCTTCATAATTGTACAAAAGCTGCCCGAAGAAACACGAAAACTATGGGAACAGAAGATATCAGAAACTACTGATATTCCCACTCTAAACGAATTTTATACATTTTTGGAGGCTAGATATCGCACACTTGAAGCAATGTGTGAATCAAAGTCAACCAAACTTGTCCAAACAAGAAACACCACAAACTATCACATAAGTCAGTCAAACGAATGTCCTCTTTGCAAAGGAGATCATTCAGTACAATAATGTAACAAATTTCTTTCGATGAAGGTCAACGAAAGACGAAAGGCACTAACAAGGAGCAATATTTGCTTCCAATCTTTCCAACGCCACGGGAACAAATTATTCAAAACCCTACGAACAGAAGAACAGAAGTGAACAGTGAACAGTGAACAGAAGAATTTAAAAATAAAGCTCTCGGTGAAAAACAAAGTTATGTACAGAAAAGGAATCTCTGTCTTAACTGTCTAAGCCCACACCATAAACAAGTCTGCGTAAGCAGAAACAAATGTTACAAGTGTAATCAACGTCATCATACTTTATTACATGATGATAAAGCTCAGAACAGAAACACAAATCCGGTCACAGCAGCATCTAGTTCAACGACGAATGAAGCACAGTCTCAGAAACAGACAGGATCAATTAGCTGTCATTATAATAAAAATACGACAAATTCTCTGCTGGCAACTGCCAAAATAAACGTAGAGAATGAGCATGGAATCTCAACTCCTCTTCGGGCTCTTATTGATTTAGGGTCACAGAGCTCCTTTATTCTGAAGAAGTTTGCTAGACTTTGAAATTAAAGGGGAAACCGACGTCATTGCAGGTAACAGGGTTGGGTTCTAGTAAGGTAGCTTCCACCAACAAGGAAGTAACGTTGCGTTTAAGATCCAATGTCGATCGCCAAGTCGATTGGTCTTATATTAAGGATCTTCAATTAGCCGATCCAAACTTTACACAAGCAGGAAAAATAGATATGCTGCTAGGCGTAAATGTCTATTCAAAATTTCTGCGCGATGGTCTCCGAAAGGGAAGGGACAACTCTCCTATAGCACAGAACACCCATCTAGGGTGGATATTATTTGGTGAAATGCCAAATGATACCAAGTGCAAACTATGGCGATACATTTTCAGCATTTAGACGACCAATGTAGCATACATGCTCTTAACGAGCAAATCAGGAAATTTTGGAAAACAGAAAAAATTTCAAATGAAGGAATGTTTACAAACGAAGAAGAAAAATGTGAAAGGCATTATGAGACCACACACATTCGCTTATCTAGCGGCAAATATCAGGTTAAATTACCCTTTCACGATGAGTCCCAAAATTAGCAAATTCTAAAGAGCAAGCAGCAATGCGATTTTTTCAATTAGAAAATAAATTTTCAAAACATCCAGACATACACAAGGAATATTCAAGGTGCATAAATGAATATCTTGAATTGGGACATATGAGCATGGTTAACAAAGCAACTGATAGGGAGCCAGAACGGTATTACATGCCGCATCACGCAGTGTTCAAGGAAAGCACAACGACGAAACTGAGTTGTGTTTGATGCTTCAATGAAAACATCAAACGGCATAAGTTTAAACGAACAAATGCTAACTGGACCCACGTCACAACCTAAATTATGTTCCACTCTACTAAAATGGCGATAATACAAATTTGCCATGACAGCAGACATCGAAAAGATGTATCGTATGATAGAAATTCAACCAACCGACAGAAAATATCAAACGATACTCTGGAGAAACAATAAAGGGGAACCTCTTCAAGAATACGAGTTGAATATAGTGACTTTTGGAACAACGGCAGCACCATATCTAGCAATTAAAACGTTGCAACAACTGGCGCTAGATTATGGTGACAAATACCCAAAGGGAGCTCAAGCAACTCTTCATGATTTCTACGTGGATGACTTGCTCACCGGCGCCGACACAGTAATGGAAGCTAAAACTCTACAACGGGAATTGATCTTGTTACTCAACGGGGGTGGGTTCAATCTAAGAAAGTGGGCAACTAACAGCGCAGAACTGCTCGAAACAATACCACCAGAACATCGAGAATTACAACTACCCTTAACATTTGAGGATGAAAACCAAATAAAGGCTCTAGGAATATACTGGCATCCGGTTAGCGATCACTTTACGTACGCAATCAAAATAGAAGAATTTAACCAAGTAGCCAACACTACTCCTTCGACCGGTACCCTCACCTTGCCGTGGTGAAGGAGCTTGCGTGCGTCGATGATCGACTGAGCTATGTCGACGGCAGCAGGGTGCTGCCGGCAGGGTCTCCCATGTCGAACAGGTCAGTCTTGGGGCGTCAGACGAAGAAGGGTAACCGAAAAGCATCATGGAAGGCAAGCCAAAGGAATTTGAGTCTGCACGGGGTAACCAGCCTGTTGCTGGGAATCCTCCCGCTTTACAAGCGGCCGGGGCTAGGATTGTGCAGGTCCCACTTCCATGTACTGCCGAGGCGGCGAGTCCAGGCCAAGGAGGAAGTTCTCTTCTGGACTCCGATGATAGAAGGTCGCAAGACGGACTATCAGCGATTGGCACATTGACACAGTCAATGGAGAGCCTTCTTTGGGGCAGGAAAGGACCGGAAAGCAGCCTGCTGTTACTACGGTTAATCCCGCTCCCACTATGGACAAGATCACCCCCCCTCCAACGAACACCGAGAAAAAGGAGGGGTTGTCCAAACGACAGCTGCGACGGCTGAGGAGCAGGAAGAACAAGGCTAAGGCAGAGGAAGCGAAAGCCGACTTTGTCAAGGGCTCTGTTCCTTCCTCCTCAACTCCGGTGCCAACAGCCACCAAGAGAGGTAGGTCGGAGGTGGACTCGTCCACTCCGAGCACCTCGACTGGTGCGGATGGCACTGGAGCAGCCAAGGAAAAACCACATACGCAGCCCTTGAGCAAAAACAAACGGAGGAAAGTCGCTAAGACCGGTCTCCCGAGACAAAGCTCACCGGACGAGGTAAAGGGGAAACCCGATCCTCGTACCGGGTCGTCAGAGGGTGCGGCTCCGTCGGGCTCAAGTGCGACGGCCGGGGGGGTGGGAAAAAGCTTCGCTGAGGCTGCTTCTCAAGCCCTGGTCGTTGTAATTGAGGCCGACAACCCACAAAGGGAAATGTCACAACGGCACGTAACCTTTGTGGAGGACCACATTTGGAAGCTCTTGGGTGAAACTAAGGAGGCTCCCAGGTTTGAGGGAATGGTCTTTCGTGACGGAACCCTAAAAGTTCAATGCACGAATGAACATTCCCTCAAATGGCTGCTTACAAATGTGGCAAACTTTCCAGCTTTTGACGGCATTAAATTTTCTGCTACAAAAGGTAGCGACATGCCTAAGCTGGTTCGGGCAGTTGTTTGGATCCCAGGCCCTCGCAAGGCACCTGGGGAGATACTTGCCCGCCTCCGTAACCAGAACCCAGGACTGGACACTAAGTACTGGCGGATACGTGCGTTCAGTAGCAAGAGGAAGAACCCCGGTGATCCCGAAGGCTCCACTCTTGCGCTGGGCATTGACACGGAGTCGCTGAAGGTCCTGGAGTCTGTTTACGGACTTCGTCCCCATCTAGGTTTTGGGAGGGTGAAATTTCACGTCTCCGGGAACTAAATGCGGACAGCGAGTGTATTGCGGAGCAGTCGATTGCTATGTCCACTGACTTGAATATCACTCAAATCAACCTGCAGCACAGCAAATCGGCCACTGCTATTCTCAGTGGAAGGTTAAACAAACTGCGGACATTCCCTCAAATAACACTAATACAGGAACCATGGATATGCAGAAAACGTATCTGCGGTTTCGGTATGGTCAACTGGGGGCACCTCTTTCATTACGAAAGGACGGAACGACCGCGAGCTTGCGTGTTTGTATCGAACACAATTGAGGCCACGATGTTAAGACAGTTCTGCAGTCAAGACGTCGTTGCGGTGAAAGTATCCTACAAGATTGCGGGGGTCAGGCATGAGATCATTATTGTCTCAGCCTATTTACCCTATGACTCCATCAGTCCTCCTCCTTCACGAGAACTTATGGAAATTGTAAGATACACAGAATCTAATAATTTAGGTCTGGTGATTGGATGCGATGCCAATGCCCAGCACACCATATGGGGTAGCAGTAAATGCAACCCTAGAGGAGAAAAATTATTAGACTTCATTCTGTCGCACGATCTCGTGGTTAACAATGTGGGCAATGATCCAACCTTTGTCACGAGTAGGCGACAGGAGGTAATAGACCTGACACTTACTAATAGGAAGATGTCCAACCTTATTACTAACTGGCGAGTTCTAGATGAGGAATCTCTCTCGGACCACAGATACCTAAATTACAGAATAGCCATTGATGACATTTACATCCCGGCTGGACGTAATCCAAGGAAAACTGACTGGGAGAGGTACAAACAAATCCTTTCGGAGAAAGAAATATATGTACCCAAGCTCCGATCAACAAAAGACATTGAGGATGAGACTGAGAAATTGAGTCGGACCTTGATAGATTCTTTTGAGAGTGCTTGTCCCGTCAGAAAGAGCCGATGTGGCAAGAGCGTCCCCTGGTGGAACAGCAATCTTTCGAGGCTAAGGAAGAATACCAGGAAGCTTCTGAATAGGGCACTAAAAACCCAAAAAGAAGATGACTGGACGGCCTATCGAACCCTACAGCGCGAATATAAGTACGAGATAAGAACTTCCAAGGTCTCATCTTATAGAAGATACTGTGAGGAATTGGTAGGAATGAGAGAAACAGCTAGGTTATTTAAAGTCTTCCAGAAGGACGACACAGCCAAACTGAACTCCCTCCGCAAATCTGACGGCGGATATACGGGTTCCAAACAGGAGGCTTTTGAGATCCTGGTTCAAACCCGCTTTCCAGGCAGTCACAAGATTCAAACGAATCAAAGTTTAGAAAGGTATCCAGAAAGGGTAACCATTACTAGACAGGACAGATATATAGCATCCAAAGTTGTGACGGAGGAGAAGATCGAATATGCTTTGTCCTCCTTCGAAAACTATAAGACCCCAGGTCTGGATGGTATATACCCGCCTATGCTAAAAGCAGGAGGCCATTCCCTGGTTTCGGCACTAAAGAAAATATTTAGGGCCTGTTTAACTTGGGGATATATTCCAACTGCATGGCGAAAGGTCAGAGTGGTTTTCATTCCCAAACCAGGCAAGGAAGACTATGCTCTGGCGAAAAGCTTCAGACCAATCAGCTTGACATCGTTCCTGCTGAAATGTCTGGAACGTCTGGTAGAAAAATACATTAGAGGAGAAACGTTGAGACGGCATCCCCTTAATGAGCACCAGCATGCCTATAGGAGTGGTAGATCCTGTGAGTCCGCATTGCACGATCTGGTCTCTAAGATAGAAGGTGCTTCGGACGAGGGGCTCTACGCTCTCGGGGTTTTTGTTGACATTGAGGGGGCCTTCGACAATGCCACGTTCCCATCGATGTGTAATGCTGCCACTGCATATGGTGTAGATACCGTGCTTGTAAGATGGATCTACTCTATGCTATCTCAGAGACTACTTTTCGCGGAATGCGACACCGACACGGTAATGAAAGTGGAGAAAGGCTGTCCGCAAGGAGGAGTACTCTCCGCATTACTGTGGTGTTTCGTAGTAGACTCCCTTTTAGACGAATTGCAAAGTCTAAATATACACATACAGGCGTACGCTGATGATGTGTGTGCACTCGTTTGTGGTAAGTCACTTAGGGTCGTCTGTAGTAAGATGCAGAAAACCCTAGACAAGATCCAGAACTGGTGTGAGAGACATGGCTTATCAGTAAATCCTTTGAAAACAACACTTGTGTTGTTCACTAGGAAAAGGAAACTCGATAACCTTAAGCTCCCAATTTTGAAAGGTGTAACCATTCAACTCTCCAAAGAAGTGAAATATCTAGGGGTAATTCTAGATAGCAAACTGACTTGGAAGGCTCATGTCGAACACAAAGCATCTCGAGCACTGAATGCTTTCTGGCAATGCAGGAGAGCTTTTGGGAAGACATGGGGTCTAAAACCCGCTATTGTGCACTGGATGTACACAGCCATAATTAGGCTCATAATCACATATGCGTCAGTGGTCTGGTGGAGTAGAACGGAGATAAAGACTACTTGTTCTATTCTTAACAGAGTACAAAGGGAAGTTTGCATAGGGATAACAGGAGCTTTTAGCTCGACCCCTGGTGCGGCTCTCAACGCAATGGTCAATTTGCAGCCCTTGGACCTCGCAATCCAGGAAGAGGCAATGAAAGCTATCTGTCGACTTAAAAAGTGTAGACTATGGCATGATGGACATGCCACCGGACATGGCGTCTTATCCCGAAGACTTGAAGAGCACTGCACCCTCTTTAACATGCCGACGGATGATATGACGCAAATTACCATGTTCCGAAGAAGATTTCAAATTAGTCTTCCGGTAAGGGAAGAATGGGATGATCCCAACAAATTACTGGATGGATTAGATGACATCTTCTACACAGACGGATCGAAAACCTTAACTGGTACGGGCGCTGGATGGTATTTGAACGAGGCAGTCAAATGACAAATACAGTATATCACTCGGAACAACCGCAACGGTTTTTCAAGCTGAAGTGTTTGCCATTCTTGAAGTGGCCAACTGGATAATTGCCCATAGGTGGCATAATAAGAGGATTGGCATCTGCAGCGATAGTAAGGCTGCTCTTGTCACCCTACTTAACCCAACCACCAAATCAAAGATTGTCCAGGAATGTAAGAATAGACTTAATTCTGCTGCCAAGCACAACCAGGTCAATCTTATATGGGTCCCCGGTCACCAGGGAATCGATGGCAATGTGGCCTCTGACGCTCTAGCGAAAGAGGGCGCAAGCTCTCCTCCCCTGGGACCGGAGCCCATTATTGGTGTCAGCTTTGCAGAGTTGAAAAACTGGATAACTAGATTCATGGACTCAATACATGGTCAGAGATGGTCCAGTACATCAACCTGCAAATTCACCAAATGGTTCATCAGCCGTCCAGACAGTAACAATGCAAAACTTTTACTTCGCCTAGACAGAAAAGATTGCAGAACGCTTGTAGGGACGGTCACAGGACATAACACATGCGGCAAGCATCTGAACACCTTAGGGATCATCAGCGATTCGGCGTGTCCTTCGTGTGGGGAGGACGAGGACAGCACGGAGCACTTCCTCTGTAACTGCCCGGCCTTCTCCCGCGCGCGCATGACGACGCTTGGCGCCGATGTAATGAGAATGGAAGACTTCAATTCTCAATCTCTATCTGATGTTCTTAGTTTCGTCAAGATGACTAAAAAGTTCGGATAGGGTAGGGGAAGAGTGCAGGACATGGCCGTGGTCTGAGCGCTCGAGGTTGATACCTCCCCTTTTCTTTTAAGAATAATAAAAGCCAACACTAAAAGGAAATTATCAGTTTGTATCGTGATATTGGATTGATTTAGTGAAGGGTGTTCGTGTTATAATCTTAGCGAAATTTCGGATCAAAACTTTAGGGGTGTACGGATGTGGCTGGGATGAATAATTCCCAACAATATATGCGATCAATGGGGCAAATTTCAAGCAAGAACTTACGATTTAGTAAGCATCAAAATTCCACGCCTGGATTCAAATTAACCACACACAGAAGGAAGTTCAACTATGGATTTGGGCGTAGAGGATGTGGATTGGATGTAGATGAGGGAGGTCGTAACGAGTAGTAGATGCCAATGATAGGATATCTGTTAATCTATTATCCGCTAAAACGAGGGTGGCTCCAATAAAACCGATGTCTATACCTCGGCTAGAATTATGCGGCGCAGTTTTGCTAAGTAGACTCATCAAACAAGTCAAAGGGGATATGCAGTTTGACAAAATTCCAAGGTTCTCATGGACCGATTCAAAGATAGTGGTCGCTTGGATAAAGGGTCATCCAAACAAATGGCGAACATTCGTAGCAAACAGAGTCGTCGAAATTCATGAAACGTCCAAAAACAATTCTTGGAACTATACTTCAACCAAGGAAAACCCTGCAGACATAGCATCCAGCCGTATCATGCCTTCACAACTAGTGGAGAATTCTATTTGGTGGAATGGTCCCGCATGGCTACATGGCGATAAAGAGGACTGGCCAACCGATCACAAACCGGACTCAGAAACAACGTTGGAGATGAAGTCAAACAACAAAGTAACATTAACAACGCAAACAAACGAAGATTTTACCTTGTTTGATAAATACTCATCATTTACAAGACTAACGCGTATTGTAGCATTTTGTATGCGATTCGTGCACAATGCGAGGTGCAGATTAAACCGTCATAGGGGATATTTGTCAACTCAGGAGATCAAGCAAGCTAAGGCAATTATTGTACGTACTATACAACAGCAGTTCTTTCCTGAAGAATACAAACAATTAAAGGCAGGGCAATTGAATAAAAATAGCAATTTGCTCACACTAAATCCATTTCTTGCTAATGATGACACTATTAGGGAAGGAGGAAGACTAAAAAACACACAACTACCATACGACGCTAAACACCCGATGATTCTGCCGTGCAAACATCCTGTAACAAATTTAATTATTGATAAGTATCATATTGAAACTTTGCACGGAGGAGCACAACTTACGCTGAGCACCATTCGTAACCAATTTTTGATCATAAACGGTCTAATAGCAGTCAAATCCAGGATACTAAAATGTATCAAATGCCCGAAACTGAGAACTCAGCAATCATCTCAAATTATGGGAGAATTACCTTCAGCAAGAGTAAATCCAGCTCGCCCGTTTGAAAACACTGGAGTTGATTTTGCTGGACCCATGGACCTACGGATGTCTAAACACAGAGGATCAAAAACGTATAAGGGATACTTCTGCATATTTGTCTGCATGGCAGTTAAGGCTGTACACTTAGAGGTAGTCTGAGACCTTACTGCTGAAGCCTTTATAGCAGCCTACAGGAGATTCACGGGTAGAAGGGAAATATGTGCAAATATCTATTCAGATAATGGCACAAACTTTGTTAAAGCAAACAAACTTCTGCAGCGAGACATAGCTAAGGCAATAAAAGATGGTGTTGAACAAATCAACAATCAACTGGAACATACCAGATGGCATTTCATACCTCACTCCGCTCCACATTTTGGAGGACTGTGGGAAGCAGGTGTGAAAAGTGTAAAGCATCATTTAAAGAGAGTTATGCTCGGTCATAATTTGACCTTTGAGGAGCTGAATACATTACTGGTTCAGATCGAGGCATGCCTCAACTCCCGACCATTATGTGTAACCTCTGTTGATGCATCGAACTTAGACGTTCTTAAGATTGAGACAGTGTTTCTGGAAAAGATGGTCAAATGAATATATTTCGCAACTGCAAAGTCGACAGAAATGGCTAAAGCAGACACCGAACTTAAAGATTGGTCAAGTCGTACTGGTTAGGGATGAAATAACAACACCCTCCAAATGGCCGCTAGGAATAGTAAATGAATTACATCCTGGCGATGACGGGGTAGTCAGAGTTACCATACGGACTAACTCAGGAACATATAAACGACCTATATGTAAGGTCTGTCCACTTCCTGTAACAATAATAACATCATAAATGTTCGTGTTGTCCATGTGTTCGTCTTATGTAAAATATAGACATGCAATAAAAATAATCTTTATTAAACAGATCTAGAACATGGACGACATCTTACAACTGAATGTAACTGAGGATGATGTTTTGGGATGGGGAATGCGTTCTCCACCTCGAACCCCACCGCATCAAGATTTCGATTACGGAGAAGTACTGCTCACTCCGGAACAGGCTGCGCTATTTCTGGATACCCCAAGGCGGCTGCCGGCAACACCACCAAGGGTGTCACTTCCGGACATGCCCAGTCTCGACATGTCTCCACCACGCCAACAGGAGCCAGCAACACCTGTAACTTCCTCAGCGGCTGCGTCAGGGACTACAACAACGGCGACAACTGCCCAGAAGCCTTCCAATAGTCTAGCAGAGAAAGTCTACGAGGTGAGGACAGTTGAGGGCAGGCTCTTCAACATCACCTACGCCCAAATGCAGACCATCCCTTTCCGTCAGATACGGGCCGGCAAAAGAAAGCGGTACACCGTTTTTTTGGGCTCTGGACGCAGAGTACGTCTTCTGTTGCGGCGCAACAAGTTAATTTGGCAGGGCTACAGGGACGCAGCACATCCTAATGAATAAGGAGATGTAAGAATTAAGTACTTCACATTGAAATACATAGTTTAAGTTAAGAATTAGACATTTTGATGTATTTCATATTGAAATAGTTGAGCCAAGAATGTACTAGTGTATTTCACATTGAAATTGTCTTCCGATAATTGAATATACTTATCTTAAGGCACCATATCATAATGGAATTTAATTTAATGCCGCATGCATCAACAAAGGGCGGGAGAATGTTTCGGCTCGAAAACATGAAATCGCGTCGCGCACCAAAAACTAAATTGATCGCACCAAAATATAAACAAAGCAAGAAATGTCAAATGACAGGCAATGTCGAGGTGCAACTGGATGCAACTTCATTCCGGAGTTGCAGCAAAGCAAATTTAACCTTTGCCCGTGCCACGAAAAGCAAAATAAGAACAAGAAGCAGGCGATCGGAATGAAAGGACATAACGGTTACTACTGACTATAAAAGGACCGCGCTGGGCGTAGCTAGTTCGAAATCACTGTATTTCAAAGGGTTTGAATTTTAAAACTCCACATGAAAAGTGGACCGGGCGCAGACCCATCATCAGCCACCTCCGTATTTTCGGTTGTGAAGCATATGTGCTGAATAAAACCAAAAATGGAGGTAAATTCGAACCCAAGGCAAGGCAGGAATTTTCGTCGGGTACTCCACTACCTCGAAGGGGTACAGAGTGTGGATACCTAACGAAAAGAAAATTTATGTTTCGAGAGATGTGAAGTTTATTGACCATCTCGATGTCTCCAGAAATCATGCGGACTTTATTTCCAACGACACGAGAAACGGTCAATTCTCTATTTTGGAAAATTCCGAGAGAATTGAAGAACCAACCGACTTCATTGAAATCCCACTGGGTTTATCACAGGACAAATCCCTCGACGGTCAAAGGAAACCTTCATCTGACGTGTCTGACGTCGATCGCACTACAATAGAAGCAAACAATCGAGGCTCATCTAGCACCCAACAAAAGAGAGGTCCTGGACGCCCAAAAACAATCAAAACAGGAAAAAGGGGACGTCCTCGCAAACAATACCACATGAAAAACTTGCCCACTACAAGTTCCACCAGCGAGGACCGCAACCACGGATCTAATGCTCAGAGGGATAACGACGATGGTGAGCGAAATCGCGATACCCATGAAGCCATGCTGGCCTCTGAAATCCCTTTTCAGGAGGCCGTAAGCGGTCCCAATCAAACTGAGTGGAAAGATGCCATATACTCCGAGATTGGGAGTCTTATCCTAAACGACACTTGGGATCTGGTCCCAAGATCTGACAGGAAGACAATCGGTTGCCGCATTATACTCCGAAACAAGTACAACCCTGACGGGTCTATTGCAAGGAGGAAGGCTCGTGTGGTCGCTCAGGGATTCACTCAACGCCCGGGGATCGATTATGGCGAAACTTTCGCCACTGTTGCTCGCCTTAGCTCGCTCCGAACTCTCGTTGCGCTGTCGTCACAAGCCGGAATGAAAATTGCTGAAATGGACATCACCACGGCATATCTTAACGCATTTTTGGACACAGAAATATATATGGGCAAACCAAAACTGTTGGAGGGGATGCTCTCCAGATTAGCCGTCGAGGAAGGGGATAACGAATTAGGCCGCAAAGCTCGAAACATGCTGACTAAACTCTGCAGTGAAGACTATGTCTGTAAACTTAAACGATCATTATACGGACTGAAACAATCGGGCAAGCAATAGCATGAAAGGCTCGATCATTTTCTCAAGTCATGTGGATTCATACCTACGAGCTCAGATACGTGTGTGTACACCGTTGAAGATAAAAGCATTTATATCCTGGTGTACGTGGATGACATACTAGTCATGTACAAGAAGGACGAAAGGCTAAACGCCTTCAGGGAATCTCTAGAGAAGGAAGTCTCAATCAAAGACCTCGGTGAGGCAAAATTTTGCCTCGGCATAGAGATTTCTCAGCAGACGACTTCTCAGGGAGCCGAAATCCACCTGTCACAACGCGGATATATTCGCGACCTCCTCACCAGATTTGGGATGGAAAAATGCAAGCCCACAATCACACCGTTAGTCGTGGGATTAAAATTCGCTGACGAACCAGCCGACAAACCAGCTGATCATCTACCTTACCGTGAGCTTATCGGAAACCTGATGTACCTTGCCGTCGCAACTCGTCCGGATATCGCACACGCAGTACACGAAGTACACAAATTCCCATTGGCCAGCAGCAAAGCGCGTACTAAGGTACCTTAAGGGCACATCTAACTACTCCCTCGTATACAGAAGAGATGGAAACCCTCTTCGTGGATACGTCGATAGCGACTGGGGTGCTTGCACCATTGATCGCCGCTCTTATACGGGATATAATTTTAATCTCGCCGGTGCCTCCATTTCATGGGAAAGCCGCAAGCAACGCACGGTCGCTCTGTCGTCTACCGAGGCGGAATATATGGCCCTCTCAGACGCTTTCAAGGAATCCATTTACCTACATACATTCCTCAAAGAACTAGGTTTTCATTTCTATTCCTATTCCTATTCTACGACAACCAAGGTGCCGGAAAGCTGACTCACACGGGCGATCAAAGCACATCGACATCAGATTTCATTTTACACGTCGAGCTGTAAAGGAATATCCTATAAACCTCGAATACATCCCTACCGAGGATATGGTAGCCGATGCCATGACTAAAAATCTTCCAGGACAAAAGCTCCTATTTTGCATCGAGGGAATGGGTCTGAAGACGCTCAATTAAGTGGGGGTGTTGGATATTTAGAATCGAAGTGATCCGGTAAATTTCCCGTCTTCATCTAGATACTTTTTGGAATACGATTTTCAGTCGAATTTTGTTTCTCTTCAATAAAACATTGAAAAGTCGCTCTGGAATTATTATTTTCCCTAATAAGTTTTTGGGCGATCACCGAGGCTAATCTCTCTTTGGGTAACTACCAAGAGCTCTTTTTTTTGGAATTTCCAAAATTTAACAACATTTTGACTTAGAAAAATTTCAATTTGGGAATATCACCAATTGAAATTTTTCTAAGTATTTTTCTCGCGGTATTATCGATCACTACTAATATTTTGACTTAGAAAAATTTCAGTTTGGGAATATTACCAATTGAAATCTTCCTAAGTATTTATCTTTCTCGCTGTATCATTGACTACTACTAATTTAACTTAGAAAAATTTCAATTTGGGAAGATCACCAATTGAGATTTTTCTAAGTATTTCTTCTCGCTGTATTGACTTAGAAAGATGTCAACTTGGGAATATCACCAGTTGAGATGTTTCTAAGTACTCCTCCGCTTTATTTTAACTTAGAAAGGTTTCAATTTGGGAAAATCACCGATTGAGTATTTTTCTCGCGCTATCGAAACTTAGAGGAATTTCAATCTGGGAACATAATCGATTGAAATTTTCTAAGTATTATTTCCGCGTCATCGTATTTCTTTCAACTTCAAAACATTCACGTACAACTTAGAATAATTTCAGTTTGGGATTACAACCGACTGAAACGTTTCTAAGTAATTTTGCCGCGCTTGTCAAACATATAATTTCATTAAATATAAATTAATTTGAGGCTAGAACAATTTCGGTTTGGGATACAACCGATCGAAATTGTTTTGGAATTTGTTAACGAAAAGTAATTTGGGCTTAGAATAATTCGGTTTGGGAATACAACCGATCGAATTTATTTTGAGCAATCTATCGAGATTAAGAATTTGAATAGTAAACATTTATTCTTTTAGGACTTGGAATAAATCGGTTTGGGAGTACAACCGACCAAAATTCGGCCAAGCATTTTGTTTGTACTTTGAATTAAATTACTTGAATAAATTGTAATAAATTGAGATTGAAATTGAGTTGGGATTGTAAATTCGTAGAATTAAATTTAGTTGTAATAATTTGACTGCAATAAAATTGAATTTCTTAATAATAATAAATTTAAGGGTAAGATAAGCCTGTATATAAGTTATTTCACCAATAAAATATACAGTTGAAATAATTAATGTTCTCATTTCGTATCTCCCTTTCATCTACTTTACGTTCGACTATAAGAGGTCGAAGGTTAAATTTCTTTACAGAACCAGATGCCCTTTTGGAATTTTTATTTTATTTTGTTCTAATTGAAAGAAACAAAACAATTGAGCACATTGATTATATAGTCACCAAAGCATCTGCTTTGTTAGGATTCATAAAAAGATGGTCACGCGATTTCAATAACATAGATATTTTCAAACAACTATTTATTTCCATAGTCAGGTCCATTCTTGAATATGGTATTCAAGTTTGATCACCTCATTATGCCAGTCATGCTATTAGAATTGAGTCTGTCCAGAAAAAGTTTGTTAGGTTCGCGTTGGGAAGCTTGCATTGGGAAAATCCCTACGTCCTTCCTCCATACAGAGACCGCTGCAAGCTGCTCAACATGCATCCGCTTCAAGAACGTCGTGTCGTGGCGGATGTTACATTTGTCCATCAGCGTCTTACTGGTTTTAGAGACTCCCCTTTTTTACGAACCTTGGTAGTGCCTAGTCCTAACCCCCATAACTTAAGGAAAGTGCCCCTATTCCTTATATGTCAATCTAGGACTAACTATGGGTTTTTTAAACCAGTAAATCGCATGTGTTTGAATGTTAATAAGCATGCTGAATTGTTTGACACTCGTTGTACTAAACAACTACTAAAAAAATCGTTCTTTAATTTGTTTGCATGTGGTTCGGTGAATGCTTCTATCCCATCAAAAACATAAAATGTAGAAAAATGCCAAGTCTCGCAACGCAGTTCTTCTGCTGTAAAAAGTTGTGAGGTCTTATGTAAAACCAAGTCAGTTATATTAGTTAGTGTCTATGGTAGCACCTATTCAACAACTTTGTTATAAATTGTTATGTAATCAATTACCTATCAACATTTATACTGACCGTATCAATATTAGACATCTTTATTTCTATAATAATTATAATTACTTGGCAATTGCACGGCCAGTATTTTAATTAGTAGAATATGTTACCGTGCAATTGCCAAGTAATTATAATTATTATAGAAATAAAGATGTGTAATATTGATACGGTCACTATAAATGTTGATAGGTAATTGATTAGATAACAATTTATAGCAAAGTTGTTGAACAGGTGCTACCATAGACACTAACTAATATAACTGACTTGGTTTTACATAAGATCTCACAACTTTTTACGGCAGAAGAACTGCGTTGCGAGACTTGGCATTTTTTTACATTTTATGTTTTTGATGGGATCTCATTTCTTTTTGTAGGTCATCCTGCTTTTTTTTTTAGAGAGTAATATATCTCGTCCGTCAGCTACTGATTTTTTAAAGCCCACTCACTGTCTCTATTGATTTTTCTCAGCTGCTTTCATGTATTTTTCATTTGCTATAATGAAATTTTGGGATTTTTCCTTTTTTACCCACGACGGAACGGAGAAGGTATATGCGTTTGGGGTGAGAGGTTGTTTGTTTGTGTGTGCAAACGAAAGTTACCATTTTTCTCCAAAACGGTTTGACCGATTTAGATGGGGTTTTTTGTAAAAAGTTTGTGATTCATCGGCAATTGTTCCTAGATAGGTGTGACGGTGTTAACTTGCTGCAAAATTCAAGATGGCGGACTGTCAAATTTTAAAGTTTATGCGATTTGCACCAAACTTGGTATTTGGGGGCTTTCGGGGTCTCTGATTTCAATTCAACTGTCAAAATTTACGAATTCAAGATGGCGGACTGTAAAATTTTAAAGTTTATGCGATTTGCACCAAATTTGGTATTTGGGTGTCTTCGGGGTCACCAATTTCAGATGAGCTATCAGAATTTACGAATTCAAGATGGCGGACCGTCAAATTGCAAAGGTTATGCAATTTGGACCAAATTTCATATTTGGGGGTTTTTGGGGTTGCCGATCTCAAACCAACTGTGAAAATTTATGAGTTCAAGATGGCGGATTCTCAAATTTTGAAGTTTATAGGATTTGCACTAAATTTGGTATTTGGGTGTTTTCGGGGTCACCGATTTCAAATCAGCTGTCAGACTTTACGAATTCAAGATGGCAGACTGTCAAATTTTAAAGTTTATGCGATTTGGACCAAACTTGATATTTGGGGGTTTTTTGGGGTCGCCGATTTCAAACCAACTGTCAAAATTTATGAATTCAAGATGTCGGATTGTCAACTCCTTAAAGTTTGTGCTATTTGCAACAAACTTGGTTCTTAGGGGTTTTCGGGGCCGCTGATTTTTACCCACGACGGAACGGAGCTGGTATATGCGTTTAGGGTGAGAGGTTGTTTGTCCAGTCCAATGTTGCCAAGTATCTCCAAAACGGTTTGACCGATTTAGATACGGTTTTCTGTAAAGGGTTTGTGATTCATCGGCCAGATATAAAAATAATATTTTGTAAGAAATCTCTAAAAAGTTTCAAATAAAAAACAAAATTAAAAATTTTGAAAAAAACCCACGACGGATGTAAACGTCGTAATATAAAAAGGATTAAATAAAATTTTAAAGCCCCCCCGCCTAAAAGGAGGTAAGTAACCAAAGAAAATTCGTCGGGGGATGTCATTCCCTGCCCTGAAGTGAACTAAAATATTGAATGTATGTAGTGTTTAATTGATATTCTCCTATTCTTAATTCAGGGCAGGGAATGGCATCCCCCGACGAATTTTCTTTGGTTACTTACCTCCTTTTAGTCGGGGGGGCTTTAAAATTTTATTTAATCCTTTTTCTATTACGACGTTTACATCCGTCGTGGGTTTTTTTCAAAATTTTTAATTTTGTTTTTTTTCCTTCCTCTATGGGCTTAATGCTAACTAAAATTCAAAATTTGAACAAACTAATCGACTTGGCGGGGGCACTACCGTGCCCCCAGAACGATTCATAGCCTACTACATTCATCCTTTCAATATTCAATCTCGGCCAGTGGCAAGCATGAGTACAAACGCATGCGTTATTTTTTGAATGAACGTAATTTTTAATAAAATCATTATTTTTCATTAAATATAACGCAATTTCGGGATTTTTCAGTTTTTCCTTCCTTTTTAGGCTAAACAATAACTGTGTTCAAAATTTGGAGCTTGTGGGTCTGTCAGAAGTACCTTAGAATTTTGATGATCGGTGAGTGTGTCAGTGACAATATTAAAGAACTTTGACCAGCGATAATTTGTAAACTACTGGTTCAAATTTAATGTAATTTGGAAATATATATAGCTATGCAATGCCCTCTTGGTCACTGAAAATTTAGTATCCCAGTTTTTTCCGCAACGAAGTTAGAGGGGGGTCGAAAATGGCCCGAATGGCTTCGAGAAAAGGATGTTACGGCCGTGCTTAGACTTGGCGGGGGCACTGCCGTGCCCCAAGATTTACTAACACAACCAAATGATGATCAGTTTCATGCAAGAGATTTATTTCCTCTGTAGCTTGAACTAAGCTGATGGTTCATACATATGTAAATCGCGTACTGATGCTGTTAACTAAGATAAATTCTCACGAACATTTTCTGATCCACTTCGATTATTTGTTATTTAAAAAATCGAGCACTAGGTGAGAGAGTAATTGGAAAAATAGAAGTTGCCTACGTTCCCCGCCGCACAACTGTGAGGTTGCCAGGTATAAAAAATTAAAAACAAAAAATAGAACCGACTCCAAAAAATCCCAAGCCCTAAAGAGTATAAAATAATTATATTAAAAGTCCTCTGCTACTACTTTCAATATTAAATACCGAGACTTTCCTAGACTTTCGAAGGAGGTGTGAAAACCTGACTGATATTGATCGAATTAATCCAGACAAAGTGATTGCATTAATTATTTAGTTAGTTTTTTAAAATTTCGATTTACTAAAGATTTATTTTTGATTGATTAGAAAGAGTTAATTAAATTCATATACATAGTTGTTAAAGCTTAAAGAAAAGTAGAGAAATCTAAAAAATATCTAACATTATTGTTTCAATAATTCCTTAAGACAATGAAAAACACCTAAAACAAAAAAAAATCTGAATTTCATTAGATTATAATTCAAACCTATGAATCTGCTCATGTGCCATTTTCCCTTGAGGATATTTCATACATTGAATGTTGATAGGTAATTGATTAGATAACAATTTATAGCAAAGTTGTTGAACAGGTGCTACCATAGACACTAACTAATATAACTGACTTGGTTTTACATAAGATCTCACAACTTTTTACGGCAGAAGAACTGCGTTGCGAGACTTGGCATTTTTTTACATTTTATGTTTTTGATGGGATCTCATTTCTTTTTGTAGGTCATCCTGCTTTTTTTTTTAGAGAGTAATATATCTCGTCCGTCAGCTACTGATTTTTTAAAGCCCTATCACTGTCTCTATTGATTTTTCTCAGCTGCTTTCATGTATTTTTCATTTGCTATAATGAAATTTTGGGATTTTTCCTTTTTTACCCACGACGGAACGGAGAAGGTATATGCGTTTGGGGTGAGAGGTTGTTTGTTTGTGTGTGAAAACGAAAGTTACCATTTTTCTCCAAAACGGTTTGACCGATTTAGATGGGGTTTTTTGTAAAAAGTTTGTGATCCATCGGCAATTGTTCCTAGATAGGTGTGACGGTGTTAACTTGCTGCAAAATTCAAGATGGCGGACTGTCAAATTTTAAAGTTTATGCGATTTGCACCAAACTTGGTATTTGGGGGCTTTCGGGGTCTCTGATTTCAATTCAACTGTCAAAATTTACGAATTCAAGATGGCGGACTGTAAAATTTTAAAGTTTATGCGATTTGCACCAAATTTGGTATTTGGGTGTCTTCGGGGTCACCAATTTCAGATGAGCTATCAGAATTTACGAATTCAAGATGGCGGACCGTCAAATTGCAAAGGTTATGCAATTTGGACCAAATTTCATATTTGGGGGTTTTTGGGGTTGCCGATCTCAAACCAACTGTGAAAATTTATGAGTTCAAGATGGCGGATTCTCAAATTTTGAAGTTTATAGGATTTGCACTAAATTTGGTATTTGGGTGTTTTCGGGGTCACCGATTTCAAATCAGCTGTCAGACTTTACGAATTCAAGATGGCAGACTGTCAAATTTTAAAGTTTATGCGATTTGGACCAAACTTGATATTTGGGGGTTTTTTGGGGTCGCCGATTTCAAACCAACTGTCAAAATTTATGAATTCAAGATGTCGGATTGTCAACTCCTTAAAGTTTGTGCTATTTGCAACAAACTTGGTTCTTAGGGGTTTTCGGGGCCGCTGATTTTTACCCACGACGGAACGGAGCTGGTATATGCGTTTAGGGTGAGAGGTTGTTTGTCCAGTCCAATGTTGCCAAGTATCTCCAAAACGGTTTGACCGATTTAGATACGGTTTTCTGTAAAGGGTTTGTGATTCATCGGCCAGATATAAAAATAATATTTTGTAAGAAATCTCTAAAAAGTTTCAAATAAAAAACAAAATTAAAAATTTTGAAAAAAACCCACGACGGATGTAAACGTCGTAATATAAAAAGGATTAAATAAAATTTTAAAGCCCCCCCGCCTAAAAGGAGGTAAGTAACCAAAGAAAATTCGTCGGGGGATGCCATTCCCTGCCCTGAAGTGAACTAAAATATTGAATGTATGTAGTGTTTAATTGATATTCTCCTATTCTTAATTCAGGGCAGGGAATGGCATCCCCCGACGAATTTTCTTTGGTTACTTACCTCCTTTTAGTCGGGGGGGCTTTAAAATTTTATTTAATCCTTTTTCTATTACGACGTTTACATCCGTCGTGGGTTTTTTTCAAAATTTTTAATTTTGTTTTTTTTTCCTTCCTCTATGGGCTTAATGCTAACTAAAATTCAAAATTTGAACAAACTAATCGACTTGGCGGGGGCACTACCGTGCCCCCAGAACGATTCATAGCCTACTACATTCATCCTTTCAATATTCAATCTCGGCCAGTGGCAAGCATGAGTACAAGCGCATGCGTTATTTTTTGAATGAACGTAATTTTTAATAAAATCATTATTTTTCATTAAATATAACGCAATTTCGGGATTTTTCAGTTTTTCCTTCCTTTTTAGGCTAAACAATAACTGTGTTCAAAATTTGGAGCTTGTGGGTCTGCCAGAAGTACCTTAGAATTTTGATGATCGGTGAGTGTGTCAGTGACAATATTAAAGAACTTTGACCAGCGATAATTTGTAAACTACTGGTTCAAATTTAATGTAATTTGGAAATATATATAGCTATGCAATGCCCTCTTGGTCACTGAAAATTTAGTATCCCAGTTTTTTCCGCAACGAAGTTAGAGGGGGGTCGAAAATGGCCCGAATGGCTTCGAGAAAAGGATGTTACGGCCGTGCTTAGACTTGGCGGGGGCACTGCCGTGCCCCAAGATTTACTAACACAACCAAATGATGATCAGTTTCATGCAAGAGATTTATTTCCTCTGTAGCTTGAACTAAGCTGATGGTTCATACATATGTAAATCGCGTACTGATGCTGTTAACTAAGATAAATTCTCACGAACATTTTCTGATCCACTTCGATTATTTGTTATTTAAAAAATCGAGCACTAGGTGAGAGAGTAATTGGAAAAATAGAAGTTGCCTACGTTCCCCGCCGCACAACTGTGAGGTTGCCAGGTATAAAAAATTAAAAACAAAAAATAGAACCGACTCCAAAAAATCCCAAGCCCTAAAGAGTATAAAATAATTATATTAAAAGTCCTCTGCTACTACTTTCAATATTAAATACCGAGACTTTCCTAGACTTTCGAAGGAGGTGTGAAAACCTGACTGATATTGATCGAATTAATCCAGACAAAGTGATTGCATTAATTATTTAGTTAGTTTTTTAAAATTTCGATTTACTAAAGATTTATTTTTGATTGATTAGAAAGAGTTAATTAAATTCATATACATAGTTGTTAAAGCTTAAAGAAAAGTAGAGAAATCTAAAAAATATCTAACATTATTGTTTCAATAATTCCTTAAGACAATGAAAAACACCTAAAACAAAAAAAAATCTGAATTTCATTAGATTATAATTCAAACCTATGAATCTGCTCATGTGCCATTTTCCCTTGAGGATATTTCATACATTGATTGCGCAGAGCCCGCAAATCAGAGGACTCCTAGAAAAATTCATCCCCCCTCGCTTCCTGGTAGAACAGACCCACAAGCCCCTTGCGCAGAACAGCAACGAAGCAAACAAGCCCACCGCAGGGCAGCGCCGCCGCAGCAGCTATTTGGCTGCAGTAGGACTCCTCGGCGAAATCTGCAGCACCTTTTTGCTGCACATAGGTCGTAGCGCTACGACCACTGACATATAGATACTGGACTGCTGGTCCCGTACAAAAACTCATTTTAAAAGTGAGATCAATTTTGGGGCGAAATCTAACTATCTCGCTCTTTCTTCATTCCCCCATGCAAATGCATATGTTAGACAAAGTAGGACATGTTTTTTTTATATCTGACTCTTTCTTCCGGCCCCAGGCTGCTCAATGTCGGAAGTATTTTTAATAAATACTCAAAATGTAGGGCAAAATGAAAGGAGCTGTTTTGTGACAACTTATATTTATTTATTTGCTTCATTTTAATATATTATTGCAATGAATTTAATGTGTTTTTATCACAAGGGCTTGCATCTGCACTGCACACAAGGGTTTGCATCTCCACTCAAAGTCGTCTCACTTTTCATCCGCCGACTAGCAGTCCAGTATCTATATGTCAGTGGCTACGACCTATCGAAATTTTTCGTGTCCACAGAATTTGTTCGGCGTGTGACATCTTTATAGTTATAAAGTCTTTGGTATTAGGTTGCCTCAGCAAAAGTTTGTCTCATCAAGGGTTGCCTAGATTTTAGAGTTCTCCTGAAGGTGGATCCACACTGAGCAAACGAAAGCAAACGAAAGCGAACGAGTCCACGTTGTTGTTGTTGGTTACAAAAACAACAACGTGGACTCGTTCGCCAACAACGTGGATTCGTTCGCTTTCGTTTGCTTTCGTTTGCTCAGTGTGGATCCACCTTGAAAGAAGATTTTTCCGATTATGCAAGTAGACTCAAGTCAGATTAAATATTAACAATGATATATGTACATTTTTTTTACTCACAATCAGGGACAATACATAATTATGAAATACAGATTTTTATATAAGAAACTTATTCTGATTCAGTACGCCATTTAGCTAGGCAACCCTTTTGCGATTTATCAATGTGTATATTATCTAATATTATATAATCTTTGTCATCATCAAATAACAGATGAGGGTATATACATATTTCTTATCCCGTAGCTGGCACTATAAAGTCTCAATCTACGTTAATGTGATAACAATTACGTAATTTTAAGTGTATCCCGAGCGGGGAGAGAGGGATCGTGTTCATTTCTAGCTAAGTATGTAGATATGTATACTTGGCCACATTGTTTTTTTTTTTTTTTTAAAGGCCCGTAGTAATGTGCTGAACAGTTCCAGGCTAGTTTCCCCGATGCGACAAGGGGGGTGTTTTAGCCGGTAGTCCGAAAGGGAGTCCGGCACGACGGGGTAGTTCCTAAGTGCGTAAATGCATTTCACCTCCCTCCCAAAAAAAAAAAAAAAACGTATTTTAATGCATGGGAAAGGTTACGAATTTAAAATAGGTATACATATATTCTGCCTATTTTCTGTAAAAGATCAACTTCGTATTCTATCTGACTGTGACCGGGCAGAATGTATGTGACTTTATATAAAACCCAATATGGAAAACTTTATATGCTAATGTTGAGGAGGAATACTCAAAAGACTCGTTTGGTATCGCGTTAGTCCAGTCAAATGTTAGTTCAAGTAAGTATTAAGTAATAATTTTGTGTTGTAAATGGTGATAGGGAGGTTTGGTTGTGCTGCAATGACTCCATTCGGTCGTCATCTTGAAAGGAAGGTTGAGGCACGGTATACAGAATACAAGGTATGCTCATGTAGATTTTGACACTTCGTCGTGACGTAGTTCTGTCCAATTTTGTATGAAAAATCGGGAAAATTAATAATCCGTATTAGTTGTTAAAGATTGTTATTTCATTTAATTCCATTTAATGTGATGCAAATAATCGCACTTTTAAGTCATATTTTAAAATATTTTAACTTGTTTACATTTTCCCCACGGAAGAAATCTTTTTTTTACTTAAATACCATGAGTCTCACGAATTCAAGTTATATTTTAAAAAATGGCAAATTTTCATCACTTACGATTGTGCCCATAACAATTTATCGTACTATTACTAAAAAATAATTAAAATTACTTTTCCCGATTTTTCATACAAAATTGGACAGAACTACGTCATTTGACGCTCCTTAAAAGCAATATGGCGAAATCGGATTATCAAGTGAGCATACCTTGTATTCTGTATACCGTGGGTTGAGGTGCAGTGTAACTAGCGTTTTCGGCCGTATCTCCTTAATAACAAATGCAAATCTCATAAATATATTATTCAACGATTTTTTTTTAGAACTAATAAGTTTTCTATAACTTTTATGAATGACATTTTCGTTTAGGATTAAGAATAAAAAAGTTATAAGTCCAAAAAGACAAAACCAATTGGGACAACATAATCTCTCATGCAGCTTTATTTTCAAATTTAAGAAAAAAGTACACTATTGGCATTTTATTGAGCGTTGTGTAGCGCACAGTTTTGACTATTTCCTGTTTTTCTCTAATTTTACGGTATGAGTTTTAGAGCTTCTTAAAGGGAGGGAAGTTACAAGTAAAACAACAAATACATTTCGGCTGCAGTCACACCGAAGAGGTAGATATCAATGATTTTCACATAAGGGAATGTAATGCTAAATTCCCTACGCCCTCGACCGATTCACTCCATTTGCGACCATTGCGAAGATATGTGTTGTATAGCCATATGTATGATGCACGAAATTAAAAAATATTGTTAATGTTTTAGTTTCCAGGCCAGAAATAAATAAAATAATGATATTGCCATTAGAGAATATTTTAGCCAATTGTAATTTACCGGTTAGGAAATACATAATCTATATGGAAAAAAATTAAAATACATATACATATAACGAGGTAACAGTCACCCTTCCCCTTCCTAAAACCCCCAAATTTTTATTTTCCGAAACTTTTTCTTCAGACACGCTACAATAGATAGTATTTCGTATGAAATCTACCTAAAACGCATTAACAGTTTTGGAAAGAACATTGGCCTATTAGTAGATTTTCAACGTGATTTCTATGTCACTACGGTTATTAGATTAAATGAGCAAAATAAAAACTGCTGTGCAAGCTATGACAAATTGGAATTTGTGAATCACCCCGTAAACCCCAAACAATTCAGAAGGTCCCCTGTCTGTCATATACATACATAGACAACTTTTTGTTTGTCCAACTGAGATCTTTGATCACTCTTACTTTGGCAAAACACTGTGCATATCTAAGCTGAACATTGAAACCATATTTATTCAAATTTTGTACTTCTAATTGAAATTTCAGAATAGTAGCACTTTTGCAAATCGTTTACGAATTTTATTTGTTAAAATTCGTCCGAATTTCACTTCTAATCATTTATAATCAAATTTTTCTAATTTAAAGCATTCAAGTGTACAATTTTATTTGTGAAATTCCATCTAAAGGTTCGTTTCAAAATTTTCCTTTTCTCTATCGAAAGGACATCAGCAAACAGCATTTTTATATCTTATAAAAGTAAAGATAAAGATTTTAACGCTTCATTGGATAGATATACTGATGAAATAAATCATGATTCTTCAATTTTACTAACTCAGACAAATGGTTACATTACTTACTTAAATCAATTTAAATCACCAAAATAAGGACCACAATCCATAATAAATGAAATCAACTTTGAAATGTTAAAAGAATAATATAAGTATGTCTCTTATCCTTTTATTTCAAATGCTTAACTTGTAGATGTACATAGATGTAGATTTTGAGAGGTTGAGTATAGAGCTCGGTACTCAGACCATATGGTCCATTGTATGTACCTCGTTTGCGAAGTCTGCCATCCGGTCGTCGTCCTTCGTGATTCGCCAGACGTTTGGTTCGTTTGGCGAACTTTAACATTTCGGACAACGTCATATTCTGCAACTTGTTTGTCGAAATTATATTAGCGCCGAGTAGCGCTATTCTTTCGCTGAAATAACGAGGGAGGACATTCACTTAAGAAATGAATGGCCGTTTCGTTTTCTAGGCCGCATTCACACAGAGGTGTTTCCACCTTTCGTAGCTTGAAAAGGTGCTTGTTGAGCCTGCAGTGTCCTGTTAAGAGACTTACTGTGAGGCTTAGATTTTGTTTGTTGCAATTTAGTAGCCACTTTGTGATTTTGTGGTTCGGCTGAGGTCGTAAATACAGCACTGCGTTAGTGCTGTCATTGGGCGGTCATAATCGCAGCTGCTGCGCCGTGCAGTGAAGTCATAAATGTATCACACTGCCAAAAAGCATCGTAGCTCAAAGCAATCCTTGCAGCAAACTTCGTTCGCCTGCGGATGCGCAGCGGCTAAAGCAGGAAAAAAGTACTGCAGCAGATCTATTGCAGTGCATATGAAATAGGGCTGCATTTACGACCTCAGCCTTCCTCTGTTTCAGGAATACATTCGATTGTTCACAGTCTAGTCTTCCTGCCCATATTCGGTTATGTTCGACCCTGGCCCACTCCTCAATCAGACGGGCTGTATAGGAGGGCGCAAGGCCCATGCCAGGTTCTGGACCTATAACCGTCGCTGACGAGCCTTAAGGCCGGTCCAGACACTACGTTTTGCACAACCTTCTGTCTGAGCAGTCTTCAGACGGAATGAAATCGTTGGAATTTTTAGAGCGTCTACATGGTGCAGAGATATCTGTATATTTCGCTCAGTTTTGTGTGATATCGTCATGGAGGAGGTACTACTCTGGTCAATTATGGCATGGTGTCTTGTTAAACGGTGCTAGTGTCTACATGCGCCGACTTGTCCGCACAGTTCAAGGAAATCTATGCTCTCTAGCTCAGTTTTCGCTGCAACTGTACCGTCTTCGCGCCGGATTCAAAACTGTGCACTTTTCCAATCTACACGCAACGTTTTATCTGCAACGTCTTGAACTGTGCAGACAAAAGGTTGTGCAAAACGTAGCGTCGGGACCGGCCTTTAGTAGGTAATAGGACGGTTGAGCGTGGGAAAATTTTGGGTACCGTGGGAACTAAGTTTGACCTTGGGCAGGTCATGTGGTTTTCTTATCAGTAGTTTGTGGTTTTTAGGCGCCAGGTGTTATCTTTGTTATCTCTTGAGTGTCATCCTCATTATGGCGGTTGAGGGTGGGAACTAAGTTTGACCTGGTTTTTAGGCGCCAGGTGTTATCTTTGTTATCTCTTAAGTGTCAACCTCATTATTTAGGAGAGTTGTGACGACATAGGGATTCTCCGTCTGGTTTTAGTTTCAAAGGGGTAATTGATTATTGGTATCCTATACCCGAGTCCGATTCCGATATCGATACCCGAAGCCGATTCCAATTCGATTTGGTTAATTAGTCAGGCATCTCTCTCTCTCTACCTGTCTCTCTCTCTCGTGTCAACGGACGCCATCTGTCGTGAGAATTTAGTAATGGTTGTTGGAAATTTTATGAATTAAAAAAGCAACTTGCAGCTTGTTGTTTTACGATTGATTGATAAGAGTTTGCTTGCTATATTCTGTACGAGGGGGTCCTCGTGAACATTTTGGTCGGCCGCTGTTGCCTGTTGCTCCTCCCTTTGTATGTTTTCTATAATAGTCTATATGACACCTTTAATACCAGATAGGTTTATAATTATGAAGTATTGGGATTTTTAAAAGATCGTTTTTCAAATGTTTAATGATTTATTTACCAGAAATGAGTTTTTAATTCTTTTAAGTTAGTAGTTTTTGAAGTGAAAACTTCTTTAGCGGCGTTGTGCACTTTTTTGGGATGGGTAAAAAATGTAAAATTCGCGTCAGGACACGTGACCCTGATCGAAAATTCGTAAGACGGACAGGGCGCTGCGCTTGCGCGAGTGTGCGTGTGTGTTTGTATACAGCCTGCTACGCGCCCAACGAAATACAAAACTACTATTGATGCGGTCTTTATTAGACATTTAAATAGATTCGAATCAAAATTGTTCGTTTCTTACTTCAGCTACCATAAACCTATTGTATCAGTTTTAGAGATTGGCGATGATGATGCTGGTAATGATGATGGTGAAAGAGTCGTTGAAATTATGGATGAAAATTGATATTTCTGAGAGATAAACTTTTTAATGTAAAATAATTGTAATAGTTCTGAAGTGTTAAATTTTTTAAGTAATATAAATTGTCATGTTTGTGTACGATAGTGCAATAAATGAATATTGTATTTTACCACATAAATGATAGTACTTTTATACTGCTAAATAAAGCAATTCGTGCGAAATTATTCCCTAACCATTCCAAAATATTCAAAAATGCACAACGTTAATATTCACGTTTTCACTTCTGCCGGCACTCCCGGAGTACCACCCGTTTTTTTATTTAGAATGAATGAATGAACGATATACAACACTGCTCAAGTAAAAAAACGAAGCATGGTTGCGGTGTGTATTTAGATTATGATTTTAAATTTAGAACGTTAGGAGGGAAGTTGCGGTTTTTATATCTTCAGGGGGAATAAATCGTTTCTACCTACGATCACGAATAAATTTTCGTTGAAGGGTAATACGGCGATATTATTGCGCTGGCTTGTCAATTTTATTCATACCTTTAGAGTGACTAGACGTAATAATTTTACTCGCCGTGAAAATGAAGAAAGGACCCCGCACGTTTTGTATGGAAAATGGGTTTCGGCCAATTTTTTTGAAACTTTGCAAATTGATAGTTCTCAATACGCTGATCAAAAGTCTCTAAGTCAAATATGTGTATGTGTATATGTAGATCAAATATTTACAGTTCAGACATACCCTATTCATTTATGTATCAAAACAATCATTGCGTATACAACTCTCTTGACATAGACACTCCCTCACACACATACGCACACACACACGCACGCACACATACACGCACACACACACAGAAATACACGCACAAATGGGATGGAATTCACGATCAAACATTTTCATAATCCGTACGCAGACTGTAGCGTGAATACTCAAAATTCCGGTTAGGTGAGAGAAGCAAACACAAAGTTAGACTAGACGTATAAACCTTTTAATAAGACAACAACACAACAGCTTAGAGTGAGAGGGGGGGGGGGGGGGGGTTAGTTATCGTTTAGGCGGCTGTGGGATGGAATTCACGATCAAACGGTTTCACAACCCGTAAACAAAGAAAAGTCACATGGCAGGCTGTGGTAGGTGGTGGAAAGGGTGACGGGGTGAGTGGGGGGAGGAGTTGAATGTTTGGGGGATGTCAGGCTAGAGCCTAATGAGTGTGTGGGTGGCTATAAGTTCGAATACAGTATTAAATATTTCGCTAAGGCAATTAATCAATAATTCGCCGCATGCACCTCACTGACCTTTGGGGGTGATTTTGGGGGGTTTGGGGGATATAGGGTTTCCTGCGCCCATAGAGACTTTTGATCAGCGTATTGAGAACTATCAATTTGCAAAGTTTCAAAAAAATTGGCCGAAACCCATTTTCCATACAAAACGTGCGGGGTCCTTTAGCATTCAAAAGGACTACATAACCTATATTAAACGCTTCAATATAAAAGGCCGTAAAGTAGAGTTTAAAATCGCCCCGGTGCCCCAAAATGCGGAGCCCACCTCTTGGATTAAGACTGGTGGAAGATATTGTTCAGCATGCCGTAAAGGGGCTCCTACCAAACGATCAAGTTGGAATTACTTTTTGCGGAAACAGTTTTATGAAGAGGGGGCCTGGCTGGATGAATTTTAGACCTGCTTCGGAAATTACAGTAGAAGATATCTGGGAAATGATTTCGAAAATATTTCAAAGCAACTCTGAAGGTACCTTTATATATATAAACTGCCGATATACGAGATTTTTTCATTGAATTTTTTGTTTAGGAATTAACACTGATACCTTTTGTCTGGGAGTTACCTCTGTTACGCTCCCGCAAGGGCGAGGAAATAATCGTGCTAATAAATATAATACTTTTATTGAAGAATGCGCAATGAGGAGAGGAATAGTGACTATAAATAACAAGGATGGACTATGCCTGCCGAGAGCTCTAGTCGTTGCAATTGTAAATGTAGAGAAAGATCCAGATTATGCAGATGTTCGGAAAGATAGAGCAAAACTCCAGACAAGAAGAACAGCAGAATTAATTAATAATGCAAAAATAACAATACCCGGCGAAGGAGCAGGAATACCGGAACTTCAATTGTTTCAAGATTTTTTGCAAAACTATACAATTACAGTTTATCAATATGGAACAAAGGGGAGAGAAGTTATGTTTTAAGGACGGGGCATTGGAAAGTGTTTAAATTTACTATTTCATAAAGGACATTATAATATTATAACCTCGCTCACAGCAGCTTTTTGCTGTGGTTATTACTGTGAGCGATGTCATGTACCCTATAATACTAAGAATGATCATAGGTGTGGAGGGACATGTCCCCGTTGTCAGCAAACACCAGAATGTTATAAAATAACACCCGAAATCAAATGTTCAGATTGCAATCGAAGTTTTAGAGGTCAGCAATGCCTCGATAATCACAAAGCGTCTGGGTCATTAAATAGGAAGGCTGTATGTGAACAAATTAAAAGATGTATGGATTGTTTAAAAACCTACAAAGCAAATAAAAACCACACGTGCGGAGAATACTTTTGTAAAATATGTAACAGTCACGTACCACAAGGCCACTTATGTTCTATTCAACCTGATAATAGGAAGCCAAAACTTGATGATGTTTTATATATATTCTACGATTTAGAGACACGACAGGAAAAAGTATTGGGAGAAAAAATTGTTCAAGAACGATAAATAGGAGAAATTAAGCTGCATGAACCAAATTTGTGTTTTCCAGCAAAGATGTCATCAATGTTTAAACGATAATACTCTCTACTTCCGTCAAAAATGTAAATTCAGGGTGACAATAAAAAAAGAAGATGTTATAAAGCAGTTTATGCAACATACTTTAAAAATAAGAAAAGACTTTAAAAATGTAATTGTAATCGCTCATAACGGACAGGCGTTTGATCATCAATTTATATTGAACTATATTTGACAAAATACCGATTTAAAACCAGAATTAATTATGCGTGGAACGAAATTTCTATTAATGCAACTGGACAACGTCAAATTTTTAGATTCACTAAATTATTTTCCGCTGCCTCTAGCGAAACTACCAAAGGCATTTGAGTTATCATCAATATTAAAGAAAGGTTATTTTCCTCACCTGTTCAACACGACACAAAATGAAAATTATATTGGCTCTCTACCACCAATGGAATATTATAGCCCTGATACAATGAAGACAGAAGAACGAGATGTATTTCTTAAATGGTATGAAGAACACAAAAATGATGAATTCAACATGCAGCGCGATATTGTTGATTATTGTGTCAATGACGTGCAAATTTTGACCGAAGCATGTTTAAAATTTAGAAAATTGTTCCTCGAGGAATGTAATGTTGAGCCGTTTTTGGAAGTAACTACGATAGCGTCCGCATGCAACCTTCTATATCGACGCAATTTTCTTAAAGAAGATACAATTGGAATTATACCTAGAAATGGGTATCGAAATGCTGACAACCAATCAAAAATAGCAATACAATGGTTGATATGGGAAGAAGATCAGCGCAAAATTAATATCCTGCATGCTGTTAAACAAAGAGAGGTTGTAATAAATGGCGTAAAAGTAGATGGATATTGTCCAGAGACAAACCAAATTTTTGAATTCCATGGTTGCTATTATCATGGATATCCTACATGCTTAACATATAATCGTAATGACCCTCTGTATGACGACCCCAATGATACTTTAAACAAGAGATATGAAGCTACCGAAGCAAAAACCGAGCGCCTACGTTCTTATGGATATGAAGTAATAGAAATGTGGGAGTGTGATTTTCGTAGACAAATGGAAAGTAATAAAGATATGCAATATTTGAAAAATCATTCTTTGTTAGTAAACATACCGCTAAATCCTCGCGATGCTTTTTATGGCGGTTGAACGGGAAATACTTACATGTATTATGAGTGTCAGCCCGGTGAGAAAATTAAATATATCGATGTGTGCTCGCTGTATCCTTGGGTTTGCAAAAATGGCAAATTTCTCATCCTAAACTGCATATTGGAAATAATGACTGCTCAAAAGTGGATTTGGAAAAAAACAGAAGGGTTAATCAAATGTAAAATTTTATCACCAAAAGACCTATACCATCCGGTTCTTCCTATCAAGCAGAACAACAAGTTAATGTTTTCATTATGCCGCCTGTGTAGTGAAGAAAAAAATCAGTCTGAAGAATGTCCTCATTCGGATGAAGAAAGGGCATTAATAGGTACATGGGTAATTGATGAAGTTAAGGCGGCCCTAAGTAGAGGTTATAAATTGCTGGAGGTGTACGAGATCTGGAGCTACGGAATCGAGCAATATGACAAACTAACGCGTTCAGGCGGTTTGTTCACTTCTATGATGAATAAATTTATCAAAATGAAGCAGCAAGCATCTGGATGGCCTAGTAAATGTCAGCATGAAGAACAGAAACACAAATGCGACTTTCTGGAAAATGAAGGAATAAAGCTCGAATTCTCTGAAATTATAAATAATTCCGGTTTAAGATCTCTAACAAAGTTAATATTGAATTCCTTTTGGGGAAAATTTGGTCAACGTGAAAATCAGCCGAAAACAAGCATAATAAATAACCCTGGCGAGTTATATAGTTTATTAACAAATTCGGCAGTGGAAGTGCAACATATACTACCCGTCAATGAGGAAACAATAATCGTAAATTGGCGTTACAAGGAAGAAGCCGCTGAATCTTTATCCACCGTTAATGTTTGTATTGCTTCCTATACTACAACTCAGGCTAGGCTTAAGTTATACAGTTACTTAGAGCAACTTGGTAATCGCGTTTTATATTATGACACCGATTCTGTTGTTTATGTCAGCAGAGAAGGAGAATATGACCCGCCGACAGGCGAATTCGTTGGTGATATGACTGATGAACTTGAATGCTATGGGTGTGGAAGTTATATAGCACGATTTGTGTGTGGAGGGCCGAAAAATTACGCGTATGAATATTTTCATGCAAAAGAAAATCGTCTTAAAAACGAGTGTAAAGTGAAAGGTATACGTCTGGATCATAAGAATTCAGAGCTCGTGAATTTTGATACTGTGAAAGACATGATTTTAAATTCCAAAGAAAGCGATCACATCTCCATCATTTCTCAAAATATACGTCGTACAGAAAATCACGAGGTTGTGACTATTCTTGAGATGAAGAAATACAGAGTCACTGCTGAAAAAAGAAGATTTTTTGAAGATTATAGTTCTATACCTTACGGATTCAAAAGACACCGTTTATGTAGTGAGAGCTTATAGTATGCAAAATAGGCTAAAATGTCAAAATAAAAGAATATTGTCAAATAATAATAACCGAGTTTTATTGGGGTTCCTTGACGATAATTAGAGATGCTGCGAATAGTTGTTATAGCGAATACCGATTAATCCCCATTCTCTATGGCGAATAGTCGAATAACTCGCCATTATTATTCGATATAAAAAGGAATATAAAAAATAATTTATTTGTTATCAAATAATAATATCACACTTGCAGTAGTAGTCTTGAACTTACTAATCATTTATTTGTTACTGTAATCTAAAATTTTTCTAGGGTTATGAGAAAAGAAAACAATGAAGTTAAAGAAATCAGTCTCATATTATACTGATTTTACATTTTTAAATGCTGGCAATCCTTTTCTTGTACCTAATTTTATGGGGAATACATGACTGGTTTTTGGCTAACTTTTTATATTAATGATAATAATTGGAGGGCGTGATAAATTCCAAAAAACTATATTTTGACTCCCCAACAATTATATTACCGTCTAAACAATATATTTCTCCATTACACGCGTAATGTTCTAAATTAATTTTTAATGCTACAGATGAATTGTTATCTCGGCCCTAGTCAGTACTATCACTATTCAGAGCATCTTCGGAGACATCATTGGTATTACTCAGAAAATCATCGTCACTATCATCGCTATCATCCAAAACCTCATCACAAAGAAGCTGTTGTTATTGTAACACTGTTAGGAAATTGTAAATTTCACTGATTTTGTTTAACTGATTCTTGTTCGACACTCGCATCTATTATGGCCCCATCAGTTGGTCTGTACATATAACTATACATAATTATTAGCGAAAACGTCCCTCTGTGATATTATATATTTTATACGGCTCGAATTAAAATCCCGCAATGCTAGAAACAGCTGTTTGAAATTTTCGCTTTGCTTAGTGTTTGTTGTTCGGTACTAAGTTCCACTCTGTTCCACCAAACTACGGCTCCACAGCATAAGCTTGGTCTTATCACGGCCGTGTAGATCCAATGAATAATTTTTGGATTCAGACCCCATGTGGAGCCAAAGGCTCGTCTGCATTGTCACAGAGAAGCGACGGCTTTCCTCGTTTTGTAATCCAAATGTGGCTTCCAACTTAGTTTATTGTCTACCGTAACACCTTAGTATTTAACGGTCTTGGACAATTTTAACTCCTTATCGAATATCCTCATGGGTTTTATACCCACCAGTTTTCTTCGCTTGGTCCACTACTAACAGTGCCCTTTGCTGTAGTTCGCAGATTGTGTCGAGAAATTTCCCTCTGATCAGCAGTGCTATGTGGTCCGCATAAGCCACTGTGTAGCAGCTTATGCTTACCAGCTCTGCTATCAGGTCATCGACGACCATGCACCACAGCAAAGGAGACAGTATGCCTACCTGAGGGCAGCCTTCCTTAACTACTCTTGTAGTTTCGTAGTTCCCAATTTTAGTTGAGATGGCTGTACTTTCCAACATATTGTTCGTCCAAACACTCAGTGATTCGTCAACACCATGCTTTTTCATAGCCGCGGCCATCGATGTATAAAGCGGCCTGTAGACGCTAAAACTTGGTTCGAGTAAACTGGGTTCGACTAAAGACCCGCAGACGGTAGACAGAACTGATACAGATTTACTTGAATTTGAACACGAATCTTGTCAAAATCTGTCAAGTTAATGTCTCATTCAATGACTTGTACGAGTAAATTTTCACAAACGAGTCCGCAATTACTAGTACTTGGTACCTGCAACACAGAGCTCCGCCCACAAACATCGACAAAAATCAAACCAGCTTTGATTTTGGTCGGACCGTTGGGGAGACAAAAAGCAGGTACACGTACAACATTAGCTTGAACTTGGTCTGCGCACCATGTTTACTCGTACCAAGTTTTAGCGTTTACAGCGGCCTTAAAACTGGTATTTTCGAAAGCACCTTCTATGCCTATGAAGACTCCCAGGGCGTATTACCCTTCCATCGTGGCCTTCTCAGTGAATGTCACTACCTGATGCAGGGCAGATTCGGTTGACTTCCCTTTTTGATATGCATGCTGTTTCTCGTGCAGGGGGAAGTTTCTCAGACATGTGGATTTAATATAGTGGTCCACTATTTTTTCCAAATTCTTTAATCCAAAACAGGTTAAAGTTATTGGGCGATATGACTTTGCAAGTTTATGTTTTTTCCCGGTTTGGGGATAAAAATTACTTTCGTTTCTCTCCAGCTTATCGGTATGTATCGATAAGCCAATGAGGCTGTACAAATCTTTGCAAGGACTCGGCTCATTATTCCTAGTCCCTCTTGAAGGGTGATTGGGTATATTCAATCTTTGCCCGGGCTCTTATATGGCGAAAACGAATTGACCGCCCACTTTACTTTGTCAGCCGCAACGATCGTGTTTGTGATGTTCCACTCCGCTTCGCGCGGATTGTACTGATCGTTAGTAATGATTGTGGCTGATGTTTGTGCTATCCTATCTTTGGTTAGGATCTTGTAAATCCTCGTTTCGTTACAAAATGTTTGCCACGATCTTATTCTAGCGATTTTAATCTCTCTTTTGTACTCTTGCTGTACAGATCTGTATTTTTCTTTTTCTTCTGTGGTCTTTAGATTCCTCGATTGAACTGCCGCCGCACGCTTCTTCTTAAAGATTCTAAGTTGCGAGTCCATCAAATGTTTTTGTTACCGGGTTTGGGAACAATCAGCGGACAAGCTATCTGAAAGCTGTCATTTAGGAATTTACCTAAATTATTTACCGCCTCTTCAATGTCCCTTTCGCATCTTATAGCGGAATCCCAATTCACTAGCTTAGAATCCAGTACTTCCCTGAACATTTCCCAGTTACATTTCCGTGGATTTCTAAGGCCAGTGGAAGGGTTATCTCGCTGTTCTAGGTTGAGTGATATACTCCTATGGTCTGAGGTGAGAATCTCATTGGTGACCTTCCATTCCTTGACATGGTCAACCATGCTCGGTGAGCATAAAGTGATGTCAATTGTCTCACCTAACTTAATATTATAAAGATATCTAACATCCTCTTTTCAGTCAATGGAATCTCTATCATCGTTTATGAGTATATCTAAGACAATGATAATAGTAAATTATATTTGCGATAATAATATATTTTTTTGCATTATCATTCTAGAATTTCATCATAGGAATATTCGAGAAAAACGCAGTTAACTAAATATTCATGTATAAATATATAAATATTTTAATAATAATTTAATTTATAAATATTTAAATTAAGAAAACAACTACCTCTCAACGAAAAGTATAACCATGCCATGCCATTTCTTAGCACTGATTAAGGTTCTCTCTCAAGCTCCATTAATAGTCACCGCAGTTTCATTTCACTGTTTATAATACCTTGAATGAAGCTCCTTCTTTAATGACCAGATTAATTTTCACTCTTTGTTAGAATTTTCTTGAGTTTTTGCGTCACTATCTTGGCCGAGAAGCGCCTCTGCAAGAGGTGTTAAGAGATTCCTAGCTTTTTGTCTAATTAAATATTTAAACGAAGACAAAATACAGAATTAATTTAGGCTGGCATTTTGTTACATCTTCTGAACAAGCACGAAAATATCGCAGAGTAGCACTTAATTGTGTGTCACCTCCTTTAAACAGAAGGTACTGAATTAGACACTTTGTGGACTTCAAATTGAGTAGGTTCGAAAAAAATCAGGTACTATACTCCGACCAAATCTGTATGACATAGTTCACAATGTCGAGTCGAACCTCTTGTGTGTTCTAAATTAATACAATTATGAGGTTCATGCAAAATATAATAAAATATGCAGCTACTGTCTGGGTGGCATGGAAATAATTTCAGCACTTACATAGTACGGATGAGCCGTCTACCAACAAGTCTGCAATTTCCATGTTATGAGAATAAGTAAGATCCACTATTACAATAAAATGACACTAGTCATTTGAAAAATAGAACTACATTATCGGCGCCACTGTGAGTTTTATGAAAAATATCAGTGAAAGAAAAACGTCGAATTTTTTGATTTTTTAATTTTCCTAGTACTATTATCGCCTACTGGTCGAAATTCGACCTTAATGCCTAATCTCCATAAAAAACCAGACCAAACCAAAACCAAAAAACCAACTGCTGACAAATCAAGTCTGTACACATGTTAGCAATGTAGTTGTGAAATGTCAGTCAGCCACTGCTTCACTTACCGGTCCAATAAAAGGGAATTTTGTAATAAAAATATAATTATTATGACACAAATATTTGGCACTCTTTACCGGCAAACCACAACAACCGATTTAACATCAATTTATTTTTGACTTTGCAACTTTTCGAGTACTAACCTGTACTAAATGCGCTGAATTGCATGTGGCAACGCCAAATGGTTTTAAAATGGTTTAACTCACACAGAGGAAAAAGCTAGCGGCTGGTGACCAAAATGAGCGAGATAGGTGATGAAATTGCAATGCGAATGACAGAGCTGCAGATATTTTTGGTTTGGTTAGTTGGTCTGGTTTTGTATGGAGATTAGGCATAAGAACTTAGTTCGAATTTCTATTATATTTTCAAGTAGGCCTGTTATTCGTTAGTTCATTTTGAGAAATAGAGTAAAAAATAATTATTCCTCGCGGCCGCGGCCTACTTGATTTTTTATCTGAGGAATATAATAGGTAAAACTTTACCTGGCTTTCACACCTTTCCCTAAGCACGTACCTGAATAAAACATATGAGGAGCTGGCGAACAAAACGGTATAATTACACCTCCGGTCAAAAACCTTTTTTTTTTACGGTCCGGAGGTTTTGGGCCCGCTGAATTTGAATCTCAACTCATTTTCAATAAAAACCTCCTAAAACAGGGTTAAAATTGCATCCAAAGTTCATGGTTTCGATCATAATGGTATAATTACAATAAAGCTTCAACAGCATTGAATAAGCGAGCGCGTTTTCGTTCAAAACAGAATAATTTTCATACAAATTTGCAAGATGTCAATCAAAATGGATTAAGTGACCTTTTTTTTTGTTTTTAAAGTGAAACTTTTATTAGATTAGATTTTTTTTAAAGAAGAAGATTTTTTTTTTTTTGTTGATTAAGAAATGTAGTAATAAATAAACGAATTAAACTGTTTTTTTTTTAGATTGACCTAACCTAACTCACAAAAAACTTATTGTTAGCAATCAAAAGGGCTTAATTGCATCCTCGTGACAATCAAAAACGTAATAATTGCACCGATTGCAAACAAAACGGCATAATTGCTTTTTACAAATTTAAATATCTTCCGTTGTATTAGACATAGCAATCTGGATTTAACATATGTCAAATAAAGTTTCAAACTACATATAGATAAATTAAAACCGCCGCCAAAAGCTCACTGTAAGTATGTCATTCAGTTTTTTACTGCTCCTGTAAAATTTCATTTTATGTAATTATACCGTTTTGTTCGCCAGCTCCTCATTTATTATTTATATTTTGTTTGAGAAATGTAGTGATTCAATTGGTGATTGAGAGATAAATAGAGATTTCCGTGGCAGGATCGGTGGTGCTGGGGAGAGGTGAGAAGCTCTTGATACTTGCGAGTGTAGCCCCTGTATCAAGAAGCGAATCCCATTACAAGTGCATGCGAGTTTGCCCTTGCACTTGTTTTTCTGTGTTGTGGTGGGATTCCGCAGGTCCCAGGGTGTTTGCGAGTTTGCCCTTGCACCCTGGTGGTTTGATTGGAACGCGTGACGAGTTTGCCTCCGCGTTATTCGTTTTCCCCCGGTACCCGCGTTTTGAGTATATTGAGTATGCCTGCACGCGTTGTAGTTTTTCCAGCGTAGATTGCCTAGAGTGGATCACCTATTGAATAGAGTTATTGTTTTAATGGCATACAGCTCACAGTTGTTATTTATTGTTATTTTGCAGTTGCGGGTATCGATTGCGGCCCAACGGCAGTTGTGTTCTCCGAGAGGGGAGAACGTGTAATATTGTATATAAATATATATATATATGAGAGAAAAAAATGGAGAGTTGGGGATCCAATGAGGATCCACCAATAGTCGGTCTTTTGGCTTGTTTTCTCTCGGTAATTGTTTTTACCATCCTACAATTTATCAGAAGTGGGATAACCGCAATCGAAACCGCAACATTTAATTGAAGTTTACATTTTTGAAATTTTGAAATATTCATTGCACAATATTTGGTTTGATGTGGGCTATGAATGAACAGAGTATTTTTCGGATTGCTGAATCCACTAAATAATTATTCAAAAAGAAAAACACGTATACTGATTACGAATTGTGTTTTCCTTTTCATTGGTAAGGTTTTTTTTTAAGTCGAATCGACTGAAGTAAGATGCCGAAGCGAAGGAGATCACATGCTCATCGTCGGAGGCGTGAAGGACAGTCATCGGACGAAGAAAATTATAGGGGTCGACGTCGTCGTAATTCGTCAAATTCGCGAAACACCGTAGAGTCGTTGGATAGGTTTACGGATGCGATAAAGTCATTGCTGGAGACAACGAATACGGGAATGTCGCAAATAACGTTTCGGGGAGATAACGTGCCGTATTTTGATCCGAATGACAAAAATCAAACAGCTAAAGTATGGTGCAGGAAAATTGATGAACTGAAAAAAATTAATAAATGGAACGAAGAGGCAACGAGCTATTTTGCACTATCCAAACTGCGTGGTTTGGCGGCCGTCTGGTATAAAGGCCTCGGTTCAGTAAATTATTCTTGGGCCGAGTGGAAAATTAAAATTCAAGAAGCTTTTCCATATAAAAGGGATTTTCATGACGCTATTATTGAGATGATAGGTAAAAAGAAAAAACCAGGGGAAACCTATACTACGTATTATTACGAAAAAATGGCACTTGTAACTGCTGGTAAGATATCGGGGTCAGATGCGGTTTCGTGTTTAATAGGAGGGATAGAAAATAATTTAATCAAAACGGGTGCAAGGTCAGGACAACATGAACCTCCGCAGTCACTACTTCAATATTTATGCACGTTTGATGAAAATACACCCTCTACTTCTCAACAAGCCTATCGACCGCGAAATAGTAATTATCGGAGAAGATTCCGATTCGGAGACCGTAATAAAGATTCCAAGAAAAGTACATCGAATATAACTTGTTATAGATGCGGTAAAACTGGGCATTTCGCAACCAACTGCACCGAGAAGGCCAGCACGAAATCATCGAGATGTAACGCTTGTCGCAATTTCGGGCATGACGAGAAGAACTGTCCGAAAGGCAAGAATCTGCAAAATAAACCGGTGGCTTGACTAGAAGTCCCTTGTGGGGCTTCGGATAATAAAAAATATTTTAAACAGATAGAAGTAAATGGCGAATCAACATCAGCATATATTGATTTCGGAAGCTCTTGCACTATTGTCACGAAAAGTGAAGCCGATAGATTAAAATTAGATATTAATAGTACAGATCGCGTTATGTTACGAGGCTATGGAAATGAAGAAACGTGTAGCATAGGATCAACGTCGTGTAAAATCAAAATTGATGAAGTCGAAAACACGGTTAAAGTAATTGTGGTTGATGATCACGAGCAGAACATACCTATACTTATTGGCAGAACATTTACTGAGCAACCAGGTATATTAGTAATTAAAAATAGCCAGTCACTTCACTTTTCAAACAACACAGAACAAAACTTGTTAATTGACTTACCACAAATAACGGAAGAGGACCAAATCTCAAAAATCAAATTTACAGCTGTCGAAAATCAATTTATTCCAATCAATCATATGAGTTTCGTGAAATGTTTCGCCGATGATTACACCGGAGATGTCTTCATAGAGTCGAGTTTAAGATCCGAAGAGGGAAAAGAAGCCTGCATACCTCGGGTCTTATTAACTGTCGATAACGAAAATACAACGTTGGTTCCATACTACAATCTTTCAGATCAAGACCTTATTATAAAGAAAGGAAGAGTGGTAGCGAGAGGCTGGTCAGTACCAAAACTGACTGAAATGACCAATACCATCACGGAGAAGGATACCAAAGAATTGAATTTTGAGTCACTGAAAGTTGGACCGATTAGTGCAGACCAGAAACAACAGTTAATAAAATTATTAAAAGAATACAGAGATTGTATAGCTGAAACCGTTGAAGAACTTGGATGCGCAAAATCAGCTACGATGGAAATACAATTGGAACACGAAAGACCTTTTTCATATAGACCATATCGAATGGCAAGATCGGAACAAGATGTGGTTCAGGATATCATTGCTGATCTGCAATCCAGTGGTATTATCAAAGAGTCAAATTCGAATTATTCGTCACCGATAGTATTGGTAAAAAAGAAAAATGGTGACCAAAGGCTTTGCATCGATTTTCGAAAATTAAATTCAATAACCGTTAAAGATAATCACCCATTACCAAGAATAGACGACCAGATAGACCGACTTCATGGTGGAATCTATTTTACCAGTTTGGATATGAAGTCGGGGTATTATCAAATTCCAATGGCGGAGAACGCTAAGCGGTATACGTCTTTTGTCACAAATGCCGGACAATATGAATTTAACCGTATGCCGTTTGGATTGACCAATGCTCCAAGGGTCTTCCAGCGGCTGATGAATAAAATTCTGGGACCGGTAGGGGACATTGCATCAGTTTACCTTGACGATGTTTTATTACATGCTGACACAATTCCCAAAGCTTTAGAGGGACTGCGAAGGGTGTTGGAAATACTCCGGAAGGAGGGACTCACACTTAATTTGCAGAAATGTTCGTTCCTGGTGACATCCGTCAAATATCTAGGATTTAATATAAGCAACGGAAAAGTTCAGCCTGGGTCGGAAAAGATAAAAGCTGTTGAGAATTTTCCTGTTCCCAAAAATATCCACAACATTCGCCAGTTTTTGGGACTAACTGGATATTTCCGGCATTTTGTTAAGAACTATGCCATCATTGCTCGACCGTTAACACTACTAACGAGGAAAACCATCGAATGGAAATGGACGCAAGAAGAGGAAGAGGCATTTCGGACATTACAAAAGATTCTCATCGAAAAACCGGTATTAGCACTTTTCAACCCGACAGCCACTACTGAAGTTCATACCGATGCCAGCGCAATAGGAATAGCGGGAATTTTGTTGCAGTACCAAAAAGATGAACGCCTCCATCCAGTAGCATATTTCAGCAGACAAACTACTGACTTAGAGAGTAAGTTCCACTCATACGAATTAGAAACTTTAGCAGTAGTGGACTCGCTGAAGAAATTTCGAGTATATTTGTTGGGAATTAACTTTACTGTCGTTACGGATTGTAATGCTCTTAACGCTTCCAAAGAAAAAAAAGAATTGATTCCGCGAATAGCCAGGTGGTGGCTTCAAATCCAGGAATTTGATTTTAAGATAGTATATCGACCTGGAAATAGAATGAAACATGTCGACGCGTTGAGCCGAAATACAACCGATTCTGAGAGTGTAATGCAGATAACTCAAGCTGATTGGGTCCTTTCGGGGCAATTAACGGACGAGAAAATCAAGAACATCCACGAAGTATTAATGAAGTCTCCTGAAAGTGAGTACGAGAAGAAAATTTATAAAAATTATGCACTACGGGATGGACGAGTCTATAGGATAACAGCGAGAGGAGTTCAGTGGGTAGTCCCACGTGGTATGCGACAGCAAGTGATAAGAGCGGCGCACGATGACATGGGACACTTTTCAACTGAGAAAACCTTGCAGCACTTATGCGAAAACTACTGGTTTCCTCGAATGCGACAATATGTAGAGAAGTATATCGCATGCTGTATCAGATGTCTATTTAATAAAAAGAAAGCTGGGAAAAAAGAAGGCTATCTGCATCCAATACAAAAGACTCCAGAACCTATGAGGACTGTACATATGGATCATCTAGGACCATTCCCTAAAAGTAAACGGGGAAATCTGTATATAATAGCTGCAATAGATGCATTCACAAAGTTTTTATTCATAAAAGCAGTAAAAACGACACACACAAAATATGTAATTGAATTTTGCAAGGAAATATTTTCTGTGTATGGTGCACCTAAAGAGATTATAAGCGATCAAGGAAGCTCGTTTACATCCAAAGCTTTTCAAATGTTTTGCCATCAAAATGAAATCAAGCATATCAAAAATGCGGTTGCCACACCTCGAGCGAACGGGCAAATAGAAAGGTTGAATAGGTCTATTTTGTCTGCGTTGATGACCAGTACGTTGGAGGAGCAAAGATGGGACGAGAAGGTAAAGCAGGTTCAGTTTTCTATAAACAATGCAATTAATAAAAGTACTGGGAAAACTCCAAGTGAGCTCCTCTTTGGTTTCAGGCCAAGAGGTGGTTCAGATGTATTAAAAGATGAAGTAAGTCAGACTTCACAAATTATTGAAAATTTAGTTGCTGAGAGAAATATAGCAGGAGAAAGAATTTTGCAGGCTCAACAAAAACAAAAAGAATATTTTGACAAGAAACGAAAACGACCGAGGCGTTATAAAGAGGGAGATCTGGTACTGATTGAGAAGACTGAATTGGCCCCAAATACCAGCAGAAAACTGTTGCCGCCTTACAGCGGACCGTTTGTAGTTAAAAAGGTATTACAAAATGACCGATACTTAGTTCAGGACATGAAGGGAACTCAACGAACGTTACGAAAAGGAAGCTACGAACGTGTAATAGCAGTAGACAGGATGAAACCTTGGGTTGATTCTGGAGGAGTATCTGGGGAAACAGGGAGCGAAAGTGGAGAAGATGGTGTGGTGTTGCCTGATCCGGATGGAAAGTGATCAGACTGCCTTAACTCGAGGCGAGTTTTACCCAGGATGGCCGAACTGTAAGGCAGAAAAAATAATGTATTATTTGAAATGAAATAAATGATGAATTTTGTATGCAAGGGAGTTTATTTAGGAAAAACATCTCTCCCGATTTCTTCCCCTAGTGCGCTTTGAGTGCCGGAGTTTTATGGCTTTGGCCTGGCGCGGGTCGTTTGCCTGCGATCTGCGCTTAGATACATCTAAAAATGGCCTGGAGCCCTATGTGCCTGCGATTCCTAACGGAAATGCTTGGGTTGGCTCGGCTTGTTTGCGTTTTTGAGGCTCGCTGGTGCAGGGGTGGAAAGTCGGTTCGTTCATTTAGGGAGACTGAAAACGTCTCATTCGAAGTCCAATTTTCAAGTAGTGAAGTTGTGGGAAAAGATTTTAAGCTGTGAAGTTTTAAGTTGGTGAAGAAATTGATAATTTATTGGAAAAGGATTTTGTTTGAGGTGAGTGACCTCACTGAGTTGTACCTGCTATTTTTTTTTATTTTTTTATTTGCTTTCTTTATTATTTATTATTTATATTTTGTTTGAGAAATGTAGTGATTCAATTGGTGATTGAGAGATAAATAGAGATTTCCGTGGCAGGATCGGTGGTGCTGGGGAGAGGTGAGAAGCTCTTGATACTTGCGAGTGTAGCCCCTGTATCAAGAAGCGAATCCCATTACAAGTGCATGCGAGTTTGCCCTTGCACTTGTTTTTCTGTGTTGTGGTGGGATTCCGCAGGTCCCAGGGTGTTTGCGAGTTTGCCCTTGCACCCTGGTGGTTTGATTGGAACGCGTGACGAGTTTGCCTCCGCGTTATTCGTTTTTCCCCGGTACCCGCGTTTTGAGTATATTGAGTATGCCTGCACGCGTTGTAGTTTTTCCGGCGTAGATTGCCTAGAGTGGATCACCTATTGAATAGAGTTATTGTTTTAATGGCATACAGCTCACAGTTGTTATTTATTGTTATTTTGCAGTTGCGGGTATCGATTGCGGCCCAACGGCAGTTGTGTTCTCCGAGAGGGGAGAGGGGGGAGTTGGGGATCCAATGAGGATCCACCAATAGTCGGTCTTTTGGCTTGTTTTCTCTCGGTAATTGTTTTTACCATCCTACAATTAGACATCTTTATTTTTTTAATAATTATAATGACTTGGCAATTGCAGGGCACCATAATTTTAAAAGAATAATCTACTAATTAAAATACTGGCCGTGCTTCCATAGACATTAACTAATATAACTGACTTGGTTTTACATAAGATCTCACAACTTTTTACGGCAGAAGAACTGCGTTGCGAGACTTGGCATTTTTTTACATTTTATGTTTTTGATGGGATCTCATTTCTTTTTGTAGGTCATCCTCCTTTTTGAAGTGAAAACTTCTTTAGCGGCGTTGAGCACTTTTTTGGGATGGGTAAAAAATGTAAATTTCGCGTCAGGTCACGTGACCCTGATCGAAAAACCGTAAGACGGACAGGGCGCTTGCGCGAGTGTGCGTGTGTGTTTGTACACAGCCTGCTACGCGCATCTACGGGAAAAGCTTTAATGATTTGCCAATGATTTTGAGTGGAGATTTCAACATAAACTTTGCAGACGATAAAAATCAACTATTAATTGAATTTTTAAATAATGAATTTGGTTTAACGATGTCAAATGATCGCAGTCTTAGCACAATGAAATACAAAACTACTATTGATGCGGTCTTTATTAGACATCTAAATAGATTCGAATCAAAATTGTTCGTTTCTTACTTCAGCTACCATAAACCTATTGTATCAGTTTTAGAGATTGGCGATGATGATGCTGGTAATGATGATGGTGAAAGAGTCGTTGAAATTATGGATGAAAGTTGATTTTTCTGAGAGATAAACTTTTTAATGTAAATTAATTGTAATAGTTTTGAAGTGTTAAATTTTTTATGTAATATAAATTGTCATGTTTGTGTACGATAGCGCAATAAATGAATATTGTATTTTACCACATAAATGATAGTACTTTTATACTGATAAATAAAGCAATTCGTGCGAAATTATTCCCTAACCATTCCAAAATATTCAAAAATGCACAACGTTACTGTTCAAGTTTTCACTTCTGCCGGCACTCCCGGAGTACCACCCATTGTTTTTTTTTTAGAGGGTAATATATGTTGTCCGTCAGCTACTGATTTACTTAAAGCCCACTCCCTGTCTCTATTGATTTTTATCAGATGCATTGATGTATTTTTCATTTACTATAATGAAATTTCGGGATTTTTCCTTTTTTTCCTTCCTCTATGGGCTTAACGCTAACTAAAATTCAAAATTTGAACAAACTAATCGACTTGGCGGGGGCGCTACCGTGCCCCCAGAACGATTCATAGCGTACTACATTCATCCTTTCAAAATTTTTGATTTTTATGATCTTTGATTTGTTGGATTCGTCTCCGCCCTCCCTAACAAAATAACTATTAAAATATTGGAAAAATTCACGGAAAAAGAATTTATGAAGAAAATTCATTTTCTCATACATTTTGTATGGAACCGCTTTTTTTGATGATATCTCGAGAACGGCTCGACCGATTTGGATGATTCTTTTTTGGGTTTGTTCGTCTCAATAAAGGGGTGTCTTAAAAGAAAAGAAAATTGGGAAAAACCAAAAGGAAAAACACAAAAAATAGTAGATCGGAAAATAGCACAATAGCTACTTCGATTAGAACACTTTGAATGCAAAAATTTTAGTCAAAGTAACACTTTGAATGCAAAACATTTAAGTCAAAGTTTACTGAGATCACTTTGCGAGAGAATTTTAAAATACGGAATTTCAATTGAAAAGAAAAGTAGTGTTAGAGCAGGTGCGTTTTTTGATAAAAGCATAAGTATAAAGGTTACCGGTCGATTTGTTTGTTTTGTGAAAGTGTTATTAATAAAACTTAATGTGCGAGTAATAACATTAAAAATGCCACGACCCAGAAGATTTAATCTTTCCCAACAAAGCTAATTCATTACGGCTTTATTGGGAAAGAATATACCATTTTCAAGCAACATGTCACCTTTTTCCCTCGCAAAAATATCTTTTTCCATTTCCAAATGCATCAATATATATAACATTCAACAATATATGCACTTTTGAATTGAATTGAGATATTTTGCATTTGGAATAATGAGCACTTTGGTGTTAAATTTCGATACTAATGTTTTCGAATTCAGTACTTTTGAAATGGATTTTTATACATTTGAAATGGAAAAAGATATTTTTGCGTGGGAAAAAGGTGACATGTTGCTTGAAAATGGTATAGATCTACTGGGTCGCGGCATTTTTATGTGCTTTGAGAAGCACAAAGTCGGGCCATACTAACGCGGCTCTTTTGGCAATGAGAAAAAGTCGAGCTTATCACACAGATCAACAACGAGATAATCTTCGACGCGCAAGAAGAAATGCTTCAAGTGTGGATTAGAATCGAGCAGCGTTTCTATACGATTGCACAATTGATTACAGCTCGCATCTTTTCGTTCGCATTGGTCCAATGGACGTGGTTTTCCTTTGAGTTTAAACGAATTCAATTTCCAATTCGTGTAAGCCAGGCACATCCAAGGAGTTTAAAAATTCAGTTGACTGTTAGGCGGTACAAAGTTCGCCGGGACAGCTAGTTTTTAATAAAATCATTATTTTTCATTAAATATAATGAAATTTCGGGATTTTTCAGTTTTTCCTTCCTTTGTAGGCTAAACAATAACTGTGTTCAAAATTTGGAGGTTGTGGGTCTGCTAGAAGTACCTTAAAATTTTGATGATTGGTGAGTCAGTGACAAAATTAAAGAAATTTGACCAGCGATAATTCGTAAACTACTAGTTCAAATTTAATGTAATTTGGAAATATATCTAGCTATGTAATGCCATCTTGGTCACTGAAAATTTAGGCTTCTAGTTTTTTCCGCAACGAAGTTACAGGGGGTCGAAAATGGCCCGAATGGCTTCGAGAAAAGGATGTTACGGCCGTGCATCGACTTGGCGGGGGCACTGCCGTACCCCCAGATAATCACCACCTTAAAAACTATCTACATGTTCCAAATTTTAAAGTTCTAGCGCGATTGGAAGTACCCACGATTTATGGATGTATCAGTCAGCGAGTGCTCAAAATTGCAATTTTTTTTTTTACCTATCTGGGAAACTAGTGCAACTAGATGTATGAAATTAAATACTGAAAACTGTTTCCTTTTGGTAACGTTAACCCCCTTGAAAAAATTCATGACATTAAACAAGAAGTTTCATCTCATGTAATCAAAAATTTCGTATGGAGTATGGTGTATGGCTCTCTCACAAAAGCCCTTTTTAATCAGATTGGAACCCGTCGCGTCGCGTCGTCGCGAGCGTGGCAACCCAACCGGTCGTGAGAGCTCGCTTGCGCCACGCTGCGCCGAGATTTACGATTTGCGATAGATTTTCCTCGCGCAGTTGCATCGCCGTTGTGCACACCGGATTGAGTAAAGTATGTAACATTTTTTATTTTCGACTCTTGACGAATCGCGGTGCGGCGGCGCGGCACATCCTCGTTTTGCGCGCGCACTATCTCAGAATTCTCTCATTCTCATTCACTAAGCGCATCCTCTGCCACTTCCCGCCTGCTTCCATAAAAAAACGAAGGGAATGCACAATTTTTGGGTTGAGATCAAAGAATATGGAACCTAGTTACAAAGAATGTTCACTCTAATTCTGCGACGCAATTTACCCCCACCATGCCCACTTTTCAGAAACAAAAACAAAAAATTTACTCATTAGTCGAAAAGAGAGCTTGTTCCAGTTCCAAATTCTCATTTAAATTGCCTAATAACAAAGATGTTATACGTTCTTTGCTAATAAGCAAGAAGGACGGCAGCAGTCACAAATGCCAACAAACACTGTGAAACAAGAGTTCACCTATTACTTTGCGGTCCGGAGTTACATTGGGTTTTTATGTCATTGGGTTGGTGGCGGCCAGGTCGTGCTTTTCAGATAGGAAATGCCGAAACTCGAATGCCTCCCTCACACATTGAAGGGGTTCACATATAAGTTTGTTTACGTTTTTTTCACCATGGGTTTTTCTTGCGATGCGAAGGCGAATGCTAAATCAAATGCGATTGTATGCCGGCCCGCACCGGTAATCCGTTTGCTTCAAAGGACAGGGTGATTAATTCTGATTGTGTTTTAAGGGAATTTCTTTATAATTTGTGAAATTACGTGTGATTTTTAAAATTATAATATTTTGTGGTGAAATTTATAGTGCATTAAAACTGATATTTTGGCATAAGAGACCAATTATAAAACAGGTTTATTTATTTATTTATGAACGTTTTATTTTAGTTTTAAGTGCACGGCAGTCGGCACCCTGTAGCTCTGTACCAATTTCTCTAAATTCCAAGACCCGCCTCTGCATTGTTTCTCTCGTTACCACCACAATGCTTGAGCATGTTATCGACTTCTAGAAAAATCGTGGGGTTGGGAGGAATAACGGTACCAAGGTCACAAAAACTGAAAATCTAAATTGCAGGAGTGAACAGTCTTTGTAACGTAGGTTCCATAGTCTTTGGTTGAGATGAAGCTTCTTGTTGTTTGAAGTTCTTTGCTTTAACGCAACTAGCCTTGGAGATAGAAGAAGGTCGAAAAGATCTCGAATCGGTGTGTGTATACTTGACGTGGCGCACTTTGTGCGCTTAGATTTGCTCCAATGGATGACTACTAAGTAGGAAAAATAATTTCTGCTTTATTTTTAAAATGCAGCTGTCACCGAACGCGCTAACCTTATATACATATCTAGCAATATTTCTTTTTGACCCAGAACTCCATCTTTCTCGGCGGTATACATACATATACATAGTTATAATCCTTTATCTTTCAACCCTTAGGTAGCAAAAAAAAAAACGTGGCAGTCGCGGGACTGGCCGACAGAAGCTACGCGTTAATTTGTTTTTTTTTCTCTCTAAAAAAAAAACAAAAAACAAAAAAAAATAATACGCTTCTGGCCTATGTTTCGTGTGTTGAGCTCTGGCCAGAAACCGCCATATTGGATCGTGACGTCACGATGTCAGATCCCAATACGCCAGTCGCGCGGGCCGCAAGGAGGGGGAATCTAACGCTTACGCTTACGTCTTTGATTTTCTAGGTTGAGTCCCAGCCCGCGAAACCCCCGATAAAAAGCGTAGCTTCAAAAATTAGGAGAAATTTCTGATGATTCCGTCTGAAAGTTGAAAATTCGCAAATAGTTAATGCCGTCTATCCGTAACAAACTAAACTTCAATTTCGTATATTAAGTTTTAATAAGTGTATTAGAAACGTTTAAAATTACTCTTAAATGACAAACTTTAAATAAGATTGCATGTGTTTTGCTGTTCATCTTTTACATATATTCTTGTTATGTATGTATGTAGTTATATTTACTTGCAAAAGCCTCTAAGAAGTTTTGCATAATATGAAAAAGCTTTTTTTCGTTATAATTTTGTGGATGTTATAAAAAAAAATACGTGTGGCACTCGGGGACTGCCGCGGTAAAGCTATTGCATAGTATTTTTTATCAACTTATGCAATTATAATTAAAGTTTATGCTTGGAAATGTGTCTGACACCGACAGGGCCTTGAAGTGTGTGTGTACTCTCATGACCAAAAGTAATACAACACAAAGCGAATCTTATCATTAAAGTAAGTCGCATTTCTATGTGGATAGCAGGTGGTTGTACTTGCTATTTAATATTATATAAATCTTATTTTAAGTTTCTAAGCTGATTTAAAAAAATATATTCAACATTTTCTGCCACTACGTTCTTCAAAACGTTTTAGTTTTCGTATTTATTCGCGCCCAAAGAAATATTATCTAAAAACAACCTTACTGTGAATGATGTTAGATATTTCACTGTGAACTAAGATAGTTTTCACAGCTGACAACTGTCAAATTTAGTAATAGATAGAATCAGTTATGAGCAGTTAGCAGCTAGTCTACACGCATACGTCTAGTCGCACGCACACAAACACCGTGCCGAAGGCTGCCGAACTGAAACGACGTTAGACGATGCACGGCTTTCAACGCCGCACCGCTGTGCCGGTCGGAGTGGGGGGTGTTAGGTTTATTTTCGTTACGGAATTTGTGTTAGGTTTATTTTCGTTACGGAATTTCTTGATTCGGTCGCCGTGCTCAAAGCCCGCGATAAAAGCTATGCAATAGCTTAAAAAACTCCTCAGCTCGAGCTGCTTCTGACATATGGGTAGTGTGGTTATAATAAGATTGCATGTATCGAAAAATTAAAAAAAAAAATAGAACCGACTCCAAATAATCCCAAGCCCTAAAAAGTTGTTACGTGCAGAATTCCCTGCTGCATGTGTGCCCCGCTAGCACCTGGAGAAGGGCCGGGTTCTTTGCTCGTTCGGCGATCAACTGGATCAACTGAAATAATGGTCTTAATAATGATTTTGGGCGCCATTCGGTTTAAGGGTTACCGAGAACCATTCGGTGGCAGGGGGGAAGAAGCGACATGCAAGGGGGGCCAAGAAAAAGCAGTAGGTAACTAGCTACTAGCCTATATTTCACAAAATAATGCCACTGCATGTACAAAAAGAAGGAAACAAAGTCATTAATTCACTAATAAAATACTAATAAAATCCCAACAGCATGGGCAAAGCAAATTCTACAGGGTGATTCAGAAATAAGTGCTGGTTTTTCGTGTGGTGAAAGACGATACCCCAAGCATCAAATCTAAGCAGTTTTTGTGACTATTTTCTGTTACTAATTTAGGCATTTTTATTTGATGATCTGTTTCATTGACTTTCAGGATTTACATTCTTTTTTTTTTGTTTTTTTGTCTTGTAACTAAATGACAATAAAAAAATATTGTTGAGACATGACAAATCACTTCTTTACTTGTTTTACGTCGACTGCATGCAACAGAATGCTTGTTACAGTGGTATTTCCGTGATCTGTACGAATGGTTGCCTACCTCCACGGCGCAAACTTCTCGCCTTCGTAGCGGCGTTATTAGGCGTTTGCGCCCCATGGTTCCTATCTTAGATATGATGCTTGGGGTATCGTCTTTCACCACACGAAACACCAGCACTTATTTCTGAATCACCCTGTAGACAAAGCCGGGCTAGGTAGCTCGAGAACATTCGGCAAGAAGAAAAATGAAATATCCGTAAGGAGAGTCCAACCGAATCCAATGATTCCAATTCCCAAAACTATAAAATATGGGCAAAGGAAAAAAGAAAAGGACATAGCTGTTTAATTATAAAGATTGCTCCAGCGCAGTCCGATGTCCGTGGCCCAGCCTCCTCGCTTCTCGAGCGCCCACGCTGCAGGCGCAATCCACCTGCATCCCGAGGATCCTTCTCTCCTTCATACGCTTTCTCCTGCTCCTTCCCGACTCCACTTGATTCCGTGTTGAATCTTCCCTTTTCGGCCACCCTTTTCCTTTGGGTCTGCTCCTTCCTTCCTCTTTTCTTTTCCCAACTTTATGGCGTTAACTTTACAAAAAAAAAAACTTTCTGTCCGCTGTGCCAACTGCACTACTTCAACTCCGATCCCAGACTGACTGATCACGCCGCACCACCAGAGAGACGCCCGCTTCGCCTACCGGAGTACTTAGTCTCCACAAGCATGTCTGTCGCTGCCTTTCCGGTGGAGCCGTTCGGCGACTCGGTTAATAGTGTTTCCCAATTCAAGAAAGGAAAATATACTTGTTTTAATCCCTCAATCTTTGGGGATTGGCTTCGGGGCAAAATATATCTTGGCGACGTCTTGGTACATTGAATCCTTGTTGGGGACTTCCTCCGGGTTACGGTTGGCTCGTGATGTGGGAATTTGTGACTTGATTGCGTTGCGTTGCGAGTGACTTAAACTGGGATTAATAGTTCGCCGCAAGCTCAATGGTTTCAGTGGCAATTGGGATTCCACTGATTTTGGGATCCCACATGCAGTTTGCACCGAAGAGTATGCCACTCCCTCTAGTCCCCCTTCGTGCCAAAGAGTAAGTGGCACGCTCCACAGGTATGCTAATAATTTTTCCGCTACGGATTCTTCTTCCCCGGTAAGTATGCCAATAATTTTCCGCTACGAGGTTCTGAAATTATAAAAAGACTTTGCAGCTTCTGAAGTCCATAGACAAGCAGGGACAACACAGAATACACCCCTATACCACCAGAGCGATTTTATTTATTGGACAACTCTTACAATTTTACAATTGTAACAAAGAATAAAATAATTATATTAAAAGTCCTCTGCGACTACTTTCAACATTAAATACCAAGCCTTTCCTAGACTTTTGAAGTCGGTGTGAAATCAGTCAGGTTTTCACACCGACTTCAAAAGTATAGGAAAGTCTTGGTATTTAATGCTGAAAGTAGTAGCAGAGGACTTTTAATATAATTATTTTATACTTTTTAGGGCTTGGGATTATTTGGAGTCAGTTCTATTTTTTTTTGTTAATTTTTTTTATTTCATTCTTTTTAGTGTAATATTTTTTAGTAAATTTTGGTTGGTCTGCCACTTTGAATCCTAGCAATCGGGCACCGAATTAACAACCAAATACCCTCAAATAGTCACATATTAATTTTGTTTATGAGTTCCAGATATTTATCATTTTTATTTCGATTTACCTCTCTGTTGTAGCGTCCTTTTGTCCCTCAGGGTTTTCATACATACATATCATTGTACCCCCGGAGAATCTTGGACTATGTAACAAAAAAATAATCATCAAAATCGATTCACGTGTTCAAAACTTATACCTGTAAAGCTATTTTCACATAATTTCAAAGATATTGTTACAAAAAGCCAGCCGCCATGTTTGGTCCGCCATTTTGAATCCTAGGAATGTACAATCAATGACCCATGCATGTACAATCTATGACCCTCAAATCACGCACCTAGTCATTTTGTATACGAGTCACAGGACATTTATCATTTTTATATCGATTTACGTGTCTGTTGTGGCGTTCCCTGACCCCTCAGGGTTTACTTATATATCATTGTACCTCCGGAGAATCCTAGACTATCCAACAAAAAAAAATCATCAAATCGGTTCACGCGTTCAAAAATTATGCGCGAACAGACATTAAAAAAAAAATACATACGGGTCGAATTGTTTTTTGGAAGTCGGTTAAAAATGGAACATAAAAGAGCTAATTTGAGCTTGACTCTATATCAACTTTGCTACGAAAATCAAGCAAAAAACCAACCAACATTGGTGTCTCAAAAACGTGATAAGAAAACCTGATAACAGCATATAGTAGCTACACGTAACGGTAACATAATGTTAGCTTAAAGCTTTCACCACGTGCTGAGCCGCTTGGTTCAAACTTATATTAATGTAGGGTTTACGGAGGAAATGATTTAATCTTCCGAATAATAATTATAGAGTAAGGGATTTTATGTGTGTGCTTGCATATGAACGAATAATCTATGAGTGGGTGATGTTGAATTGATATTTTTTGCACGATTGGAATCCAGCAGGGTTTTCTTTTCATATACATATCAATAGAAAAAACAAGAATGCCATAGGCTTAGCCCTGGATATACACCTCTTAACCTCAATTGTCAAAGTTAGGCTACGGAAAACATTAAATCGGGAAAGGCTTCAAGTCGTGTTAATTAATAATTATGTACTAAGCAATGAGTATAAATAATACTGTATTGTTTATTTAAAAAGTAATTTTCGTGTAACTTCCGCTAAGCGGATTGTCGTGACTTTTGTGAATGAATCATATCATCCAAACTATTTATAAGTTTTCAATGTATACAATTAGCATGCCAAGCCTGTCTGTTTTATATCATTCAGTCAGTAAGGTTTTTACGCGTCTGAGTGTACATATAGCAAATGACATTGTAGCGGCACTGCTGCTACGACAACACTGTGGGCAATAGACACTGTGTATTGCCTAAGGCTCCTGTGTCTTAAAACAATATTAAGTTTTTACAAAAAACTTAGCAGGCCTTGAATTTTGTTCGAGTTCCTTCCAAACTTGAGGTTATTAAAAAACGTGTCGCAAATTAATTGTCTTGTGTTGAATAATAAAACATTATTATAAAGTTCACCATAATTCTTGTTTTATTGTGACTATAAAATAGGTAAAAACAATACCTAAATTGGTGACCCCGATAAAAGAACACAAACAATCAAGAATTTTAAAAGTTTTTCGGAAAGACGATAATCGAGTGTGAAGTACTTTCATTGTGGACAGAAAAGTGGCAACGGCAACTACCACAACAGCGATACCGACAACAGATAACAGAGCCTTGCCGAAACTTCGCGAAATTCAACTCGGACACTGAGGAAATTTTTAAAAGAAGTCTTCACCAACAAAGTATCTGAGTGAAGCGGCGTTAAGGAGCATCTGCAGTAAGTTAGAATTTGAAAACAACATAACAAAATTTTATATATTTTAATTTTAAATTTTGACTATTATTGTTATTGTTTGGAAAATAAATCAGGACATGCAACAAGACATCACGATGCACGACAGTGGCAACGCCATAGGAGATTCAACCTTGTTGACGCCTCCAGAGGTCGGGGTCGAAGGGGTCTCGGCGTCGGCGAGATTTAAGTTGCCGAAATTTTCGACAGCTTACCCGGCTACTTGGTTTGAGCAGGCAGAACTAAATTTCCTGCTCAACCGCATTAAGAAGAATGAGGACAAAGTTCTCCATGTTTTGGTGGCACTGCCTACCGAAATTATGGCTGTTATCCCGGCAGAGCATAAAAATCCCGCGAGTTTAAGACCGTACGAGGATTTAAAGAATACAATTCTAGCCAAGTACAGCCTATCACCCCAGCAACGGCTGGAACAACTCTTATCCGAGCAGGATATGGGGGATCAATCCCCCACAGAGTTTTACTCTTCACTGAAGAGACTCGCGGGAGACGGCATGACATCAGCCATGCTAAAGGACTTGTGGAAACGGCGACTTCCACAGGAAATAGCCTTGGCAATAACACCCATTAAGGCGCAATGCACCCTCGACTACGTTTTGTCCACTGCGGACAAAATATGGGAGTTGTTGCCCAAGTCGAGGATTCGGGCTACCGCTATCAGCTCTGTATCCAGAGTTGAGGGAGCCCGAAACGGACCACAGGACCGTATATCCCGACTTGAAAGTCAAGTCCTTCATTTAACTCGGCGGATTAATAAATTAATCCGCAGCCGGAGCCAGACACCGAGTAGCCGGGCAAGGTCGCAATCGCGACCAAAAGGGCAGGCGATGGCAGAGACACTCTGCTATTATCACCGAAAATTCGGCGATAAAGCCAAAGCCTGCGTCAACAACTGCCCGCGATTCAAGCAACGCGGACACCCGACCCCGTCCACATCAAAAAAAGCGATAAAAAAACTAGAGGTAAGTCTCGAATCGATACAGTCTAACGTAGACTACAAAAACGCGGACAAAAGACCGTTTATACGAGATGAGAGAAGTAAACTTTATTTCCTCATCGATTCGGGCGCGAGCGTCTCGTTACTTCCACCAACCAATACGCACACTCGCAGTACATCACAGAACCTACTGCTACGAGCAGCTAACGGTACGACGATTCGTACCTTCGGTACCAAAATTCTATAGCTTGATCTTGGTCTACGACGGAGATTCGTGCACTGTTTCATTATCGCAAATTGCACAATCCCTATCCTAGGCGCAGATTTTTTGACTAAGTTCAAACTGGCTCTTGACTTCAACAATAATCAACTGATTGATTCGGAAACTAGTCTTCGGGTTAAAACCCACCTTAAAGCTACACCGAGATCAGGGCCGGCCTTAGCCCTCTAGGCGCCCCGGGCGAGTCATGCCTTTGGCGCCTTTTTAGGTATACTTATTTCATTACAATTAAAAAAACTTATTTTTAATTTGTACCATATCTTTTATTGAATTAATAGAAAACTACAAACATCACATGTATTTAAAATACATATTTAAAATCTAATTTTTCTAGCTTTTTTGTCAGCAAATTCTCTGATAAGACTGGCAAAATCTAGATTTTCTGCAAGTTGATTTTCAATAGATAGCACGGCCAAACTAGTCAAACTTGTTTGAGCCATTGTAGACCGCAAATAAGTTTTTATCAATTTTAGTTTAGAAAAACTTCGTTCGCCACTTGCAACAGTCACTGGTATTGTTAACAAAATACGCAGCGATATCCAAATGTTGGGATATAACTCTTGAAGATTATGTTTTTTGATAAAATTTAATGTTTCGATAGGAGTTGCCTGACTGTCTTCGAGATAGTGTTGCAAACCTAAAATTTCATCGCACCGTTTTTATGCGATAAATTAATTTTTTAAACAGGCGTAACTCAGCTTAACGAACGACCGACATCCTTAAAGGAACGATTGCATCTAACAACAAAAACCAAAGTGAGAATCCATATAAAAACAAAAGCGAGACTCCATATAAAAACAAAAGCGAGACTCCATTTAAAAACAAAAACGCGACTCCATTTAAAAACAAAAATGACTGCCATCTGGGAAAAGGCGACTGGATTTTATTTATATTTTAGGTTCCTTTCTTTGTCCAGTTCCCACATAAACACACTGTGCATACCATAGAAGAAACTATGAACGCTTTTGCCTCAGCTCGAAATTCGCGATGTCTCGAAATTTCCCAGCTCCAAAAAAGATTCGGAGAATTTTTTGAGGCTCTCTTTAGCCCGAACTATAGCCTGAACTATAATGGTCTTAAGACGCCTTAAGATAGCTTAAGATTTCTTACGACAGCATGAAGTGCCATACGTCCTATAATGGCCTTAACCAATCTTTCGTTAATTTTCTGAATCTTTCGGCAAATCTTAGACGTACGGTCCCGAGCGTACAAATCTTAAGGGATCTAAACAAAAGTGACGTTTGGTTTAAAGTGGACGTGATTTCATTTAATTTGCTTACAAAAATGTCGACATTTGCGCTATTATTTTTGAAAAACTGCCTCACATTAAGCAAATTCAATTTCACAACAAGCTGTCCGTTTTGATTTTTTGACACTTGTCAAAAGTGTCTTAAGACTATTATAGTTGATTTTAAGATTCTTTAAGATTTGACAGAAACTTAACCAATCTTAGAGAAATTCAACGAAGAATCTTAAGGCGTCTTAAGACCATTATAGTTCAGGCTTATAATGGCCTTAAGGCTGAGTAAGATTCGTTAAGATTTGTACACTCGGGACCGTACGCTTAAGACTTGACGAGAGATTCGGAAATGGCCTTATTCTATCTTTCGTTCACTTTCCGAATCTTTCGCCAAGTCTTAAGCGTACGGTCCCGAGCGTCCAAATCTTAAGGAATCTTACTCAGCCTTAAGGCCATTATAGTTCGGGCTTTTGAGCTGCTGGCGCCCTGTAGTACCTGGCGCCCCGGGCAGCCGCCCCGGCCGCCCCCCCCCTAAAGCCGGCAATGCCGAGATCAGTTGAAACACAATATATGGTCGACAAGAAGTTTAAACTGCTACTAACAAAGTATGCAGAGCTTACTAAGCCACCAAACTTCAAATTGCCGATCAAACATAATGTGCAACATCACATTTTGACTCAAGGCCAATTACCTTTCACTACAGCTCGGAGACTTCATCCCGAGAAAATGAAAGTGGCCAAATTAGAGTTCGAACACATGATCGAACTAGGCATATGTCGACCATCTTCATCGCCAGCTGCTTCACCACTTCATCTGGTCCCTAAAAAGGACACACATGATTGGCGGCCATGTGGCGATTATCGCCGTTTAAATGCAGTCACGATACCGGATAGATACCCTATCCCACACATACAAAACTTTTCGCAATACCTACAAGGATGCAAAATTTTTTCAAAAGTGGATTTGGTACGAGCTTACCACAATATTCCGGTAACACCGGAAGATATCCACAAAACTGCAATTATCACTCCTTTCGGTTTATTCGAATTTACTCGAATGCCGTTTGGTTTACGAAACGCGGCTCAAACTTTTCAAAGATTTATGAACGAAGTCACAAGAGAGTTAGACTTCGCTTTTGTTTATTTAGATGATATTCTCATCGCAAGCAAAAGCGAAGAAGAACATTTGATCCACTTGGATCAGCTTCTTAATAGGCTACAGGATTTCGGATTGACCATTAAGTTGGAAAAATGCGTTTTTGGAGTTCCAGAAATCAACTTTCTGAGCCATCGGGTCACTGCCCAAGGAATTCTTCCATCGGAAGACAGAGTTAAAGCGATTTCCGAACTTCTGATCGGTCAAACAAATCCAAAAATTTATTGGAATGGTAAACTTTTACCACCGTTTTATTCCAAGACTGGCAGACATTTTAACGCCAATTTACGCACTGCTAAAAGAATTAGTCAACTCGAAGACACCAAAGAATTCTAAAACAATTCCTTGGTATGAGCACTGCCAGACAGCCTTCGAAAAAGTTAAAAATGCGATGGCACAAGCAACTTTGCTCAATCATCCGATTGATAATGCCAAATACAGCATTTCAACTGATGCGTCGGATTACGCACTAGGTGCATTTTAGCGCAGCTAAACAACAATCAGTGGCAATCACTGGCATATTTTTCGAAGAAACTTTCTTCATTCGAACAAAAATACTCTGCGTTTGATCGCGAATTATTAGCCATCTACCCAGCAATTAAACATTTTCGTTATGCCGTTGAAGGTCGAGAGTTCACTGTATTCACAGACCATAAGCCCCTGATTAAAGCAATCCCATCGAAGACTGAGAGATCACCGCGACAAGCTCGACACCTCGACTATATTGTACAATTTACCAATGATATAAGACACATATCTGGTAAAGACAATGTAGTTGCGGATTATCTTTCACGTCCTCTATCGGCTGACATGGTCAGTGCGATGAAATTCGACCTTCCAACTCTGGAAGAAACACAAAAGGACGATGAAGAACTTAAAGTATTGGTGAAATCGCCTAAAAACAATTCTAGTTACAAACTAGCAAAAACACCAATACCGTTCACTTCGAACAAAGTTTGGTGCGATATAGGCTCACAAATATCACGACCGTATATCACGAAGTCTTTGCGAAGATTAGCTTTCGACTCAGAGCATAATCTTTCACATCCCGGTACTCGAGCAACACGGCGTGCGGTTACTTCCAAATATTTTTGGCCAAATATGAATAAAGACTGCAACGAGTGGTCACGTTCATGCTTGGGATGTCAGAGATCTAAAGTGTCCAGACATATCAAATCGCCATTAGAGCAATTTAATCTGCCGAAAAGTCGTTTCGAACATATCCATATGGATATTGTGGGACCTCTGTCGCCATCACAAGGATATGCTTATATCCTCACGATCGTCGATCGATTTTCAAGATGGCCTGAAGCATATCCTATTAGAGATATTTCCGCACACACAGTGGCTAAACGTTTCGTGACAGAGTACATTCCTAGATTTGGAGTACCACTCGAGATCACAACAGATCAAGGTACACAATTCGAATCAAAACTTTTCGCAGAAATCACAAAACTCCTAGGTACTCACCGTATTCAAACCACAGCATACCATCCACAAGCAAACGGAATGGTCGAGAGATTCCACAGGACTCTCAAAGCTGCCCTAAAAGCAAGAGACAACACTTCACATTGGAGTGAAGAATTGCCCTTTGTTTTATTAGGAATTCGAACAGGAGTTAAAGCGGATTTAAACTGTTCACCCGTAGAATTAGTCTATGGACAAAATCTCAGACTACCAAGTGAGATTTCAATCTCTGCTAAAGAAGAAGTCACACAGTCTGATTTTCTGGAACGACTACGTTCATACGTTCGAAACCTTCGGGCAAGTCAACCGCGGTTACCTACCGCACAAAAGACTTACGTATCCACGTCACTCGAGAACACTGATTACATCTTCGTCCGAGTAGATCATACACACAAACCTCTTGATCAACCTTACTCAGGACCCTACCACGAATCAAACGACTTCGAAAAAATTACGTCATAGACATAAACGGGACAAACAAGTCGATATCTATCGACCGACTTAAACCAGCCTATATTCCTACAAACAATAAAACATAGTTTTTCTTTAATTTTTTCTAGACATAGATCGCTGAGCTGGAGAGGGAGTATGTAGCGACACTGCTGCTACGACAACACTGTGGGCAATAGACACTGTGGCTCCTGTGTCTTAAAACAATATTAAGTTTTTACAAAAAACTTAGCAGGCCTTGAATTTTGTTCGAGTTCCTTCCAAACTTGAGGTTATTAAAAAACGTGTCGTAAATTAATTGTCTTGTGTTGAATAATAAAACATTATTATAAAGTTCACCATAATTCTTGTTTTATTGTGACTATAAAATAGGTAAAAACCATACCTAAAACATATTAATGGTAGCTATAGAAAGACCAATTAAATTGGTAGAGCTATTTTAATGTTTGGATAGAAAGTTTCTGCTTGTTGGATCACATCTGTTATTTTCAATGTTTCGAGATTCTCATAATTGTTTGTCCAAAAATATCGCCATGACTAGGTTTCTAAGGCAAAATTTCCTGTTAAATCTGGTCACAAACCCCGGTGAAAAAAACGCAGCTATTGTTACAATGTGATATGCACACATGAATCGCTATGGCATATTGCGTGGCTTTTTTAAAAATTGACTGATTTAATCGTCAATCATAATACAAACAGATTAAACAAATGTAATTATAACAACATAAACAGTGTTGAAATCGCTGCAACTTTATAACCTTAGCTTGAAGAAATAAAAAGCCAAGGTGGCTTTTTAATTTTGTTAGAAACAAATATCGAGACTCGAAACTTGTTATTTTAGGCCCGAAAACATAAGAAACAAAGCTGACAAAAAAAAATTAACTTTTTCAGCTGGTTGTTCTTGGTTCCACATCAAAATCAGTGAGAAATATCAGTGATTTACACCGTTTCTTTAAAAAAAGAGACTTAAATGTTAAAGAGCTTAAAAAGAATCGAAAGACGATATCTCACACAACATTTTACAGTATGTACTTTACTTTATTTTATTCTTACGAAAATTTCTTTCAGCTTTTGTAGTGTAGAAATTGAAAAACACCAGTTATTGTTAGTCTCCCAAAACAACTTCTTGGCGGCAGTTAAAAAGAACAATCAGATTTCAACGTGAACATTAAAAGACGAAAGATAACTATTCCCATATTTTTTAATCTATTTTGATCAAATTTCATTAAAATCTTAATATACATATTTGAAAATTGGAACTTTAGTCAAGCTGTTAGGACACTGGCTATTTTATATGCTGGAATTCTGTCCGAATTGTAAGCACAGCATGAAGAGGATAGGAAACCTTAAAGAGAAGACAAGCAATAGCTTATTTCGCGCAGTTTGAAGTTGTCTGATATGTCAGTTTTTTTAAAAATGTACTTGTGAAAGGAAAAATTTATCATGGCGAGTTTAAGTGAAAAAAAGTTTATTTGGTCGGATGAGCAGATCTTGTTTTTAATTGAAAAAGTGCAAAAAAAATTGTTACGTGCAAACACAAAACAATTCGAATGACAGAAACTGTCATCGAATGAGCACAAGCGCACGAAAAGTGCTCGAAAAGTACCCTCAGCTCGTTCTTTTCGGTCACTTGATAACTGGAAACGCTGGAATAACTCGAATTGTGTGCTGCTTTTCCAGCTTGTTATATCTATACCTGCTCGTTTTACTCCCATCGAAAAATCACCATGAAATATATTTGTACTCTATTAGTATGACTTTTTAGGTACTTTTTAAGCATATAAAATAGCCAGTGTCCTAACAGCTTCAAGGAATTGGGGAATGGCGAATGTTTTTCCTTGTGTATTTGATTTGACTTTCTTATCACTTTCATCAAAATATAATGTAAAAGGTAATAGTGTCTCAAAATAAAATGTTTTCCAAACATGTCCTTAGATTTGCCTCGGTTTTACTAGTATCAAAAAAGTGCGTTAAAAATGTGCTCACTCTGCTGATCTGAGTGCCATTGGTTTGAAAGACATATCAGCAATCATCACTAGCGCATTATCAATAGTAAAACCAAATTTGGATTAGTTTGTTCAACGATAAAATTACACCAACATATACAAACATTTTACATTCTCTATTATATTGATATTTCCATTGCACGAGGGTTTGATTCTTATTCCGTGTGAAACAAATGAATTGACGCACTACCTATGGACAATGTACATATGCATATTCAAACTTCAACTAAATTAAAACATGGTTAACATACATATGTATATGTAATATATTTTAAAATACATACTAGCAATATGTATTATATTGATTTGTATTGTTTCGCAACAATCTCTCCGTTCATAGCAATGGTTAAAAAATTGTATGTACTCACCCTTACTGGCACCGTCTGGTCCTCGAAGTATGGTGCACTCTTCTATTGTCCCGAACGGGTTGAACAATTGTCTCACATCCTCTTCCGTTTGCTGCTTACTAAGCATACCAACGAATAATTTTCGATCTGTTTTTATGAAAACACATGGGATGGTTTTTAGGCGATAGCGTAATGTAAATGTAAATAGAGGGTGCGTGATGCACATCGGTTTCCAGTTGTGAAGTTCAATGAAAAGAAAAACAAAAAAAAATATTAGTTAAAAATGTTTTGTTGTTGGTTACATACATATAATGTAGATATATGTATATGTATGCACATATACTATATTAATATCAAACATACCTAACACTAACAAAACACATAAGACAAAACATTACAATATAGGACACGATAACCACATTTATTACGAAAAAGCTTATAGTTAAGAAATCATACAGCTCAGCATTTATTTTCTGTAAAAGATATTAAAAGTTTTTTAAATTTGTTGTTTTCGTTACGGAAACTATACTAGAAGTTTCAAGCTCTGTACATTAGACTCGTTCATAGGAAGTAGATATCAGTAGTTGGTTTTGTCGATTGTTAATCTTACTTTGATTACAATTATTCGAACAATTATAACAATTCCTGTGGAAAAAACGTAATTTAACTTATATAACGTTTAGTTTTTGTGCGTCGCAGACAAAAAATATTCCAAGAGAAAAGTACCAAGTGAGTTTGTTTAATTTCTATGCCTAAAGCTTTTAACTAATCCACATGAGTTTTGGCATGTGTATAGGTTACACCACGAAGGTAGGCAGAGTTTGTAGCTACATATATATGTTGTACCTACATATACACCATTTCACACGTTCTTCAGGTAATTATGACATTCATTAACAGATATTGCTATGATTTTTTGATGATACAGGGTTTTCAGATTCTTTTTGGAGCGTTTAGATCAAATTTATTTGCGAATAGGTCAACTATATTTCTGTTTAGTATAAAGTCATTTGCCAAAGGATCAAATTGATTTACTTTTGAGTTAAGTTAATATTTGAATGCTATATATACTTTTTATTTTTACAATAATTTAAAGATACAACAAAATATTCATGCAAACATGATCCTTTCTTGTGCAGAGACTGACCATCTCGTGCAAGTGGAATTTGCAAAACCATGTCCGCTAGGTACATATTTGGAAACTTAGGTTTAATTGTTCAACATTTTGAGCAATTATTATTATTATTATTATTGAATGAACGTAAAATTTTATTTTAAAAAGTCATATTATCAAAACAAAAAAAAATCCAAAGATTGAAATTCTTCAACTTGAAAATTTCCAAAAACCCTTCATTTTAGGGGTCAAAATCTCCATGCAAAACAAAGTCTCAAAATACGGGTTGCATGAAGTGAGAAAACTGTTACATCGAAGAATAAAAAATCTTTGAAAAAAATAAGGTACCTACCTTTGTATCATTAATTTTTAACCCCCGACGCAAAAAGAGGGTGTTGAAAGTTTAACATGCGTATCTGTGTATGTACATACATATCTGCCTGTGGCATCGTAGCTCCCAAACGAATGGACCTATTTTGTTGCGCTTTTTTCTGTTTGAAAGCTGACATGGTCGAGATCGTTCTTAGGTATAATTTGTGAAGATCTGATCAGGCGTTTGAAGATCATAAGCTCATTTCCTGCTTGACAAAATTGTCTTACCAACTTTCACAGGTACCATTGCTTCGAAATACATTGGTCTTTTTTTGTGTCGGGGGTCATTTAAATTTTCAATTTAATTTTGACTTAATTGTTAAGGAACTAAAAGCTAATTTGTAAATACATATTGGTATTATTAAATTTGAAAAAGAACTTTTTTATGTATAAAAAACCAACGTAACGGTTTTGATAAAAATAAAAGAAATTCGGTATAGCATTTGTCTTTCTTCTTTTTTAAAAATAGAATTGAAACAAATATTATATTTAGTTTTTGTCATCAAATAACCGAACTAGAGTTTCTAGAGGTCCAAATTTTGAACTTAATTTTGCTTGTAGCATAGATCCAGGTAATGAGACTGCGCCACATATAACGCCCAAGTGACAGGCCTTCACACAGGTTTACAGAACAGATATTAAAATCTCTACAATCGAATCGACATAACAGCATTGTTAGTGCGATGTTGCATACCTTTAAGAATTTTTTATTATTAATTTATTTATTACTTGTGTAAATAAAATAGAGTATTTTTGCAAAGTAATATTCAATCTTAATAGCTGTGTTTTTTTCACATTTGTTCCGGTTGTAGGTTTAACAGAAAATTTTGCATTGAATTGAAATTTTAAAGACTGTCACGTATACAGGGTGTTTTGCTAAGGTCTGAACAGGGGTATGCCAATCGATTCTAAATGGTCCCCTGATCAACGTTTGTTCGGACACCCCCCCCCCCTTCAAATCGGTCCTTCTCCCCTAAAATCGCGATTGAAAATTTGGAGGAGCTCAACCTACAAAATGCATTATAAGTTCTTTCAGAGACATCCTAATATACTGGTTGATAACGCTTTCGAAAGCTGAGACTTCAATCGTTCCAGCGATACCACCCGCGACCAAATCCGTCAACAAAGAAGCGGGGGAGACCCCCTCAAATTTCGAAAATGGCAATTTCAAACCCCAAAATTTGACCTTAACCCTTCATTCTGCCGATTTTTTGTATGGGAAGATCGAAACTTTTTTTGAGAAAAAGCTTCCCTATCATGTGGCCTTTCTCAAGAAAAAAACCGCACTCGAATCCGACGGCGCGTTCCGAAGTTATTCGTGTTACAATAATTAATACGACAACAACACCCACTATCCGCAATGAAGTCCAATTGGAATGTGACGTCACTTTCCAATTGGGCTTCATTGCGGGTAATGGGTTTTGTTGTCGTAAATTTTCACAAAAGAGTCCGCAATTACTAGTACTTGGTACCTGCAATACAGAGCTCCGCCCACAAACATCGACAAAAATCAAACCATCAGCTTTGATTTTGGTCGGACCGTTGGTGAGACAAAAACCAGGTACACGTACAGACCCGTACACGTACAACATTAGCTCGAACTTGGTCTGCGTACCATGTTTACTCGTACCAAGTTTTAGCGTTTACAGCGGCCTTCACGGAGGCCGAACTAACAAGGTCTTGACTCCATGGAAGTCGACAAAGCCCGAGCGATCAATATAAATTTTGCAAAAACCATATTCCAGAAACGGTTTCACAAAAGTACAGTAAAGAAGAGCGAGACATAGGCGGAATTTTACATACTTGCATAAATAAAAGTCAAAGATCGGGGATATTGTTCTCTTTTTGAACTCAGATTGGCTCTGATCTTTTGTTCCACCTTATACGTGAAAAAACCAAGTTAAAGATTTTTCTTTTGTGGTATCAAAGCGACGTGTTTAGTGCCAACCAACTATGCGTGTTTCATAATAATTGTGTAAACAAAACTTTTAAACCTTTCGTTCGATAGTTGTATAGCTTTAATTTTTTTCCAGTTTTCAGTTAGTCCAATGCTGTTTTATTTTGGTCCTTAAAATATCGAAATATTACTTTGTTTAGACAAGTGATTCATTTTCATAAACGCATCCGAACATTTGTTGAAAATTTTACTTGCTCAAACAACAACACAAAGGTAAAAGTTCAACATTTTTCAGAAGATAACCAGAAATCTTAATACGGCGCGCAATAAAACTGAGCAAGTAGGGAGCAGGATACCTTGTGAATTTTAAATAAACTTTGTAACGCGGAAGATTTTTAAAGAAGTAAATACATATGTATGTGTATGTACTTATGTATATATTCCAGGGATAAGTACGGTTCACCTTCTCTAGCATATATGTATATATGGCTTTCAGTATTATTTATGAGTGATAAAAGCGAAGTATATGAAGATGGATAGCTTTCGCACAGCCTCGAAAAACCTAAGGGTATCTGACTGCAAGGCTCACATTTTAATAGACGAAAACCATTTCACCCGAGCATCCAAAAAAATATCTCGTTATCAAGGCGCCAAACTCAGCAATGAACGCTAAGTCAAATATTTATTACAATTATGTCAACTCTAAATTTGGTATACGCCACAATATCTGTTAACATTTTTATAGATTATATCATACATTATTGAATATATTTTTACACATGAGGCTAAAAGTTTTCTATGTTCCCGGAGCGAATTCGGTATCGCACGCGAACGGAATAAAAGTGAAACCACTCTCGACTTAATGAAAGCAGCACGATTATATTCTCCTTTTGGTATTGATATTTTAGCTTTGATGACTGCTTTAAAACAAGGAAATACTCATGACTAGTGTCTATTTCGAGCTTCACTTTTATTTCCATATTCTGACCTAATATGTGCTAATGAAGTATTTCACATGTATTCATTTCCTTTTTATTTATTAAATTTGGAATTCCTTTGATAACAATTAATAACGATATCACACGAAAATATTAAACAAATTATTTCAAGCCTAGGGCTTTCTTGAGATTACGATGGGTTTGCGAAATATTTCGACGCCAATTTTATTTAAAAATATGTGTATGTAAATAAATAGCTGACATTATGACAATAAATGATACAAATTAAAATGACGTCTGTATTCCATGCTCAAACTAATAAAATAAAGTAGCAATTTAAAAGTAAATGAACAACCATAGAAACTCAAAAGTTAATATTTAAATATTATTTAAATATTTTTATAAAATTTCACTTCCTATGCACATAGATATGAGGACTGTAGTTCGGTCCGCGACGTCATGGAGTCTGTGGCAGGGGAACCGGCTCTTTAGGCCACACTGATGAGATCTGGCCAGTACCTGAATCGAAACGTCGACCACATTTTAGGCTCGTCTGGTTCTCTGGACTAGCATGTATTCTCAAAAACGAAACCAAAAGTGCAAGTCCGTCCTAATGTCTAAATTACCAGAAATAGCAATCATGCAATTATGCTAACCAACCGTTCGCCGGGAAAAATATGTATGTATACAGTGGTGGTATCGTTGGAAAGCTTGAAGGCTCACCTTTCTAATGCGTTATCAACCAGTATCGTAGGATGTCTCTGAAAGAACTTATAATGCATTTTCTAGGTTAACCTCCTCCAAATTTTCAATCGCGATTTTGAGGGGGAAGGACCGATTTTAGGGGGGGGTGTCCGAACAAACGTTGATCAGGAGACCATTTGGAATCGATTGGCATACCCCTGTTCAGACTTTAGCAAAACACCCTGTATATAAAATATAAAAAAAAACTTAAAAAAAATAGAACCGATTAAAAAAATCCAAAACCCTAACAAGTATAAAATAAGTATATTAGAAATCCTCTGCTACTAATTTCAACATTAAATAGCAAGAATTTCCAAGACTTTTGAAGTCGGTGTGAATACCCGACTGATATTAATCCAATATTAGATAACCAATGCAAACTGCTTGCTCTATGTCAGTCTATAATGTTTTTATTATTAATTCAAATATCGTTTGATCAGAGTTTCATCCTGATAATAACTGTTTCTTCGTTTTTGTACTATTGTGTTGTTTAGCATTTTTGAGATTTTTAGACTTAGATACGACCCGATTTACTCTGCTGTAGATTTCTATAATAATCTGCCAGAAAATATAAAAAACGCTAGCAGTACTTTTGAATTTAAGAGGATGATTAAAACATACGTTAAGCAAAAAACAAGTAAAAGCTAATGTTAAGGAAGGATAACAAATAATATTTTCTTAACTTATGTGCGACCCTTATACCAAATTTAATTTGTCTGGGAAGCACATAACGATGGTTTAACTACTTATTGTATTTCTATATTTTAATATTTATCTACATTATTTAGGAATTTCAGCGAAGGATCCACAGAGCCTAAATTCTCATGCCTGTAAGGTATAGAATTAGGTGAATATTTCCAGCAATATGCTGAGAAGTGCGTCATAATTCTATTATTATTATTAAAAAAAAAATTAGTTGGCTTACAAAAATGAATGCTGAACAATATTGATTTTTCCTTAACATAATTTGTGAATGCTGAACAATTATATTGATTTTTCCTTAAAATAATTGGGACGTGGGTTTCAGGGTTATGGACAATTAGAATTATATATAATAATGATAATATTTTCTGGGCAGAGTAGTAATAAAATTACCTCGCACTTACATAGTTCCCTATTAACAAGGGCAACAAAAAAAAAAACATATGTATGTAAATATAGCTATTTTCAAACAATTTCTTTGAAATTATTATATTATATTATTATTTAGTAACAAGAAGCCATTTTTGGACCGCCATTTTGAATCTTAGGAAGCGGGCACCGAATGTACAATCAATGACCCTCAAATCACGCACCTAGTCATTTTGTTTACGAGTCTCAGGACATTTATCATTTTTATATCGATTTACATCTCTGTTGTGGCGTCCCCTGGCCCCTCAGGGTTTTCATGTATATCAATGCTCCTCCGGAGAATCTTAGACTATCCAACAAAAAAAGAATCATCAAAATCGGTTTACGCGTTCAAAAGTTATACGCGAACAGACATTAAAAAAAAAAGAAACATACGGGTCGAATTGATAACCTCTTGCTTTTTGGAAGTCCGTTAAAAAGTAAAAAAAAAATTTTAAAGACAAGCCTTTATTAAAAAAACGTGAACTAAAAAGTAAAAACGAGTGTGCTTTAGACCACACGACTGAAGTAAAACTTCTTTAGCTCCATCTATATGTATGTATATATATATGTTTATATATGTATATATGAATTCTCCCGCGTGCAAAAATTAACTGATCGTTTGCTGCCGCCGCCGCTGATTGTGGCGAATCGAGTTAAGTTCCCGAACCAGCGTCAGCAGCACCAGCATCAGCATCAGCAGCAGCAGCAGCGGAGCGCCCCACGGGCCTCCACTCCACAGACACAGGCACCGCGCCGCGCCGCAGAGCGCGTCACCGAAATGGGGCCGCCCGCTGCTGTGGCTCGGCCCGATGGATGCAGCCAGATACGCCGCGCCTCGCCGCGCGACCGTCGAGCCCTCTATGTCCTCTGTGCGGGAGTGTGCGACGGTATGGTACCAACCAGGCCACAGTGTCACTTTAAATCGTAACACTTTTCCTAGGGCATTCACCAGTTTACTCCCCAAGTCAAGCGTGCGTAAAGAAGTTTTACTTCAAAAATAAATTTAAGTAATATTTGTCATATATGTACATAATGTATATAGTAAGTATATTCTAGGTTCAAAATAACCCCTCTCTTGGTAACTCATCATAATATAGGCTAATGTAGACTGGTACATAAGTTCTAGGGACATATATAAATATAAATCTTTTCAAAATATTAAAAATATACATATATGTAAATTTTAAAAGCCTGAGGCGCATTATATGCACTATTGGCATTATTTACATCATTAATATTATTTACACCATTGACATTATTCACACTCGCAACATAGTTTCCCCCTGCCATCCAGACATCGGCGTAATCAAAAACCTTGCTTTGGGTGTAAAGATTTCGTGTGAAACTTTATAATTTCGCCAGAGCCTTGTTAGTGAATTGGCATGATGCACCACGAGCAGGTAAGGTTGGCTTGACTCCTAAAAGACTTTGATTTGGAACCCTTACATCCCAATGCAACCCAAGTGCCAGGCCTGTACCAAGCAGTTTCAAATGGTCTAACAGATATTTATTGGAAAAAAAGTGGATTCAGGTCATTTGATATCAAAAAGTTCTAGTGACGATCGTCCGGCTCCATCTTCAGACCCTTGTCATCATGTGTAATGAAAGGTACTCAAAACAACAAAACAAATGAGCGTAAACTCGACTGTCCTACCATTTGCCATCAGAAAGATCCAGTCCCTACATCCCAGCTCCATCATCAGATCAGCTCGATGGTACCATAATAGCTGCATTCTTTTCATCCAGTTCTGAGTGTAGTTCAGACGCTTTAAAGCTTTACAGGTAAATACAACAACAACTCCTAACCCATCTATTTCTCCGGTTCTTTATCAAAGAACTACATTAATATTTCCAAAATATTGTAATAGAGGCATTGGCGTCGAAATTTGTTTCGCAAATTTTATTCATATGTGATACAGGCAGGCGGGTATATCAACTTTAAAATTACAATGAACTACTATCCCAGATCGTTCTTTTCACATAACCGAGAACCAGTGCCAGAACTCAATGAAAAGAACGCAGCTAATATTGCATTGTCACCGACCCTGAAAACCGCCAAGTTGCAAGTGCAAGATGCACACTGCAAAAATTTTAGAATTTGTAAGTCCGCCATATTGAATTCGTAAATTCTGACATTTGATTATATAGCCTATGTGCACCCTCTAGGTCCAGTCTAAATATTGATAAAAGACTTTTTGAAATTGAAATCGGATGAGTAGTTCCGGAGATTACCTTAAGATGTGCGAAGATTTTGCGCAGTGAACAATGCAAAGCTTCACTTTTTGTTGACGCTCGATTGCACTCCTCATATTTTTTCCATATCGTGCTCTATAAATCAAAATCGATTGTTAAGGAATAAACTCCAAAAAACTTTTTGTAAAAGCCTTTTAGTTGTTGCCTACAATTCAACCGTTAAAAAAGGGGTGCAAGAGGGATTTTACGAAAACATTGCTCATCGTGAACGCTGACCACAACACTGTAAAGATTGGCACATTGGAACACTTCTTTACGAATCACCCTATATCTGTATATGTATATAAAAATGAATGTATGTATGTATGTATATTTGCTTGTTTGTCCTCTATGCGTTCCTAAATCATTCATCCGATTGTAATGAAACTTTGGAGATTTGTTCTCCCCGCGCCCGCGAAGGTTCCTGGCCCAAAATAAAACCTCTTTTTCTTGGTAAACTAAAAGAGCTAATAGTAAATCGAAAAACTTTATTATACCTACTTCGACTAGATTATAACACTTTGAATGCAAAAAAATTAAAGTCAAAGTTTACTGAGATGATTTTAAGATAGGAGTTTTATACGGAATTTCAATTCAAAAGAAAATTAATTTTACAAGATCTTTTCGATTTCATTTCAACCGCAATACAGAACATATGGGCAATAGGACAGACAAATAATAATACAGATCTCTTACGCCACGCTAAAAAGTTTCCGCATTGCAACATTTCCAATGGCTAAGTAAATTGGTCTCGTAGCCAAGTTTGTAGCTAGAGACACAGCCAAGTTGGTTACGCAGCATTTCACAACCAAGTTGCAAAGCTTTCTTGTTTCAAAAGCGACTGAGTGAGCTTGGGTGAGAAATAAAAACAAGCAGATGATTGCACTGCATATGCGCCGATTCCAACTGCGTGCGCCCCTGCTGCGGCGAAGGCAAGATCGAAAGAACAGAATAGGAGGCATTCAATTTTCGTCTGCTCATTGCTACCTTGGATGCTTCCGCTGATTTAAAAAAAAACCAAGGAAATGTTCTGAAGAAGAGAAAAATTGAGTCAGTTTTTATTTTATAGATCGTCAGCAGGATATAATTTTAAGCGAAATGTGCTTCAACTTCATTTAGCCCATGTATGTAGCATCCTTATATCAATAGACAAAAATTAAACATCTCGCCCCAGGTATTGATTTTGGTATTTTAAATGAAGTAAAAACTATTAAAACCTAGTAGGAGGTAAAATTAATGTACGGCTTGCCTGCTTGATCTACTACAATATTTTGAACCTATGAATTATTCCTTGATTTATGCCAAATGATGGAGAGTTATCTGTAAGGGGAATCACATGAAATCAAAAGCAACAATTAAAAAATGATTTTTATTTTTAAAATCAAAACATAAAAATCAAAAAAAATGACTTTACAGACATAACATATATATGAATGTATCTACATGCATACCACCATTATCGTTATTAGGTTTTAATAAAACCATTAAAGAAACTATGAAAAACTGAATGTGTGTGGGTACTTGGTTTTATTGGAACGAAGTTCCTTATCGCACGGTACGGACTTGGCGGATGGGGGCTAGGCGAAAAAAAGTGTAAGAGTTTTCCGTCACGAGTTTCCGTCACGACCCTTTCTTTACTGTAGACGGTTATCCAGCGCGTATGCTATTGGCTGTGCCCAGTCATAGGTGCGCGCTTATTGGTTCAAGGCAGCCAGTAAGTTCGCATCGGCAGCGCAGTTTGTACACGCAATACGCTATGAAACAGCTGACGCGTATGAATTAGATGAATTGAATGATGTACAATAAAATGTTTAATTTCACAACTCGAAAAAATATATTAATTACGAAATTTCGTACCATGCCTTTAATTCATTAGTTATTTCTTCGTTTCATTTAATTGCTCTCAGACGCTAGTAATTCATTTATTTGTATTTGTTAATCAATAATATAATACGTTTATCAATAATAATATACTACGAAAGGAACTTCGTTCCAACCGACAGTTCCACGACACTCACGCATTCTTTTTATGTACATACTAGCTGACCCGTGCCCACTTCGCAGGGCGTCAAACATTTTTACTTGTGATGAAATTATCTTGTGTGGTTCTTAGTACCTACTGAGTATTTAGGATTTATTTTATGTTTATTTTATTTCTTGTTGGCTGCTAGTATGTATTGGGCGAGTATGTTAATTGTTTAAGACTTCTCTGAATACTATGTTTGATGTTGTGCTATTGTATGGTAGCAAATTGTATTGGTTTTCTGGAGTTCCAACTCGAGATAAGCCAACATATGTATAACTGCCCATGGGAAAAACAATCCTTTTTCAAGTCAATGCCCACCAGAGAGAATGTTTGACCCTGGGACTTATTTATCGTGAGGGCAAATGAATCTTTGACTGGAAACTGCAGCCTTTTGAACGATATTGGCAAATCCGTCGGAATCATATGGGTATCCGCGGAATATAAGCAAGTTGTCCCACTGCTGCCCACAGTAGCCTTGTACCATTACACATGTTGGGAGGGCTCAAGTTTCTTAACAGCATGATAGGAATGCCGGAGTTTTAACGGAACTCCATATGGGAGATGGTTTTAAGGATACTCTGATGACATCGGCGCGTGTTCCTTTTGTGATTACAGGCAGTGTTTGCCGAAAATCTCCCGCAAACACAAAAGTAGCACCACCAATGACAGGACCTGAGTTTCTGAGGTCTTGGAGCGTTCGATTTAGTACTTCAACATGAGCTCTATTACTCATGGTACATTCATCCCATATGATCAATGATGAATCTTGTAAAAGTTTGCCAAGCGGTCCATTTTTACGTATGAAACATACTGACTGTTGTTCCAAAATCGGGGAACAAAGCGCGAGCCCGCGAAGAATATGCGAAACGGCTTCACTCTTAACGTTCGCGCCCGTCGCGGCTTTCACGCGCGATCCGCGGGCTAAGTGTAGAGCGGGCTTTACAGAGTAGTCCGATTTTGATGACTCTTTTTTTATTACATATAAGGTATACCTCTAAGTTGATCCCATTAAAATAAATTTGAAAACAAAATTCTACCCCTAGGGGTAAATAAAAAGCTTTTAACAAAAAATTAAACCGACGAACAAAGAAATTGAAAAGTGAGAAATAAAAGCTTTTTAACAAAAAACTAAACCGACAAAAAAAAACTGAAAAGTGAAAAATAAAGTAAACCTTTTTAGTCTGAATAACTGAGCACCTAAACTAATGTAACTAATTTTGAGTTGGCGCCAAAGGAAAATTTTTTTTTTGTTTGGCGCCGATTAAAAATTAGTTACTTACATTAGTTTAGGTGCTCAGTTATTCAGACTAAAAGGGTTTAAAAATGTTGAAATTAGAGGACGAACGAAATCTATCGAAATTACCTTGTTATTCTTCACTTCACTTTACAATCTTGAAATCCTCGTGTATCAAATCAAAACTAATCGAGTATCGCTAAATAAAAACCAATGACTGATCAATGTAATTGTTTGCAAAATTTCGCTTTCACCAAATCTTACCTCAAAATCCACTATATTTTATGGAAATCAATTTTAAATTATGGGTCCACATACTCTAAAACTACTCTTTTCAATTGAAATTCCGTGTAAAACTTCTGTCGTAAAATCATCTCAGTAAACTTTGACATACGTTTTTTGCATGGAAAGGGTTACATAGGGCCTGTCCGAATCCAAGTCTATGTCTAGGTCTTCGTCTAGTTATAACAGTTCGTGACGTCAGCGAACAAGCTGAGCTATTATAACAATTAAGACGAAGTCAAAGCTAACCTGTCCGAATTGGTTTGCTTAGCTTGAAATTTGACGTTGGAAATTAACCCAACGTAAGTTATTTGTCTGTGCCTAAGAGGAGGACAAAAGTGTAGCGTTCAAAATATAAATTAATAATGGAAGGAAGAGTACAAGAAAATATGAATGCAAACATTATTAATTTTAATACATTTTCTTTAGTCCCTGCAATAAAAACATTGTTCTTCAGAACATGTCCATAACAATTGCAATTCATTTTACTTACATTTTGTACCTGACATTTTTAATTTTTCTTAAAAAAGTCCTATTTTACAACCAATTGTCCGTTGTCTACTTCACGAAGTCAACGCGAGCCTTGACTCGCTCATCAAGCTAAGCAATTGACTTAACTGTTATACTACGTAGCTAAGCTCACAACCATAGACATGAATTCGGACAGAGCTTAGCTCGCTGTGACGTCACGAACTGTTATAACGAGACGAAGACATAGACATAGACTTGGATTCGGACAGGCCCTTAGACTTAAATTTTTTGCACACAGTTGTTTCTGTGATTTTGGCGGGAAAAGAAAAGTGTTGTTTTTACTATTTTCCAAGCAATTTTTATGTTTTTTCTCTCCATAAGAACCTTCCTTGTGCCTTAAGGAAAATATGAAAAAAAAAATTAGCTGAATTGGTCGAGCCGTTCTCGAGTTTTGCGCTTAGCAACACATTTGGCGATTCATTTTTATTTATATAGATAATACATAAATATGTAATGCAAAATTAATTTAAAGCCATATTTAAAGTCATTTTCCACTTAATTTCATCCTCTCTTTATTTATTGTTACTTGATTAGTTTAATATTTCTGAGAAACCTGTCTTTCTTTTTCCGCGAACCTAATACTGCTGCACATGGCTGTAAACACAGGAAAAAGTTAATTTATGTACGTGTGTTCTACTGTGGCAAAGGCAAGCTTCAAAGCTTCAAACTTCTCTGCAACATTTAAGTTCAGTTTTGTGTTGCAATATGAAAGCGAAGAAAAGCTGTTTCAAAAATGTATCCACCAAATGTATTCCCACTTTTAAGCCTCGAGGCGAAATCTGTATTATTATTTGTCTGTGGCAATAGTTACTTTAGATCCTGGCCTAGACATCAAGAAAACGTATATATGTACATATTTGATGGATACCTATAAAAATCAAAATAAAATATTGTGCAGTGGTTGGCACCTTTTGCTCTTATTTCGTCAAAGACACTTTTAGTACGAAATATGAATTCCATTAGACGCTAGTAGCTGCCCAATACATATTTTAATTTAATATAAACTTTTAATATTAAATCATGCTGCGGCTATTTTGTTTGGTGAAATTTTAAATTTCAGTCTTTACAAAAATTGTTGCTATTGATAAAGAAGAGACTACTGACAAAACAAACTTTAACATTCCGAATGTTACAATGTTCAAGTACCAAAATCTAATAATGTATACTCATAAGTGAGGGTACATTTCTACGTTTGCTCATCATATAATGGATGTATGAACTATGTGTACATATACGTAATACCATAGAAAAATAAATTTTTCTATGGTAATACTTATATGGCAAAAGACTTCGTTTGAGGTATCCTCACGGGTTTTGATAAAACTTTGTAAGAATGTTTTTTTGGAATCAGAAGTGACCAATATGCAAAAAAAAATTGTCTGTCACGTGTACGTACTTCTCGAGATATTTATTTAACTCTGAAATTTCGCAAATTGGCATTATGCCCCTACGATTTTTTTATATCAGTAAAAAGTTTCGTTACGAAATGTACATATAAATACCTAACCTTAAATTTAGTCGAATCAATGAAGCCTAAAAATCGACCAAACTTTTTAATTCTCAGCAACAGCTCCCATTTTGATCATTTTTTTTTAAATGTGTGTTTTTTAATATTATTCAAAATCAGAAACATCCCAATTTCAGGAAACAAGTTTTTATATTGCTTAAACAATAATAACTGAATTTACGGGAAAAATTATTTTTAATATTTTTTTCGCGATATTTATGAAAATGTATATTGTTTTTATTGAAAACTAGCTGACCCGTGCCCACTTCGCAGGGCGTCAAACATTTTTACTTGTGATGAAATTATCTTGTGTGGTTCTTAGTACTGAGTATTAAGGATTTATTTTATGTTTATTTTATTGCTTAACTTTTCTTTCCGTACGAATCTTCTACAAAGTATTAGAAAACTTAAAAAAAAAGATGAATGAAATCGGTAAAGTCGTTCTCAAGTTATGCTACCCGGTGTACAAAATGAAAAAAAGTGATTTTGCCCGAGCAGGAGTTGAACCCTGGACCAATTTTCCGCGCGATTTTCTTAATTTTTTCTTTCATAAGAACCTTCTCCAGACAATAACAAACACAACAAAAAACGAATTAGCGAAATCGGTCCAGCCGTTCACGCGTGGCAAAGTCGGCATATACACCACGGAAACCCCCTCAACTCCTCCTTCATCTACTCCCACGGAAACCCCCTCAACTCCTCCTTCATCTACTCCCACGGACACCCCCTCAACTCCTCCTTAATCTTCTCCCACGGACACCCCCACAACTCCTCCTTCATCTACTCCCACGGACACCCCCTCAACTTCTCCTTCATCTAATCCCACGGACACCCCCTCAACTCCTCCTTCATCTACTCCCACGGACACCCCCTCAACTCCTCCTTCATCTTCTCCCACGGACACCCCCACAACTCCTCCTTCATCTACTCCCACGGACACCCCCTCAACTTCTCCTTCATCTTCTCCCACGGACACCCCCACAACTCCTCCTTCATCTACTCCCACGGACACCCCACAACTCCTCCTTCATCTACTCCCACGGACACCCCCTCAACTCCTCCTTCATATAATCCCACGGACACCCCCTCAACTCCTCCTTCATCTACTCCCACGGACACCCCCTCAACTCCTCCTTCATCTTCTCCCACGGACACCCCCTCAACTCCTCCTTCTTCTTCTCCTACGGACACCCCCACAACTCCTCCTTCATCTACTCCCACGGACACCCCCACAACTCCTCTTTCATCTACTCCCACGGACACCCCCTCAACTCCTCCTTCATCTACTCACTCGGACACCCCCACAACTCCTTTTTCATCTTCTCCGACGGACACCGCCACAAATCCTCCTTCATCTACTCCCACGGACACCCCCACAACTCCTCCTTCATCTTCTCCGACGGACACCCCCACAAATCCTCCTTCATCTACTCCCACGGACACCCCCTCAACTCCTCCTTCATCTTCTCCCACGGACACCCCCACGGTGTTCAAAATGAAAAAAAGTGATTCTGCCCGAGCAGGATTTGAACCCCGGACCGTTGGATTAAAAGTTCAACGCTTTACCGAATCGACTGAGCTCGTTAACAGTTTTCTGAAATTTTCCAATTTTCCGCGCAATTTTCTTAATTTTTTCTTTCATAAGATCCTTCTCCTGACAATAACAAACACAACAAAAAAAGAATTAGCGAAATCGGTCCAGCCGTTCCCGCGTGATGGCATGACCAAGAGAAATAGGGATTAATTTTTATACATACATATACATAGATTCAGTATCAACAATGTCTCCCTAATTTGTCAAAAAACTTTGAAATTAACGAATTAAAAGTAAATATCCATCTCGGCTTATCGACGTTGACGAGCACGCATTTACCTTATAAAATTACAAATCGAGTAAAAATTTGTATTATTTTCAGCACTCGTGTAGAATTTTTACAGAAGTCAGGTGGAAATATTTAAAATTTAATGTTTTCCACAATTTTCAACAAATAATTGTTGAAGTTTGGATAAATTGTGAAAAGCTATCACTTTTCAGAATCTTAAAGTAAAATATCTTAGGAAATTTAAGCGACCGACAAATTTTTTTTATTTTTTTGCGTAACTTTCGACCCTAAATGAACATTCCACAAAGTTTCATCAAAATCCGTGAGGTGACCTCAAACTCAATTTATGCCCAGACATATGCAATATGCATATAAACGAATGTTCGCATTTTCATATATGACCGAAATTCGAGCAACCATTTACTAAGCGGGAAGAGCCCGGTTCATGAATTTGCTGACCTCATAAAAGCCATATTTCATGTGTGTTCGAGCTGGACATTTAATTTACTTTGTCGGTTCGTTTAATTGTGATTTCAGGTTTGATTTAATTATACGCCAGAATCATTGCATGAATGACTTACAAATTGTCTCTGTGTTCAGGAAGCCAAGGGCAGAATTGTTATGAAAATTTGTTTTCCGAATCGGGTTGTCTTTACCATTCATAGGAAGAATTTGTGCAGCAGGCTTAGGCCGTTTTCGAATTCACATGCACTTGCACTAAAATCTATTTTCCGCACTAAATATTCTCCGAAAAACTCCGAATAGTGCGTAGGGCGTTCGAAATCGTAACTAGATTGCCTTGCACTAACGCTTTTTTATAAGTCAAAATCGTAGTGTACTCGCGAGTACACTAAAGTGAATTTTTTGGATATTGTTATCGCTGTTTATAAAAATACAATAGTTATATTTAATTTTGTTACACATTTTTAGAAAACAGCTAAAAAAAAACACAACCAATCTCTCAAGGTGAATAACAGTTTCCGAATTAAATTTAGTGTAGTTCAATTCGAACAACCCATTTAGGACGGAAGAAAGTGCCAAGTGCAAGTGCGGTCGGAAGATGTTAGGGAGAAGTGCAAGTGAATGTGAATTCGAAAACAGCCTTATTATTCCACCTAACTTTCCTTAAAGACAATTTGGACACCTATTAACACTTATTTCTTATTTAAGATTTGTTGAAAATATATAATATAAACAAAACAAATTCTCGTAAATGCTCCTTCAAAAGTTTGCTTTGGATAATCTCATTACTGCGAAAGGAACGAATTAAAATTGACTAAGAGAATAGCGAAGGGAGAAGTGAGATACCAACGTTTAATTTAACATTCAATGATGGTAAATGACTCAAATAGGAAAAGATTTATTAAATTTGATTACTTTCATATCCTTGCAATGAATTACTGCATGGGTATTCGTATTTTGCATGGAACATGCTTGGTTTTTATTAAAATTATACGCTAGGTAGACGGGCACGATGAAGTGAACGTACGACAAATAATCGTTCCCTCGAATTTTTCATTCACAGCATGCATGATACATGGCGAACTTCATTCAAGACGAAAATGTTTCTAACTACGGGTGAAATAATAAAATGTACTAAAATAAATCGATGCAAAATTTGAAATTCATAAATACCATTAAGACACTATTTTGTTAACCGAGTTCCTTTCAAATCGGCTGGTGCACCAAGCCATACATGTATGTGAAGTGGTCAGAAACCACGAAAAATTTGCTTGATTTGGTGCTTAATCAAGTACTTTTCACGAAATTACGCCAAACTTTCCAACACCATGCCATTTACATTTTCAACGACATTTTTTCTGTTGCGTCTTGTCAAGTTTTGAATTTTTCGTGTCTGAACTTTATAAATACTTGTTTATATCTTTTAAGTTTTTTTTTCAAGCAGCTGGGTTTTTGACACCTCAATTATTAAAATCCATAAAAGTCGTTTAGGCTGCAAGGCATGCCAGAGAAACACCCTTTGAAGATGAAACTAACTGGAACGGAACAAACGAAAAATTGTTGAGGCAATTTCTTAAAATGTGTCAGTGCAAACTAATACTGAAACAAGAAGCCATAGCAGCAGTAAAAAGAAAATTTTCGGTAGGGGCAGTAGGAAATGTAATGTAGGAAACCTATATTAAGTAATAAAAAATTATATGAAATAATATAGTAATAAAACTAGTTTATTTTAATAGCATTCTTGATAATATAATAAACAACTTTTCGCGTTAGTATAAACTTTTTCAGACGTGAAAATTTTCCTTTGCCCCCAAAAATTTCTATGTAGGTTGAACTACGGCACTGATCCAACCTACAAATAAACAAAATGGCAACCAAGAAACTATAAGAAACTGACACTCAACCTACAGAATTTTGCTAACTGTCAAATACAATTTTTGCCTCATTCACATACAGCACACGTATAGGGCAGTTCCGTTCCAGTGAGTTTCATCTTCAAAGCTTACACCCGAAAAGCATTACCCTTCTTCTGAGTCTGTCGTTTAAAACCTACCCAATACGGTGCTCAGGTGAATTGGTCAGAGCTATCAAATCAAAAGAAAGGTATATACATTTATGTAAGCAGCATTATACTAAATTTTACAAAATCTCTCTATATTCCTTAGAAATAAAAAAAAAACAACTGAAGTGTATACCTGATACTACATACAAAAACATATTGAAACATCTGTAAAAAGTAACCCTCCCTAAGTCTTGTTGGTCCTTCAGTAAATCATTATCATCGAATTTGTTTCTCGGGAACTAAAGGTGGGTCTACACTGAGCAAACAAAATCAAGTGTTTGAATCCAAGTTTTCGATTAATGTGTACGCGTTGCAAACGCGAACGAATGTGTTTTATACCCTGTGTTCTTGTTCCGTGCTGCTGCCAAATGTGGAAGCTATTCGTTCCACCGCAACCAAATCGCAACGAACGAATGGGCCAAGTGTGTACGTCCTTGCAAGGAAGAACGAACAAATCGTGACAGAACATAAATTTCTACGAAAAGCAGTGTGAACGCCTCACAAATCTTTAGCAAAGGTTATTAAAAGACTAAACAAGTTTGCCGCGTGTGTACGTCAAGCAAATGAGAACGAATGTGTTCTATACCCTGTGCTTGTGTTTTATTTCGATTGTGAAATTATAGCGACTCCAGCATATGCATTTTTGTCAGTTTTACTCAATATATCGGACAATGAAGTTATAATTGCAATTACTGAGGCTTTACTTATATGCATACTGTGATTCATTAATAAATCAACAAAATAAAAGAAAAAAGGCTGTTTTGATATCAGGTAGGAAACGCTGTACCAATCGATTCTTTGGACATGTACGAGTTAAATGAGGGTTTAAATTCAAAATTTACCGAAGGTTTTATAGAAAATTTGTAGAAAACACGAAAAATTAGCCACATTTTCTACACATTTGGCCAGATTTTCCAACTTGAATGGAAAACATGCAAACGAACGCCTGTGCAGCACACAGTAGCGAACAGTAGCAAACATAGCAAACGCCCATGCTTGTTTGACTACACGTTCACCGTTTTATTTTGTGACGGAACCTGGGCGAACGCATGCAAATGCCTTCGTTCGGTTGTGTTGAGATATCCACACTTTAAAAAAATTCGCTTATGTTCGTTCGGGTTTTTTAATGTTCCTTCAGCGTACACACTAGAAAACTTGGATTGCAAACGCGTGTACGCATGCGTTTGCATTTGTTTGCTCAGTGTGGACCCACCTTAAGAAAACATCGATATGGAAAGTGATATTTTTAAAAAATATTTCAGATCACTTTAATCTGATACGTGCGCACGCAATAGTGAACTGTTATAACTTAGGATTAGTATAAGAACGAAGAATCGGGCGGCGTGGCAACACTGAAATTAATAGAAGATCAAAGCGTGCGGGTTTTGGACGCTCTCTCGTCCTCTTTGAATTCGTCACCTCGGACGTAGCAGACGTAGCCTCACCTCGCACAGCTTTAAAGCCGGACCGTCAAAGTTTTGTAGAAGGAAAATAATAAGAAATAAAATAAATTACAAATTACAACAACAAGGAGTTCATAATTTACAACATGAACAATATACATATTGGCAAGCAAACCCAAATACACATAATATTGTGCTCGAATAAATCAATACAACGTAATGAGCAAAATCAATAATAATAAAAATATATTGTGTAAAAAGCGTAATATGGTACTATCCAGTGCAACAACTACAAGACGACCGAAATATTGTACCAATCACAGATTCATCCTAAGATAAATCTTATTCTAAATGGAAGTTTCTTGCGAATTATTTTGTGCACCGATCAGCGGTCTGAGTTCCAATTTTTATCATCTACCTGCTGCTTACTATACAGGGTATATGTAGGTCTGAAAAGGGGTATGCCAACCGATTCTAAATGGTCTCCTGATCAACGTTTGTTCGGACAGCGGCGTCGGATTCGAGTGCGATTTTGTTCCTGAGGAAGGCCACATGACAGGGAAGCTTTTTCTCAAAAACAGTTTCCATCTTCCCATACCAAAAATCGACAGAACGAAGGGTCAGGTTCAAATTTTGGGATTTGAAATTGCCATTTGCGAAATTTGACGGAATCTCTCCCACTTGTTTGTAGACGGATTGGGTCAAAAGTGGCATCGTTGGAAAGCTTGAAGGCTCAGCTTTCTAATGCGATATCAACCAGTGTCGTAGAATATCCCTGAAAGTACTTATAAAGCATTTTCTAGGTTGACCTCTTCCAAATTTTCAATCGCGATTTTAGGGGGAAGGACCGATTTTAAGAGGGGGTGTCCGAACAAACGTTGATCAGGAGACCATTTAGAATCGATTGGCATATCTCTGTTCAGACCTTAGCAAAACACCCTGTATATTAGGTCCGTATGTTAACTCGAAAGTTTTTACTCATGGGTAAAACTTTTTACCCGAAGCTGTTTGTTAACTCCACGGAGGGGAAAAATGAATTTGTGACAGAACTTCCCCTTTTACCAGATTTTACCAATTTTTATCCATGCCGCAGAGCTCGAGTAAATTTGGGTAAAACCACCGACTGATTGTCCGCATCAACTGTGGGCGCTCATTAGATATTAAAATTATAAACAATAGCAATAGTGAAACGAAGCGAAATATTGTGTAATTTCAGCATAATTTCGCTTGTAATGAGAGCGCCCAAGCTTTTATTTATAGTCATACAAATACAGAAATACCGCGAAGAAATACGTTAAAGGTATATTTGGTTGAAATATATTTTAGGCCCAAAATTGATAAATTTTAGCAAAAACTTATTTTTTCCTTTTTAGTATATTTTTTTTTATATTTCATTGTTAAAAAAAGCTTTTCTTTAAAAAATATTTTTTTATTTAATTTTTTTTTGAGACTAAAAAACGATGTTTTTATTAGTAAAAGAACGTCAAATTGAAATGTCAAAAAGGAGTTAGCAAGACGCTGAGTAACTAGTGCGTGGTACCGTTTGAAGCTGAATCGTGCATTAGCATCTTGAAACTCTTCTTTTGAACTTATGCGTTATCATATTAAACGTCCGCCATATTGGATTTAGAATGACGTCACCTTTTTAATTGTGTTTCGCTCATCAAGCCCTTTCATTTGATATCCATATCATAAGGGTAACTATGGAAATTATAAATCGCCATTTTGTGACGTCCGCCATATTGGATTTAGAAATAGCGTTACTCATTTTATCGTTTCCTACTCTTCAAGCTCTTTCATTTGATACCCATATTAAGGGGGTCGACCAAAAATACATGGTCCACCATCTTGTGGCGGCGGCCATTTTAGAGATATTGCAATTTTGAGTATTGCATATTGCATTGTCACCAGAACTCAAGGTGTATGCAAAATTTCAGCCCTATAGCTTCATTGGAAGTGGGTGAAATACTGGTTGCAAAATTCCACGACCCACCATCTTGTGGCGGCGGCCATTTTAAAGATATTGCAATTTTGAGTATTGCATATTGCATTGTCACCAGAACTAAAGGTGTATGCAAAATTTCAGCCCTATAGCTTCATTGGAAGTGGGTGAAATATTGATTGCAAAATTCCACGACCCACCATATTGTGGCGGCGGCCATTTTAAAGATATTGCAATTTTGAGTATTGCTTATTGCATTGTCACCAGAACTAAAGGTGTGTGCAAAATTTCAGCCCAATAGCTTTATTAGAAGTGGGTGAAATATTGATTGCAGAATTCCAGGATACACGGTGAAGCTAATAAAAAGCTTTTAAAAAACAGGTAACTCGAACAGACTAGCAAAAACAGTTCGTTTGAAACTGCTAAATTGGCTGTTCCTAGGACCAATTTGGAGTCTGTCATGATTTCTCTCAAGGCGCACAAAAGGAGAGTTAAAATATACGTCAAGCGAGGCACAGGGTGGTAAGAAGACGTTATAGCTTCTGCTATTGAATGCAGCGACCTTAGGCTCAATTGATCGCAAAGGGGTGTCTGTAGTAACCCATTGAAGATACGAAAAAACGCACATTTGTTGAGATAAAGTCTTCTATTAGCAAGGGATGGCAGGTTAAGGATAGAAAGTCTTTCTGGGTAAGAAGCATATGGTATGTTACATCTGCTCAAAAGACTTCGGGACAAATTTCCTTTGCACATTCTCTAAGAGAGGGTGACCAATATTCGAGAATACTGCGAACAATTGTCACAAATAATAGCACAGGTCTGGACAGATTTTGAATGCTAGCAGAAGAGCGTAAAATAAATCCTGCAATCTTATAGGATCTTTTGCAGATGTTGCCAATTTGCTCATTAAAACTTAGCTTGCTATTAAAGATCACACCCAGATCCTTGAACTGGTTGACCTCCCACAAGGACACAGAATTGAAGCTATAATCACGCAACAAAGGACATTTTTTCAGCGTATGTAAATGACATTGAGAAACACTTACTAACATTTATGGACAGGCAGTTAACGTTGTACCAGCCTTCCAGTGCCATTAGGTCGCGTTGAAGAGCGTCACAGTTGATGGGAAAATGTTGAGTTCGTCAGCGTATATTTAAGAAAATATCGTGATAGACATGATCGAAGATTTTGGAAAAGTCGGTGTAGACCACGTTTCTCGAGAGCATGTGCAACGAAGTGGTGGAATTCGAGGAAGTGGCTTAAGGTTGATTTGCCCTTAATGAAGCCATCCTGCTCAGATGCAATTATCGGGCGGAATACACTTGAAAGATGGTTATGGACCAATCTTTCAAGAATCTTCCCAAAGCAACTGAGCAAGCAAATTAGGGGGTAGTCCTCGACACAGCACTTGTCGTTTTTTTATAAATAGGAACAAAATTCGCCCGTTTCCAGACTTCGGGGAGTATAATACCTCCGTTAAGCAATAAATTGTATATGATTGTTAGGGGGTGGCACAATGTATAGCGAGCTCCTTCGCGAAAAAGTTGGGTGTGCCATCAGGGCCTGCACATGTTTTAGAATCGAGATTGTTAATACAGTTACATTGTCAACACCAATGGACAAACAAGACGCAGATACTGCGCAAGGTGGAGAAAAATTAAAGTCCGTTTTTCTACCGTGGTCGATGCAGGATCCACTAAAGAACTTCGCAAACATGTCGCAAATAGACTGAGGGCCTGATGCGGTTTCACCACCGAGTTTAAGAATAGAGGTAGACCCATCCCTTAATCTGGAGTTTTTAATATAATTCCAAAAGGGTTTGGAGTCATTGCAGCGAAGTCGATCCTCTATACTGTGCACGTAAGATTTAAAGGTGCTTTTGAGAACTTGTTTTGGGTGTGCACGACTAGTATAGTAAAGCTTATAATTATCAGGTGTCTTACATCGCTTGTACAGCAGCCTAAGTCGTTCCTCCTCACTAAGAGTTTTTTAAGTTCAAGGGTGAACCAGATAGGTTTTTCCGTCCTAGCCGTGGTGCGAAGAGGAACATTATTAGTGATTGTGTTGTCAAGGATAGAGTAGAAATTTGAAAATGCTTCGTTGCAAGAAATGTTACATTGAAGCAGTGAGTCCCAGTCGATGTTAGCAAGATCTTGATTAATCGCGGCGTAATTGCTTTCGAAGAAGTTACGGCTTCGGCGAAGACTAGAGCAAAAACGTGTCACACTAGCAGGCAGGTGAAATTTAAGTTGTAAGGGTGAATGATGTTGGTCAAACGGAACGAGACCCGGATGAGCTTCAATGTAAAGGCGCTCTGGTTGGAGATTAGAGAGCACGAAATCCAATATAGTGGAGTTGTAATTGCAGTGATTGTTGAATTGATTTAAGGAGCAAAATTCCATGGAGTTGCTCAGCGATGCAACAGTGCAATTGGATAAGAGCACACAGGGACTGGAGGGCGACCATCATAATTTGGACAGATTAAAATCACCACAAATTAGCAGGTAACTACCAGGATTGGTGATATTAAGAATGCTTGCAAGGCCGTCAAATGGGGCTCAAATTAGGCTCAACCAGGTTATGCGTCGGGTGAGTTCCTGGTTGTACGACCGCGGGCTGGAGTTGACACTCGCCAAGACCGAGATCGTCCTTCTTACAAAGAAGCGCATCGATCTGCTGAGAGAGATGCGGGTAGGAGACATGACGGTCCAGACGCGGCGCGTGGTGAAGTACCTGGGGGTACAATAGCGTCTGGCAGGATAGGATGGGGAGTCGCGGGGCCGGTGGACAGCTCGTCTTATCCCCCAGCTGGTCACCTAGATGAACCGTCAGTATGGGGAGGTGGATTACTACCTCACCCGAATGCTGACGGGGCACGAGCATTTCCGAGCGTTTCTCTACCGTATGGGGAAGGTGCCGAGGTTCTGTATATACTGCGGCTCCCCATCGGACTCCACTCTCCACACATTCTTCGAATGTGCCCGTGGGAGAGCGGAGAGGGCCGATCTGGAGGCGGCGGCGGACAGCACAACTCCGGATAATATAGTCGGGGTTATGCTGCAATACGACGTTCTCTGGCGGAGGCTCGCGTCTTTTGTGAGGGGGGTCCTCCGTCAGAAGGAAGGAGGCAACAACAGGGGTTCGTATGGAGCCCCTGTTGGCTTGTGAGAATAGTTATTTATTTATTATAGGGGAAGCTGACAATAGTGGGTACTCCTAATGGAGCATCGGCTGGCTTGGGCGGGTTTTCCTGACAAAAGCAGCGGCTCCTCGGGGAGTTCTTGTTGGTTGGGATATACGGTGTTGGTTCCGGCGAAGGTTTGCCTATCTCGGGAGAGGGATTCTTCCGCCGGAAGAATGGTGACAATAACAGGGGCTCCTTAGAGAGTCCCTGTTGGCATATTGGGGGGCAAGCGGATAAAAGCGGGTGCTCCTAACCGGAGCACCTGTTGGCTTAGGATGGTGAATACAGACAAAAACAGGGATTCCGTGAGGAGTTCCTGTTGGCTGCGTGAGTGAGGAGGGACGGAAGTGTCAGTGTGAGTGGTGTGTGCCCGTTACGGGCGAGTTTAAAGGACTCCACCCTGAAGTAATCTCTTCTAAAAGGTTCCGGGGTGGAGTTCCTGGAGGTGGGGAGCGGGGTTTTAACTGGTAGGCCTGGCCATGTGGCCAAGGATTCCGGCACACGGGTGGCTTCGGTCATCTAGGTGCGTAACGGCATTTCCCCGCTCCCATAAAAAAATAAAAAAAAGGCCGCCATATAAGCATTCCAAGCGTTCAGAACAGGAATTGCACGGGACATACACGCAACAAACATAAACGTGCACTTTATCATATTTGAATTTAGCACAGACATATTCTTTAGGATGGGGTTCAATAGGAATGTGATAAGAAAAGGGTGCTAGAAAAGACCTTTTCCCGATAAGGACACCACCGGCATCCTTTTTCGAACAGCGAGTGACGTCACGATCAGCACGGAAAAGAGCGTAGTGGGGAGGACAAAATTCACCTTTGGTTACCGATGAATTGAGCCAAGTTTCGCTTAGACAAAAAATATTGGGAGAACCTGTCAGAATGGACAGTTAGAGGCTAACCAATTTGGTCCTCAAACCGCGTACATTTTGATAGATACCACTAAAAGCGCGATTAACATTACAAACAGCTGAGGTAGAACGTACAGTATTAAATCAGTTAAGTTTCCTATTAAGACGTTCTCCGATTGCTCCTTCCCATTTGAAAATTTTCTTTCGGATTCCCTGAACGAAGAGTAAACGGGTGAAAAATTACACCCTCAGGCCAGAAGTTGTTAGTGTTAATGGCCGGAAAAACGTCATCCGGAGCGAAAACACGGAATCAAGCTTTGCGACGATCGGGCAAATTGGGCTTCGTTAGCTTTTTGCAAGTTATGTTCATACCAGGGCGCCCAAGTTTGGATTGTATGTAATTAAGGATGTGTTCGCTGGTTGTTGAGTAGCTCGAACAATAATGCAGGGGGCTTAACTACCTCGAGATCAACTGCAGCAGGAATCGCAGGCGATGGGTGCGGCCTCTGGGCGCAACGATCTTGGTCGCATGCAACTAATACACCAGCCTTGCTTGGGTTGTTTGCTGGTGGCGGAGCGTATGATAACACCATGCGGTGGAGAGGGACACAGAAGCTTTGCCGCCAATGAAGTGCCAGGAGAGGTCGAAAAAGGCGAAGTCAAGGCGTCCGGAGCAAAGATTATCCAGAATTATGGATAGTCTTTTGTTCGGAGCAGCAGAGCTATGTGCGGATGCATCAACTGATGTATGTAGATTTTGAGCGGGTGACCCGCTTAGATGCTGCAACAGTTGTGGCCGACGTAGCTGCTACGTGCTTGCCGCTGTTAAAATTGAGTAGCGATGAAACGAAAACCAACCGTGTAAGTTCCGACTGTCGACAAAACACTTAAATTTCTTCGACACGATCATGTCAAACCGATGCGACGGTAAAATCTGCATGAGGCAGTACATATAATGCTGCTCGAGTGTATGACAAGCCAGAGTTGGGAAACGCCAACGCCAAGTAGAAGGATTGCAGTTCATTATGTCAGTATCGTTGGGGCTGATCTATGTGGCAACATACGACGATTGGGATAACCATCCGAACCATATTGCTCGAATAACCCTTGGGTGATTGTGAAGTTAAGGGTTTCGGTCGTTGGACTGATTTGCAAAGTCTCCTGAGTCCTGACCCCAGCCCCTTCTAATATTCAACGCGATCAGAGATCAGGATTTTGAACGATCTCTATAGCCGTGCACAGAATGCCTGGAACGACATTGCAGACTCGGTGTGTAACAATTTTGTAGACTCCATGCCCCGTAGGATGAAGGCCGTCATAAAGTCAACGGGGACCACACGAAGTAGGAAATTGTAAAGTAACTTGTCCTAGAAAAAAAATCAACTAATTGATTAAATGACTTTCTTTTCTTTTCAGAAAAATTATTTTGTTATGACGAATTATTGAATAGTTTTTATTTGAAATGCGAAGGAAACATTTTTGTCTTTAAAATTACACCCACCCTTTTTTCTTTTTCGTACTGAGAAAAATATCTCATAACGCCTTAACTCAACTCGGAATTATTTTGTCAATAAGTTGTGTCACTGTATAAAATCAACATGACATCATGATATTTATTAAATTTGGAGTGTCTCAGAGTATTTTTCTTGATTCTATTCTTTTTTCTGCATCAATGACGTTCAATTCGTTCTGCCTTAATTCACATATCCTCTGTTCCGCTGACGAAGCGAAGATTTTTGTGTTGTGTTCAGCGAGTATAACTGAGGGCTTTTAACATTGACCTTTTCAAATGGTGCTTACCTAACCAATTACCATTAAATACCAACAAAATTCTCTCGCTCTACACATTTGACCTTTTTCAACTATTCCATTGAATCCCATTGAATTCCATAGGAATCTAAGTTTCTGGCTCAATAGTTTCTCTTTTGAAAAACACATTGACTCCATTATAGGTAAATCTAATTATAGGTTAATCTAATTATAGGTAAATCTAATTCAATTCTCGACTCTGTCAAACCTTTGTCAAAGGAATAGTATTGACTTTAACTATTCGAGGGATAAGTTGAGAAATCAATTAAATTGCGGTTTATTTTGTTTTTCATTTATCGTGACAGGATTGTATGTCAAATTGTTGTTGAATTGCACTAATAATACTGGGACACAAGTCTAAGTTAATCATAACAAGTGAAGAACCTATAATAATCCTTAAGACGATCTGAACTTACGGAATACAATTAATAGGGATATAGTCCAGTCAAAATAGACCCGAAAAAGTCCAAAACTAGACAAAACTCCTACAGAGCTAAAAATGTACACAAACCTTTGAATAGTCATTTTAAATTAAATGTGAAAAGTCCCAATCGGTCGACTTTTTATTCAAGGTCAAAGGTAATGAAAATCAGTTTTTCGCGAATATCTCCTAAACGGTTAGTTACATTGTAAAAATAATTACCAAATTTATAGAGCATGCGATTTCCGACAAAAAAGGTCCTTACCCTTTTTATCGTTCGCATGTATTGCGAGTGGAAAATTTTAAACATATAATATGGGTAAATAGAAGAAATATGAATAAACATATTCGTTTGTGTGTTCACACTTATAGCACACATAAAAATAATTCATTCCTAGCCGTCAACATCTATCTTTACATTATATATATATTTGTATATATATATATGTATTGTTATAAAATTGCACTTTTGCCCTCGCTACGACTCTTATGGGGACGGACTGACACTTATTTTGTTGAGAACTTAGGCCCATCCACCGAGGCAGACGACCATAAAAAAAAAGTGGTCGGCTCCCATCAGTAATACCATTTACTTCCTAAAACCGGGAAAGTCATAAGCAGAATCAGAAATGTATTCGTTGCAAAAGTCCGACAAATATCGAAATTGTCGTGCTCATATACTATTTATTCATGACATCACCGGTTGCGACACTACGTCTACATTGTTTAAGAAAGGTAAAACCGGAGCATTTAAATGATTCCAAAAGAATCTGGGGGCACGGCAGTGCCCCCGCCAAGTCGACGCACGGCCGTAACATCCTTTTCTCGAAGCCATTCGGGCCATTTTCGACCTCCTGTAACTTCGTTGCGGAAAAAACTAGAAGTCTAAATTTTCAGTGGCCATGAGGGCATTACATAGATATATTTCCAAATTACACTAAATTTGAACCAGTAGTTTATGAATTATCGCTGGTCAAAGTTCTTTAATTTTGTCACTGACTCACCGATCATCAAAATTAAAAGCTACTTCTAGCAGACCCACAAGCTCCAAATTTTGAACATAGTTATTGTTTAGCTTACAAAGGAAGGAAAAAACGGAAAATCCCGAAATGTCATTATATTTAATGAAAAATAATGATTTTATTAAAAATTACGTTCATTACAAAAATTACGCATGCGCTTGTACTCATGCTTGCCACTGGCCGCGATTGAATTTTGAAAAGATGAATGTAGTAGGCTATCAATCGTTCTGCGGGCACGGTGGTGCCCCCGCCAAGTCGATTAGTTTTTTCAAATTTTGAATTTTAGTTAGCGTTAAGCCCATAGAGGAAGGAAAAAAAGGAAAAATCCCGAAATTTCATTATAGTCAATGAAAAATACATCAAAGCATCTGAGAAAAATCAATAGAGACAGGGAGTGGGCTTTAACAAAATCAGTAGCTGACGGACAAGATATGTTCCCCCGAAAAAAAAGGAGGATGACCTAACAAAAAGAAATGAGATCCCATGAAAAACATAAAATGTAAAAAAATACCAAGTCTCGCAACGCAGTTCTTCTGCCGTAAAAAGTTGTGAGATCTTATGTAAAACCAAGTCAGTTATATTAGTTAATGTCTATGGAAGCACCTATTCAACAACTTTGTTATAAATTGTTATCTAATCAATTACCTATCAACATTTATAGTGACCGTATCAAAATTAGACATCTTTATTTCTATAATAATTATAATTACTTGGCAATTGCACGGTAACATATTCTACTAATTAAAATACTGGCCGTGCAATTGCCAAGTAATTATAATTATTATAGAAATAAAGATGTCTAATATTGACACGGTCACTATAAATGTTGATAGGTAATTGATTAGATAACAATTTATAACAAAGTTGTTGAATAGGTGCTTCCATAGACATTAACTAATATAACTGACTTGGTTTTACATAAGATCTCACAACTTTTTACGGCAGAAGAACTGCGTTGCGAGACTTAGCATTTTTTTACATTTTATGTTTTTGATGGGATTGATTTTACCCCAGATACAATTATCGCAAACGGAACGGAATATTTCACTATACGACGTATGGTGCTCCAAAAAATACAACTTTTTTAGGCAGCTATAGATTTTCCAGTTTCCTAAAAGGTATACGGCTCAACAAAGTCGTACGATTATGCTGTCTCCCTCCAACATCTACTGCTGCACATCAACATTTATACCGAGTAATTCACTATATCCTGAAGACTGGGGATGGGTATGGATTAATGACGATCTGGAGTTAATTGAAACTCTTCCACCTGCTCCAGAAATACAAGCTACTCAATACGTTCTGTTGTAATTGCACCAAGGGCTGCAATCTCAGCTGTGGATGCAAAAAATTTAGCTTATTCTGTTCAGCAGTATGTGGCAATTGCCACGGTTAGTCATGCTGGAATGTGACAAACAATACAACTGATGATGATGGTTATGAGATTTGTAGCAGAAAAAGAGTAAGGACCTTTTTTGTTGGCAATCGCATGCTCTATAAATATGATAATAACTACTTTTACAATGTAACTATTCGTTTAAGAGATATTCGTGAAAAACTTATTTTCATGAACTTTGACCTTAAATAAAAATTTTAGCACGTGTTGGATCGATGGAGACTTTTCATATTTCATTAAAAATGACTATTCAAAGGTCTGTGTAAATTTTTAGCTCTGTGGGAGTTTTGCCTAGGTTGAATGTCTATTTTGACTGGACTAATATAGCGTGCAATTGAAATATAACGAGATTCTTGGAAAATACCAATGGGGAATGGAAAACTCACCATGGCTTATTACAAATACATATAAGCACCTACACACAATCCTACAATTAAAAGAGGGATTCAGATTGTATATACATACATATACATATAGCTCGTACCCGAGATTTATTAAAACTTAGTAATCACACTAGTAATCGGGTAGGAGCTCAATGAATTAGACCAAAATACATAACACACAAAATTTGGTTAATACGTTGGCGAACGTAAAACCTACAGCATTCATTTTCCCAGTGAAGTAAGTGTATACGCATTTATATATATATATATTTATATACATACAGTTGTGTCGGAAATTTTAGGACCAAACGTTGATTTTGGGCATATGTTCTTTTCCCTAATTGTCACTTAATGCTATGACCTATAGAGTTATCGCGTAAATGTAGGTATAAGTTAAATCTAAAAAAATTCAATATTATTTTCCCTCCCTATCTGCCATAATTTGGAATCATACAGTGACGAGCACTTGAACTGTAAACTATTGTACAAAACACTTCTAATTTTTACCTGAATAAAACTATTTCTCATTTAAAGAGAGATAAAAGAGAAATTGGTCCTATAATTTTCAACTCAGTTGCATTACGTTTTTGTTCATTTTTATGAAAAATATTTATTCAGGAATTACAAAAAAATTATGAAATATTTAAGGACAGACAAAGATTATATATTGTTACAAGTTTTCCTTCGCTTACGATTCACACTTGAATTTGAGATCAAGTGCATATAGGGGCCGGTGTTCGGTCCGCGCAAATTGTAGGGGTCTGTGGCAGGGGCACTAGTCTTCAACCACACTGAAGAGATCTGGCCAGTGCCCCGGATCGAAACGCCGACCACTTTGTTGACTGCTCGTCTGCCTCAGCAGACGAGCCCCGTATTCCCAACAAAATAAGTGTGAGTCCGTCCCTGTATCCAAAAATCGTAGCGAAGGCAAACCGTGCAATTTTGTCCGCCAGCCGCTCGGCGGGCAAAATTGTAACAATGGTGCCAGGTGTGGGGTGTCAGCCCTTCTAACCGAGGGTGGCCCCGCCGAACCCTCTTGCATCTAGGTCGCTGGCAGCGGCGACAAAAACGACGTCGGCCTTGCAGCGACCGCGCTTCGCAGCACCACCACGGTATTTCCGTCGCAGCAACTATCATCGTCCGGCTTCCGACGACGCTGCGACGGCACCGAGTCCTTTTTGCCGCGGCAAGCAGCTAATTAGGGTACAATATAGTACAACGTTTTTGTCAATGCTGCCGCGGCACTCGTCACTGCCGCAGTCGAACTTCGCAGGCCGACCGGACAGCAGCCGGCATCGCCGCCACGACTTAAGGCGATGATGTCCCGGTCCCCTGCCTCCTGCCGCAGTCGCCGTGGCCACTGCGCCCACCACATTACAGCGAAGCCGTTCAACCTTTGTCGCCGAGAGGCGACACTGCCACGACCCTGGTCGCTTTTGCCGCGGCAAGCAATTACTACTACACTGCTGCCGCGGCACCGATCACTGCCACAGCTTGACCGTCGCAGTAGCCGGCATCGCTGCGTACCTAAGTACGCGTACGCAGGACGATGCTACCACGGCCTCCTGCCGCAAACGACCGCTGTTGGTTCGGACTCGCCGCCGCGTCCAGCTACACGCTTTGACGGCGCGGCCGCTGCAATCACCCGTTTGCGTGGCTGGTCATTGCTTTCGGCGCCTTGGATGCTGCAGGAAGTCGCTCGGATAGAACTTCGAGCTTCTGAGGACGGAATAATGTTACAAATTTTCCTTCGCTTACGATTGACACTTGAATTTGGGATCAAGTGCACATAGGGGCAGGTGTTCGGTCCGCGCAAATTGTAGGCGTCTGTGGCAGGGGCACTGGTCTTCAGCCACACTGAAGAGATCTGGCCAGTGCCCCAGATCGAAACGCCGACCACTTTTTTTGACTGCTCGTCTGCCCCGGCAGACGAGCCCCGTATTCCCAACAAAATAAGTGTGAGTCCGTCCCTGTATCCAAAAATCGTAGCGAAGGCAAACCGTGCAATTTTGTCCGCCAGCCGCTCGGCGGGCAAAATTGTAACAATGGTGCCAGGTGTGGGGTGTCAGCCCTTCTAACCGAGGGTGGCCCCGCCGAACCCTCTTGCATCTAGGTCGCTGGCAGCGGCGACAAAAACGACGTCGGCCTTGCAGCGACCGCGCTTCGCAGCACCACCACGGTATTTCCGTCGCAGCAACTATCATCGTCCGGCTTCCGACGACGCTGCGACGGCACCGAGTCCTTTTTGCCGCGGCAAGCAGCTAATTAGGGTACAATATAGTACAACGTTTTTGTCAATGCTGCCGCGGCACTCGTCACTGCCGCAGTCGAACTTCGCAGGCCGACCGGACAGCAGCCGGCATCGCCGCCACGACTTAAGGCGATGATGTCCCGGTCCCCTGCCTCCTGCCGCAGTCGCCGTGGCCACTGCGCCCACCACATTACAGCGAAGCCGTTCAACCTTTGTCGCCGAGAGGCGACACTGCCACGACCCTGGTCGCTTTTGCCGCGGCAAGCAATTACTACTACACTGCTGCCGCGGCACCGATCACTGCCACAGCTTGACCGTCGCAGTAGCCGGCATCGCTGCGTACCTAAGTACGCGTACGCAGGACGATGCTACCACAGCCTCCTGCCGCAAACGACCGCTGTTGGTTCGGACTCGCCGCCGCGTCCAGCTACACGCTTTGACGGCGCGGCCGCTGCAATCACCCGTTTGCGTGGCTGGTCATTGCTTTCGGCGCCTTGGATGCTGCAGGAAGTCGCTCGGATAGAACTTCGAGCTTCTGAGGACGGAATAATGTTACAAATTTTCCTTCGCTTACGATTGACACTTGAATTTGGGATCAAGTGCACATAGGGGCAGGTGTTCGGTCCGCGCAAATTGTAGGCGTCTGTGGCAGGGGCACTGGTCTTCAGCCACACTGAAGAGATCTGGCCAGTGCCCCAGATCGAAACGCCGACCACTTTTTTTGACTGCTCGTCTGCCCCGGCAGACGAGCCCCGTATTCCCAACAAAATAAGTGTAAATCCGTCCCTGTATCCAAAAATCGTAGCGAAGGCAAACCGTGCAATTTCATCCGCCAGCCACTCGGCGGGCAAAATTTTAATAATATGCACCCGTTGTCATCATCCCTCTTCTCTTTGTCAAAAAGTGATGGGCTTGGGAATAGAATATAAATATGCTCAAAGTCAATAGCAATAAAGACATCCAAAAACCCCCAAATACCAATTTTAATGGCAATCCCTTGATATTTTCAACTTTCGGCCGCCATCCTGGGTCCGCCATTTTGAAAATCGTGAATAAAAAGTAGTCTATATGTTGGGCGGGAATATGAAGTATCTTCACCCAAACAATGAAAATGATCGGATACAGCGTTTAAGCGTGATTCAGCGACAAACAAACAAACAAACAAACTTTCGATTTTGTATATATACATACAAGATGAACACATAAAAGATTTCAAATTTGATAGTATACGGTACTAAGGGCTATGCGAATTTTGAGTAAAATTTAGTCGAGTTAATTCTATGCAACCCCAAACATTTATTTTCCAACGATTGCACATTAAAAAGAGGTTTTACTGCATTTTTTTCAAATGATTAAAATGTCTGCGAGGATAATGTTGAATACACATTTTGAATTAGAATTGGCAACCCTGAATATCTTGACGCTTCCTAGCAGTTGACATCGGAACTAATTCCCTGAAGACTATTGTCACCTACTTCCTGTACTCACTCTTGTATCACCCTGAATAAAGTGAAGTCATAACGAGCGTTTTTGTTTTGTTAAATCCCAACCTACCCAACCCAACCTACCAGCACACTGCGATCTCTACAGGTTATGGGCCCAGCGGGAACCAGGAATTTTCTGTGAGTTTTATACGGGAACCATTTTGAAAAATGGCAAATACAGTGAACGGCCGCATTCCCCTGTTCAATGGAGAAAATTACAGCACCTGGCGCCCACAGATGGAGGGGATTCTACCTAAGGCGCGCATTCTTAAGTGGGTGTAAGGAAAAATCGTACGTCCCTTAACCGCAAGTGAATAGCAGGACAAGTGAGACGACAGGGACATGGATGCACGCGGTGAGATTTTGGCTTCGATGGAGCCCCATATTGTCACTTTAGTTAAAGGCTTTAAAACTTCTAAAGAAATTTGGGATTTTCTGCAGTCTAGTTACGACAGAAAAAGCGTTAGGCAAAAGGCCGAAGAATTTATGAAGTTGTTAAACGCCCGTATGAGTCCAACCCAGACAATGGACGAATATCTGCGCGAGTTCAATTCAACCATTAGTCGACTGACGGAGATGCATGCAAAATTGGATAGCGATTTACTTGTGGTGATACTCCTAGACAGTCTGGACGAAGTCTACAAGGATGTGCAGGCAGCATTTGATGCTCAAAGGGACTTTCCCTCATTGGTAGTTGTGCGAGCTAAGCTGTTAGAAATTGGCGAAAAAAACGTCGGCCACCGTACAGTGATGCGCTCAGAGTTCGAGGTTATGTCAGATATCGCTTTCTTCGTTATAGAAAACAGCAGCCGTCTCCCTTCGTTGGTGTTAAAAATTACAATTATAACTGTCGTTGCTGTGGTAAAAAAGGGCAGAAAGCAAGAGACTGCAAGTCATATCATGAAGAAACAATAAAAGTCAGTAAAGAATTACCGATGAGAAGGTATTCATCCTGGAAGAGTTTTTGTATTTATCGCCACCGAAAACACGGAACCTTGCTGCTAGTTCATCTGGGGGAGTGCACACACGATGGTGTCTCAATAGTGGGGCTACATCCCACATGACTCATGATGAGGAGGCCTTTGTGGAGCTAACCAAAGGTCATATCGGTTATGTCAAATTGGCAAACGACGAGAAGATCGAGATAATGGGCATTGGAACAGTTGAAGTCTATAGCGAAGTTGGAAGTAAACTAAAATACTGTTCTCTTTATAAAAGTTTGTTCGTTCCAGATCTTAAAGAAAATTTGATCTCGATTAATAAGGCAACTGGAGCAAAAGTTACGTTTGACGGTGATAAAGCCAACATCGAAAAAGCAGGAAACATTCTTTTAACTGCTATAAGGGAAGGAGGATTGTACATCATGTATACCACCAGAAACTCAGGAGACTCTGGAATTGAGACGAGGACCTTGAAAGCAGCAGAAAAGTGTGACAGTTTAGAGACGTGGCACAGCAGGATGGATCTGAATGCGACCTCCCTAAAGCAACTCAAACGCGAAAATATGGTCGTTGGGTTACCTGAATTTAGCGTTTCTAAGCTAAATTGTACAACTTGCATTCGAGGAAAACAAACGAGGTTGCCATTCACTCCGAAGCAAGGAAAATCATCTACACATTGCCTGGAGCTTGTGCACTCGAATATTTGCGGTCCGATGATAAAGGAATACCTGAGTAAGTCGCTCTACTTTGTTACATTTATAGAAGATTATAGTCGAAAAATATTCGTATACTTTATGCATAAAAAAAATCGGAACTGCTAGAAATATTTAAGGAATTTAAGTCTTACGCACAAACTCAAACAAGTTCGAAAATTAAAGGAATAAGAAGGTCTGACAATGGTGCTGAGTACACCTGTAGAGCTTTCAAGGAGCTTTGTAAGTCCTCTGGCATTAAGCAAGAATTTATTTCAGAATATACACCACAACAAAATGATATCGCTGAACGTGCCAATCGCACAAACACTAAAACGACGGAAGCGGTCAATTTGATCGCTAGCGAGTTTTGAACTATCGTACTATCTACAAAAATTATTTTAGGCGGTTGCAAATTTCTGACTTTTCCTAATAGTAGGGGAGCCCGCGATGCTAAATTTGTAGTTACTCGAGCGTCGTGGGGACCTATTGGATTTCGAAGATTATATGGTAGAAGGAAAAAAAGGTTATATCATGGTTTCACTTTCAGCGGTGGGGGGAGTGACTACAGAGTGGACGGAAAGTAGTGGCGGGACGGTGCGAGAGAGTAAGAGATAGAGAAAAGGTGAGAAGGAAAGAGAGGCGCGGAGCGGGAAATACATAGTTCTTTAATAATGATTTAATTACTTCGGCTTATGGAAATCGGCAGATTATATTATTCCCGTGGTCCTTGAAGGATTTACTTTCAAACTGAAGAAAAATCAACCGCGCTCGATAATGTACAGGTGACGTTTTTTTTTGCAACTTTGTGACTCTGCCATTTCCTTACGTCACGCTTAAATCCTCAGATTACTAAAATACATACTTTTCTGCATGTGATGAACTCACCATTCCTTAATCTGACGCGCTAGAGTTTTTCTAATGATCGATTTTTTTTTACTATTCTGATCGGCTGCCCTAGACGTTCGACGCTAGATGTAGATGTAGATTGTCATGAGGCGGGTAGATTCACCCTGCACTTAGACTAAAGGTCCATTGTACAAACCTCGAGAAGAGAGACTGCCATCTGAGTTAATCTCGATGCCCTGATTGAGCCGTTAGACGACCAGTTCTTCTAACAAAGCTCAAGATGGTGGGCAGCGTGAGTTTATGCAGATCATATGGATCCACATGGTAGTTCCCGAATAAAGCGGCTCTGGCACTATTGTAGAACGGACACACACACAAAAGGTAAGCGATAGTCTCGTCCTTCAGCTCGCAACCGCAAAGCGGCGATTCCGCTATTCGTATTGTATGAAGATGCTTGTTCAGCCTGCAATGGCCCGTAATAATAGCCATTTCTAGGCTCAACTGGCATCTACTAAGGTTGAGTAGACGTCTGCCGAGGCCTAGGTCGACCCGATGTAAGAACATCTTAGACTGTCTACAATCCATACTTGCGGACCACCTCTCATTGTGCTCAGAGCGGACCCATTCCTCCATTGAGCGACTGATGAGAGATGATGCAACACCCACGTAGGGTTCTGGTCCTATAAAGGAAGACCAGGCCCCTTCTTTCGCCAGCCTGTCTGCAGTCTCATTGCCTGCAATGTTACAGTGGCCAGGGACCCAGATTATTGAGACTTTATTAGAATTCGCAATGAGATCAAGCGAGTGACGACACTCGCTGAGGAGCTTAGACGAAACTATGTAAGAGTCAAGTGCTTTAAGAGCAGCTTGACTGTCAGAGAAAATAAAAATGTTTTTCCCACTCAGTTTCTTCTCCAGAATCTCTTGAGCACAGATCAAGATGCCGAGAACTTCCGCCTGGAAAACGGAGACGAGTCTGCACAAACCTTCACTAAGGCCGTACACTCCGACTCCAGCCAGACCCTCAGCGAGGGATCCGTCCGTGAACCACGCAGAGCCGGCGTCCGACACTGTGTTTCCGAGATAGTCCTCATCCCACTCCGTTCTGGAGAGAATAGACACAACATACCTTTTACGTAGGCTGAGACGGGGCGTTACATAATCCGAGATCATTTGGACGCAACTGTTGGTATGTAACAGTCTGTCCCAGATCTTGGAGTGCCCTACCAGCTGATGATTGGGTCGCCAGAGATTGTAATGAACAAGGCGCAGGGCCGATTTCATCGCTTCTTTATGCACGATGATATCGAGCGGAGCCAGGGAGAGAGCCAACTCAATCGCTGCAGTTGGAGAAGATCTCATTGCCCCTGTGATGGCTAAGCAGGCCAATCTTTGTACCGTAGAGAGTGTACCTTTGACGGTGCTTAGATTTGTCCTTTCCCACCAGACCAACGCCCCGTAACAGAGACTCGGTCTGATGACTGCAGTATACATCCAGTGGATGATTTTAGGACTAATGCCCCAGGCTCGACCGAAAGCTCTTCTACACTGCCAGAAGGTCGACATGGCCCTTTGCGTTTTGCAGTCTAGATGTAGCTTCCAGTCCAGCTTGATGTCCAGGATCACTCCTAGGTATTTTACGCTATTTGCGTAGATTATCTCTCTGTCGAATATTCTCAATTGCCTGAGACCCTCCAACTTCCTTCTGTTTGTGAAGAGTAGAGCAGAGGTCTTGTCAGCGTTGACTGACAAGTTCCTGTCCCTGCACCACCCTTCCGCCAACAGCAAGGCTTGCTGCTGGAGATCGCAGAGAGTACTGAGAAATTTGCTTCTGCACAATATCACTATGTCATCCGCATAGGCTACTGTGAAGTGGCCCTTACTGTCCAGTAACCTGTTGAGGCCATCAACCACCAAGCACCACAGGAGGGGAGACAGAATACCACCTTGCGGGCAGCCCCTACCTACCCTCCTGACCGCTGTGTGGGAACCTACCTCAGTGGAGGCAATTCTGCTTTGCAGCATGTTAATTATCCACCTGGTTACAGTTTGGTTAACCCCATGCTCCTGCAAGGCACTAGACATAGCAGAGAAGCTGGTGTTGTCAAACGCTCCTTCGATGTCCAAAAAGACACCAAGGGCCGCTTCTTTATCATGAAAAACTCTTTCAATGAAAGAGATTGCATGATGGAGGGCCGATTCAGTAGATTTCCCTCTCTGGTAGGCGTGCTGCGCTGAATGCAGCGGGAATTCCTTCAGATTGTTTGATCTAATGAAAGCGTCAGGCATCTTCTCCAGCGATTTCAACAGAAAACTAGTTAGTGAAATCGGTCGGAATGATTTAGCTGCCTTATAGTTACACTTGCCTGGTTTTGGTATGAAGATAACCCTGGAAAGGCGCCAACTACAAGGAATATACCCGAAAGCCAGGACCGCTCTGAAAATTATAATCAGATGGTCCTGAATCAAGGAGAATGCCTCTTGGAGGATAACCGGGGAGATTCCATCTCTACCCGGGCTCTTAAAGGGTGCGAAAGAAAAGACCGCCCAGTTAAGAAGATCCCTGTCTATAACAGACCTGGCGACAGACCAATCCGAATCATCCGGATTGTGCTGATCAGCCGCTATGTGATCCTCCTGTACCGGTACACAACTAGGAAAGTGGGTTTCCAACAGATGAGATGAGACCGAGGGGTCATCATCCATGAAATCACCACTGGGTAGTTGTAGTGAACCCAGCTGAATGGCCTTGTCCTTTTTGAGAATCTTTTGGATTCTCTTGGTGCCTCTCATCCCTTCAAGGTCTGAGCAGAATTTTTGCCAAGAGAGTAACTTGGCCGATTTAACCTCTTTCTTGTAGGCCCTCTGTTTCTCTCGAAAGAGTTCCCATTCGGGTACAGAGTTGAGGTTTTTTGCTCGATTGTGTTGCTTTCTTACTCCTTTTCGAAGCAACATTAATCTACGGTTCCACCAGGGGCATTTACCCTTAGAACTAGGGGTGGTAAGACGGCATGCCTCTTCGAAGCTAGATGTAATTGCCCTCTCTATGACCCCAATCGACAGGTCCAGGTCACTGACGTTATTGATCGTAGGCAGCCATCCCTCCAGTTTCAAGCCCAGAGCGGATCTGAAGAGGCCCCAGTTTGTTTTTCTGGGGTTCCTAAAACTGAGAGGAGCCGGACAGTCCGCCGAGATCTTCAGCGAGATGGCTATGTGATCGGAGGTTAATATGTCGTCCGTGACTCTCCAGTCAGATACGAAGTCGACCAGACTAATCGAACACATCGTAATGTCAATCGTCTCGCGCCTGACAGAGTTTACGAAGGTTGGCCCAGTGCCGTTGTTGAGGACAGTCAGCTCAGTGGAAGCAATACAATCAAAGAGCGACTGACCTCTTCTGTTCACATTGGTACTTCCCCAGCAGGTATGGTGCGAGTTAGCGTCACACCCGATAACCAGCGGGAGATTTTTCCTGCGGCAGAATTCCACGACCTCTGCGAGTTCAGAACTCGGCGGAGGTTCAGCAGAATCATACGGCAGGTAAGAGGAGACAACAATAACATCCTGAGCGCCATCAGCCAGGCTCAGACTTACCCGAATGGTAGCCTGGTCTCTGCAGCTGTGCTCATGAATTGGGGTTGCCTTAAGACTGTTAGCGATCCAGATACATGCCCTAGGTTTAGAGGCGGTATCGGCCGGAAACACTCGACCATTACTTAGACCCAGTCCACGACGCCATATCACAGGTTCATGTATGGTGGAGGTACTGAACAGAGTGCAAGCTTTCCCCCTTATGTTATTCTGACGCGCTCGAGTAAATCCAAAAATCCCCGCTCGGGCTCCCCTACTATAAATATCAATAAAGAAATTTAGACAAAATACTGTTTTTTTATTTTTATTTATTCCAAAGTTATTCATATGTTATACCTAGAACGATCTACTATCTAGAAAAATGCTTTCATAGAAAGTTGCAATATTTTTGAATTTTCCTAAATATCAGTAGAGGACATTTACACAAATACTGTTTTTTTATTTTTATTTATTCCAAAGTTATTCATAGTAATATCTAGAACAGCGGCGACGGTAATTTTGACTGGTGAAGGAAATTTTATCCTAGGCCAGTTGAGAATTGCTTTTGTTGTATCTATTTAGTACTCTAAATGTAAGACAAAAGTTTTATTGTAACAACATATTATATAAATATAGCCTTTTTACAACCTTTGTAAATCGATTTTTTTGCCATCGCATGAAAGCCTTTAGCATAATTACAGCGGTCATTTTGATCGCTGCCGTCGTGCTAGGAGGGTTACATATGTCCATCGTTCTAGTGTTAAATGAAATGGCTCGCTGTTTAATGCTTGAGGCAAATCTTCCGGAAAAATGGGCTGAACTAGTCCCCACTTCTGCATATATTAGAAATAGGTGGCCAAGTAGACCAAACGGTAATAAGACTCCTGAAGAGCTGTGGTCAGATTAAAAACCCAAAGTCTCATTCTTTAGGCAAATCGGGTGTCATTTGGCCTTAAAGTGGGGGGGTCCAGGAAAACAGATCGAAGATCAAACCGAAATAAAAAAACAACGGGTGGTACTCCGGGAGTGCCGGCCGAAGTGAAAACTTGAACATTAACGTTGTGCATTTTTGAATATTTTGGAATGGTTAGGGAATAATTTCGCACGAATTGCTTTATTTATCAGTATAAAAGTACTATCATTTATGTGGTAAAATACAATATTCATTTATTGCGCTATCGTACACAAACATGGCAATTTATATTACATAAAAAATTTAACACTTCAGAACTATTACAATTATTTTACATTAAAAAGTTTATCTCTCTGAAAAATCAACTTTCATCCATAATTTCAACGACTCTTTCACCATCATCATTACCAGCATCATCATCGCCAATCTCTAAAACTGATACAATAGGTTTATGGTAGCTGAAGTAAGAAACGAACAATTTTGATTCGAATATATTTAAATGCCTAATAAAGACCGCATCAATAGTAGTTTTGTATTTCGTTGGGCGCGTAGCAGGCTGTGTACAAACACACACGCACACTCGCGCAAGCGCCCTGTCCGTCTTACGGTTTTTCGATCAGGGTCACGTGTCCTGACGCGAAATTTACATTTTTTACCCATCCCAAAAAAGTGCTCAACGCCGCTAAAGAAGTTTTCACTTCAAAAACAGAAAAAAGGCTGTCGAAGCTATTGCTAAAAGTCCAAGGCCGGTACGAAAAACGAGACTACAGAGCCAATGAGAAAATGAAACTGCAAATTTCGTAGGGGAAACTTACAACGACCCGAAAACATTAAAAGAGGTTACATATTCAATAAATAAAAACGAGTGGATTGCCGCAATGTATACGGAGTTAGATCTTTTAAAGAAAAACAACAACAAACATAGCGATATTAACAGTCGGGACCCATTATTGGGAGATTTGATCCGGTCTAGAATATTTAATGCGTTCCGACTGTTAAAGTCGCTATGTTCCGCGTAAGAATTTATTATTTGTTTTATGTGCGTATCGATCATGAAACTACTCAATGGTGTAGTTATTCAATATTACTTAACAATTCTGGGCTACTGGACTTGTTTTTTTTCTTTTCAGTTTTTATTTAAAGTTCACAGTCGGGTTTTTTGATTTTTTAAATTTCCTTTTTTATTTTACACTTTTTAGTTAGGATTATAAGACGGTAAATTCCTCAATCTTGTCATTTCATTGAGGGAGTTAATATCGTGGGGATTATTAAGTAGCTTGCGGTGTTCTAAACTACTGATTATTAATCCATCTCGAGACCTAACCCGGCTCAGGGCTACATAGGGTTGACCTTTCGCAAAAATGCGTGAACTTAGATCAACCACAGCTTGGTCCAAAGTAGTTCCTTGTAACTTATGTACAGTAACACCCCAGCACAATATCAATGGCAACATTTTTCGTTCTATTTTGCCCTGTCCACGAAGTGCATCGAATTCTGTCGTTGATGGTTCGATTCTGACTCCTACTCCAGGGACATTGTTTTTAATAGCTTTGTCGTCAAATTCTACATAAACAGCCTGTGGCAATTCTCCGGGTGCCATCTGGTCCCCCCCGAAGAGCTGGCCACTCAGTTGTTCTTACAACTAAAAAATTCTGGGATTGTCATTCGATTTTGAGAATTATATTATGATAATTATTTTTCATAAATAATATAAGAACTTTATCACTTTATTATAATTATTGAAAATTTAAGTTAGAAAGGTTGCTAACCAACTTTAAATCGTAACAGATCCTTAACAATCATTCGAAATGAAAAATGATAAAAGAAACCTAAAGACGATTTTCAAATTCCCATTCAATGATACCCCACTTAACATAGTTCGTCTATTTTCTTTTTCACAATATGGCGTCTAATTGCCGCCATATTGAATTTTGATTGCTGTCATGTCTTTAGTGACACTCGCAAGATTAAGACAATACGATTGACGTTAGAATCATCAAAATATGCCAACGCGTTTGGTCTCTAGGGTGCCACAAAGGAACAAACATATATTGGTTCCGAAACACATTACACTCCTTAGCGTCGCGCAGTCGGGTAAAAACATACATCACTGTTTATGTTGACGACCTTCTTGCAACAAATGATCACTCTTGTTATGAAGATCTTAGAGAAAATCTCAACCGTAACTTTGATTTCGAGACTTAGGAGAGTCCAAGTTAACTGTGGGATTGGAAATAACGCGGGACAGCGTACAGGGAACCTTGTCTATAAGCTAGTCGAAGTATATCATGAATTTTCTCCAGAGATACGGACTTCTTCATTGCAAACCACAAAAGTTACCTATGCCAGCCAAAACGAAGCTTGAAAAGGAACCAGAAATCGAAAGTGAAAAGCAGCCATTAAATCAACGACAGTATCAAGAAATTATAGGAAGTCTTCTACACCTATCAACATTTAGCCAACCGGATATTGCTTACTCCAGTAAATGCTCTCTCACAATTCAACCAGGACTCAAGACGGCAGCACTGGAACTTAGCTAATTTTATTCTAAGGAACACGAACTGCCAAAATTACCTATTGGGATTTGACATCGTGACGTCACGATCCAATATTGCGGTTCCTTGCCAGAGCTTAACACACGTAACATAGTCCAGAAGTGTATTTTTTTAATTTTCAAGTAAATGGAATAAGTGTTGCATTACGGTTGTACACATTTTAAGAAATTAAGTTATTGGTATTATTTTGAGCAGTGATTTGTAAGAATAAATTAAAGTTTTCATTCATTTTTCATGGGGGAAAAATGAAGCACAGCGCAAGTTTGTGGAAGGTGAGCTAGTGTTTAAAGCGGGACACATTATAAAATGTGAAAAAACAGTGACTGGAAATTCGGAGTTCACGTCTATGTCATCGTCGTGCTTGCAGACGACTCATATAAGGGAGAAACCTCACTTTAATATGAGACATCTTACCTGAGAGGACATAATCTTCTGGTTTAAAATGCACAGAGCACACACTGCTTCTGTTGCTTCCAGAATTAACTTTAAGTGTTATTTGCCATGCCTTCAGTTTATCTATACTTTCTTCCTTTAAGCATGGTGCACACGCTCGTGTTTCGTCGCGATGTACGATGGACGATGCTGGTCGTACCACGAACATTGACAGTGTGTATGACAAACCGGGCGGGGAATAACCTCGTGTGCGAAATCAACATCAGTTTGATTTTTCCTCGTTCCTCGTGGGCTCACCACTAACTTCCTTTGTGTGGATTCGATTGTCAGTTGTCAGACAGTACGAGCTCTCACATTGACGTGCGGTTTTGTGGGCAAAAGTGAGTTCCTATTTAGAATAACTTTAATAAAAAACTGAATGTGCCAATATGCAGGAACTTTTGATTTCAATCTCGACTCGCCAAATTCAGCAGCCGATAAACGCATCCACACAAATGAAGTTTAGTGGTGGAAACATCGTGTAGTGTGGATGATGTTCCAAGTATGGTGACGTTTTAAATCATCGAACATGGAATATCGAGTACGTTCCCGGTACCGCGAGTGTGTGTACCGTGCTTTACAGTCGGTTCTTGCTCCATAATCGACAGATGTCTCTACTTTCGGCTGGCTGCGCGTTTCGGAGCAGAGCAGAATAACACCGCGCAAGAACTAACTTAATATTATGAAAAATGAATGAAAACTTTAATTTATTCTTACAAATCACTGCTCAAAATAATACCAATAACTAAATTTCTTAAAATGTTTACAGCCGTAATGCAACACTTATTCCATTTACTTGAAAAATTAAAAAAAGACTCTTCTGGCCTATGTTACGTGCGTTAAGTTCTGACCAGCAACCCCCATATTGGATCGTGACGTCACGATGTCAAATCCCAATAGAAAAACAAAGAAATTGATTTGTGGTTACTCAGATTCTAGTTGTGCTAATAGGAAATCGCAGACGATATTCGGGTTTGTTCTATCCGAAGCCATTATCGATTGGGAATCCCGTAAACAATCCCCTATAGCTGTATCCAGCGCTGAAGCTGAATATGTCACGTTAAGCTCCGCTGCAAAAAGAGCTACCTACTATAAACTATTACTAACTATGAACTGGGCCTGCATCCACATAATGAAGCCATCACCTTGTATACTGACAGTCAGAGCGCTGAATATATCGCTAACTATCAAGGAAAACGTTCAAGGACCAAACACCTGCACATCAGATATCACTACATTCGAAAGGCTATAGCGGACGGAATCGTTCATCTACATAGAGTATCTTTCGACGACCAACATGTTAGCTGATGCACTAACCAAATGCTCATCAGTACCAAAGCATTACTACTGCTTTAAAGGATTAGGACTAGAATTTTCAGATCGTGATGATAATCGAGTTGAGTGTTGAGGGGGCTTGTTGAATACACATTTTGAATTCGAATTGGCAACACTCAATATCTTCACGCCTCCTAGCAGTTGACATCGGAACTAATTCCCTGGAGTCTATTGCCGCCTACTTCCTGTACTCACGCTTGTATCACCTGAATAAAGTGAAGGCATAACGAGCGTTTTTGTTTTGTTAAATCCCGCACCATCCTACCAGCACACTACGATCTCTACAGATAACAATACTAAAATTTAACCAACCGCGTTTTTAAAAGCTTTTGTTTAACTTCACCGTGTACATACATACATACATATGTCCTGGAATTTTGCAATCAATATTTCACCTACTTCCACTGAAGCTATCAAGCTGAAATTCTGCATTCACCTTAAGTTCTGGTGACAATACAATACACAATACTCAATATTGCAATATTTTTAAAATGGCCGCCGCCACAAGATGGTGGACCATGTATTTTTGGTCGACCCTCTTAATATGGGTATCAAATGAAAGAGCTTGAAGAGTAGGAAACGATAAAATGAGTAAGGCCATTTCTAAATCCAATATAGCGGACGTCACAAAATGGCGATTTATAATTTCCATAATTACCCCTATGATATGGATACCAAATTTCACCTACTTCCACTGAAGCTATCAAGCTGAAATTCTGCATTCACCTTAAGTTCTGGTGACAATACAATACACAATACTCAATATTGCAATATTTTTAAAATGGCCGCCGCCACAAGATGGTGGACCATGTATTTTTGGTCGACCCTCTTAATATGGGTATCAAATGAAAGAGCTTGAAGAGTAGGAAACGATAAAATGAGTAAGGCCATTTCTAAATCCAATATAGCGGACGTCACAAAATGGCGATTTATAATTTCCATAATTACCCCTATGATATGGATACCAAATGGAAGGGCTTGATGAGCGAAACACAATAAGTGAGGTGACGTCATTCTAAATCCAATATGGCGGACGGTCCAATATGATAATGCATAAGTTCAAAAGCAGAGTTTCAAGATGCTAATGCACGAATCAGCTTCAAACGCTACCACGCTGAATTGCGCACTAGTAACTCAGCGTCATGCTAACGCCTTTTTGAAATTTCAATTTGACGTTCCTTCACTATTCAACATATAGTTTTTAGTCTTAAAAAAATTTACATAATAAAAAATTTTTTTTTAAAAAAGCTTTTGATTAACGATAATATGTACATATATAAAAATAAATATACCAAAAAGGAAAAAATAAGATTTTCGTAACATAATTTTTGGGCTGAAAATAATATTTTTATAAAATAATTTATAAAATAACACTTCAGTTTTAATATTTTGCATTGACGAAAGGTCTAAGCTTATCAATTTTGGGCCTAAAATATATTTCAACCAATAATATACCTTTAACGTATTTCTTCCCGTATTTCTGTATTCGTATCACTATAAATGAAAGCTTGGGCGCTCATTAGAAGCGAAATTATGCTGAACAAGTTTCAGGATGTGGGAGCGCCAAAGCTTTTATTTATAGTCATACGAATACAGAAATACCGTGAAGAAATACGTTAAAGGTATATTTTGGTTGAAATATATTTTAGCCCCAAAATTGATAAGCTTAGACCCTTCGTCAATGCAAAATATTAAAACTGGAGTATTATTTTATTAATTACTAGCTGACCCGTGCCCACTTCGCAGGGCGTCAAACATTTTTATTTGTGATGAAATTATCTTGTGTGGTTCTTAGTACTGAGTATTTGGGATTTATTTTATGTTTATTTTATTTCTTGTTGGCTGCTAGTGTGTATTGGGCGAGTATGTTAATTGTTTAAGACTTCTCTGAATACTATGTTTGATGTTGTGCTATTGTATGGTAGCAAATTGTATTGGTTTTCTGGAGTTCCAACTCGAGATAAGCCAACATATAACTGCCCATGGGAAAAACAATCCTTGTTCAAGTCAATGCCCACCAGAGAGAATGTTTGACCCGGGGACTTTTTTATCGTGAGGGCAAATGAAACTTTGACTGGAAACTGCAGCCTTTTCAACGATATTGGCAAATCTGTCGGAATCATGGGCTCCGCGGAATATAAGCAAGTTGTCCCACTGCTGCCCACAGTAGCTGTGCCATTACACATGTTGGGAGGGCTCAAGTTTCTTAACAGCATAATAGGAATGCCGACTTTTAACATAAGGTCGTGAGGTGGTAGGCCAGAAGGGCTCAAAGAATTTAAAAATTCTTGAGGATAGTGCACTGTATCCATCCTCAATATTACACACCGTGTCAACTGACTTACATATACTGTTTGACTTGACCGGGAATTTTCTGTAAAATCAGTTTATTTATTTCATTCACTATATCGTTTCTGGGGTGACACTATTGCCTTTGAACAAAGCCAGTGATAATTTCTTTCCAATCAATTTTCAAGACCGGGATATATTGCGTCTATTAGACGTTCTAATTTATGGACTATGTGGCCCAATCTATCGTCAAGTTCAATTTCAGAGCTACTACTTTTAGTGTTAGGAGAGGTAATTTTTCCTTCCCCAAGTTTGAGTAGTCGTCGAAAAGTCGTTGTTGTAGTTGTCGCTCAAATGGGCTCTCATATTTGTTCGTAAATTGACAATTTTAACGGAACTTCATATGGGAGATGGTTTTAAGCATGCTCTGATGACATCGGCGCTTGTTCCTTTTGTTATTACAGGCAGTGTTTGCCGAAAATCTCCCGCTAACACAAAAGTAGCACTACCCATGACAAGATCTGAGTTTCTGAGGTCTTGGAGCGTTCGATTTACTACTTCAACATGAGCTCTACTACTCATGGTACATTCATCCCATATGAGCAATGATGCATCTTGTAAAAGTTTGCCAAGCGGTCCATTTTTATACTCACTGTTGTTCCAAAATCGGGGAACAAAACACGAGCCCGCGAAGAATATGCGAAACGGCTTCACACTTAACGTTCGCGCCCGTCGCGGCTTTCGCGCGCGATCCGCGGGCTAAGTGTAGAGCGGGCTTTACAGAGTAGTCCGATTTTGATGCCTCTTTTTTTATTATATATAAGGTATATATACCTCTAGTTGGTCCCATTAAAATAAATTTGAAAACAAAATTTTACCCCTAGGGGTAAATAAAAACCTTTTAACAAAAAATTAAACCGACGAACAAAGAAACTGAAAAGTGAAAAATAAAGTAAACATTTTTAGTCTGAATATCTGAGCCCTAAACTAATGTAAGCAACTAATTTTGAGTTGGCGCCAAAGGAAAAATTGTTTGTTTGTTTGGCGCCGATTAAAAATTAGTTACTTACATTAGTTTAGGTGCTCAGTTATTCAGACTAAAAGGGTTTATTTTATTTTTCATTTTTCAGTTCCTTTTTTGTCGGTTTAATTTTTGGTTAAAAAGCTTTTATATACCTTTAAAAATGTTGAAATTAGAGGACGAACGAAATCTATCGAAATTACCTTGTTATTCTTCACTGAGAATTTTACAATCTTCAAATCCTCGTGTATCAAATCAAAACTAATCGAGTATCGCTAAAAACCAATGACTGATCAATGTAATTGTTTGCAAAATTTCGCTTTCACCAAATCTTACCTCAAAATCCACTACATTTTATGAAAATCAATTTTAAATTATAGGTCCACATACTCTAAAACTTCTCTTTTGAATTGAAATTCCGTGTAAAACTTCTGTCGTAAAATCATCTCAGTAAACTTTGACATACATTTTTTGCATGGAAAGTGTTACTTATACTTAAATTTTTTGCACAGTTGTTTTAATTTACTCTGTGATTTTGGCGGGAAAGAAAAGTGTTGTTTTTACTATTTTCCGGGCAATTTTTATGTTTTTTCTCTCCATAAAAACCTTCCTTGTGCCTTAAGGAAAATATGAAAAAAAAAATTAGCTGAATTGGTCGAGCCGTTCTCGAGTTTTGCGCTTAGCAACGCATTTGGCGGTTAATTTTTATTTATATAGATTGTTAATTAAAAGCCTTTCTAAAAAAATATTTTTTATTATATAATTTTTTATTTAAGTTTTGACGAATTGGAATTTTGCTGCCTTCCGATATTTTTTAACAATTTATTAAGCATCTGTTAAAGTCTAATTTTTAGTCACAAGAGGTTGTTCTGAAAGGTAATAAGATTCAAAATATACTCAAGATTGGTTGATACCTGGTACAGTGAATGTGAGCAATCCCACAAACTTTCGAGCTTATGAAGTTGAATTTATAGCATAATAGATACTAAGTCACGTTACCTCAGAATGTAAAGTATATGTATATTATGGTATGTCATGCGATAAAACACCACCCCTCTAAAATGTAAATATTAACATAAGAAGGTTACGATACCATTCCAAACATTATATTTAGTAGCGATTCTTTATTATCACATAAAGCCTGTTAAAGCCAACTTTCACTGCTAATTTCAGAATAAGGGCTGGAACACAAGACGAACGTACAAAACATCAAATAAATTACAAAATAGAGTAAATCAATGAGTTGCCATAATAATTCTTAAGCGCATCATTACCCAAAATTGGTTTAGAATAACTTTAATTCACAAGTAATACAAAATATGCGGAAATAACACTAAAAAGGTAAAGGCGATTTCTAATAGAAATTTAAAAATTTGTCACCAACAGAAAATTTTAATAAATTAAATATATTGCGTGTATTTCGTTGTGTTTAGATGTAGTGAATGGAATGTTTATTTTAGCGATATGTATAAAATGTTAACATTATACATATACATACATTGCTGTAAAATAAATACAAAATTACAACACCGTAAGTGACGAACGACATTTGCAAATGACAACAGTAATTTCGCTTCCAATGTGATACAGCTTTTAGTGATAAATGTGCCAAAAGGTTAATTGGTTTCATAAAATATGAGTACGACCGAATCACAAAAAACGGTTCGTATAGAACATAATTTTGCAAAAAAAAAAAAAAACCAAAGAATTGTTAAATTAATTTTTTTAAGCAGATATAGCGAATGTATCACATGTAAGCAAAGCTTGCAGCGGTTAATTTCAAAATCAGTTAAATTCTTACTTAGAAACTTTTAGAACCGCGCTCCATCGTATAAAAATAGAATAATAATTCATGAGTTTAAGTATTTCCCTGTATGGATTATTATCTCTTTTGATGGTGATACAATCTGTATCCTACCCAAACTTCTGCGCAAAAAAACAACTTCTGCTTCGTACTTTCGTGCAATTTTGGGTTCGCATTTGAAGTCATCTATATTTGGATTATGCACGATTTAAGGTTATTCCTTAGAGGCACACAGAATTTCAAGAAGTTTAATTAAAAGCTTTTGTTATACATGTATGTTGACGCATTCTCTCTTCTCGCATGCATCTAACTTGTTTGTGGTTAGAAGTAGAACACTTGGATGGCTTTTAGGGCACCTATATACGGCTTCTAAATTACCCCACGTAGAATTGAGCTTAGCAGTTTGAAGAATTTTGTCGTTTGTTGATGTTTGATGTTTGCTGCTGTTGTTGTCCTTCATTTATTCATATGCTACTGGGGGCCAGTTCTTCTTCTCTAAAATGCTCCAGACCAAAGTGTTGGTAGATTTCATATTCTCGCTAAAACTGGAGAAATTTCATTCATTCAACCTCGTTCAGAAGAACATTTCTGGTTTCGGTTGGTAATCTACTCAGATATCCATGGAAGTCTCAAGATGGCGAAACCACATCGTCATCAACCGCATGTTTAATGTAAAGTCTGCAATAGACATGATTAAGAGAGCAAACAAAATTGGAAATTCTTATACAGAAAAGTAAACAGAGAAAACAATATTGAACACTTCTCAACTCATCTATAGGCACTACAACTTAAAATGTCACGAACAACATTGATACAACTACACATCTGGGATGGTATGAGTCCGGGGTTAGGAATTTCTTAGAAATATTTTCAATTAAAGCATAGCAAAAGACCTAAACAATTTTTAAATTAATAAAAAAAGAATCCCAATTATTTGCTGTGTTTTGTTTTTGTCCTACCCTTGGGTAAATTATCGATTTGCAGAACCAGGTTTGGCAGGCTTTATCAGCTCACAAAGCGAAGCGTATTCTGTGTGACGTGATGTGATGTACTTCGTTGACTTCAAAGCAAACCTGCTGATTTGGAAATTTATAAACTCTTGAAAGCAAAAAGATTCTTGATGTAATAAAATTGCTCCAAATCGTAGTCGTGTTGTTCTTTACGCTCTAACGAATTTCACGCTTCTCAAACAAGTTGCCCGAATTTTTCTTACCGAAGCGCGCTGGCTTGAGCTTCCAGTATCCTGAAAATTGGGTTCGCTGTAATTACACCGTCCGCCTTGATGCTCTTAACGAATAAAATTGGGCAAAATTGAAATTTTGTAAAACTTTTAATTGATTCGACCGAACAACTCTCACGCGCTATTATAAGCAAGGAAAGCTACATAATAGATTTTATCTTCAATTTATGTATTTCAATGAACTCATTTCATTGAATAAACAATCAGAAATTGATTGTGCTTGAATGAAAGACTTAAATATTATTAACATTTAAGTTTGTGGCAACAGTTTATTATGAAAACGATCTTATAATTTCAGATTCAACCCAATATTCCGGCTTAATAAAGTTTCATGTTATCCAGTAAGTTACCACTCCGACCACAGACAAAATTAATCTTACCAGCTTGTTCAGAGAGTAGTCACTGTACTTTTAGTACTCAGAGTTCATAATGCTTCTACGTACGTATTTAAATCAAAACCAGATTTTGCATTGCCAATTGACGTCTTGTAGGTCAAAAGCGGTGAGACTACAAAAGCTATTAATTAAGCTTTTAATAAATATAAGGATCAATGCGCATATACTTGAAAATTTAAAGCATATTTAGGAATAGTTTAAAAATTCTCAACGACTTATTGGGGTTGCAATACTTAGGAAATATGTGACCCATCAAAAACATAAAATGTAAAAAAGTGCCAAGTCTCGCAACGCAGTTCTTCTGCTTCTGCCGTAAAAAGTTGTGAGATCTTATGTAAAACCAAGTCAGTTATATTAGTTAGTGTCTATGGTAGCACCTATTCAACAACTTTGTTATAAATTGTTATCTAATCAATTACCTATCAACATTTATAGTGACCGTATCAATATTACACATCTTTATTTCTATAATAATTATAATTACTTGGCAATTGCACGGCCAGTATTTTAATTAGTAGAATATGTTACCTGGACTGATAATGGACTGATTTTTTCCTGGACTGGTTAGTAACATACAGATATTTTTACACGCCTGCCAGAAGGAGGGTTATGTTTTTCGAGTGTATGTATGTATGTATGTATGTATGTATGTATGTATATTTCTCTGGCACGCTCTGTAGCGTAAATAGCTTGATGAATTTTAGCTTGAGAGGTGTCGTTAGATTTGTCTTAATTGTAAGAGTGACACTGGGTATATCAAAGCACAGACAATAAGATACAGATGTCCAGCGTCATGCTCAAATATTCTGCAACTCGATTTTTATTAACAGGCACGATTAACAGGCAAGTCTTAGCTAAATTTAGTCGATGTTCGCACCATCAATATGCGAAACTTTCACATTAACAGGCAGTCCCAGTCAGTTAATGGGAAGTAGAATTTTTGTTAAGAACGAGACCACCACTTGTGTTCGTAGCTCAGTGGTTCATCCATCGGTTTATCCGTCATGGGACACAGGGTTCGATTCTGATGTGAAAATCGTACTTTTTTCTACAATTTCACATTTTTCAAGCATTTTTTAAATCTACATACCGCGCATCTATGTAAATCTAAATCAGACAATGTTTTGACTTCTTCTGCAATTTCATTCAATACATTGCTATGAAATCCTGCTGGTATTGCTTTAATTTTTATCCAATTATGTAAAGATGATTCGCATGGAAGTCTAAGATGAAGGCTTTCTCTTAAAAACCTATATCCAGCAGATGATCGAAAGTAAATGCATTGACATAAAATTTTCTCTTGTTCGGTGTACGTAGTTTTTGACTCAATAGAAAGAATCATTTTGGCAAAAATTTTAGAATTATCTGTATATTTTATCTGGGGTTGCATTCATGAACGCGGCGCTCATCTTCCACACATATGTACACATATGCATGTGTGCAGATTTAAAGTTATCGCACTTACAGAGCTTTGACTTTAAAAGCTGTGAGCTGAACTCTTGCATTTTTGACGCTTATACAAAAACCTTTTTTCCAGTCAATACGATTGAGCTTTCTGTAATCTTCTTCTTGAACATCACAGAACATAATTTTCTCCATAAGCGCTGGACATCTGTATCTTATTGTCTGTGATCAAAGTTATAAAAATTAAAATGGCCGATTTTTGGCGCAATATTATGTATATGTCTTCAAAAAAATTTTCCCCCAAAACGTATTGAGAAGCGCATCAAAATAAAGGGCTTTATAAATGGCTTACAAAAATATATACAACTTATATGTTTAAATGTCATTTGGAATGAGAAATGCTAAAAAACAACAAAATATTCAACGTTAAAAAATGAATTATATTTAGAGAGATATAAAAATATTGTCCTACTTATGATAATTTGCCTATTGATTTTTATGATTTTTTTATAGCTTCATAAACAAGAAATTGTAAAAATTATTAAAAAAGGCTATTTTAGATCAGTTTATTTTTGCTTTTGTCTATTTACTCTAAATTGTAATGCGGAACATAGCGACTTTAACAGTCGGGACTCATTAAAAATCGAGACCAGCTGAAATCATCCCAATAATGGGTCCCGACTATTAAAGTCGCAATGTTCCGCATTTGGATTTATTACATATTTGTTTTATGCGTGTATCGATCATGAAACTATTTCAATGGTGTAGCGATTCAATATTACTTAACAGAATTCTAGATTACTGGACTTGTTTTTTCTTTTCCATTTTTATTTAAAGTTCACTTTTACGTTCATTTTTGATTTTTTAAATTTACTCTTTTTTACCCCCGACGCAAAAAGAGGGGTGTTATAAGTTTGACGTGACCTGGCATCGTAGGTCCTAAACGAATAATCCGAATTTGATGCGGTTTCTTCTGTTTGAAAGCTGACGTGATCGAGATGGTTTCTAGCCACAATTTATTCGCGGGTTTCAAAATGGCGGACCCAAGATGGCGGCCAAAAATTGTAAATATTAAAAGATTTCCATGAAAAGTAGTATTTGGGGGTTTTTGGAGGTGCTAATTGCGAATCTAAGCTCGAAATTTGGAAATTAAAGATGGTGAATCCAATATGGCGTCCAACAATTTTCGAACTTCAACGAATTTAAGTGCAATTTAGTACTATGGGTATTTTGATACCATTGAGCTTTTTTAGTTTTTCTCTCAAGCCCCATGTTCAACACTTTCACCGGAGCTCACAAAAATATATATTTTATTTTATTTATAGTTTATAACTTTATATAAAATTATTGGATTATCAGAATGAAATAAAAATAAAGTTAAAAATTCCAAGTAACCCCCGACACAAAAAAAAACTCTAAAAAGTAAAAAAATCAAATTTTTCTCTCGGCCTTTTAACTTCATTAAAAGAACCTATTAATGCGTTGGTTGGCCCTTTAACTTTAATATAAGTACTTATTAATATTTTTGTTGAGAATATCAAGCTCAAATTTGCGCGCGGAGAATATTTGAATCAATTATTCATTGCAATTTTTGACAACTTTTGTTTTTCTCAAAAATTCTTCACTTCTGGTTTGTAATTCATTGAGTAAAGACAGTCATTTTAAAATCCGAATTTATCAGTTTTTATTGTTGTTACTCTTCTGAAATATCCACGGCTTCTAACAGGTTATGGGCCCAGAGTGATCACGGCAGCTATATTATTTACGAGGAATTGATTTCTATAAGAAATCCGGATAATTAATTTATCGTTATTGAGGTTTAGCCTAAAAGCGTGAACAACAATGTCGCCGTCTCCAATCACGATTAAGTTGCTCACGAGAGAAAATTATGATACGTGGGTGATGCAGGTGGAGGCTGTTATGGTAAAAAATGGAACTTGGAAATACGTAAATGGAAAATTTCCAAAACCTGTAGTGAAGGATGAAGGTGACATTAATTCGAATCTTGCAGTGGATAAATGGGAGGATGAAGAAGCAAAAGCTAAAGCTGATCTCATTATTACAATTGACCCCAGCCTGTTGTGATTGGTGAAAGGATTGCAGACAGCGAAAGAGGTTTGGGATCGTCTTAAGTCCGAGTTCGCGTCTACAGGACCAGTTAAGAAAATGGTTTTATTAAGGCGAATCTCCACATACAAAATGGCTGAAGGTGATGATGTCCGAACTCATCTAATGGATTTCTTCGATATAGCGGCGCGGCTGGCGTCAATGGACATCGATATCAACCCTCAATTATTATCAGTCATGATGTTAAACAGTCTGCCATCCAGTTTGGAGATGTTTACAAGTGCCATAGTGACCAGAGACGATGTGCCGCAGCCCGAGTCACTGAGGGAGAAGATTCTGGAAGAGTATGACTTGCGCAAGCAGTGTGAAGGTACTGAAAATTCCGAAGCAATGTTCCTGAAGCGATGTCAAAAAGGGTATAAGTATTGGGGTAATCCATCTAAGGATGGTAATCAAAACTTTAAGACTCAAAAGGAGTCTTCCGAACAAAAATCTTTCATTAAGTGTTTTAGATGCCACAAACTAGGTCACAAATCCTCGTATTGTCCAATCAAAAGGAAAAGGACTGCGAAGGCCGAATCATCATCGAAAGTCGAATCGAGACCGAATAATGGAACCTTCTGTGTAACATTTGTATGTTTTCAGTACCTACACACATACATACATAAACCGTTGTTTTTGAAAGTGGTATAAGTCCAATTTGTCAACATATCATTTTAACAACTTCTTTAATTAAATCTCATCGTGACGATAGCTCCAACGTCACAAAGTAGACTTATACTACTCTCAAAAATAACGACGAACACCAAAAAAAAAAAAAGCTCATTGCAAACTTCCATTTAGTAGCGTAGTAGGCCAGTCAATAAAGCCTGTGAAGCTCGAGTAATTAGCGGCACTTTGATTTTTTGATATGATGTTGGGGAGGTTGAAAAGTAAACCTATAAAATTTTTCAACCCTCTGGGATGACCGCTAAAGGATGAAAAGGGTTAAAAAGGTTTTTTGTTTATAACTTTGAATAAAAAAGTCGGAAGGGGTTGAAATTTTGAAGGATCATATAATAAATAATTATCCATCTTGTATTAAAGTTTCAACCTTTTTTGTTTACTGCAAAATGAAAAGCAATTTTCCCGCAACGCGCTAAGTAAAATTCCAGACGAAAAGGTCGTGTGGAGGCATTTAGGCAGACGGTTGCGGGGACGGCGGGCGGTGAGCGAGAATTCGTGCGAGGCAGCCAGCGAGCGCTTGTGGGTGCGGGGGTTTTTCGTTGCGTGGCGTCGAGGGTGATGCTCGAATTGCGTGGAAGGGAATCGCCGAGAGGCGCGCGCCGTCAGGGGTAAGATGGATCGTATCGATCGGGAGGGTGGAATTGTGTGCGGCCGCGCCGCTGAGCTGCGTGTCGAGCGAACGAAAAACGAAAAATTGCGATTTTAGGAGGGAAGGACCGATTTTAAGAGGTAGGGTGGGGAGTGGGGGGGTGGCATCTCCTAACAAACGTTGATCAGGAGACCATGACGAATAGATTGGCATACTCCTGTTCAGACCTTATCAAAACACCCTATATAATATGTATATACTTACAAATATGATGTTTGGCGATCGGGAAAAGGAAACTTAACAAAATTTCATCAAAATTAATGACGAAATTTTACATTTAATCTGTTAAAATGCGTAATGATTTGAGCAACAAACTTAAAACATTGCTACCTCTTACAGTCTGTTTACAAGTGTAAAGCTAGTTAAATAATGTCAATTGAGTATTCGACCTGCTATTTTCCACTAAAAGGTGCAAACATATTACTGAGGGGCTACATACTTACATAGGTATATAAAGTTCTGGCCCTGTTTCGATATCACGCTAATTGGTCATTTTGCATATGTAACAGTTTACTAGACAACTTGGCGGTTATTTGAAGTTTTAGGCAACATAATGAAAAAAACAAATCAGTTACTGTCTAGTTCTAACCCATCCGGAACTTAATCCAATTGAGAATTTATGGGCAGAGCTGAAATACCAGGACGGCCAGTAAGTTACCCCGAGTTCTCTTTTCAATCCATTTAACATTTTACATACATCTCTTCAAACAAAATATATAAAAATTTTCAACTTAAATTCATCTCAACACCACAAAACACAACCATTTAAGCTGACCGGACTGTGAGAGCCCCGAAAATTCCTGACCCGAATGTTATTTTTCGCACATCAAAAACAAATTGACAGAGTAAATTTTTACATTTAATTGCAAAAGTATTTAAAGATTATAAAAGAGCCTAATGAGTTACTAATGAGTTGAGTTGGTTCGTATTAAAAAGCCAACAAACTAAATACCGTTGCAAGAACGCAAAGAAATCGGATGAAAGTACAAAGGGTTATGAAAAATTTATGCAAATAAACTTTTACCCAAAGGCAGATTTATGTAAAGATAATCTGAACAAAATTTACGGCCGAATTTACGATGAAATTTTATCCCCCACTTGGGATTTCAAATTACAATCATTCCCGGAAGAAATCCCTTGCTCTTGCCGAGGCCATTTCCTTCTACATAGTTGTCTTTGTCAATGGATGAATCTGCAATTGCCCTCCGGATAGTAAATACCAAGGATTTTTCTTAAAGTCGACCCATTTGTGGAAATTGTAAAAGTAAACAAGAATTTTCTTAAATTCTAAGTTAATTTTATTATAACTATTGTAAAACAAATTACAACCCAAATCAACGAAAAAAGAATTAAGTACTTAATGGCTCTACTATGTATTTAGTGACCTTTGGAAAAAATAAGAATTTTAGGTCTGTTTTTAGTGAGTGCGATTAGTTTGCATTGCACGACGTACAAATGTCTGCAGGTAGATTTTCTGATAATTTTAGGAGTATAATTCAGGGATAGGAAAGGAACAAAAATAAAAGACTTCCTATCTGCAATAAAACGTCACCTTTCAGACTATTTAACTAAAAGGAAATTGCTCTCTATTTTCCAAAGAACTAAGAAAATCTTTTCCATGAATATGATTAAGTAGTAATTACCGTGCGTGGGATATACTATAATACAAGCGGATTACAACTGACTAAAATCTATTTAAGAATTAATATAATGGGATCGCTTTGTTTTGTCTATATCATTACAACAAGGTCTTCAACTGCGGGCTCCGTCGGTTCTATTATCTACTCGCTCCTGATTGGTCTATTTTTTAAATTGTTTCCGCATTATGTTTCCCTATTCTATCATGATTTTCATCCATATGTATAACTTCTATAACAACTAACAAATGGCATCTGTGATATATATGTGACACATATCAGATGGCATCTGTGATATATGTATGTACATATATATGTTTTTAACTATGGCTTTTAGATTATTCACTTATTTATTACAGCGTTAAGAAAATACTGATTACTGCAAATACATATATGTATATTGTATGCACATAACTGCTATTTAATATATAGAACAGAAAATTATATATGCATAAAAATTATAAAAAAATCCAATAAAAACAAAAGTAACTCCATTCATATGAAAGCCAATAATGGATAAACATTTGAATGCTATTGAAAGAGACCAACATCGATTATATTGGCAAACTGCGGCCATAATTCGTGCGATGATGTGCTAAATGCAAAAGATCATAATATGTCGAAAAGAGTTCAGCCGGGAAGCAAAATAAAAAAACTGCGTTCAAAATTAGACTGATTTATTTCATTCGGTGGACAGAGGATAACTAACTGGGTATAACTGAATGCTGCACTGATGCAGCTCAGGAGGACAGTTACGGTCGCTATTCCTTGATTGTATGGGTAATGTCTTCGCAGTGGCGTACATTTTCAACATCCTCCCCCCGCAGATAACTCTGGATCTCCATAGGGTACAAATGCTGGATTGGACGTCTCAATCTCGTTCCGTTGCTGAACCGCACTTCGCACGCCCGAATTTTTCCATCCCGTCCAAGAAACACGTTTTCTACAACAGCCAGCTTTCAAAGCAGGCGGGGCTTCATCTGATCGAAGACTAGCACCACATCTCCCATTTTAACATCTATTACAGTTGATGTATTCGCGTGATGAGCTGACCGTAGACGTTGAAGGTACTCCGTATTAAAGCGCTTCACTAATAATTGATACGAACGTAGTCGTGTTTTCCAACTCGCCTGAAGAGTAGAATCATTGGGAGAAGAGGCAAATGACCACTGCGTTGGACTTGAAAATGCTCCTGAAAGGAAATGCGAAGGAGTTAGTGGAGACAATTCTAGTGGGTCATCACTCATGTAAGTCAACGGCCGGGAGTTTATGACTGACTCCGCCTCCGATAGTAGTGTTTGTAATTCTTCTGACGTTAAAACAGCTCTCCCAATAACAGCCTTCAGAACGTCCTTTACACATTTTATGAGGCGTTCCCAAAAACCACCCCACCATGCTGCACGTTCCACAACGAATTCCCACGTTATTGATTGACTGCTGACAAAGCTGTGTAGGTCTTCTGAGCTAACAATGTAACTTAGTTGTTTTAACTCCCTTGCAGCTCTTTTAAACGTCCTAGCATTATCCGAGATGATCACTTTAGGTTTTCCACGTCGAGAGAAGAATCGGCGTAATGCTAATATGCAGGACTCAGTAGTTAAATCTGGCACCATTTCCAAGTGAATGGCCCGAACAACCGCGCAGGTGCATAGCAGTAGGTAGACCTTACGCGTACCATCTCCCTCATTAGGGCTCCGTACATAGATAGAGGGGCCCTGCAAAGTCTACACCGGTTGTTTCGAATGGCCGGGACGCTCTCAACCTTCCTCGGGGAAGTGGAGCAAATGGCTGATAAGCTGGCTTTCCTCTAAGTCGCTTAAGCGGCAAATACACGATACAACGGTTGTACCGACCGTTGGCCCGATTTGCCGTCGCATGCGATGATTGTATCGTGTATGTGCGTGAAATTTTCGGTTGTGCCGATATCAAGCAAGGTCTGGATGCAAAACTTGCGGTCGCATGCGACGGGTTGTGTGCAAATTGTATGGTGTGTTTTCTATCACGCAACCGTTGCACCGATTTCAGTTATTTCGCGAATGTCATTCGGTCAACAGTGCTGAAATGGTTTCAATAAAGCATAAAGATTTTTGGATAGAGTTTATTGAGAAATATCGTTCCCTTTCGTGTTTGTGGGATGTCTATTCCAAGGAATACAGTAATCGAATTCTGAGGGAAGAAGCTTTAATGGTGCTTGTAGAAAAATGTAGGGAAATCACCGACAATTCAAATAAAGATTTCGTACGGAAACGCATTGCTTATCTACGCGCCGCTTTTAGCAGAGAATTCAAAAAAATTCAAAAATCCAAACAAACGGGTTGCAGTACGGACGAAATTTATGAAACATCTTTATGGTACTACGACAATTTGTTGTTTTTAAAAGACGGCGAAATAGCACGAGACGGTACCTCTAGCACGGATACACAGGAAATAAATTTTAACGAAGGTGTTTCTGAGGTAAGGTTTCCTAATTAACATTTGTGACATTTTATTAAACATAATGTTATATAAGGACTGTTTTTCGCCTCCTGGAACTCCTGCCGAAAGCTCTTTCGCAAGCTGTTCTCGTCCAAGTACATCTTCTTCGACACAATCGAGAAAAAAATTAAATTTGGAACAAACACAAAGTAAATTTTTCGAGAAAGCTAGTGAATTCATGTGCAGGAGTGATAAAGTAGAGGAAGATGAATATGATATTCTTGGAAAGAGAATTGCTGCACATTTTAGAAATATGGAGCAGTCTCAGCGTTTAATTGCCGAGAAAATAATATTATACGTACTTATAAGTGGACGAATGAATAATTTAACAATGAATTCAGCATTTTGTTTAACGCCACCATCAACGCCTAACAACAATCCGATGCAATGTGCATCTGGATTTGCAGATGGTACAATTTTTTTAGATGCCACCAGCTTCGTTCCAAGGGTTCAAATTCAGGATGCTTCACACAACGTCAGGGACACAGGTCTATCTGAATTTATCAATTTTAAAAAATGAAATACAAAACCTTTTCCAAATAATAATATTTATTTTAAGCATCCATTGCCATGTTTGAATTACATTTATTTTTGTTATTTTTTTCAACTGAAATAAACATTTTATTTGTTTTCATGTTTCTGAGTTTAAATTCACCATTACCATTATTCAGGAAAACCGCACATTTTATTTTGAAAAGTCACTTTGCCTTCGTTGTTATAATATTCCTTTAGCTTGTTTCTTATTTCTTTTGCAGAATCTGATGACTTTGCAATACTTGATCCATTCAGAGAAAATAATTCGCGATCTTGACGCCAGGTTCCCGGATGCATAATTCCGTTTTCGAAATCTTCTCGATCTACACACTTTTGCGTTATATAATCGTGGGTTTCCGACCTTAAAAAATTATGTAGCACACAACATGCTAATATAACCGCATCTACGTGTTGTAGTTTTATTTTCATTGGCTTTTGAAATACTTTAAATCTGGAACTTAAGATTCCAAACGCTTTTTCTACAACTCGTAGTGCCCGACTCAACCTATATTTAAAAATTCTTTCTTCCTTTGTGATTCGAGTTTGAGAATAAGGTTTCCAAATGTTCTCAGATAACGAAAAGGCTTCATCACCCACAAATCCATAAGGGCAAACGCAATTACTTTTTTCCAGTTCTTCTGGTAGAGGTATTTGAAGTTCGTTATTCTCTAACTTGTTATAAAAGTCTGTCTTTCTCAAAACACCTCCGTCGGAAACTCTTCCGTTAGTGCCTTCATGAATATAAATAAATTCATAAGATGAATTTACTATCGCAAACAGTACGACGCTGAAAGTTCCTTTGTAATTATAAAAGTACGAGCCACTATGTGGTGGTTTTTCGATGTTGACGTGTTTTCCGTCCATTGCTCCAAGACAATGTTCAAAGTCCCAATGTATTTTAAAACCATCAGCAATAGATTTCCATTCGTTTTCTGTGGAAGGAAACTACATATGTAAACGAAAATAAGGTTATAATGCTTAGTACATAATAAATTAAAAATCACCTTTAAGTAATCCTTTTTCAGGGTATTGTATATTGCCAAGCATGTCTCCGGCACAAGTTTTCCAATAGCGTGGGCTGATATCCTAGAACTGTACTTAAGGTCACTGTAATCACTTCCCGTGGCTAAATAACGTAATGTGAGCACCAATCGTTGTTCAGCTGATATGCTTTGCCTCATTAAAGTATCTTTCTTTGTAATTAGTGGCTTCACAAGTTCTAAAATGTAATTAAACTGTGCATCCGTCATTCGTAAATAGTTTTTATAATCTTCTGGCTCCGTTATTTTGAACTTTTTCACAAGATTCACGTCCGAGAATATTAATCTATCTAAAAGCCATTCCTTAGCCCACTTTCTTTTTCTTTTTTTTTTTCCTTTTTTCGTTTAAAGTCATTACTGCACCAGCACAAATTAAAAGTTTTTTTTTCTCTTCAGTCGTAGCCATTGAACGATTGGAAAGCGAATGACTATAAATTCTGATTGCACGAAAGTCGCACGCAAGTCATACCGTGTGTGTGCTTCAATGCAACCGTCGGACCGATATCGTAACAACACAAGTCGGTACAACCGTTGTATCGTGTATTTGCCGCTTTACATATACGGCAGCTTCGCAGGATCGTTTTCACTATTTGACGAGATCTGATGATCCAAAACCGCTCTCTAATCCGAGTTAAAACAAGGTTTACCCCTCCGTGCAGCGTGCGCTCATGTGCGTCCGCAATGATAAGCGTTGTAAAATAAGAAGTCTTCGGTAATATGGCGGGGAATACTTCTTCGTAGTCCAGATCCGCTTCAACAAGCCGACTTCCGACTCTAAGGATTCCATCTTCATCCATCCGGGGGTTAAGTGTTAGGATCTTAGACGACCGGGGAATTGGGCTTGAGTTTTTCAAAGCTTTGAGCTCTTCGCCATAGTCGGTGGTTTGAACAAACTTGATCCAATATAATTCAGCTTGTTTGAGTTCATCCGCTGTTAAGAACTTAGATTGCGGCGGTAGACTTTTTAAAGCATTTACAAACCTTCGCACATAAGCAGTTATCCGAAGAACCTTTCCAAGCCGGCTAAATTTTTGAATTTCGAATATGGGCTCCTGCGAGCTGAACTTGTGGTCGGCGGCAGCTGTATATAAATTCAGTGAGGTGTCTGGATTTGCAACATCAAACTTGAGGTCAGGCCAAGCAGTTGAGGGTTCCAACAACCACGGAGGTCCATTTAGCCAAAGGGGGCTACTCACGAATTTTTTCACCAGGATCCCACGGGTAAGAAGGTCTGCTGGATTCGTTTCTCCAGGGCAAAATTTCCAATCGGTCAATTTCGTTAAGGTCCGAATTTCTTGAGTCCGATTATTCACATAAGGCTCATATTTCCGTTTTTCGTTGAAAATCCAGCACAGAGTGATTTTTGAGTCTGACCATAAATGCACAGAATCGAAGTTGATATCAAGATAGGCCATTCAATATTTAAACATTCTTGCTCCTATGAGAGCAGCCGTTAGCTCTAGCTTAGGTAGCGAAATTTCTTTAGCCTTCTCATTTTTTAAAGGAGCGATTCGATTTTTTGAATACAAGAAACTCACGTTAATAGAGCCATCAGTGCTCTCAGTCCTTATATAGGCTACGGCCCCGTAAGCCCGAGGACTAGCGTCACAAAATATGTGCAACTGAATAGTCTTGCTTAGCGTTTTGCAAATACAGCGGGGAAGCGTGAAATCTATAAGCAATGAAAAATTGCTGATCAAATTATCCCACGCAGCTTTCAATGGTTGTGGAAGAGGTTCATCCCAGCTAAGGTTAAGACGCCAGGCATCCTGGAAGACTAGTTTCAGGCCAACTGTAACTGGGCCAAGCATTCCAAGTGGGTCGTATATGCGGGCTATTAGCTGTAAGATAGATCGTTTAGTTACTGAAGCTAATACAGAACAAACTGGACGTATATCCACGCAAATTTCGTCTGTGCTACAGTGCCATACCATACCTAGTACCTTCTGAATCAACGTTGGTTGGGATGATTCCGCAAATTTTGCTCGCAGTTCGATGGAGTTGGAGTTCCATTTCCTTATGTTCATACTTGCCCCTTGCAATATCTGACAAGTCTCTGCGTATAAACGGTATGCTGTTTCCAAATCGTTGACGCTGACGATAAGATCATCCATATAAAAAGATTTTTTCAAAATACTGCAGGTATCCGGAAACGATTCAGACTCGAGGTCGAAATGCTTCTTTAAAGTTGCACAGAGAAGGAAAGGACTGCATGATATCCCGAATGTGACTCGGGTCATCCGATAAATAGCATGATCTGGTAAATTGTTTGCAGCCGTAATCTTCTCACCAAACCATATGAACCTATGCGTATCTCGATCACGCTCCACAACAGACACCTGGAGAAAGGCTTTCTCAATATCTGCACAGATTCCGATCTTTCCTAAACGAAAGTTTAAAATTATGGTTAGAATATCAGGTAAGAGATTAGGCCCTGTAAGCAAGTTGTCGTTTAAACTCGAATTATTGCCGGATTTCGCTGATGCGTCAAATACTATACGAGTTTTAGTCGTAATTTTATCCTGACGATAGACAGGTCTGTGTGGCAGGTAATAAATTCGTTGGCCACATGCCAGTTCTTCAGGACATCTCTCCGCAATTCCCGCTGAGATGAGTTCCCACATTATGTTGTCATAGTCTATTAACTTCGAAGGATCCTTAGATAGTTTCCCAACTAGTTTTTCGAATCTGATAACCGCGCCGCGCCGTTCCAGTAACTATCTAAAACACAGTCTGCATTCCTCCACAATAAAGATGCTTGGTAGCGTTCACCATCTCGACTGATATATTTATCAGCTTCAATTTCCTCAGAATTATTCGATATACTCGTTATACCTAGACTCTCTAAATCCCAGAAGCGTTTGACAACTTCGTCTAAGTGATTTGTTTGCAGCGTAGTTGCAGTAGTTGCTAAAACCAAATTATCTTCACAAAAATTTTGTATAAGCGGTCCGTGGATAATCCATCCAAATTTGGTGTTAATTGCTGCTAATTTATCCGTTATAAGCTTAGATTCTTGAGATACAATAGCCCAATAGTAATCCGCACCTATCAACATGCTGATGCCGCTTTCGAGGACTCCCACCTGGTGGTCATCGGCCAGAAGAAACTTTGAAAAGGCGGGATGGCTTGTACTAGGGGCCGGTAAGATATCGAGACAGATCTCGGGAATCGCTATTGCCAATATTGACACAAATTCTGAATTAAACTGGCTTCTTAAGTAAACACGAACTCGATTCAAAGTGTTCAGGTCACCTTTAGTGCTTCCAAAGGGCAAGATTCGAATGTCAACTGTATCAATTACTTGTAAGTGAAGTTTAGTTACCAAGTTTTCACGTATATAGGTGCGCTGAGAGCCTCCATCAAAAATGACACGTAAACAATGCTTATCACTCAAATTTTCGGTGGCAGTGGCAACGACACAAGCTGTTTGCGAATAGACTGTGGTGGCAACCTGAAGGGTTGGTGAGCATAAACTGGTCGTCGATTGGGCTGGGCAACTGCGCTCTTGGGTTACCGAAGATGACTTATCTTTAGTTTTATTATTGTCCTTCGCTGATTTAGCCCTGTCTGCAATATAATTTGGGTCGCACATGGACGTGGCATGGTAGCCCGAACACTTTGAACACCGAATATTTTTATTCGTGCAATTTTTAGATGCATGCCCTCGTCTAGTGCACCTAAAGCACAGATAATACCCAGATTTCCAACAGCCGTGTTAAAAAGTCTGGCTCCTAAATATGAGCTGTGCTTGGCCGCTAGCGGCCACATCAACGCATTCACAGCGGCGCACTCAGCTCCTAACGCATTGCAACGCATCTTACCAAGCAACTCACAGGCAAAAGAGCACGCACACGCAACTCAATCGTTTTACATCGCCTCATCTCGTCGCACTGACGCTACGACTGGCCGCTGCTGCTTTGAGGAAGTACGCATGAAGCAGACTGTTTGCGGCGGCCTGGTGTGAAATGCGTTGCTATGCGATGGCCGCTAGCGGACAAGCTCTTTCGTTTCATACCAGACTTTTGCCCATAAGCGTTGTTCATCTGGGTATTATCTGTGCCTAAAGCATCTGCCATCGCGTTTAAGCATTTCTTTGCGTTCCGATAGGGATTTATGGGCACCACAACATTCCGTAGAATGAGACGGCGACTTACAAAAATAGCACTTAAGGGGGTGATTCGACGGCGTTAACAAGCCCGTGCTGTTTTAGAGTTCTGGGCATGGCTCGAAGAAATTTTCGATCGCACTAAACATGACCTTTCCAGGGATTCTACCTCTCGTTTCAAAAAAGTTAAAATTTCGTTTACCTCCTGGCCTCCGTTGTAAAAGGAGCTTTCGTTGGAAGACGGGCTCGACGAGCGTGACGTTTCGGGTCCTCTCAATGTTGAAGATGGCACCAAAGCTGGAATTACAGGGAGCACCGAATCTGAAGCCTGTTCGATTTGATGTCTGCGATGAAAATCTACTACTAGATCGTTAGGAATACATTTGAGCAGCACAGGACTTTAACATAGCCGAGTAATGAACTGGTTGCACACCAAGAGCTGTTAGGGACCGAACGTTCGCAAGGGTGTGGTTGTAAAGTGCTCGCAGGCCAGCAACATCGTAGCGGGAATTAACGCGAGAGAGGGACATCAACTGCTGCATGGCGTGATCAATTAGTTTCTCGCTGTCACCATACTCTTCTCGCAACATCGAAATCGCTGCATCGTAATTAGCGTCGGTTGGCGTGAAGCCCGCGATGGAATGCGATGCCTTACCGGTCAGATGGGACTGTAAATAATTAAATTTATCTGCCCCGCTCAAATTTTCCTTTTCATGCACTGCTGTGCGAAATACTTCCCAAAACGGCAACCATTCTTTGAAATTACCCGAAAATGTCCGCAGGCTCAGTTTAGGTAGCTTCGCTGTACTGGGCCTCGTGCTGGCTCCTGATGATCGCGTTCCGTTATTCGCCTCCCCCTGGGCGTTCTGATTTTCCTGCAATTTTGCTAGGCGTTTCCTTAGTTTGGCGATTACACTGACAGCCCTGTCCTCATACTCTGCTATGGCTTCGGTTTCTGACTGGAAATTCTCGGGCCTGATGGAGCCTCGCAGAGCCTCGTTGACCCCTTTCAGGCTGTCGCGGGACGCTGTTAGGCGCTCCAAGTAGACCGACAACTCTTCCTCAATTGAGTCGAAATTCGCTCGATTCTCCTCTTTAATTTGCGACTCCGTTGAGGCCAAGTATTCGGTCGCGCTTTTTGCTATCTTGGTGACTTGTCCACGGTAAACTGCTCGCGCTGCTACATCCATTCCCAAATCAGCAATCGGGACCGTTCACTCACTAAAAACACGTTCGATCGGTTATCCTCAAGTTTTCAGGGAACTTCCCGGGTTTCGGCACCAATGTCGAAAAGAGTTCAGCCGGGAAGCAAAATAAAAAAACTGCGTTCAAAATTAGACTGATTTATTTCATTCGGTGGACAGGGGATAACTAACTGGGTATAACTGAATGCTGCACTGATGCAGCTCAGGGGGACAGTTACGGTCGCTATTCCTTGATTGTATGGGTAATGTCTTCGCAGTGGCGTACATTTTCAACATAATAGCTTAAAAAGCGCGCTGGAATTAGGGTTGCCATTAGTCCACTTTTCCCCAGACACTGTCCTCTTTTGGAAGATGTCCAGGGACGCCCGGGGGGGATTTTTCAAATGTTTCCGGGGCATTGACGTACAATGTAATGGACCGATCACGTACATGATTTCCTAAAGATGCGGACAGTCCGACTTTTGTTCCTCCTTCCTGTCTCTCAGGCAGTGGCAGTCACGATATGCGTTCGAAAATTGTGACGAGTTTTCACTTTCGGCTCTAAAAACCACTTTTTATTAATAAAAATGCACTAAAACACCGTTTTTAATACTGGTAGTAACTACATTCCTTTTAAAATAGTAATTTGGGTCTCAAAAGCGCATAAGAACAATTTGACACTTTCCCATCTAAAGGCCGATTCACACATATCCGGCCCGTCACCGACCCGTCCGTTCAGAATCCGTCACGATTTTAATCGTTGCATATACATATTTTACACGAAAGCGTTCACACATCTCCGGCGCCTATCCGGATCAGTCATGAGACTGACGAGAAGGTTGCCAACGATATTTTCACTGAAGCGGAAGGTTATAGCGCCGGACTCCTGAAGAAAGAAACACATGAACGAGATGAAAGAGATGAGACTGCCTGATATGTGAACAGAGACTGCCGGAAATGTGTGAACAGAAACTCCGGAGACTGAACGGACGGATCGTTGACGGATCGGAAATGTGTGAATCGACCTTAATCCAGAATTTATGAATTCGAATCGTCCAATTCGAGTACCCTTTTAGTCCAAGAGCCCGCGACGATCAGACCTTCGTTATTTCATAAAACCTGAAAGTTTCTCTGTGTATGTCCCTAATACAGGTAAAAACGATCCCCGACTATGAAGTTTGGAGCGCGGTGGGTTTGAAAGGTAACAGGTAGCAAAGGTGTATAAAATTGCATCTCAAATTCGTTAAAGTATAAAGCCCAGTTTTTATATATTTTATTTGGAATAATATTCGAAATCACATCGTCCATTGTCAGACACCTACTACAGTTGCAACCCCCTGTCAGACACCCTTAAATTATAATAAATTATAATTATACTTATGTTACAGTATAAAAGCTGAATTTTATATATGGTACTTGAGGAACTATCAAAACATGTTTTATCAGTAACTAGTTGACCCGTGCCCACTTCGCAGGGCGTCAACCATTTTTACTTGTGATGAAAATATCTTGTGTGGTTCTTAGTACTGAGTATTTAGGATTTATTTTATGTTTATTTTATGTTTATTTTATTTCTTGTTGGCTACATTCATCCTATTGACAAATGATGCATCTTGTAAAAGTTTGCCAAGCGATCCATTTTTACGTATGGAACGTACTGACTGTTGTTCCAAAATCGGGGAACAAAGCGCAAGCCCGCGAAGAATATGCGAAACGGCTTCATTCTTAACGTTCGCACCCGTCGCGGCTTTCGCACGTGAGCTTTACAGAGTAGTCCGATTTTGATGACTCTTTTTTTATTACATTATAGCTGGGTTACCCGGTTTCACCCGGTATATTATAAGCACTACTTAATTAAAGATCCTTGAAATGTTCGACTTTCGTAAAAAATTTTATGACTTATGGTGGTCCAAATTTTAATAGTAGACTCGAAATTAGTGATATCAAAATACCCATAGTGCTAAATTTTACTTAAATTCGTTGAAGTTCGAAAATTGTTGGACGCCATATTGGATTCGCCATCTTGCATTTCCAAATTTCGAGCTTAGATTCGCAATTAGCACCTCCAAAATCCCGCAAATACTAATTTTCATGGCAATCCTTTGATATTTACAAATTTTGACCGCCATCTTGGGTCCGCCATTTTGAAACCCCCGAATAAAAAATAGCCTATGTCACCCGGGGATAGTGTAGCTTCCCAACGGTGTTACAATTTTTGGCCGCCATCTTGGGTCCGCCATTTTGAAACCCGCGAGTAAAAAGTACCCTAAATTTTAAGTCGGGATGTGTAGTGCCTTCACTTAAAAAATGAAAATAATGGGACCAAATTTTAAGGCGTGATTGAGTAACAAACATATTGGGTCCGCCATTTTGAATTTCCAAATTTTGTTAGTAGATTCGAAATTAGTGGTATCAAAATACCCGTAATACTAAATTTCACTTAAATTCGTTGAAGTTGTTGGTCGCCATATTGGATCCGCCATCTTGAATTTCCAAATTTCGAGCATAGATTCGCAATCAGGAGATCCGAAAACCCCCGAATACTAATTTTCATGGCAATCCTTTGATATTTACAATTTTTGACCGTCATCTTGGGTTCGCCATTTTGAAACCCCCGAATAAAAAATAGCCTATGTCACCCGGGGATAGTGTAGCTTCCCAACGGTGAAAGAATTTTTCAAATCGGTCCAGTAGTTGCGGAGCCTATTCATTACAAACATACACACATACACACAAAAATACAAATCTTTCCTCTTTATAATATTAGTGTAGATTAGACAGTTTCGATGGTTCTTACACTTTGTCAGACACATTAAAAGTCTAAATTATGATATACATATGTATGTATATTTATGACTAAAAAATAACTTTTCAAAAAATTATTCAGTTAAATTTTCATGTAAATAAAGAAATAAAAAAATAAAAAAAAAATAACAAAAATCTAATAAATTAACCAATAGTATTTTGGAGTTTTACGAAAGTTTTTTAAAAAAATAATTTAATTAAAATCTCAATATTTTATAAAAACTTGTTATTTACTATAGGAGGGTACAATTATTGTGATAGTAAGAAATCCAATGAAAAAATAGTTTTATTGTGTTCATAGCCATTCTATACAAAGTAATAAAATATTATTTCGAATATGTATTATTGGATTCAAAGAAATATTTAATTAATTTCATAATTTTCATCGTTGTCGTCGATATCTTCAGGATCATTAAACCTAATTTCTTGCCTTGTCGAATCTATTAAGGGAGCATCCACTTCTTGTGAAATTATAATGCAATGGATTTTTTTTACGTGAAAAAGATATTCAAGTATGTATACAGATTTAGAAAACTTTAATGGAAGCATAACAAATTTCGATATGGGCTCCGAGTGCGCATGTTTTTTTTATGTATATAAAAGTAAATAAATAAATAATCAGCATAACCGAAGTATTAAAAAAATGCGCTCTTCAATTGCGAAAACAAAATTATTTGTTTATAAAAAAAGCCATTTCGCTGAAATTTGTATTTTTGGGTGGGTTTTTCAAAAATTTGTCTGAGCCATTTTCAAGCACATAAAAAGCACTTAATTTTAATACTGTTATTTTGTTTCCAAGGCCAAGTGCAACGCCGCGGGTTTGGTGGCTGTGCTAGCTTTCCGATAGCTGGCACCGCATATTAACAATTGTCATTTGCCGCGTTAATAACCGAGCACAAAAATATTTGTTTGGGACCAACGCGAAGGTAGCGCCGTCAAAATTTTTTTTTTTCTAAATTGACTTTTTAATTAAAGTTTGATGGCTTAAAAATTGCCCTTTAAATGCCCTCCCGAATATCAAATTGCCGCATCTCTATATTTTTGCAATAAAAAGTTATTAATTATTTAAACATTTTAATATAAAATGTCATTTTAATTAAGAAAACAATTATTTTTAATAATCAAAATATTTCTATTAAATACTTTTCAATTTGCCCCATCGAAGCGCCAATCTTTTTTTCGATTTAATTGTATAATTGGGGAGATAAAAATTAAAATTGTCATGAGTACATATTGCAATAAAAGCTTGGTAGCGTGAAAACAATATGGCGGCGGTTATGAAAAGCTCGATATAATAAGCTCAGTATAATAAGCTTAATAACACATTGTTTATTGGTATTTCAACTTTATAAAAAATTTTGTTTCACTTTTTTTTACAAAAATTACTATAGCTGTGTTTTTTTCATGATCTGATCTGGATCTCGAATTTCGCGTTGAATTGAATATTTTAAACTGTAATCTAGAGCAAAATTTTTAAACTTGGCAAAAAATTCATCACATTACAATGATTTTAGCCCATCCAAATTTCAAGTCATGAACTGAAAATTTTATTGGATCTAGTTTTTGACGCAAATTGGTTCTAAGTCAATGCAATGTGATGCTCTTTTCACAAAAGTAAAAAGATTTGTTAGGAGTCATTATTTGCAAATTCCAATTCAATACAAAATTTGCCGCGAAATCTGATCCGGATCAGATCATGAAAAAAACACAGCTTATATAAAAAATCACGTGATCCACAACACCAAGAAAAAAAAGTTGCTCCACGGTTGACATCAAATCTCCAGTAAATGTTGATTTTAAAAGAAATTATTGTAAAATAAAGTTGTAGTTATATAGTCTGTGGAGCCGGAATTTTGAAGTTTAAAAAAGTTAGCAATTTATGGCAGTTTAAAAAAAAGTATGCGTTTTACGTCATAAATTTTACACGTTAATTATTTTTATAAAATGTTTAAATCAAAATATCAAAAATCCGGCTCGACAGACTATAGAGGAAACAATTTCGAATATTTAAAAAAAAATTGCGTCAAAAAATATTAAAAACTGTATGAGTTATCATATTAACCGTGGTGGAAAAAGTAGTTTCGAGAAAAACGCGTTTAAAGTTTTAAGGACAGCTACCTGCGCGCACAAAACTTCGTCGGGCAGTCACATTTTCTACCATAACTTTGGATCTATGGGGAATTTTTGCAATCGGCTTTTACAGAAATAAAGCCCGCTTCACACGAGGCAAGTTTCCTTGCTGGGAATTCTACCGGCAACTGAGCTGGCTGTGGAGACGGGAAGTGACGTCACTGCGGGCTCTGTTGCTTGAACGCATGCTGGATTCTACGGATAGAACCTGTGCAATTTTTTTGGTTTGATTCTCTGCTGGATTTGAGTCAAAACCAATCAAAGTAGTATTTTATTACGTGGTGACATGCGCATTAATAATTTCTGCAATAATATTACTGTCAGTCATTTGTGTTGACATGGTTGACATCTGTGCACGCAACAAAACCCACCTAGATTTCGAATCCAGCTTTGGAGCTCGCATGGTGTGAAGCCAACAGCTATCAGGACATCTAGCATCATTGCATGCTTGAAAACTAGCAGATAAATCCAGCGAGTAAATTTGCATCGTGTGAAGTGGGCTGAAGCCTAAAACTATAGAGAATAACAATTTGTTTAAAAAAATTGATTTATTGAAAATTTTGGACGTATGTAAGACCTTAAGAGCAACCATGTCTGAAAACCACCTCCTCGATCTTGCCCTTATGCACATCCATAGGCATATTCCTATTGACATCGAGAAAGTGATCACGATTTGCAAAACCCGGTACTAAGAAGAGATTGGAGTTGGTTATGTAGATATCTCTTCAGGATATATTGTTTTGTCTTTCTCTTTATATGTGTTATTTTAAGTTAGGACAAACAGAGCATTATTCAGATCAGTGGCGGATTATCCTTTAGGCAAACTAGGGGCCCGAGATTGCGCGCGCGGAAGTTTTTAAGCGGAACAAAATATGTAACAAAATTCAGTAAGTAGGTATCCCCCCCCGGTTGAAATGAGCTAAGATTGCCCCTCCCTAAACCAAATCCTGGATCATCGCCATGTTCAAATGTTATGCCACACGTAACAAGCAAGTCTTAGCTAAATTAAGTTGATATTCGCACCATTAATATGCGAAACTTTCGCATTAACAGTTAATGGGAGGTAGTAGTTTTATTAAGAACGAGACCGCACCTTAAGAACGGCTTCGTAGCACGGTGGTCGATCGATTTACCAGTCATGGGACCCAGGGTTCGGTTCTGATGTAAATTACTTACCTGTTTTTACAATTTGACACTTTCCAAGGATTTTTAAAAACATCTGAGAGCAAAGGCGTGAATATTTTAATTCTCTGAATGTGAAGCAGGCGCACAACAGTGAAATCGAAATGGCAGTTTCGAAGAAAAATCCACGCAGTAAATAAATGTATTTATTTATCTGGGGTCGCACTCATGGAACGCGCATGAACGCGGCGCTCTATTTTCCACACATATGTATTTAAGTATGTACATACATGTAGGGATTCACAGGGAGTATACTTGTTCTTAACTAAACGTAAAGCTATTCTATTATCTTAAAAGACTAATTCGAATACCACGGTAGTACTTCTGGCCAAAATCAGTCAGCGGTCAGTTGGTGAGAGGCAATCGAGAAGTACCAGTCCTTATCAGTAGTTATCAGTCGTATCAGTCGTCAGTGGAATAGTCCCGTTGCATTGTATCGAATTAATTGAACTATTTATTGAATTGCAATCATTATTGTTATTACAATCTACGTATTCATAAAAACTTAAAAGTGACTTATAAAGGCTTTACAATGAATATGCTTAAAATGTTATTCATAAACATCCAATATCGTTAAAACACTCTTACAACAGCTGACAGAATTGAGAGAATTTACAGAAAGCTTACGCCTACTTTAATCAATCAATTCAAAAAATCCAGGATTTTGACACATTAGTAGTATTCGCGATGTGTCGAAAATGTCGAGATCGTCGCAGATCGTATTTCATCTTTAAGTTTTTCATCTTGTCGCGCATGCTTTTCCAAGAATGGTGGTATAAAATTGCTTTATTTTCATTCACAGCGTTGTAAAATGTAGAGGCAACTGATTTCTGTAGGACAAACGACATTTCAATTTACTTCAAAAAATGTTTTTAAAAATAGAAGCATACCTCAAACATTTTCGGATTTTCTTTTATTTTCTCAATAATATAGTCCGACAAAATGTTTGTGTCCTTTGGACTCCATCGCATCCCGCGATTACTAAGTTTTTGCTCCATCAACACCCTTTTTTGTTTTTGCTCCATCAACACGCTGTTTTTGCTCCATCAACACGCTATTATTTCTGCTTTATTATTTTATTTTTGCACGAATCTTTAACCTCACTTCTAACATACCAATCAGCTGATTGAGCTGGCAGTCGAAGAATTACGATTTTTCGACGATAAACATACCCTCAGGCGTGGAAGTTGTCGCTGAATACGAAAATGTCAAACATTGATTATATACATTGATTATATGTATACATTGATTTTATACAAATAGATAAGGAACCTTGTTGTGGGGTTGTCAATAGATGGCCATACTTACACTGATTTGAGAACTCAAGAGCTTTAAGAAATAAAGCTGCCTTGCATCATAAGAGGGGAAATTGACTTAACTGCTTGAGGTGTATCACGATTTATGAATACATTTGAATTCCTTTTTTTTACATGCACATCTAGCTAAATAGGGGCTAAATATGGGAAACAAAAAAATTGCGAATGCTGGGCAATTTATTTTATTCTGCACCCCTAAGGGTAAGAACATAACGAGCAGGTTTCGGTCGCGGTTTAGGTGACTGTTCAGCTGACTAATAAGCTAACTATCAGGTCAAGCGAGGGTATACTGCGCATAGTGCGGTGGTTTCGCTGACTTAAATTTAATACGTTTCGAGCAACAGGCGTGCACAGTCGGATAATAGGTCATCTTTAAAATGTATTGAAATAAGAGATGAATTCAAAAACTAATTTTGCTCTAACAATTTCCAATTAAAAATACATTATATTAATAAACTGTGCTGAAATAAATTTGCCTGGCATGCCTACTTCTTTTGCAATCTCTTTCCAGTACTTGTCCATTTTGTACCTATTGAAATGTTCTGTATTTTTCGCACCCCAAATGCCAATTTTCCGCTGCACGGCAGCAATCAATTTCTCCTTTTTCTCAACAACACTCATCGCAGCAGACTAACTAGCTGGGAAAAACAAAATGATTTGAAGTCAGCAAAGCCCGATAGTCAGCTGAATCGCGAGCTGATTAGTCAGCTGCCGCGCTATGCGTTTCCCCACTTATTATACTTACTTTGTTTTCTCAGTCAGCTGAACAGCCACCTAAACCGCGACCGAAACCTGCTTGTTATGTTCTTACCCTAAGAATGTTTAACCTTTGCCTCTGGGTAAGAACATAACGAGCAGGTCTCGGTCGCGGTTTAGGTCGCTGTTCAGCTGACTGAGAAAACAAAGTCAGTATAATAAGTGGGGAAACGTATAGCGCGGCAGCTGACTAATCAGCTCGCGATTCAGGTGACTATCGGGCTTTGCTGACTTCAAATCATTTTGTTTTTCCCAGCTAGTTAGTCTGCTAGTTAGTCTGCTGCGATGAGCGACCTAAACCGCGACCGAGACCTGCTCGTTATGTTCTTACCCTTAGATGTTATTTTAATTTTCTTATTAAAATCTCGTATTTTTATTCGAATCATTATGACTACAATAATTTGAATTGCAGCAGTCTTATGGTTACAGACCCAATGTGATATTACATATATCATTTATTTCTGGCAAAATACAATATATTTTTGAATTAAATTTTCTTTTTGCTCGACTGACCCAGAAGGAGGGTAATGTATTTCGCGCGCATGTAGATACATACTATGTACATATGTATGTATGTTACGTCCGTTTCATTGTGACCTCCTGTAGCCTAAACGGCTTGGCCGATTTTAAAGAGTGAGGTGTTATTAGATTCGTCGCAATATGAGGAGTGAAATAGGGTATATAATATTTAAATATGGGGTCCGCACAAAAAAAAATTGAGGGGAATAAAAAAAATTGTTTTTTATTATAACAATAAAGGAATCAAATGAAAACTAATAAATAGCCCATTCCAAATATATATATATTATAACAATTTTATGCTACCATTTTGACAGGAACTTCAAAATTTTTAGTTCTTTTTAGGGTTCCGTACCTCAAAAGGAAAAATCGGAACCCTTATAGGATCACTTTGTTGTCCGTCTGTCTGTCTGTCCGTCCGTCAAGACCCTTTATCTCGGGAACGCGTGGAGGTATCGAGTTGAAATTAAAACCATATACTCAAGTCTACAGTCCCTTGAAGCTGTGAAAAAATCAAACTTCTAACTTAACGTAAAAAAACGATGCGGCCGTTTATGCCGCAAAAAACGTACACTCCGCGACACATGATTGACCTCACCCTCATTTTCTCAAGTGTCCAGACAAATAATTATTTCTGAGAAGTCTGACGATAATTACCAATTAATGTCGGAAATTCCTAATTACTTTATGCAATAATTCTAAATATTCGATGCGTTGTGCATTTTTCACGAATTTTTACCTGAAAAGCGGTATAAAAACGTGCAACACAGGATAGACCTCACCAATTTTAAATTGTGTTTCATGCAAGTTCGATCCTTGTTTTTTGCTAGTTGTTCGAAATATTGGCGAATTTGACGACATTCCACGGTTTTCCGAACAAGGGCAACTTAGTCCATCGGAAACCTTCGGAATTGTCGTTTTCTTGAACACTTTTTTGTCAGAATAGGTTATTATATCATCCTCAGAGAAATGCATTTCACAAAAATAAAGCGTTTTATCAGCATTAATTCCCAATTGCAAATAAGGATCGCCAGAATGCTTTAGCCATGTATGGCGTCTGTAATCATCTGGTACCTTAAAAAAGGGTAAAAAAGGAACCAGGGCAATGCACATTTGTACAATTTTTTAACGAAAACAATATACAGAACCTGGCCAAAAAATTAGAAGCAGCATTAGAATTTTTGCAGAATTTTTTTCTTTCACGCTCACCTTTATTAAAAATGTTCCTACAAAGGTAGGCTCCATGTCACACTAGAAAAGCATTAATAACTTTACTTTCAAGCATAAATGTTTTTCTTTTGCCTTGGCCAAGTACCTAATTCACCTGATTTGAACCCTATTGGAAATGTATGGAATGTGTTAATAAAAAACAACGGGTTGCACTCCGGGAGTGCCGGTAGAAGTGAAAACTTGAACATTAACATTGTGCATTTTTGAATATTTTGGAATGGTTAGGGAATAATTTCGCACGAATTGCTTTATTTATCAGTATAAAAGTACTATCATTTATGTGGTAAAATACAATATTCATTTATTGCGCTATCGTACACAAACATGACAATTTATATTACATAAAATATTTAACACTTTAGAACTATTACAATTATTTTACATTAAAAAGTTTATCTCTCAGAAAAATCAACTTTCATCCATAATTTCAACGACTCTTTCACCATCATCATTACCAGCATCATCATCGCCAATCTCTAAAACTGATACAATAGGTTTATGGTAGCTGAAGTAAAAAACGAACAATTTTGATTCCAATCTATTTAAATGTCTAATAAAGACCGCATCAATAGTAGTTTCGTATTTCGTTTGACATCGTTAAACCAAATTCATTATTTAAAAATTCAATTAATAGTTGATTTTTATCGTCTGCAAAGTTTATGTTGAAATCTCCACTCAAAACCATTGGCAAATCATCAAAGCTTTTCCTAATTTTTTTTTGAAGCGTAGCAGGCTGTAGTACAAACACACACGCACACTCGCGCAAGCGCCCTGCGCCGCTTCAACAAAACAGCAGGAGCAGGCATACATTTTCGCCGCGCGGTAGAAAGAGAGGGGGATATTACTTCCTCTCCTACGCCGTGCCGGCGGTCTACTCCGTCTTACGAATTTTCGATCAGTGTCACGTGTCCTGACGCGAGTTTAACATTTTTTACCCATCCCAAAAAAAGTGCACAACGCCGCTAAAGAAGTTTTCACTTCAAAAATCATTTAATCAAAGGCGAAGTATTAATTCAAAATACATATTAAGGAAGTGTGGCAAGGAGCTCCTGAAATTAAAAATTGCATAGAGTGCATTCCTACATAGACGAATTTAGGCAGTTTTAAATACGAATGGTGGTAACAGTAAGTATTAGTAATTAAATATTGTTTTTGTGTAATATCCTATCACCAATAAAGAGATCTTCAAAATAACAACTATGTTTCCAATATCTGTCCATTTCCTGAGAATTTATGAAATTTCTATGGTGCTTCTAATTTTTTGGCCAGGTACTGTATTTACTCATTGTGTACTTGTGGTCTCAACAATACAAAGTGCAAACAAAGTCTATGTAAAACAAGATTGACTAAAAAGCAAATCAATGGCTTAACAAGGTCAAGCGAAAAGCCAATTTTCTGTGAAAAATAAAATCTAGGACCTATCCACCTAATAATAAATCCCAATCCAGAAATATCAAAATCAAAAACCAATATACAAAATCCAAGTCAGCAACATAGAAAATTACTTATTAAATCGCAAGATCGCAAGAATACTCAATAAAACAAGCTCGAATCGAAAAATTCATTAAGTATTTCATTGCACAAAATTCCTTAACATAAAAATAAAAAAACTCCCTAAATTCATTCTGCATTTTCGCTGCAAATTTTTTCCATACTACTTCACGCCTAACTCTGTCTGACGAAAAATCATTTTGTAGGTCCTTATATGCATCAATAAGGCAAAGGCAGCATTTCTGCTCCACCTTGCCTTTTCTTGGGTAATTTCCGCAAAAACATCTCCTTGGTACGTTACAAGTACCCCAAGCTCTTTCATGGTGACGTCAAATTAAACGTCGAGTCACTTTGCTTCGACCTTTTTAGCACTGTCTAAAATGACTCGAGTAAGCTTAAGCTACTCGAGTAAGATATTGAACGGCAACCCGAGTCAAAAATCTCACGCATACAACCTAATCTAAGAGTTCACAGACAATAGTTCGTGTGAACTCGAGTAAGATAATGAACGACATAAGAGTAACAGTAAAAAAAACAAAATTAAAAATTTTGAAAAAACCCACGACGGATGTAAACGTCGTAATAGAAAAAGGATTAAATAAAATTTTAAGGCCCCCCCGACTAAAAGGAGGTAAGTAACCAAAGAAAATTCGTCGGGGGATGCCATTCCCTGCCCTGAATTAAGAATAGGAGAATATCAATTAAAGACTACATATGTAGTCTTTAATTGATATTCTCCTATTCTTAATTCAGGGCAGGGAATGGCATCCCCCGACGAATTTTCTTTGGTTACTTACCTCCTTTTAGTCGGGGGGGCTTTAAAATTTTATTTAATCCTTTTTCTATTACGACGTTTACATCCGTCGTGGGTTTTTTCAAAATTTTTAATTTTGTTTTTTATTTGAAACTTTTTAGAGATTTCTTACAAAATATTATTTTTATATCTGGCCGATGAATCACAAACCCTTTACAGAAAACCGTATCTAAATCGGTCAAACCGTTTTGGAGATACTTGGCAACATTGGACTGGACAAACAACCTCTCACCCTAAACGCATATACCAGCTCCGTTCCGTCGTGGGTAAAAATCAGCGGCCCCGAAAACCCCTAAGAACCAAGTTTGTTGCAAATAGCACAAACTTTAAGGAGTTGACAATCCGACATCTTGAATTCATAAATTTTGACAGTTGGTTTGAGATCGGCGACCCCAAAAAACCCCCAAATATCAAGTTTGGTCCAAATCGCATAAACTTTATAATTTGACAGTCCGCCATCTTAAATTCGTAAAGTCTGACAGCTGATTTGAAATCGGTGACCCCGAAAACACCCAAATACCAAATTTAGTGCAAATCCTATAAACTTTAAAATTTGAGAATCCGCCATCTTGAATTCATAAATATTCACAGTTGGTTTGAGATCGGCGACCCCAAAAACCCCCAAATACCAAATTTGGTGCAAATCGCATAAACTTTAAAATTGGACAGTCCGCCATCTTGAATTCGTAAAGTTTGACAGTTGGATTGAAATCAGCGACCCCGAAAGCCCCCAAATACCAAGTTTGGTGCAAATCGCATAAACTTTAAAATTTGACAGTCCGCCATCTTGAATTTTGCAGCAAGTTAACACCGTAACACCTATCTAAGAACAATTGCCGATGAATCACAAACTTTTTACAAAAAACCCAATCTAAATCGGTCAAACCGTTTTGGAGAAAAATGGTAACTTTCGTTTGCACACACAAACAAACAAACAAACAACCTCTCACCCCAAACGCATATACATACACACCTTCTCCGTTCCGTCGTGGGTAAAAATGACTCGAGACGACTCGAGTGAGATATTGAACGCTCCGGAGTAAGTCAGATTACCCGAGTCGACTCGAGTCGAGATATTGAACGTACCCGTGGAAGCTAAACTGCACTCATAGCTATTTCGCAATAAATTATATCACCGTCAAACACAGCTTCATTTAATTATGAGAATGTATGTAGTTTTTCAGCCAAAAATGAATGCAAACAGCTTCGCTAGAATGAAGTGGGGCACACTCCCTGCATCTCATTTCCCGCAAACGCATGCTTAGCTGACTGAGATAACTTGCAGCTTTCTAAGTTTTTCCAGGGTTACTTTAAAAAGCTACTTAATCATTGCTTCGATCCCATACCCAATACCCCTACCGAAAAGGATAGTGGCGCACCAAACGTGACAGCCTTAAAACTTAAAATTTCCAAGATTACTTATCTATTTGTATATAATCAATGTGTCAAATTCATATAAATGTTTTTCGACGTCGAATTATTTTTTTTCCGATTTGCGACGATTTCGACGTTTTCGATTATTTCAATTTAAGAACGCTAAAACCTATTTTAATCCTATTTTAGTTGCAAAGGGTTTACAGCGAATTTATGAATAATGCATTTAAAACGCCCATTAGTCTTAAAGAGGGTTTTTAGTATTGAATGCTTAAAACCGATATTAAGATATTTTTATGAATACGGCTGTAAGTATTATAGTTATTAAAGTGAACTTATTATAAAGTAACCCGGCCTTCTCATTCTTAATACATATATGTACATTATGTAGATTTATTTATCGCACTTACAGCTGTGAGTTGAAGCTTTTACTTTCACATATTTGACGCTTAAAGACCTGCGCCCATACGATCCAGCGCCCTGCGTTCATGCATCAAGCTTTAAGCTGTTGCTGCACGAAAATATTGAAATCCATGCTTTCTTATGGAGCTTCGCCCATAAGCGATGCATGGCGATGCATCGACGCATGGAAATGTTGAACATTTCTCAATATTTTCATGCATCGGGACGCATCAGCCGGTTTGAACCTAGGGTGGACTTTCAAACTTGCAAGTTCAAAGTTGTGCATTCACAGCTGACTGTTTACATCCCGGCAAAGTGTACCTGAAACATTGGACGCACCTAATAGCAGAATTCCTATTAAAAGAAATTTAATTAATATAGTAAGATCCATTTTTATCCTTTTAATTTTCAAAATTGCTCCTTTAATAAAATTCCTCTGCTGTGCTGTGGCTGTGCTGCGGCTGTGCTGTGGCTGTGGTGTGACTATTGACAATTTGTGGCATTGTGAGATGACGGATCTTATGGGCGAACCTCTGAATTGCCATGCAGCGGCAGGCATCGAGATCCATCAACAGCTTAAAGCTTGATGCATGAACGCAGACCGCTGGATCGTATGGGCGCAGGCCTTTAGGCAAAACCATTTTTTCCAGTCAATATGATTAGCTTTCTGTAATCTTCTTCTTGAACATCACAGGATATAATTTTCTCCATAAGCGCTGGATATCTGTTTCTTATGCCCGTTCTCCAATTAGGAACCAACCAACTACGAACCACCGAACGAAAAAACTCAACCCCGTGTAAAGTATAAGCCCTTGCCTGTAGTTGTGCCCTGCCAGCTGCGAAAACACAATCGGGCAAATGTTAAATGTGGAAGTTTTTACCACTTTTTAAGCGGACAAACTTATCAATTTAACTTTTAATATTCTCCGGAAATTACCGCGCACATTTTTATAAGTGCTCCGTGTTATAATTAGTGCACTGATGTTTTGACAACCGGCGGAAAAGCTGCGGCGACGTCACTATTCTGGTACAATATCGTTGCGGAATGGGGGACTATTACTTATTTGGTTAAACGCACACATGTAAAAAGTTAGCTCGGTTGACCAACAAAACACAAGCGAGAGAGAAGATGACTCTAATAAGAAAATTGAAAGCGATGGCGCGATGTTATTTGGTTCGTAGTTGGTCGGTTCGCAATTGGAGAACGGGCATTATTTCTGTGGTTCGGTACAATCAGACAATTAAGAAGGAATGCAATTAACGAAAATGCTAGGGAAACCAAGAGCAGCCAATTTATGAACAAGAATTTTATGAAATTAGTGAAGATGCTTGCCAGATTCAATGGAAGACAAATAGTGGATGCATAGTAAGAAAGTTAAGGAGATTCGTGGAAGTCGATTTGCTTTTAATGAACCCATGCTGGCAAGATCAATCTTCATTTATTATTTGTAAATATATAAAAATCAATTGCTGTTCGTTAGTCTCGCTAAAACTCGAGAACGGCTGGACTGATTTGGCTAATTTTGGTTTTGAATTATTTGTGGAAGTCCAGGGAAGGTTTAAACGGTGAGTAAATATGAAAAAAAAAATAAGCCGTCGCGGGACGCCTGGCAGATGTGAAACATCAAAAATTTTCTTTTGGTAATAATGTTTAAAATTGATGGTGAATAAAATGACTATGAAATAACTTCTAAATTAATTTCATAAGACTATTTTGTTTTTTATTTCCATATGAAGTACTTAAAAAATATACAAAGACATAAAAAACTGGCAATATAATATATATTGCAACGCTCCGCTCAAAACAACACTCTGCGTATATACATATACGCATATAAAGCAGCGCGTGGGTACGCCGATACTTATACTTACACAAGTATTAAAGTATAGCACATGCCGCACGTGGCTTATAGGTACACCGACAAAACTGGAGGGGCGCAGAGCAAGTATTTAGAGGAGAGCGTATGCGCGCGGAGAGAGGAGATCGCCGAGCTGAGGCGGATTGAGCCGACGAGCCACGAGTGGGGCGTCGCCACGGCGTGGCGACGCGTCGCCACGCCGCAGTCGGCCTCACTCCCGTACCGCGTCATTAGATGTTTCACATCAAAAATGCTTGGAATATAGTAAAAAAAACAATTTCGCTCTATATATATAAAAATGAATCCCTATTTCCCTTGGTCACGCCATCACGCGTGAACGGCTGGACCGATTTCGCTAATTCTTTCACCGTTGGGAAGCTACATTATCCCCGGGTGACATAGGCTATTTTTTATTCGGGGGTTTCAAAATGGCGGACCCAAGATGGCGGTCAAAAATTGTAAATATCAAGGGATTGCCATGAAATAAGTATTCGGGGGTTTTCGGATCTCCTGATTGCGAATCTATGCTCTAAATTTGGAAATTCAAGACAGCGGATCCAATATGGCGACCAACAATTTTCAAACTTCAACGTATTTAAGTGAAATTTAGTATTACGGGTATTTTGATACTACTAATTTCGAATCTACGAACAAAATTTGGAAATTCAAAATGGCGGACCCAATATGTTTATTACACAAACACGCCTTAAAATTTGGTCTCATTATTTTCATTTTTTAAGTGAAGGCACTACACATCCCGACCTAAAATTTAGGGTACTTTTTACTCACGGGTTTCAAAATGGCAGACCCAAGATGGCGGCCAAAAATTGTAAATATTAAGTGATTGCCATGAAAATTAGTATTTGCGGGATTTTGGAGGTGCTAATTGCGAATCTAAGCTCGAAATTTGGAAATTCAAGATGGCGAATCCAATATGGCGTCCAACAATTTTCGAACTTCAACGAATTTAAGTAAAATTTAGTACTATGGGTATTTTGATATAACTAATTTCGAATCTACTATTAAAATTTGGAAATTCAAAATGGCGGACCCAACATAGCGACCATAAGTCATAAAATTTTTTACGAAAGTCGAGCATTTCAAGGATCTTTAATTAAGTAGTACTTATAATATACCGGGTGAAACCGGGTAACCCAGCTATATATGTAATAAAAAAAGAGTCATCAAAATCGGACTACTCTGTAAAGCGAGCGTGCGAAAGCCGCGACGGGTGCGAACGTTAAGAATGAAGCCGTTTCGCATATTCTTCGCGGGCTCGCGTTTTGTTCCCCGATTTTGAAACAACAGTCAGTATGTTCCATACGTAAAAATGGACCGCTTGGCAAACTTGTACAAGATGCATCATTGGTCAATAGGATGCATGTAGCCAACAAGAAATAAAATAAACATAAAATAAATCCTAAATACTCAGTAGGTACTAAGAACCACACAAGATAATTTCATCACAAGTAAAACTGGTTGACGCCCAGCGAAGTGGGCACGGGTCAGCTGGTTTGTAATATTTATGTATATACTATTTACAAGTGTCACCGAAAGCACCCGAATCATTCGTCGATTTCTAGCAGTTGGTAGCCATGTGATGGTCAATTTCTATCCGCTGGCAGCCATGTGTGGTTCACTTCTTGCTTCTTCTGATCTAGGCTGCTGGCGACTATACACGTTAACCAAATTCGGGGAATGAACTAAAATTTTTAACCGACTTCCAAAAAACAAGAGGTTATCAATTCGACCCGTATGTATTTTTTTTTTTTAATGTCTGTTCGCGCATAACTTTTCAACGGGTGAACCGATTTTGATGATTCTTTTTTTGTTAGATAGTCTAGGATTCCCCGGAGGTACAATGATATATATGAAAACCCTGAGGGGTCAGGGGACGCCACAACAAAGACATTAATCGATATAAAAATGATAAATGTCCGGGGACTCGTATCAAAAAAAAATGACTAGGTGCGTGATTTGAGGGTCGTAGATTGTACATGCATGGATCATTGATTGTACATTCCCAGGATTCAAAATGGCGGACCAAACATGGCGGCTTTTTGTTACAATATCTTTGAAAATATGTTAAAATAGCTTTACAGGTATATAAGTTTTGAACACGTGAATCGATTGTGATGATTATTTTTTTGTTGCATAGTCCAAGATTCTCCAGGGGTACAATGATATGTATGTATGAAAACCCTGAGGGACAAAAGAAAGCCACAACAGAGGGGTAAATCGAAATAAAAATGATAAATGTTTGGAACGCATTAACAAAATGAATATGGCACTATTTGAGGGTATTTGGTTGTAAATTCGGTGCCTGATTGCTAGGATTCAAAATGGCGGACCAACCAAAATTTACTAAAAAATATTACACTAAAAAGAATGAAATAAAAAAAATTAGAAAAAAAAAATAGAACCGACTACAAATAATCCCAAGCCCTAAAAAGTATAAAAAAGAAACGTGGCAGTCGCGGGACTGGCCGACAGAAGCTACGCGTTAATTCGTTTTTTTCTCTCTCTAAAAAAAAAAAAACAAAAAACAAAAAAAAATTATACGCTTCTGGCCTATGTTTCGTGTGTTGAGCTTTGGCCAGAAACCGCCATATTGGATCATGACGTCACGACGTCAGATCCCAATACGCACGGGGAATCCCACGCACACAGCAGGCGACCGTTTCTCCTCTCTATCTCTCTGGCGAGTAGGCATGCGCCCAACGTTGCATGCCTACTTGCCAGTCGCGGGCCGCAAGGGGGGGAAATCTAACGCTTACGTCTTCGATTTTCTAGGTTGAGTCCCAGCCCGCGAAACCCCCGATAAAAAGCGTAGCTTCAAAAATTATATTAAAAGTTCTCTGCTACTACTTTCAACATTAAATACCAAGGATTTCCTACACTTTTTTAGTCGGTGTGAAAACCTTATCATTTTCATTATAGTTACAAGCAGTAAGCCACGCATTCAACTTAGAGCCTTTCCGAGGAAATTTAAACATACGAAAATATTCGCTATTTCCGCAAGATACAATGCAGCACTTCTTATATTTTTTCTTTATTTTAGGGACTACAAATTCTGTTTGCGATACTTGATCACAGCCTAAAAACAATGTGGGTATAGCCCCTAATTTCAACTTTTTCCTTCCCAAATAATTACTTTCAAAATGCTTTTCACAAATTAAAAACATTTTAGGGGAAATTATATTAAACCCACAATTGGCTAGCCAGGTACTACGCATCTCTTTTGATTTAGGCAAACGGAAAAGTCTGCATTCACCAATTTATTTTTTCTAATTCCATCTATATAAATAAAAATAAATCGCCAAATGTGTTGCTAAGCGCAAAACTCGAGAACGGCTCGACCAATTCAGCTAATTTTTTTTTTCATATTTTCCTTAAGGCACAAGGAAGGTTCTTATGGAGAGAAAAAACATAAAAATTGTTTGGAAAATAGTAAAAACAACACTTTTCTTTTCCCGCCAAAATCACAGAAATAACTGTGTGCAAAAAATTTAAGTCTAAGTAACCCTTTCCATGCAAAAAATGTATGTCAAAGTTTACTGAGATGATTTTACGACAGAAGTTTTACACGGAATTTCAATTCAAAAGAGTAGTTTTAGAGTATGTGGACCCATCATTTAAAATTGATTTCCATAAAATATAGTGGATTTTGAGGTAAGATTTGGTGAAAGCGAAATTTTGCAAACAATTACATTGATCAGTCATTGGTTTTTAGCGATACTCGATTAGTTTTGATTTGATACACGAGGATTTCAAGATTGTAAAGTTCTCAGTGAAGAATAACAAGGTAATTTCGATAGATTTCGTTCGTCCTCTAATTTCAACATTTTTAAACCCTTTTAGTCTGAATAACTGAGCACCTAAACTAATGTAAGTAACTAATTTTTAATCGGCGCCAAACAAAAAAAAAATTTTCCTTTGGCGCCAACTCAAAATTAGTTTAGGTGCTCAGTTATTCAGACTAAAAAGGTTTACTTTATTTTTCACTTTTCAGTTTTTTTTTGTCGGTTTAGTTTTTTGTTAAAAAGCTTTTATTTCTCACTTTTCAATTTCTTTGTTCGTCGGTTTAATTTTTTGTTAAAAGTTTTTTATTTACCCCTAGGGGTAGAATTTTGTTTTCAAATTTATTTTAATGGGACCAACTTAGAGGTATACTTTATATGTAATAAAAAAAGAGTCATCAAAATCGGACTACTCTGTAAAGCCCGCTCTACACTTAGCCCGCGGATCGCGCGTGAATGCCGCGACGGGCGCGAACGTTAAGAGTGAAGCCGTTTCGGATATTCTTCGCGGGCTCGCGCTTTGTTCCCCGATTTTGGAACAACAGTCAGTATGTTTCATACGTAAAAATGGACCGCTTGGCAAACTTTTACAAGATGCATCATTGATCATATGGGATGAATGTACCATGAGTAATAGAGCTCATGTTGAAGTACTAAATCGAACGCTCCAAGACCTCAGAAACTCAGGTCCTGTCATGGGTGGTGCTACTTTTGTGTTTGCGGGAGATTTTCGGCAAACACTGCCTGTAATCACAAAAGGAACACGCGCTGATGTCATCAGAGCATGCTTAAAACCATCTCCCATATGGAGTTCCGTTAAAACTCTCAATTTACGAACAAATATGAGAGCCCATTTGAGCGACAACTACAACAACGACTTTTCGCAACGACTACTCAAACTTAGAGAAGGAAAAATTACCTCTCCTAACACTAACAGTAGAAGCGCTGAAATTGAACTTGACGATAGATTGGGCCAAATAGTCCATAAATTAGAACATCTAATAGACGCAATATATCCCGGTCTTGAAAATTGATTGGAAAGAAATTATCACCCATGATTCCGACGGATTTGCCAATATCGTTCAAAAGGCTGCAGTTTCCAGTCAAAGATTCATTTGCCCTCACGATAAATAAGTCCCAGGGTCAAACAGTCTCTCTGGTGGGCATTGACTTGAAAAAGGATTGTTTTTCCCATGGGCAGTTATACATATGTTGGCTTATCTCGAGTTGGAACTCCAGAAAACCAATACAATTTGCTACCATACAATAGCACAACATCAAACATAGTATTCAGAGAAGTATTAAACAATTAACATACTCGCCCAATACATACTAGCAGCCAACAAGAAATAAAATAAACATAAAATAAATCCTAAATACTCAGTAGGTACTAAGAACCACACAAGATAATTTCATCACAAGTAAAAATGTTTGACGCCCTGCGAAGTGGGCACGGGTCAGCTAGTTTTAAAATGAAATTAAAAGCAAACACAAATCTCAATAATATCGCACGCAATCAATCACCGTCTTGACTCTAAGGAAATTCACAAGTGAATGAGGACAAAAATAATCAAGCCAACATGCTCTCCTTTCGGTGTTAAGCAAAATCACATACATATGTACGTACATATATATCCTACAGCTTAAGCGCGAGGCATCACGTCCTTCTGCTCAAGTTCAGCGGGATTACATATCATTCAGAGCTCTTCTGCTGCGTCTGTCCTGTCCACTCTCATGAAGCTCTACAGTAGCATACAATAATGTGGGCTACAGCGAAAGCTCTACGCTGAAGTCGGATCCCTGATCTAAAAGCTGTCTCGCTGAACATTTGCTCTGTTGGGACGTCTTATTTCTATATATTGTTTTTGGTAATACTGTGTTGACATTTCTGTTCAGTAAAGGTTTGACAATTCATCATGAATCGTTTAACGCCAGAACAACGCTTCCAAATTGTGGAAATTTACTTTGAAAAAAATAAATCTGTTCACGAAGTTCATAGAGCAATTCGTCCATTTTACGGTCATCATAATCGGCCTAGTGATCAAGCAATTCGTGCAGTTATTGATCGTTTTCGCACTAATTTTACTCTTCTCGATTCAGCGCGAAGTGTTGAAGAAGAAGCCGAAATGTCGATTCGTCGCCGTTCTCAAGGAAGGAGCTGCCGTTACGGTGAATAGCGAGCGCTATCGAGTCATGCTGACTGATTTTTTGTTTCCAAAAATTAATCAGCTAAACATCGACGACATTTGGTTCCAACAAGACGGCGCAATTTGCCGTACAGCGCGCTGAACCATCAATTTATTGCAAAATCAATTTGGTGACAACTTCATTTCCAGAAGTGGTCCTGTTAACTGGCCCCCTCGTTCGTGCGACTTAACGCCTCTCGATTACTTTTTATGGGGCCATGTTAAGTCATTGGTTTATGCCGACAAACCAGCAACTCTTGAAGCATTGGAAGCCAATATTCAAGCCACCATTGACGCCATACGGCCAGATTTATTGGAAAAAGTAGTGAAAAATTGGACTGATCGAATAGACTATGTAACTCGTAGCCGCGGCGGACATATGCCGGAAATCATATGTGGGATCGCAGCGCTTGAAAAGAAAGAAAAAATACCCAAAATCAGCTCCAAAACTCACTTGCTACCTACTTGTACCGCAAATCACCGTACGGTCCATCGGCTCATCGAGTGTCCCACCGACAGCAACTGCTATCGTTATCAGTTACTGAGAGGCAGTCGCCGATAAGCCGTAGCCGAGGGAGTTAAGCTGTTGTCCCCAAAGCCGCCAAGTGAAGTAGTTCAGTGCGAATATTGTTACTTTAACTACTAATTTAGAGAACTTGAGACTATACTATAGAGTTAATAACTTACCTGTTTTTGTGAACTTTTGCTTAACATTTTTGCTCGAAACAATTACTTTCTAATAAAGTGAACCTACCTTGTGAACTTACCTTGTGAACTTAACTTTCTATTATCTTTCAATATACTTACCCAAAACTAATTTTCGGTGTATTAATTTCCCGAAACCCTGATCCCACAAAATTTGGGGGCTCAACCGGGATTTGTGGTGCTTACTAATGTGATTATTTGTGCATTATTGGCGTCAGAGGTAGAAATCGGGAGTAACGGACTACCGAGGACAACAAGCAATTTGGGTAAAATTGGAATCTGAGAATAGTCATCGTATCAGGTCAGATCTTTCCTTTTATATATTACTAACCCGAGTGGAGCTACATATAAAAGGGGCAACGAATTCCGGCATTTTAATACTAATCATAATTGATTGATCTATAATTTCGTTTGAATTTTGAGGACAGAAATTAAAATATAAAGACATTTAAAGCGTGTGCTGCAACTGCATGGCAGATTTTAAAAGCCTAACGGTTAATGAATTACATGAATTATTGAGGGAACGTGGCCTTCCTGTTACTTATAAAAAAAAGACTGAATTAGTAAAGCGTTTAGAACTTTTTGAGCAAGGCAAAGCGGCGATCGAAAATGATAATCAAATTAATGAAAGTGATTCCGGAAGCGAAGGTTATCAGATAAGTGAAAGTGATTTTAGAAACAAAGACCAAGAAAATTTGGAAAACTTTGAGTCGGTTCTCGAGGTTAACGGTACGAGCGAAGTAGAGTCGGAAAAAATTCTAAAAGGTGGACCTCCTGTCGGGGACTTAACCATGGCTACCAATTTTGTATTTAAAGACATTGAAGACTCTTTAGATAAGTTCAATGGTGAAACGGGAAAAGACATTGTCACTTGGTTGAAAGAGTTTAATGATATCTCTACAGTCTGCTCGTGGACTGATGTACAAAAGTATTTGTATGCGCGACGGTTGTTGATAGGAGCCGCTAGGCTAGCTGTTGAGGCTTCAACTGAGCTTACTAGTTGGGAAGCGCTTAAATCTTTTCTTATAAGCGAATTTAGCTCAAAACTTACTAGCATCAGTGTTCATAAACGTCTGGAGGGTAGAAAAAAGAAAGCCGATGAGACATATTTAGAATATCTATACGTAATGAAACAAATCGCTAGGGACAGTACGATAGATGAAGAATCTATAGTGGCGTACGTAATAGCAGGAATTCCGGATTCAGTGCAAAATAAGACGCTACTATATGATGCTAAGACGATAAGTGAATTAAAAAGTAAATTCAAGGTATATGAGGGTATGAAGCTACAATTGAAGGAAGTTAGGTCAAACGAAAAGCCGGTTAAGTCTGATTCGAATAAAGCCAAGAAAAATCAATCGAGATGTTTTAATTGCGGCGCTAAATCTCATCAAAGCAACAGTTGTCCGAATAAATCGAAAGGGTCGAGGTGTTTCGGTTGCGGTTTATTTGGCCACATGGCTAGCAGTTGTCCTCAGAAGAAGGAAGCTTGCAAGCCTGCAGATAGCGGTCGCGAAGCATCAAGCTCAGTAAATGTCATCGAAGTCCCAGATTTGCGTGTGACGGTTGAATTTCAATCTAGAAAATACAAGGCCCTCGTGGATACTGGAAGTGGAGTAAGCCTTGTAAAACAATCGATAATTAGGGATTTTAAAGCATCTGGAATGGGTCCGAGTATGTTTTTAACGGGGTTCGGTAGACAATTAAAACGAACCCTTGGGTCAGTATTGGTGACTTTAATCATTAACGGCGATGAGTACGACGTCCGCTTACACGTTCTATGGATAAATCAAGAAATTCTATTAGGAACCGACATATTAAAGGATATGACACTCTTAGTCGACAAAGGAAAGCTTTCAATTAGTAAAGCAGAGAGAAATCGTAATGCTGAGGAAGACGAAGACTTCTTGAAAAAAATAGATGTCGTTCAACTGATTCACGAACCAGATTTCGCCACCCTTGAAGAAATAAAAGACCTCAACTTGCGGGAGTCTGTCCGTAAAATCGTGGAAGGATACGATCCCAAGCGACCGCAAGGATCCTGCATCAAGATGAAGATTCAATTATACAAGGACGAAGCGATTTACTTCAAACCCCGTCGACTAAGCCCTAAAGAGAAGGAAATAGTGACATCTCAGGTAGAGGAATGGCTAAAAGAGGGTATTGTGAGACCCAGCTGTTCTGCCTTTGCAAGTCCTGTGTCCTCGCGAAGAAGAAAGACGGAAGTCATCGTCTATGCATCGATTATCGAAAAATCAACAGGCACATTATTAAAGATCGTTATCCGTTGCCCATAATGGAAGAGATTCTAGAGGGTCTACATCACGCTACAGTATTCACTACGCTAGACCTCCGAAACGGGTTCTTTCACGTGGATATGGACGATATCATCATACCCTCATCTTGTGAAGCCGAAAATATAGAGAAACTGAAAAAGACGCTGTGTGTAGCTGCAAATAATGGATTAGAAATTAAATGGTCAAAGTGCAGATTTCTGAAAAGGAGAGTCGAATTTTTAGGCCATATTGTTGAAAATGGTTCGATCAAGCCCTCGGAAGACAAAGTCAAGGCAGTCCAGAAGTTTCCTGTTCCGCGTAATTTAAAGCAAACGAAAAGCTTCTTGGGTCTTACGGGTTTTTTTCGCAAGTTCATTTTGAACTATTCCATAATCGCCAGGCCGCTAACAGACCTTACTAAGAAAGACACCCCGTTTATTTTTGGTCAAGAAGAACATGACGCGTTTAACGCTTTAAAATCGCATTTGTGTTCACAACCTGTCCTGAAGCTGTTTGATCCTCGAGCAGAAACTGAATTGCACACCGATGCGAGCAAGGCAGGATACGGCGCTGTCTTATTGCAGAGATCTTCGTGTGATCAAAAGTTTCATCCTGTCTTCTTCATAAGTTATAAAACAACTGATGCGGAACAAAAATATTCAAGCTACGAACTCGAGGTCTTGGCAATCGTTAAAGCGCTGAAAAAGTTGCGTCCCTACCTTCTTGGTTTGAAATTTTTAATTTACACTGATTGTAAGGCGTTTGAGTTGACTATGCGTAAAAGAGAGCTAAGTAGCAGAGTTGCGAGGTGGGCATTATATCTTGAAGATTTTGACTGTGTAGTTCGGCATAAATCAGGATCAGCAATGAGGCATGTTGATGCTCTAAGCCGGTATCCTGCGGTGATGGTTGTTGAAGACGATGTCTTGCATCGCGTTAAGGTGGCCCAAGAGAATGATGAGTTCTGCCAAGCAGTGAAGAAGTGCTTACAACAGGGCGAATACAAAAATTTCTTGTTGCGAGGCCAAGTCATTTTTAAATTTTTAGACGGAGATTACCTACTAGTTGTGCCTAAAGCTATGCAAAGAGGAATCATTTGTAAAGCTCACGAGAATGGTCATATTATTGCGAAGAAGCTCGAAATGATGTTGCGTCATGACTACTACATTCCTAATTTAACGAAAAGGATACACGAGGTATTGCAGAATTGCGTTCCCTGTATCCTAGTGCAAAAGAAAGCTGGCAAACCTGAAGGTCTACTTAATCCTATAGATAAATTAGATCAACCCCTTCACACCTACCATCTCGACCACCTAGGACCGCTAAACTCTACGGCGAAAAATTACAAGTACCTGTTCGTTGTGATCGACGCTTTCAGCAAATTCTCGTGGATTTATCCAGTGAAATCGACCACCACCGAAGAAGTCATACGCAAGCTAGAATTCCAGGCCGATAATTTTGGAAACCCTAGTAGAATAATTATAGACAAAGGAACAGCATTTACGTCTACACCGTTCCGAGAATATTGTGAGGAGAGGAGCATATCACAGGTACTTATTACGACGGGGGTCCCAAGTGGTAATGGTCAAGTGGAGCGGTTAAATCAGATTATTATAAGCGTATTGTCGAAAATATCGATACCTGATCCTACGAAGTGGTACCGCAACGTCTCTCAGCTACAACGAATACTAAACGCAACACCGAGTCGATCAACAGGGAAAACGCCTTTCCAACTTATGTTTGGAGTTAAGATGTCCAATTCAAACCATGAAGAACTAAAGAAGGTTGTCGAAGAAGAAATCGTTGCAGTCTTTGAAAATGAGCGCGATGCTTGTCGATTGGAAGCTAAAAGGCAAATAGCTAAAGTGCAGGAGGAAAACGTGCGATATGCAAGAAAGAAGAGGAAACCCGCGAAGAAATACAAGATTGGAGATCTTGTGGCCATAAAGAAAACTCAATTTGCTCCAGGGTCAAAATTATTACCTAAATTTTTGGGTCCATATAAGATTACTAGAGTTAGATGTAACGACAGATATGATGTCACGAAAGTCGGGAATCATGAGGGCCCAATTTCCACCAGCTCAGCAGCTGATCATATGAAGTCGTGGTGCGATATAAGCGAGGAAGAAGAAGACCTATCCGAGACGGAAGACACACAGGATGGCCGGATGTGGGATCGCAGCGCTTGAAAAGAAAGAAAAAATACCCAAAATCAGCTCCAAAACTCACTTGCTACCTACTTGTACCGCAAATCACCGTACGGTCCATCGGCTCATCGAGTGTCCCACCGACAGCAACTGCTATCGTTATCAGTTACTGAGAGGCAGTCGCCGATAAGCCGTAGCCGAGGGAGTTAAGCTGTTGTCCCCAAAGCCGCCAAGTGAAGTAGTTCAGTGCGAATATTGTTACTTTAACTACTAATTTAGAGAACTTGAGACTATACTATAGAGTTAATAACTTACCTGTTTTTGTGAACTTTTGCTTAACATTTTTGCTCGAAACAATTACTTTCTAATAAAGTGAACCTACCTTGTGAACTTACCTTGTGAACTTAACTTTCTATTATCTTTCAATATACTTACCCAAAACTAATTTTCGGTGTATTAATTTCCCGAAACCCTGATCCCACACATATTTAAAAAATAAATGCCATGAAATTATCTACCAGATTATAATAATAAAAAATGTACTCCAACAATATTTCTGTCTTGTATTATTATTTAAAGTTCTCAAGCTTTTAAAAAACACACCCAATTTAATAAATTAAGTGGGGCTTATAGCAAAAGCACAAAAATACTTCTATAATTGCTGGGTTCTTAAAAAATATTTTCGGCGATTTAAACTGTACCTATTTTCAGAAGTGAGAATTTCGACGATTTGCTGAGAATTTTTCAATGAAAAATTTGTTACTCGAGAAACTTCTCAAGCGAAATTATTTAAGGATTTGATAGTGCGTTTAGGGGAATTAGAACTAAGGATGCAGCAGACAATTAAAAATACATATGTTTTTTTTTAATTTGTCGCCTTTTTTGCCTAAGGAAAAAAATTAGACAGAAATATGCTCCTTACATCTTGAATGAAAGAGTTTCAACGCCTTCTCGTCTTCGCTGAAGTTTTATACTGACAGAATTGCGGCTATTATGTATTAAATATCCATTTAATTTACATGATGTTTATTACTGTTATAGACAACTTGAATATGAAATTTACATATTTATTTATTTATTTATTTATTTATTTATTATTATTATTTAGCGATAACAAACAGCATAGCCTATTACATGATACCGCATTACAACTAATAATAATATATTTCATTAAATTAAGAGTACTCCTACAAAAAAGCAATGTGCACTAAAACAAAAAGCAAAACTCAAAATTCAAAAACTCAGTGCATCTTCTTATAAAACTATAAACAATAAGCAAAAAAACCAAAAAATGGAAATAGAATTAAAAAATAATAAAATAATAAAATTATAAAAGTAACTGATTAGAGTAATGGTAGACGATTTCGAAGAATATAAATTATAGATTTCAAATTCAGATATTGAGATATTTAAATTTTAAACTATCCTAAATTAAGCGATCATTGATGGCATTTTTTAAACTATACTTAAAGGAACAAGGACTCAAAAAGTAGATGTCAATGTGATTGAATAGTTCATTGTGATGTTTTTGCATACGTACCAGAGGAGACTTATGTCGTAAATTAGTTCGAGATACTCCAATATAAAATGTATAGCTAAGACGGGTAGGTCTACTAGGAACATGAAAGCAAAGTGAACTAACCAATTCCGAACAATTCATTATTTTATCTTTTATACAGGGTGATTCTGCAATATATGTATGTGCATATATCACCAATCGATTCTTTAATGCCCAATTTCACAGTGCGAGCTGAAGTTCTGATCGTCACTTAAGCTCCCGCTTAACCATTTTTCGGTTTCACAGTGGGAGTTTAAGTGTAAATTACGGCTTAAGTGGTTACTATACTTAAGTCGCCAAAATCGGCCGCTTAAGTCTCGCTTAAGAGATATATTTTGCAATTTCGTGTCGAAAATTCAACGAGCAAATAAGTTGTTCTTAAAAATTTGAATAGTGATACGGAAGATTTAATTGATGGAAGTGATGAAGAGTATTATGAAGTAATTGTTCGAGTTACACGAGTCAAAAGATTCCATACTACAGGAGCAGTAAATGGGGAACTTTTTCGCAACAGGAAAGCTCAAAATTATGGACATTGTGGCAAGATGCCCAGGTTCCAGTCATGATTCAACTATCTTTACCAACTCGAGAATTCGGTCTCGTTTTGAGCAAGGAGAGTTCGGAAACAGAAGAAGAAGAGAAGGCTAAAGTGAAGATCTTTCCCTCCTCTCCGATTTGGACGAAATTTTGCAGGGACCTTCCGGATGGTGCGAAACGGAAGAATCTGCAAGAATTTTTTGGCGCTCGGGTCTAGTTTCCGAAATATTTAACTTTTAATTGAAAGTTGGAAATGTCAAAATTAAAAGTTAAATATTTCGGAAACTAGACCCGAGAGCCAAAAAATTCTTGCAGATTCTTCCGTTTCGCACCATCCGGAAGGTCCCTGCAAAATTTCATCCAAATCGGAGAGGAGGGAAAGATCTTCACTTGTTCCGTGTAAAATTAGGACTCCTTCTGCTTCCGTTTATATTATTATTATTCATTTTTTTTACCTTTAAAACAATTTTCCCTGAAGAAGTTCGTTAAAAAAACTTGTTTTTTTGGCAGTAATTTCTCAGAATAATATTTCTGACAACTGCTGAAGCAAACAGTGTGCTACATAATAGAGCAAAATGCCTAAACTCTCACTCAGCTAAGCGTGAAATAAAAAAGGACTGTGAAACCGAAAATACTTAAGCCGTCACTTAAGTTTCGCCTCGCGCTTAGCTGAGCGGAAACTTAAGCTCGCACTGTGAAATTGGGCATAAATTATGCTGATCAAAGTTTGTTGGAACACTAACCTTTCCTCCACTAAAGTCATTCCTTTAAAATTTTTGTTTTTGTGTTTTGTTTTTGTAAGTTGATGTTTTTGGAAAGCACTTAGTTAAACCGTCCTAAGGCCTTTCACGATTATTATGTGGCCAGCAAAAATTACCCGATCTGGAAAAATTGCAGAAGAATAGGAATTTATCATTTACATACATATTAACGTTAAAAGCTCTATGTGATCCAATCCGAAGTGCGTTTGTTGAGAATAATTCTGTGAAACAACGCTGATTATATTGAAGAACAAATTTGTTATGAACGGTTTGACCAAAAACAATATATAGAAATAAGACGTCCCAACAGAGCAAATGTTCAGCGAGATAGCTTTTAGATCAGGGATCCGACTTCAGCGTAGAACTTTCGCTGTAGCCCACATTATTGTATGCTACTGTAGAGCTTCATGAGAGTGGGCAGGACAGACGCAGCAGAAGAGCTCTGAATGATATGTTCTTTCTGAGCTGCTCGTTCGTAGCTGTTTGCGATAGGGAAGGGTAGGGATATTTGGTGCGGTGGGGTGTGGGCGCTACATCAGGCAGCCAGGGACACGAAATATTTCAATAAATGTAGCGCTGCTCAAAGGGCTTGTGGGCCTACCCCAACGTGAAGCGTGAGGGAGTTGAATTTTTCTAGGAATCCTCTGAGTTGCGTGCTCTGCTCAATGAATGAATGAAATCTTCAAGGGAAAAAGACACAGGGACAGATTCATGAGGTTTGAATTATCTAATGAAATTCCGATTTTGTGTTATTTAGGTGTTTTTCATTGACTCAAAAATTCATTTAACGTTTGTAAATTTTTTTTGTTTTTAATTTCAATCTGCTAAAGATGCATTTTGGATTCATTAAAAGGAATTAATTAAATTTATTACTTGCTTCCAAGCTTGGACTTTTGTGCTTCAAGCTTGGAAGCAAGTAATAAATTTAATTAATTCCTTTTAATGAATCCAAAATGCATCTTTAGCAGATTGAAATTAAAAACAAAAAAAATTTACAAACGTTAAATGAATTTTTGAGTCAATGAAAAACACCTAAATAACACAAAATCGGAATTTCATTAGATAATTCAAACCTCATGAATCTGTCCCTGTGTCTTTTTCCCTTGAAGATTTCATTCATTCATTGAGCAGAGCACGCAACTCAGAGGATTCCTAGAAAAATTCAACTCCCTCACGCTTCACGTTGGGGTAGGCCCACAAGCCCTTTGAGCAGCGCTACATTTATTGAAATATTTCGTGTCCCTGGCTGCCTGATGTAGCGCCCACACCCCACCGCACCAAATATCCCTACCCTTCCCTATCGCAAACAGCTACGAACGAGCAGCTCAGAAAGAACATATCATTCAGAGCTCTTCTGCTGCGTCTGTCCTGCCCACTCTCATGAAGCTCTACAGTAGCATACAATAATGTGGGCTACAGCGAAAGTTCTACGCTGAAGTCGGATCCCTGATCTAAAAGCTATCTCGCTGAACATTTGCTCTGTTGGGACGTCTTATTTCTATATATTGTTTTTGGTTTGACGTTTATCTTCAGAATGTTTCTTTAACAAAACTGAATACACATTTACATTTTTCCATTCTTCCTCTTTTCCCATATTTTGCAAGTATGTATGTTTGTAATATCTTCTTCTTTATAATTCCTAAAATGTAGATTTTTGTATTTTTACCATTATTATCTCGCCCGTCTTTGGACCATTTACGGTTGTAGATTTTAGCGATCTCTTGACAATGTTTATGATATCATCTTGAAAATTGTCATAATAATTTGGGAAGCGGTTACATTTAGCTGTACATTTGTAGGGAATAACGAGAGTTTGTTTATATTATCAAAGATTTCCACAACTTGGTCGTTCGAGCGGACTTTTTGATTTAAGAAACGGTTTTGGACACATGACTATTTGAAAGAATAAAAAGTTGTACTTTTAGTTTTCACTATAATTTACAAGTCCTCAATTCCTTTGTTTTTACCAAATGCCGCTAAAAATGTGTCCTTTAATTAGTCCTCCATTCATCTTACCTCACTACACTCCACTCTTGTTTGCAGATGTACTTTTCAACATATTTTGTTTTAATTTATAATATTTTCTGAGAAAACCACAATCTGCTTTACCCTAAGCGTTTTATACACAAATTGTATAATTGTTCATTTTCATTTCACACATCTATATAGTGCTCTTTGGAACGCGGACATAAATACGTATTCTAGGAGGACCATGGAGGTCTTTTTATATGCACTCAGAAAAATATGACATAATATTTAAGAAAAAGAAGGATAACATTTCCGGAAAATAACCATGATTTTGAGCCACTGAAAAATTTCATCAAAACTAGGAAACGTATTTCGTAAAATCTAGATTCGTCGTACTTACTTTTTGCAAAGCTTCGTACGACAAGTTATGTAAATACATCGTACATTATTACGATAATTTCAAAAATCCTACGGTATAGAAAGATTGTTAAAAATACGATGTGTTTTTTTTTTTTTTAAGACGGAATTTTATAAATTGTTGTGCCTAGTTTCGTAATTTAATTATTCTAAAGCTATAAGTTTTTTGTATACTGGATGCGGAAATACAAAATATCTCTCACTTTATTTTGAATTTAATTTGCTTATTTATAAATTCAATAGTGCTATTCGATTACTTCGAATAATTCACAAAGCCCTAATTTTTTGAATAAAACAACAGAGAGCTCGAATAACGCTCGAAAATTTTCACTTTGGAGGAGAAATTGAATCTATAAAATCCAATCCACTCTACTCCAAGCTGGCATTACGACCTTAACCTACGACCGCATTTAAAAGAGTCTTATACATAATATGTATTAAAGATCCTTTAATATAATTTTGTTGACTATGTACATTGTCGATAACGGCACTATTTTCTGCATTTCTGCTAAAGGGGTTTTTATTATTATTGAACAGCTATTGACTCAAATTATATTAGTCGAAGCCTTCCAAGATTCTTCTTTATAGTTAAACAGCTCAATGGGGATAAAGACTCTACATTCGGAAATTTATTTAAAAGTATGGTAAGGGATATCCATGTCTTCAACAAATTCGCTTAAAATCCAGAGGGTGTGGAACTAAGCCAGATCTGGCAAACAATAGAAACTTGAGGTGAAGAAAAACAATTCCCCTACAAGGATAACATGTGCGTGCTTCGAATATATGGGAAAAGTTAAACGGGACGAAAAAGGTCAAAACTCCATGCCCCGCCATTCTAGTCGGTCGTTAAAAAAATGTTGAAGAGTAGACGTTCCCTTGGTTTTTGCTCTCAACGACATTGACTTTTTCTTTTTTTTTGTTCTCTTTCATTTTATTACGACATACTCTGCTATATCATAGAGGAGCACTGGAAGGGAAATAAAGATGGAAAGTTTCTCCCCTGTTTTCCCTGTCTTCAAACTCCAGCACCAACATTTACCTCGACGTATATAGCAATGCGCGCTAAGGGAAAACTTAGTACATTAAAGGAAATATTCAGCGAATTGACATCATTTTCGTTTCACTTCACACATATAGAGAGTACAGTAGAAGATACTTCAGACACACATTGTCCTATGTTTAGCATTTCTCTTGCGAAAACGAGGAGGGTGATAATATTCTTATTACAACTACTGAAATTCGTAAAAAGTCCTCTAAATGCGTCTCAAATTCGGAGAAAGGACCATTCAACTGTTGTTAACCTGAAAGAATCTCTAAACTTTTCTGCTACTGCTCGGTTTAATATGGAATCACACAGAAAACTACATGAACATTACTTTTCTATTCCATTCATAATAGTTTCACCTATATCTCTTTATTAATTTTTAAACTGATATCGAATATTCCACACTTCAAAATTATAATTCAGAGCAAAATTCGACTTTCTTTTGATATTGGTTTTTAATTGTTTTAAAAGCTTCGCTGATAGGAAAAAAATCTACAATATAGGCTAAAAATAAAATTGATAGAGATTAATAACTAATTAAAATGTTTTGTAAATGAAACGTGCTTGCCAAAGGTTGGCCATTCAAAGGCCAATCAATGTTATTGCTCTATGATAATGGGTGAAAATCTCATGAAATCACATGATAAATGATAACTTGGCAAGGCCCTGGCAATAATCCAACTTATTACATAATACATAATAGTAATAATAATAATAAGTTAGGAATTTAATAATAAAGTAAAAGGGCTTTTCGGGACGACAGGAAATAAGATTTGTATGGCGAAAATTACACGAAAGAAAAAGTAGTTAATTTTTAACAATTTTCTGGGCTAATAGTCAAAAATTATACTAAACATTAATTATTTTTTACTATCGAACTAATAAAATACAAGAACATACAGTCGAAATAATAACAATATTTTTGTTTTGAAAATAGTAGACTTAAAATAACTTATTGTTCCTGATTACTTTAAGAACTTCTTAATTAAGAAGTATGTAATAAAATGTCACTATAAGCTGGTCAACATAAATTACTTCCTCCAATTATACCAAAGCAAATTTTGCGAAAAATGTTTTTCGTTTTATTTAGACTACCTTTTAGATAAAGGGCGAGGAAATATCACTGGACAAGACAAGACGATTAATTATTTTTGGAATCATAAAATACAAAAATCGTAATTTGATGTTTTTGTATTTACTTTAGGGTTATTTTTGTTGTTAACAAACACATTTAATTTGATGACTAATGTGTAATATAATAACTAACTTAGATGGAAAATAGGTGCTATGAGAATAGACACAAATTCACAGAAAATTTACATTTCAAATTTTTATTAGATACTAGCTGACCCGTGCCCACTTCGCAGGGCGTCAAACATTTTTACTTGTGATGAAATTATCTTGTGTGGTTCTTAGTACCTACTGAGTATTTAGGATTTATTTTATGTTTATTTTATTTCTTGTTGGCTGCTAGTATGTATTTGGCGAGTATGTTAATTGTTTAAGACTTCTCTGAATACTATGTTTGATGTTGTGCTATTGTATGGTAGCAAATTGTATTGGTTTTCTGGAGTTCCAACTCGAGATAAGCCAACATATAACTGCCCATGGGAAAAACAATCCTTTTTCAAGTCAATGCCCACCAGAGAGAATGTTTGACCCTGGGACTTATTTATCGTGAGGCCAAATGAATCTTTGACTGGAAACTGCAGCCTTTTGAACGATATTGGCAAATCCGTCGGAATCATGGGTATCCGCGGAATATAAGCAAGTTGTCCCACTGCTGCCGACAGTAGCCTTGTGCCATTACACATGTTGGGAGGGCTCAAGTTTCTTAACAGCATGATAGGAATGCCGACTTTTAACATAAGGTCGTGAGGTGGTAGGCCAGAAGGGCTCAAAGAATTTAAAAATTCTTGAGGATAGTGCACTGTATCCATCCTCAATATTACACACCGTGTCAACTGACTTACATATACTGTTTGACTTGACCGGGAATTTTCTGTAAAATAAGTTTATTTATTTCATTCACTGTATCGTTTCTGGGTGACTCTATTGCCTTTGAACAAAGCCAGTGATAATTTCTTTCCAATCAATTTTCAAGACCGGGATATATTGCGTCTATTAGATGTTCTAATTTATGGACTATTTGGCCCAATCTATCGTCAAATTCAATTTCAGCGCTTCTACTGTTAGTGTTAGGAGAGGTAATTTTTCCTTCTCCAAGTTTGAGTAGTCGTTGCGAAAAGTCGTTGTTGTAGTTGTCGCTCAAATGGGCTCTCATATTTGTTCGTAAATTGAGAGTTTTAACGGAACTCCATATGGGAGTTGGTTTTAAGCATGCTCTGATGACATCGGCGCGTGTTCCTTTTGTGATTACAGGCAGTGTTTGCCGAAAATCTCCCGCAAACACAAAAGTAGCACCAGCCATGACAGGACCTGAGTTTCTGAGGTCTTGGAGCGTTCGATTTAGTACTTCAACATGAGCTCTATTACTCATGGTACATTCATCCCATATGATCAATGATGCATCTTGTAAAAGTTTGCCAAGCGGTCCATTTTTACGTATGAACCATACTGACTGTTGTTCCAAAATCGGGGAACAAAGCGCGAGCCCGCGAAGAATATGCGAAACGGCTTCACTCTTAACGTTCGCGCCCGTCGCGGCTTTCACGCGCGATCCGCGGGCTAAGTGTAGAGCGGGCTTTACAGAGTATTCCGATTTTGATGACTCTTTTTTTATTACATATAAGGTATACCTCTAAGTATGTCCCATTAAAATTAATTTGAAAACAAAATTCTACCCCTAGGGGTAAATAAAAAGCTTTTAACAAAAAATTAAACCGACGAACAAAGAAATTGAAAAGTGAGAAATAAAAGCTTTTTAACAAAAAACTAAACCGACAAAAAAAAACTGAAAAGTGAAAAATAAAGTAAACCTTTTTAGTCTGAATAACTGAGCACCTAAACTAATGTAAGTAACTAATTTTGAGTTGGCGCCAAAGGAAAATTTTTTTTTTGTTTGGCGCCGATTAAAAATTAGTTACTTACATTAGTTTAGGTGCTCAGTTATTCAGACTAAAAGGGTTTAAAAATGTTGAAATTAGAGGACGAACGAAATCTATCGAAATTACCTTGTTATTCTTCACTGAGAACTTTACAATCTTGAAATCCTCGTGTATCAAATCAAAACTAATCGAGTATCGCTAAAAACCAATGACTGATCAATGTAATTGTTTGCAAAATTTCGCTTTCACCAAATCTTACCTCAAAACCCACTATATTTTATGGAAGTCAATTTTAAATGATGGGTCCACATACTCTAAAACTACTCTTTCGAATTGAAATTCCGTGTAAAACTTCTGTCGTAAAATCATCTCAGTAAACTTTGACATACATTTTTTGCATGGAAAGGGTTACTTAGACTTAAATTTGTTGCACACAGTTGTTTCTGTGATTTTGACGGGAAAAGAAAAGTGTTGTTTTTACTATTTTCCAAGCAATTTTTATGTTTTTTCTCTCCATAAGAACCTTCCTTGTGCCTTAAGGAAAATATGAAAAAAACAATTAGCTGAATTGGTCGAGCCGTTCTCGAGTTTTGCGCTTAGCAACACATTTGGCGATTCATTTTTATTTATATAGAAGAAGATAATAAATTAGTTTGTTATTAAACTACAATATTAATGTACATCTCATATTTTGTCAAGTCCAGATTTGAAATAAGTATTTAAAAGTAAAATTTTAATAAAATAAAGCGACATTTTTGGCATTACTCGTTTGAAATAAATTATAAAACTGAACGAATACATTTTCATAATTCATTATGTTTAGTTAATTTTGCTTACAACTACATACATACAGAGTGTTTTGCTAAAGACTGAACAGGGGTATGCCAATCGATTGTACATGGTCTCCTGATCAACGTTTGTTCGGACACCCCCCCCCCCCCTAAAATCTGTCTTTCCCCCTCAAATCGCAATTGAAAATTTGGAGGGGGTGAAGCTAGAAAATGCTTTATAAGTTCTTTCAGAGATATCCTAGAAAACTGGCTAATAACGCATTAGAAAGCTGAGCCTTCAAGCTTTCCAACGAGATACTACCCACGACCCAATCCGCCAATAAACAAGGGAGAGAGACCGCGCCAAACTTCGAAAATGGCAATTTGAAAGCCCAAAATTTGACCTTGACCCTTCATTTTTTGTATCGAAAGATCGAAACTTTTTTTTGAGAAAGAGCTTCCCTGTCATGTGGCCTTTCTCAGGAAAAAAACCGCACTCGAATCCGACGACGCGTTCCGAAGTTATTCGTGTCATAATGATTAATACAACAACAAAACCAACTATTCGCAAAGAAGTCAAATTGGAAAGTGACGCCACATCGAGCATCTGCTCCGTAGGGCTGAACCATCGAAGACGAATAACTTCGGAACGCGCCGTCGGATTCGAGTGCGGTTTTTTCCTGCGAAAGGTCACATGACAGGGAAGCTTTTTCTCAAAAAAAGTTTCGAACTGCCCACACAAAAAACCGGCAGAATGAAGGGTCAAAGTCAAATTTTGGGCTTTGAAATTGCCATTTTCGAAATTTGACGGCATCTCTCCCGCTTGTTTGTTGACGGATTGGGTCGTGGGTGGTATGTTTGGAAAGTATGAAGGCTCAGCTCTTTAATGCGTTATCAACCAGTATTCCAGGATGTCTCAAAAAGAACTTACATATAAAGAATTTTCTAGGTTGACTCCCACCAAATTTTCAATTGCGATTTTAGGGGGGAAGGACCGATTTTAAGGGGGGGGGGGGGGAATTAAGAATAGGAGAATATCAATTAAAGACTACATGCAATATTTTAGTTCATTTCAGGGCAGGGAATGGCATCCCCCGACGAATTTTCTTTGGATACTTACCTCCTTTTAGTCGGGGGGTTTTAAAATTATATTTAATCCTTTTTCTAATACAACGTTAATACATTCGTCGTGGGTTTTTTCAAAATTTCTAATTTTGTTTTTTATTTAAAACTTTTTAGAGATTTCTTACAAAATATTATTCTTATATCTAATGTGGCCGATGAATCACAAACCCTTTACAAAAAACCGTATCTAAATCGGTCAAACCGTTTTGGAGATACTTGGAAACATTCGTGTTCGCAGCGCCCCTGGCGGGTTAACAGCTACCTAATAACAATCGGCGATGATTCAATAACCCTTTACAGGAAACCGTATCTAAATCGGTCAAACCGTTTTTAAGATACTTGGCAACATTCGTTTTCGCAGTTTTTGCAGCGCCCCTGGTGGGTTAACACCTACCTAAGAGCAATCGCCGAAAATCGCATAAACTTTAAAATTTGACAGTCCGCCATCTTGAATTCATAAAGTCTGACAGCTGATTTTAAATCGGTGACCCCGAAAACACCCAAATACCGAATTTAGTGCAAATCCTATAAACTTTAAAATTTTAGAATCCGCCATCTTGAATTCATAAATGTTCACAGTTGGTTTGAGATCGGCGACGCCAAAAACCCCCAAATATCAAATTTGGTCCAAATCGCATAACCTTTGAAATTTGACGGTCCGCCATCTTGAATTCGTAAATTCTGATAGCTGATCTGAAATTGGTGACCCCGAAAACACCCAAATACCAAATTTGGTGCAAATCGCATAAACTTTAAAATCCGACAGTCCGCCATCTTGAATTCGTAAATTTTGACAGTTGAATTGAAATCAGCGACCCCGAAAGCCCCCAAATACCAAGTTTGGTGCAAATCGCATAAACTTTAAAATTTGACAGTCCGCCATCTTGAATTTTGCAGCAAGTTAACACCGTAACACCTATCTAAGAACAATTGCCGATGAATCACAAACTTTTTACAAAAAACCCCATCTAAATCGGTCAAACCGTTTTGGAGAAAAATGGTCACATTCGTTTGCACACACAAACAACCTCTCACCCTAAACGCATATACCTTCTCCGTTCCGTCGTGGGTAAAAATGGACTGATTATTACTTCATTCTAATAACAAAGTGATAAACGTTATAGCTAACTTGAAATATCTGTTGCCCTTGTTAAACTGATATAAATACATAAATATATTATACAAAAAAAAAAAAAATTAAGAGAACGTCTTCCTAAATATATACACAGTTTAAAGCGTTCCCTTTAAATTTCTTTTTCAGTGGTGGTTTCGACCACATGTACCTACTTTATTTTTCTTTTAGATATGCAATTCAACCTTATAAGTATACACAAAAGAAATCATACCATTTAGTATTAGAGTCTGATATACATATAACTATATAATTGCTAAGTTTAATAAATAGTTAAATAGATTGCTTTTTGGGAAAATAACATATACATATATCATATTTAATCAATTCAGGAGGTATTCACAAAATTCAGGCGTTAGTGCTGCTATGCACACTTGGCGTGCAAAACTGTTCACATGATCCACGTAGACAAATCTTATTGAGAATTGCAAAACATTAATCATATTTATGGAAACGGTTGTGAGTGCAATTGTATATATTACAAGCAATGAGAAAAATTTTATTTCATATTCCTCCGACAATTGTTACGCTAAAAGGCCCAAAGAGTCCGCAATATGAAAATATGTGAACAGTTTTGCTCGACACTGTAAGTATGTATATTTAATGAATTGACGCTTTTCATAAATAATAAACGATAATAGAATGTATACATATCTGAAAAAAAAACCCTGAGATCGATTTAGTTCCTGCCTGCGGGGTTGAAACCAACACGAAAAATTATTTAAAGGGAAGGGTGAGACAAGACTTAAGGTATCATCTATATACATATGTATAAAATAATTATATTAAAAGTCCTCTGCTACTACTTTCAACATTAAGTACCAAGGCTTTCCTATACTTTTGAAGTCGGTGTGAAAACCTGACTGATATTAATCCAATACTAAATATTTAATGCAATCAGTTTGTCTGTATTAATTAAATTAATATCAGTCAGGTTTTCACACCGACTTCAAAAGTCTAGGAAAGTCTTGGTATTTAATGTTAAAAGTAGTAGCATTGGACTTTTAATATAATTATTTTATACTTTTTAGGGCTTGGGATTATTTGGAGTCGATTCCATATTTTTTAAAAAAAATTTTTATTTCATTCTTTTTAGTGTAATATTTTTTAGTAAATTTTGGTTGGTCCGCCATTTTGAATCCTAGCAATCGGGCACCGAATTTACAACCAAATACACTCAAATAGTCACATATTCATTTTGTTTATGAGTTCCAAACATTTATCATTTTTTTTTCGATTTACCTCTCTGTTGTAGCGTACTTATGTCCCTCAGGGTTTTCATACATACATATCATTGTACCCCTGGAGAATCTTGGACTATGTAACAAAAAAATAATCATCAAAATCGATTCACGTGTTCAAAACTTATACCTGTAAAGATATTTTCACATAATTTCAAAGATATTGCAACAAAAAGCCAGCCGCCATGTTTGGTCCGCCATTTTGAATCCTAGGAATGTACAATCAATTACCCAAGCATGTACAATCTAAGATCCTCAAATCACGCACCTAGTCATTTTGTATACGAGGCCCAGGACATTTATCATTTCTAAATCGATTTACGTCTCTGTTTTGGCGTCTCCTGACCCATCAGGGTTTTCATATATGTATATCATTGTACCTCCGAAAAATCTTAGACTATCCAACAAAAAAAGAATCGTCAAAATCGGTTCACGCGTTCAAGAGTTATGCGCAAACAGACATTAAAAAAAAAAAATATTGTACATACGGGTCGATTTGATAACCCCTTGTTTTTGGAAGTCGGTTAATAAAAATGAATGTTTGTTTGTTTGTCCTATATGCGTTCCTAAACCGTTCATCCGATTGTGATGAAATTATGGTGATTTTTTCTCCATTAGATTGTAACACTTTGAATGCAAAAAATTAAGGTCAAATTTTACTGAGATGATTTTGCGATAGGAGTTTTATAAGGAATTTCAATTCAAAAGACAAGCTCTTTTCGATTTATTTTCAATCCGAATACAGGACATATGGGCAGTTACTTTAGATCCTGGGGTACGTTCAATATCTCGACTCGAGTCGACTCGGGTAAATCTGACTTACTCCGGAGCGTTCAATATCTTACCCGAGTCGATTCGAGCAAGTTTTACTCTAGTTCAACCTTACAAATGTGTGCGTAAATGTCATAGAAAAATCAAATTTGTCATAACAGCGTATAACCATGGAGAGAAAAGTAATAATATGAAATATTTTAAGTGTTGCAATGGAGAATATATAGTTACAATTATTTTCTTGTATTTTCGCTGCAACTTTTTTCCACACTACTTCACGCCTTACTCTGTCTGACGAAAAATCATTTTGTAGGTATATATAGGCATCAATAAGGCAAAGAGTAGCATTTCTGCTCCACCTTGCCTTTTCTTGGGTAATTATCTCCCCATTTTCCGCAACAGCATCTCCTTGGTACGTTACAAGTACCCCAAGCTCTTCCATGATGACGTCAAATTTAACGTCGAGTCACTTTGCTTCGACCTTTTTACCACTGTCTAAACTGACTCGAGTAAGCTTAATCGACTCGAGTAAGATAATGAACGGCAACCCGAGTCAAACATCTCACGCATACAACCTAATCTAAGAGTTCACAGCCAATAGTTCGTGTGAACTCGAGTAAGATAATGAACGACATAGAGTAAGAGTAAAAATGACTCGAGTCGACTCGGGTGAGATATTGAACGCTCCGGAGTAAGTCAGATTTACCCGAGTCGACTCGAGTCGAGATATTGAACGTACCCCTGGCATAGGAGTTTTAGTGTCGCGTTATAAACAGACATTCATTTTTATATACATATATAAATTAGTATTCCTAGAATGTTCTTCCCCGATTGCTTTTAAATTTTTACACAACGTTGCTTTCGAATACGCGCGTGTTTAATATATGTATGCTTTCAAACTGCTAGAATTTACGAATTCAAGATGGCGGACTTTCATATTTTGAACATAATTCGATTTCTATATAACTTGGTACCTGCGTGTTTTCGAGGTATAGTTGATTTCATAAGCTAGAATTTTCAGAAATTTACAAAACATTTCCAGCCTTACTTGTAAAAGTTGATTAAATTTAACTAATTGTTAAACAGTTGTTTAAGAAAAATTCTTACTTATATACGCTGTTTAACGTTAACGAACTGCTAATCAATGCATTTAAACAGTTGTCAAACTAAACAAGCCTCCGATATTGTTTAAGCATTAATTAACTCCAAGTCACAAATTGACAAGGAGTCAGGAATTAATAATTTGAAACATGGATTTTTTAAACGGTGAAATTCAATCATTTCAAAATGAATTGCGTTATTTTCGCAAAAAATTGTGGTAAAAGTAAATAAAATCATGTGGATTAATCAACAGAAATATTCTAATGCGCACCACCACGAAAACACTCAAACGAGTTCGACAAACTCTTTGCCCGAGTTTGATCAATTACATAATTTATGTAACAAGCCGATCGAAGATTTGAAACGTACTTTTAAACAAATTCCAAATATAAACGAATTTCGAAGCGACCTCGTCAAATTACTAGTAGTAGGGGAGCCCGCGATGCTAAATGGGTATTTAATCGAGCGTCGTGGGGACCTATTGGATTTCGAAGATTATATGGCAGAAAGAAAAAAAGGTTATATCATGTATTCACTTTCAGCGGTGGGGGGAGTGTCTACAGGCTTTCAAAAATGTAAAAAAAAACAGTCACATGGAAATACTCGAGCGCGTCAGATATTAATAGTGTATATGCGCCACGTGTCTCCGATGACGGAGGAATATTAATCTGCCGGTTTGAATGGTGGGGATGGCCGTACGAAGGAGTACAAAATAAGAAAAATAAAATTTACACGAGCGCGTCAGATTTTCAGAAGGGGTGCTAAGTAGACCCTAAAGGAGCTCCCATTTAAAAGACTGACGATTTGGACGCGACTAAACCTCATGGCTGATTTTTCAAAATGCAAAAAAAAAAAATCGTGACATTGAAATACTCGAGCGCGTCAGATTAATATACAGTCGGTTCAGCTTGATGTTCTTGTCATGCTGACCCATAATCTGACAATTATGTGGAAATTTGCTTAATCTGACCATTTGAAAAAAATTAATTGTTTCTGACGTAAATTTTATAGCTTTTCAAATTTTTTTTGTTCACAAACTACACATTTCGCACTATTATCATCCATTGTTATAGCACATATAAAACTTATTGCGATTAATTCATAAAACTATTTTTGGAGCACAATAAACTAACCCAAGCGTTGTACACATACAAACAAGAACGTGTCGTCGTGATCAGCTGTGATGGCATCATGGCGTCAGAAAGAGTGGACGGAAAGTAGTGGCGGGACGGTGCGAGAGAGTAAGAGATAACGAAAAAGTGAGAAGGAAAGAGAGGTGCGGAGTAGGAAATACATAGTTCTTTATTAATGATTTTAACTACTTCGGCTTGTGGAAATCGGCAGATTATATTATTCCCGTGATCCTTGAAGGATTTACTTTCAAACTGAAGAAAAATCAACCGCGCTCGAGAATGTCCAGGTGACGTTTTTTTTTTGCAATTTTGTGACTCTGTCATTTCCTTACGTCACGCTTAAATCGTCAGATTATTAAAATACATACTTTTCTGCATGTGATGAACTCACCATTCCTTAATCTGACGGGCTCGAGTTTTTCTAATGATCGATTTTTTTTTACTATTCTGATCGGCTGCCCTAGACGTTCGTCGCTATATCAAAGGTTCATGTATGGTGTAGGTATTGAACAGAGTGCAAGATTTCCCCCTTATGTTATTCTGACGCGCTCGAGTAAATTCAAAAATCCCCGCTTGGGCTCCCCTACTATAGCAAAAGCTGCTAATCTTTTGGTTGTATTCGATGTTACTTTCGAAGCCTCGAAAGAACTTCAAGAATCTACAGAAGACGGACACTCCTACAATGCAGATGTTCATATTGGAAATTCTTTAACAAAATTCAGAACACTAAAACATTTGGATTTGGAACTAGGCGCCATAGTGACTTCTATTCAGCTCAAAAAGAGCTATCCAACGATGTATTTCACATAGGTAAAAAAATGGCCGTGAATTATGAATTAACAAAAAAAAAAACGTTATTTGGCTATTGTTGTTAAAACTGACATGTATAATGCAGAATAACTCTGAACATACAAGGATTTGGAACTTGGCGCCATAGTGACTTCTATTCAGCTCAAAAAGAACTATCCAACGATGTATTACACATACATAGCTATTGGAGGGGGGTACCAAAATTTGCATCATCCTTTTTTTTTTTTTTAAATTACATTGAACCTCGGAAACTATTAATATCATGATTTCCTCTGTTGGGTAATCTGGTAGCTTGAGATAGTGTGCATACACAGGTGTTAACCGAAGGGTAGCTGCCTTCATCAGCGTCGACCTTCCCCACGACTGAAAATTTATACGTATATACATGCCAATTTGACATTTTTGCTTTCAATTTTTGTACGTTTCCGGCATTCTTAAATAATTTTAGTACTCCGAGAAGTAGTGTTGTCATATCGGAATATCGTTTTTTGACATTTGGTTCTGTTTAACTAACTACTGCTTAAGTAATGTTTATGAGTGAAGGAAAGTTAATCATGGCTTAAGACTTTTAGCATTGGTTAACTAAACAACTGTTTAACATATAATTAAGCAGTTTTTATAAGTAAGGCTGTTCATGAATAAAAAACGAAAGTTTGCATAGGCTACTGTTTCTGTGGCTGTCTGTCTAAGAAAGGAATGGAGGGTGGAGGAGGTGAGAGAGAAAGAGAGAGAGAGAGAGAGAGGAGGCTATAGAGCAGTGAGTCACTCAAAAAGTACTTATCCAGTTGAGATGAAATTCTATGGGCATATTACGTAAAACCTCCCAAATGACATTTGAATGTAGTTTGCATCTGAATTGGAAAGGGGTGAGGGGGTGAAGGAAGAACAGAGAGGCAGAGGGGAAATGCTAAGCAGTGATATGTTTATGGTGAGTATTGCAAATATTATTTATGCGATTAGGAAGAAATTCTATGAGCATGTCGTACTTAACCTCCTGAGAGGCAATTGACAAATTTTAAATCTGTAAATTACTTTTATTAAAGTTTAGTTTTATTATAGGAATAGTTGTGCCCGTCATAAATCTCATACATACAAACTAATCTTAGAGTTCACACAGAAATATTTCGTCTGCACTCGAGTAAAATAATGAACGACATAGAGTAAGAGTCAAAGAGAAGAGAAGAGAAAAGAATCAAATTTACCCGGGTCGACTCGAACCGAGATATTGAACGTAGCTATGTAAACAAAGACTGAATTAAGCAGTAACCTGTGGAATTTATTTTTAAAAATCCGTCACGGAGTACGTAATGAAAATCATTTAATGACGAACGCAATGTAATAGCCCCAAACATAAATTTAAAGAAAAAATTAAAGCAAAACAATGTTATATTAAACAAATTTAAAGTTTTTGTTGAAAGTAATAGTTGTTCATTTTATTGGAAGTTTATACCTACGTGACAACCGCACCGAACTAAAGCCTTGGATTGTCGTATTTACCTGGCGAACGCAGTTAACTGGTTTACAACTCCTATCTGATGACCAGTCTCCGTAAGGGTATTTCCAGCCGTTTTCTTGATGAAAAAGCACCACCTCTACTTTAAGTGTCATTTCCTAAGAAATGCTTAGAAATCCACTCCACACTTTCTTTGCAGGACCCTAAACAGGCCAAAATAATCCTCCAAATCCGCGTCGCGCCTAATTCGATACACTTTTACCTCGTGCTAACAGGAAGCATGAGGGGATTGAATTTTTCGAGGAACCCTCTAAGTCGCGTGCTCTGCTCAATCATAGACTAAATAATATATAGACTCGCAAAGCCCATACAAAAATTTCGTCTCACTGATGAAGGAAATAGCTGGGTGATTTCAGCGCTGAAGTGGCCACTTTAGCAATTACGAGTAATGTTTGCATATTCGTAGGAGTTGTATAAAACGTCTGCATTCACTTGATATGGAGATATGGGGCTAGTTGTGTACATAAATGTACATTAAAATTTGCGCTTGAGATTGCGAGTTATGTGAGAACAAGAGCTTTGATTGTGAAGGTATGCTTCGATGCTTTCCTGCATATTCTATTTATATAATAACGATATCTGGCCTTGAAAAAGGCATATGTACCCCTTTCACGTAAATTGATTGAAAATGCATCAGAAAAATAGCAAGTGGATATCTTTTAGATCTTTTAGATATTTTATAAAACAGGATATGGGGGGCGGCTTAAGTTTTTTATTCTAAGAAGGATGTGTAATTTCATATATGATTTTTTTGTAAAAGATAGTGGATCCAATAAAGTTAACAAATAAGCTGATAACTGAAGTGAATAAACGAGATATTATTATTATGATCAGATTCGATATTATACTCCAATTCTTGGCGGATACGAATTTCATCAAAAATAAGAACTGCCTGCTGGGTTTTTGCATCGGAATTTTGAAATATTTTCTTTTAATGTTGCATAACTTGACTATATATACCTGGCTTGATCTCTTTTATAATTAAATGTTTTTTAAGAGTACTTGAACATGGCAAACTAAATTTTAAGGATCTTAAAAACTCATAACATTTAGGAGATATAATAAATATTTTGTGCAAGAATTCTTTGATCTTCGAGAAAAGCCTCTCTTTCCTTCCTTCCTTTTTTGCCTAAAAGCATTTTGCAAAATATATTTGTATCTTTCGATACGTTTAACTTATTAATAATAACATCGATATTCGAATTCTTTTTCTTATATGTACATTTTCTGTTAACTTTACGCAGTGTACTTTTTTTATTTCGAAGCTGAAAATACTTATTCCGCCAATAAGTAATTATCTTTTGGTTTTTAACACAATTATTACATGTAAGTGCATCCTCACATTCAGACGATACTCTGGATCTTTTGTGAGGAGACTTAATATCAAAAACCATTTCTTTGCAAGATGCCTCTTTAGAAGGCACTTCTTTATCAAAATCCATAGGCATATCTCTTCTGGAATACGTTTTCTTTGAATCGCATCTCTTAAAACTGTTTTCGCTAGATTTTTCAAATGAATAGCAAAAATTATCCGATAATTTAACGGAAGGAATGGCGTGTCTTGCAAGTCGATTATTCGCAAAATCATTTGGTTGGAAGTGCTTGTGGCAAATATAATATTTCCCAGACCCCAAATTTTCATTAATTGCTTCGCACCAATCATTAAATCGTTTGGTTCCAAACGGGGGGAATACCGAAAACTTAGCTGACGGATTATCTTTGGACGAAACTTCACAATATTTCGCAATGCAGCGAAAAATATATTTTTGTTTTCTACTTTCCATTTCAGCTATTTTCAATCCAAATGCTAAAACTTGAATGCGACTCTTACAGCAAGAGAGAAATTAAGCCAAATAGCTGCCTTTATATGGAAATACAAATACACAAATTCAATTATTTGCCTTCTTTTTCCCCTCTTGCATTTTGAGTCCTCCTCCACCGTGAGCGCGCATGGTTCGTCGGCTTGCCCTGCGTCCTGCGCCGTATTCTGGGAATTTGTCGAGCATTTTCGACCAACGGGACAGAGTGGGGTAAGGACAGAGGCAGAGGCCACTCAAATAGCTCAGCTCCTCTCAGCTGTTGCGCCGACGCACAAGGCCCATTACACCTAGAATTTCGTAAAGCACGAACTTGTACTGATTGCAAGTTCTTCATGTTTATAATTTTTTTGGTTATGTAAAAAAAACAGAGTGAATAGAAGTGCCCAAAAGTAGTCTAAACCGAGCAAATAACCCTTAGGATATGCAACAGTAATAACGCTAGTTTCTTTAACTACCACTTGCGGCGCTGAAATCACCCAGCTGCATTTCTTTGCTTTCCTAGTCTATATGTTAGGCCCGAAGACCGAAAACGCTCAGTGGACGGAAAAAACGGCCACATCGCGTTCTGGCTGCCTTCAAATGCACAGAACGCGTTTTGGCTGCTTTTAAACGCTCGCAACGCGTTCTGGTAATTGTCGAACGGCCAGAACACGTTTTGTCATTTTTCGAACGCTCAAAACGTGTTCCTCATGTTTGACAAATATTTTGTGCCACTTTCTACCTGCGTACAATAAGATTCATTTTGTACTTATAAAACAAATGAATTTCGATTATTGTTCCACACATTTAACTTATTGTGGAGTACGAAATAAACTTAAATTCATGATCTTTTCAGTTACTTTAAAACCATTCAATTATCGACAACTACAATTAAATACCAAGGACAGGTTTTTATGAACTTTTAATTACTTTACATAAGTACATTACTTATTTTTACTTCCCCTGCGTCGGTTATTAATAACTATCGATAATATAAAGTTTTCCCTTTTAATTTCATTCATTCATTCATTCATATTTTATATGCTCGGCAATATAAATGTTTAGTGTAAATTCTTTCCAAGAACTGAAATTCATTTGTTTCGTACGCAGGTAGAAAGTGGCACCTAATACGCGTCAAACATGAGGAACGCGTTTTGAGCGTTCGGAAAATGACAAAACGCGTTCTGGCCGTTCGAAAATTACCAGCACGCGTTGCGAGCGTTTAAAAGCAGCCAAAACGCGTTCTGTGCATTTGAAGGCAGCCAGAACGCGATGTGGCCGTTTTTTCCGTCCACTGAGCGTTTTCGGTCTTCGGGCCTAACATATATATTATTTAGTCTATGGCTCAATCAAGAAATGAACTCTTCAAGGGAAAAAACCATGGACAGACACATTAGGTTTGAACCATCTAATAATTTTAAAATTTTGTTTGTGTTTTAGGTGATTTCCATTGCGTTAAAGAATTTCAAATCTGCCAACTGCCATGCAGTTTTTTCAAAATTTTTTATAATTCGGTGTACTGAGGAGTGATGAATACTGCAGACTGGCGAAATTTTATGCGCTGATTTTCCCTAATCCAACACCTATAAAACTCGCTTTTTTATTTCGCTGTTCAAGGGCTTCATCATAGTAAATATCCTTTTAACAAGAAATGAACTTTAATCCTTGCGTTTGAGAACAATTTAGTTCATCGATCTAGTCAATCAAGTATTTTGGTAAGAACTTGCCAAGTTGCACTATTAAGTAGCAAAGAACATAACAGATTTTTTTTAAAGCAACTAAAGAACGTTATGCATGACAAGAGCTATGATTTAAGGAGCTTTGAAAGAACTTGGTATCCAGTTAGATCTCACTTCTTTTATTAGCGAAGCCGTTACACGAGTACTTATCTTGCAAGTTTTTCTGTTACGAACTTGGCTTTCTTTCACATTTATGTTTTGTTGAGATATCATTACTTTTTGTCAAGTATATCTCTTCTGTTTATTTAAATAATAGGATATTAAATTACTTAAATTCTTTAATCGGACTGTTTTTTTCTACGTTTGTGCGCGGTTGTCGTTTGCTTTGGTGCCTCACCTCCCGCACGTAGAGCGAGCGTAAGTGACGGCGTGGGGGCAACGAGCAACCAAGTGGGATCGCAGGAGGCGCAGGCGAGGCGGTCAGAGTGTGTAAGAACTGATATAACGAAAATTTGTCGGCGCGCATTTCCGGGAACTCGGCAGCCTCCGGCCGCACTTAGTCGGTGGATTCCAAGCCTTTGATTCCAGCTCGATCCCAGGAATTGCCCCGATCCTACAAATGCGTTGCACAGCGAAAGGCGCACATGAATCAAACCTCACCCTCACCCCGGAACTCGTTCGCGTTCCTTGACGCCAGCTCGATCCCAGGAATTGCCCCGATCCCAGAAATGCGTCGCACAGCGGCAGGCACAGACGAATCAAGCCTGACCCCTGTCCCCGCGCCAGTCACTCTTTAGTGTATAAAATCGTTTACAAAGTTATCTTCTATACCAACTATTAAATTGATGATTTTTGATTTTTTCCTTTATGTACGTACAATAACCATCCTCCACACCTATTTTTAACTTCCTAAGTCACCTGGAAGTGCTCTAACTTTTATATGAGTGAGTCAGTCAGTCTCCAAAATAGTGATTTTCGGACGTTTTCGGACGTCATTATCTCGTGAATGGTAAGAGGTTATTTATTGAAATTTGAGATTTGGTCATTAAAGGAGGGTCATACCAGACACTCTTAATTAGAAGTATGTAGGTCAATTAGATTATAAGTTACGGGGGGGTCGAAAATGGCCCGAAATGGTTCGTGTAATATTACCCACGGCTAGTGTGTCGCCCTTTTGTTTTCGGAACTTGGCTGACACACTGCGGTGTGTCTAGATATCAGTAAGAACACACGATAGTATTGAGGTTGTAGCGTGTGTTTTATGTCACTGCTGTATTTTATGCTGACAATATCCTTCAAGAGATTGAGATCTGTTGTTCTGATGGGTGGCAGCTTCAAAACGCACTGTACATCGCAAATTGTTTCTGCTTGCAATTTATTACTCTTTAGGACAGTGTTACATCGTGCTACCACTAACACAAAAGCTTTTATCGTTAAGATTCTCAACGTGTCAAATTACAATTCGGTCTACACATACGAGGTATATTCATGCTTTTACTAGTACACAGAGTCGGGCTTTTATACGATTGATAAATCGAGGAATGTATGGATGTTTCACCGTGCAACTCTAGGTTTAATAAATATTTAATTTAAGCCTGGGCTTTTACGCCCGCCTCTTGAAATCTACATCTACATCTAATTTAAGCCACATTTTAACAATTTAATTAAATGCTGCCTGGCTCTACAATTGTAATGCCGCATGTTTGGTAGAGCTCTTTTTCTGTTGTGCGAAAAAAAACCCTTCAATTTGAATTTAATTATAATTACTTCAAGCAACGATTTCTAGTGAGCTTCTTACTCTTGCACACTTGCTGAATTCTCAACAGTCTTGCTACTGCCATATAACCGCTACTAAGCTAATATAAAGCTGAGTATCTTCTCGACGCCCGGAGGTCGCCCACCCAATTGCCTGTGCGTAATACATGCATACGTTCCACCCATGAAATGTTTTTAATTTGCATATAAACAACGGACCAGTGCATTTCTGAAAGGAAAAGAAGAACGCCATACTGCCATGCCAGCCACCCGCTCCTCCCAAACCCGTCAGACATGGTTACTGCGCTCTTCCGAAACGTTACGGGCTAAGTGTCCCGTTTGCATTTTTATGTTCATTCTTTTGGTTGACTGAATAAACGCGGTCCTAAAACCTTGTGCAGGCGCGCCTGCTCTCGTTGGGTGGTTGGACGTCACTGATAAGAGCGTTTAACCCGTTCACTTCGTTTGTGTTGTCATCTCCATTTAGAGTGGGCCTGGAAAATATGACAAATGGCATTCAATCATGATATCAGATGAAAAGCAGCCTTTACGCTGTAGCAGATACAACAGAAATATCCTGTTAGGTGTGGTGCCATTAAGTTCACAGCACTATCGACTATCCCCGATGAGTGAAAATTATAGAAAACCTGTTGCTATTAATTATGTTTAACCCTATTTAGTCACAATTTTTGAAAATTGCGAAATAGTCGTTTTTGGTAAGGGCGCGTGCACAACGAGGATGCGCCGCGCCGCGCCACGCCGCGCCGCGATTCGTCAAGAGTCGAAAATAAAAAATGTTACATGCTTACTCAATCTGAGTGTGCACAACGGCGATGCGACTGCGAGAGGTGCCGCGCTGCGCGGCACCACACCGCGCTGAAAGAATCAAGCCGTGCCGTACATTCTTTTCAAGCTGCGTCGCGCTGAACTCTGGGAATTTCCTCAGTTTTCTGTGAGGACTTGCTGCAAAGGTGAAAGAGAGTTCATTTCTGTTCAGTTCTGCGCTGTAAATCTCGGCGCGGCGCAGCCTTGTTCTGAACACCTAGTAGCGCGCTTCTTCGCGCTGTAAATCTCGGCGCGGCGTGGCGCGGCTTGGCACGGCGCGGCGCGGCGCATCCTCGTTGTGCACGCGCCCTAAAACAATATTGTGATATGCATAAAAACAAACCCGCCTTGCGCGAGTCGGGACTAGGGCAATTCGTGTTCTGTACTAGATTATCTAATCATTTAATATATAAGTAATATCATAAATGCATTTTAAATTTACACTAAATAATTTCATGATTAACCAAACCAGTAGCGTTATGTAGCGAAGAGAAGACTTTGGATTTTGGAAAGGATTTTCTAAGTGATAGAAATAAAAGTCTACAAGGTAGTGTTAACCTAATAATTTGCGTTCAATCTAGACATAATCACCAATGCTTATGATTTTTTAATACGCTTTTATTAGGTCGACATGGATGGAACTATGTACATATGTAATGGATTGTAAGGAACCGAATTTCAACCACTCTAATTGTTGTATCATTATGAAACTTGGCCACTGTGTGTGGTTGTGATAACAATACATTAATAAGTGTGTTTTTTTATAATTGTCTGCTACTCGCGGCAACAAAATTGGAAAAGCTTACGGGGAAGATAGCTTGCAATACTGATGCATTTAGGCTACGTTTCCAATGCTGGAGTGTGCTTTCGCTGAGGCTCAGCGCAGATTGAGCCTGTTTCCAATGCGAGCGTAGCGTGAATTTCGAATTTCATTCATTTCGTTAATAAACTGCAATCAGCTGTTTATGAGGTCTCAGCATGTTCGAATCAAAATTTCGAATGCACGAGCGCCACCTGTTTTTCTCAATATTTTAAAGGCATATTCTATAACTCGTTTCGCGCAATTTCACGCCAAAAGGATATTGTAATTATAAGAATATATTTTGGTTTTTGAATTACTTCTTTTTGGCCAAAAATATATGTTTTTTTAGAAAGGGAATCAGAAGAGCTTTAAAAACTCCATCTAGTGAAAACTAGTCTAACCAAAAATTCGAACAATTTTCGAAGAGCTTGAATCTGAAGTAGGAATTGCTCTACTCCAGATTGGAATTCAAACGTCCCCAGCGTGGATTAGAGGGAGACATGTATATGTAAAAGTGAACAAGTGGGAAAGGGAGCACAGATCCACGCTACGCTACGCTAGTATTGGAAACGTTTAAAAAAAACCCCTTGAAATGCTAACTTGACAGTAAATTAGCATTACCACCCACAACCAATAAAAATTTCGGGGTCGCTCTTTGTGTATTAATTGTCGTAAGTTTGTCGTTTATTTGTCGTGCGAAAAACAATTTTGTCGCTTTTTTTTTTTTTTTTATTATTATTATTATTATTTCTTATATACATTTCAAATTATTGAGGTCAATTAGTTTTCTTATGAAAAGATTCATAACTTTTCGAAATTTGCATACTTTGTAGAACACCTAAATATTTCGATAGCTAATACTGCAGGGAATAAATTTAATTTTTTTTTTCATAAATTGAGTTTGAGCTCTACTCACGGAATTTGTGTTAATTACAAGTCAAAAGTGACGAATATGCAAAAATAATTTGTCGGTCGCTTATATTTCCTGAGACATTTAATTCTAAAACTCTGAAAAGTTATAGATTTCGGCCACAATTTTTTGGTGAAAATTATAAAAAAAAGAATTAAATTTAAAATGTTTTTTCCGGACTCCTGCACAAAAATACTACAGAGTGCTGCTAATAAAACAAATTTTACTTCACTTCGATTTGTAGTTTTACAAGGTAAATACGTGCTCGTCACCGTCGATAATTCGTAAAAGATATTTACTTCTACTTCGTTAGTTTCAAAAATTTTCCACAAATTTTTTAAAATGAAAAAGTCGAAATGTGATTAATTTAAGATATTTATATAACTCGTAACAACAATTGGAATATAAAACAAATCAAATGTCAATTTACGAAATTTCAGAGTTGAATATCTCGGGAAGTAGAACCGACCGACGTATTTTTCTTTGCATAATCGTGACTTTTGATTCCGATGCAGCGGCCTGCGTCCATGCATCAAGCTTTAAGCTGTTGATGGATCTCGATGCCTGCCGCTGCATGGCAATTCAGAGGTTCGCCCATAAGATCCGTCATCTCACAATGCCACAAATTGTCAATAGTCACAGCACAGCCACAGCACAGCCGCAGCACAGCCACAGCACAGCGCAGGAATTTTATTAAAAGAGCAATTTTGAAAATTAAAAGGATAAAAATGGATCTTACTATATTAATTAAATTTCTTTTAATAGGAATTCTGCTATTAGGTGCGTCCAATGTTTCAGGTACACTTTGCCGGGATGTAAACAGTCAGCTGTGAATGCACAACTTTAAACTTGCAAGTTTGAAAGTCCACCCTAGGTTCAAACCGGCTGATGCGTCCCGATGCATGAAAATATTGAGAAATGTTCAACATTTCCATGCGTCGATGCATCGCCATGCATGGCTTATGGGCGAAGCTCCATAAGAAAGCATGGATTTCAATATTTTCGTGCAGCAACAGCTTAAAGCTCGATGCATGAACGCAGGGCGCTGGATCGTATGGGCGCAGGCCTTAAGTAGTTAGCTCGGCTGCACTTTTTCAAAACGGTATTTAAGAATTTTTTCTCTCTACAGGCTTTAACTGTCGCTGATGAAGATGGTGATGTTTGAGCGGTGCGCTATTGCCATCCTTCCTCTTACCTAACTTTTAGATATCCCACATGTATGTAGTATGTATCCCCAAAATATGTATAACTAGCAACCCGCCCCGGCTTCGCACGCGGACTCCCACGGACACCCCCTCTACACCTCCTTCATCTTCTCCCACGGACACCCCCTCAACTCCTCCTTCATCTACTCCCACGGACACCCCCTCAACTCCTCCTTCATCTTCTCCCACGGACATCCCCTTAACTCCTCCTTCATCTACTCCCACGGACACCCCCTCAACTCCTCCTTCATCTTCTCCCACAGACACCCCTTCAACTCCTCCTTCATCTACTCCCACGGACACCCCCTCAATTCCTCCTTCATCTACTCCCACGGACACCCCCTCAACACCTCCTTCATCTTCTCCCACGGACATCCCCTTAACTCCTCCTTCATCTACTCCTACGGACACCCCCTCAACTCCTCCTTCATCTACTCCCACAGACACCCCCTCAACTCCTCCTTCATCTACTCCCACGGACACCCCCTCAACTCCTCCTTCATCTTCTCCCACGGTCACCCCCTCAACTTCTCCTTCATCTTCTCCCACGGACACCCCCACAACTCCTCCATCTACTCCCACAGACACCCCCACAACTCCTCCTTGAAATTCCGTATTTTAAAATTCTCTCGTAAAATGATCTCAGTAAACTTTGACTTAAATTTTTTGCATTCAAAGTGTTATAATCTAATCGAAGTAGTCGGCATTTTTTTACACCTTGGGTTACTTACTAAAATTTTAGTAAGGATCCCTAATCTTTTCTAGCAATAAATATAGCCTATGTTACTCAGGGTGAATGTAGCTTTCTAATGGTGAAAGAATCTTTTAAATCGGCACTGTAGTTTTTGAGTTTATTCATTACAAACATACGCACAAAAATACACTTTCCTCTTTATAATAGTGTGAAGTGTGAAGTGTGATAAATACCTCTTTATTAACTTGCATGGATGTTTGTCATTTCATTTATTTATTTTTATTTTTTTTTTGTAACAAAATATCTAGCGTTCCTGAGCAGCCAACTGTGGTGCATCTTGCAGGTGTCGCAAGATCGGATTGAAGTTTTTCACAGTTTATCAAAATTGTTCTGGCGAAATATCCCCATTAACCGATGAAGATTATATGGAAAAACAGCTTCCAATTTTGGCGTCATTACACACACAATCACAATCCTAAGCCTGGTCCTTTGAAAAAGCTACGGATATTGCAAGCTGGAAATTTTAATAATATTTCTCTCAAAAGGCGATACTGCTCATTTCTAAAAAGTTGTGCAAGCCGTTTAAAAAACTTAAATCCTATACTTAAATAAATTGATTGAAAAAATCCCAAATTTGGGATCCTTAGTTACTTTACTGTTGAGCGTATATCAAGATTAAATTACTGGTAGTTTCTTAGCAATTCCGGTTTTAGGGGAAATGAAATAGACACTTTCGAATTTTTGGTAATACAATTTTTTGTCTTCATATTCTAAAATTTTGAAAATACTTAATTTTGTTAAAACGTTGCATTGATTGAACCTATTAATTTTTTATTTTTAAGTGCAAAAAACAAGTTAGGTAAAATTTATTTCACACGAAAAATTTTCGTAAAAAGATTTAAACAATAGGTGTTTTCCATTGGGCCATGCTGAGTACGTGGGTGTACTTCGGCGTAGTTCGCCAATGGAATGTACTTTTTTGCAGCCAGTAAGTCAAGACGCTGTGACATTGAAATTTCACAATTGACAGACCCTCCGAGTGATACATTGGGGGCGGCATTTTTATATTGCAGGGTGTTCGAGTCTGTTATTGCTTAATTCACACTTTTTTTTAGCGAAACGCGATAGACTTACTCGAGTTTGAAGAGAAACCACAGTATCGCAGCTGATTTTCGTTTTCCACTTTTGACATTTGTAAAACACAAAACCCCTAGCGGAAAAAGTAACTCCACTGGCGAACTACACCTGCTTCCCAGCTAACGTAGTTCGGCGTAGATATAACCACCAAGCATACAGTATATAGAGAACTCATCTCTAACAAAAATTTGTCGGACGTGCTTTTTAACTTTTTGCCTTCGATTGGCTCCCATCGTGTTCATTTTACCAGAAATGAATCCAAGAATTCATCCGAATTCAGAGCTCGGCACCGAGATTACGCTGGCCCGTGATCTGCGGCTTGGGAGCTGTTGTGACTCATCTGTATGCGTTGGAATATTTACATCTGAGCAAGCAGGTGTTTGTGCCCATTGCGCTCGATCGTAATTGATGAATGCAATTTCGGGTGTGCGGGGCATGAAGGGCAACAGAGAACGACGACGTACTGATCGACCGATGTAATTGTTTTTAACCGACTTCCAAAATATTTTCTTCAAATTGGAATGGGACCACCTCAGGACTATACCCTTTCAAAAAAAAAAAGATTTTTTTAAATTGGCCCACAGTTGGCGAAAATATCGGTGAACATATAAAAAAAAAATATACAGACGAACATAGAACCTCTTTTTTTTGGAAGTCGGTTAAAAACAATTTTAAATTGTCCACTTGCTCTAAACTACTTTTCTTTTGAATTGAAATCTATGACTTTATTATTTTCAATTTTGGTAATGAAGAAGATTTACCACTTGCACAGGTTTCAATTAATTTTTCTGCTAACCATCTGCTATTTTTCCTTATTAAAATTAGAAGCAAGAAGTTTAAAATGTATTTTCTATGTTCAAAGCAGGTATTGAATTCGTCAAACCAAGTTTCGTAATTCTTATTTTTCTTAGTTTCACAAATACATAAGTCGAACAATTTCTCTTTAATATTCTGCAAGGTACAAAATTGTTTGAAGTTTTCACTAAAAATTTTACAATCAGTACGTCGTCGTTCTCTGTTGCCCTTCATGCCCCGCACACCCGAAATTGCATTCATCAATTACGATCGAGCGCAATGGGCACAAACACCTGCTTGCTCAGATGTAAATATTCCAACGCATACAGATGAGTCACAACAGCTCCCAAGCCGCAGATCATGGGCCAGCGTAATCTCGGTGCCGAGCTCTGAATTCGGATGAATTCTTGGATTCATTTCTGGTAAAATGAACACGATGGGAGCCAATCGAAGGCAAAAAGTTAAAAAGCACGTCCGACAAATTTTTGTTAGAGATGAGTTCTCTATATACTGTATGCTTGGTGATATAACTAATCAATCCGTCGTACTCTGCATGGTCCAATCGAAAACAGCTAATGTGTTTAAGTTTGTTAGGTGACTTGTTTTACCTTTTAACCTATGAGGAGTCCCATAATTTTAATGTACTTTGAGGTGTGCAATTTTTTAAGCCCATTTCACTACCATATCTATGGGTAATGCGAGACTAGGCGGACTTCAGCGCTGAATAAGTGAACTAAGTCCGCGTTTGATGCGAGACTAGGCATGCTTACGCGAGTGCGGAATTCAATAAGGATATAAGATATTCATATTTGTGTTAGTGATTGACAGCTCTATTACATTTGTAGTGGAGCGTTCCGTGGAAAAATAGACCGGTGAAGTGCGCATCCCCCCGCAAAGCGTCACTTCCCCCCTCACTAACAAACTCGTTCCGCACACGACGTAAGCATGCCTGGTCTGAATGAAGGGTACATAAACAGTAGAAATTAATTATTTTTCGCCTTTTTGGGCAACGGATTTTTAAATTTTTGGATTTATCATATTTTGTTACATTGCAGTTATTAGCAGTGAACAAATTTCTTTTAGTTTAATAACGACACAATCAAATTCATTTTCGTGTTAAGAGTTTTTCATTTTGATAAAATTCGATTAGAAGTCATATAATACATATACCTATACCCTAATTGAAATAGTAATGTCACATTAATGTTGTCTATTATCTGTCAACATCTTCTCCAGCTGTGGAATACTAAAATATTAGACTTGGTATCTATAAATTGTCGAATTATCCACTAACAGAATATTTACAAGGAAAACGCTAGAAACGAATTCTAAGGAAGCACGAGAAATCCTCCAAAATTGAATAAAGCCTCGACTGCAAACAATAAAAAATGGAAGTGTAGACCAGAGAGCAAAGCACCTTTGATCCCCTCACAACAATGCAAAAGGACTGGAATGAACAGGAACTCAGGATAATAGTTCTTGACAGCAAATTGATTGTATAAACACACACACTGCACCAAACGCAGGGGTAGTGTATACTGTAAAATACAGTATTGTTGATATGCTGAGGTATTGCACTTATGTGCATAACTGCGATAGTAAGTATGCCCAAGAGGAAGCTTTTAGGGCTCGACTCTACGTTTGAAGGGCAGTTTAAATCTCTTCAATTTAATAGAGGACTTTTGTTTACTTAAGGTTCTTTGAAAGACTTTTCAGGATCATGTAGGTTTTCCCGTCGTTGTTTTTGAATATTCTTACGTGCATGTGAGAAATGATGATAATTGACCATTTTGCGTTGCGCAACACAACACAAAAGACGCATTTGCCTCTATTTAATAAATTTTAATTGCTGTAGTTAAATTGTGAACAAATTTTTAATATAACTTTTTCAGAAATATTGGTCTATACGTGTTCGAATAGCTTTGAATAGATAAGGTAACATTATACTAAGTGAACAAAAAAAATCTGTTGAAGAACTAACTTTTCACTACATTATTTCTCAGCAATGAGGATAAAAACTTCATAGTATAGCAACTTTTTACGTTTAAATGACATTTTAAATATTAAATTAACTAATATACTGAAAACGCAATATTTTTCTAATTTAGTTTCATCAGCCCCTTATAAGATGTATAATATATAATTTATTTTTCCCTGATTTGGGTATAAATTGATATTTAAAGAACGAATATTTTACTATCGTGTTACACAACAGCATTTTTTTAAAAGCACATGAACCGATTCATTTATACTTCGATATGGTGATAAGTTTACTTTATTTTTTAAGAATCGATTGATCAAACGAGCCCGCTGAAGGCGGGCGAAGTTTGATCAAGATTATATGAAGCGTCTCGTTCGAGATGATAAAGACAAATTGTAGTATGCTTTGTCATACATAGACAATCCACAGCGTTTAGAGTGTATACATATAAGAAATTTATACTTCTTGGCGCCACCACTGTACGATACTAGCGCCTCTCTCGTCCAAGTCCTGTAAATCTTCATATTGTTTAGAGATATCTAAAAAAAACAACAGAGTCATCACAAAAATTCTGGATGATCTTTGGGCATATGGGCTCTTTTTGGGAAACAAATCATGGGTGGGAAAAAGATCATCTCGAACGAGACGCTTCATATAATCTTGATCAAACTTCGCCCGCCTTCAGCGGGCTCGTTTGATCAATCGATTATATTACACGTCTCGTTCTCGATGATAAAGACAAATTGTAGACTTTTAGCGCATATTTTTGGGAGAACTCTTGTTTTAATTGTAGGTATTTATTTATTTATTTATTATTATTGTTTTTTTTTTTTTTTAAATACCAAATTATTGATTTTGCAAATTGTTCTTTGTTATTAGTAATTGGTCTATTATCAAATTCCTGAAAGGTTTTTGAACCTGAGGACCAACCAGCAGTGTGTCGAATTGTATCTATGTCTGCTCCCTTTTTATATGCTTTTGACACAGCTGCATGTCTAGTAGAATATGCAGAGAACATTTCTATATTTATTCCTGCATTTTTCAGAATGTATTTTATCCAATGGCTTATAGTTTGTGGGCTAGCAGCTCTATAAGGTTTAGTAGTTGTAATAAAAAGTGATTTTAATTCATTGCTTCTCATAAGTTCAGTAAATGTACAATACTTTAGAATCAGTGAAGCTACACACAAATCCGGTTTGTCTTCAAAAAATGGAATGATAAGCTCCGGTTGAAACGAACCTCTCCTTGAAGTCTTTATAGTTATTATATTATCTTTAATTTTTAACTGCTCTAAATATTTCAGAACTGGAAGCGTGTCCCACGTCGTATTATATTTTGGTCTTGCCGGTTTTTCTTTATAAACTTCTTTTAAAAATCTCGAAATTAACCCATCTTTACTGATATCGTACACAGATGTTAGTGAAATTGCAGCTCTAGCCGTGTTTAAAGAACTATAATTCACTCCATCTTTACATCTTTCGTTTAAGAATGATATAATGTTAGATGTTTGGCATTGAAGACATCTAATTTTTGTTCCTTACAAAAATTCCACCATAATTTTAAACTGCATTCATACTGCTTTAACGTTGAATTTTTTAATGAACTAATCATAACATTGATTGATTCATCTTCAATGCCTTTATTTAAGAATGCTTGCTTGATAAGTGTCCTACCATTAGTGAAAGATTCACTGCAAGCGGATGGATTAATTTCCTACAAGGAGATAGAAGAAGATTATTATCAGGTGTAAAAATTATAGGTGGAGATATTAGCAGTGACATGAAAAGCGGATACCAAGGTTGAGTTGGGAACTTGGGGACTATTACTATGCCTTCTGCTTCGTCATTAATAAGTTTTCTTAATGTTTTTAAAATTAGAGAGAAAGGAGGAAAGGCATATATTCTCTCATTTTTCCAACTGAATGTAAAAGCGTCCACTGCTTCTGAATTGGGATCAGGATATCTGGAGCAATATCTTGAATATTTAGTATTGATCCTCGAGGCAAATATATCAATACTGCAGTGACCGTATTTATTGCAAATCATATGAAAAAATTTATCACCTAATTCCCACTCCGTGTCTATATTAGTTATACGTGATAATCTATCAGCATCAGAGTTTGATTGTGAGGGAACATATGAAGCTGTTATAAATATTCTACGATCTTCGCACCATTGCCAAATTTCACGTGATAGCTCACTCAAATATGGAAAGCGGACTCCTCCAGCTCTATTCAAATATGAGATTGCAGTAGTATTGTCAATCCTCAATAATATTTCGCAGTCACTTAATTTCAAGGCAAAACTCTTCAAAGCAAAAAATGCTGCTAAGAGTTCTAAAAAATTAATGTGCTTTTTCTTTTCTTCCTCATTCCAAAAACCATATGATTCTTTTTGATCGCAACAGGCCCCCTAGCCTGTTAGTGAGGCATCACAAAAATTGTTATTTTATAATTTTGAAATCGAATTGGCTTTACTCCAATAATGGCTTTATCCCACCAATTTAAACCATCTAATAGTTTTTGATTAATTTTTATGTTGGCTTCATAGTCACTACCACTATAAATTAACGCTAACCATTTCTCCCTTTCGAAACGTTTGCAATAAATGAAACCATATTCTATCGCGGGACAAGCTGCATTTAACTTTCCTAAAAAACATGCAAATTCTCTGATTTTAAAAATTTTTCCTTTTTTAAACTTGTTTATCAGATTTTTTATTTTATTTTTCTTGTCCTCTGGTAATTCTAACTGGAATTTATTACTATTTATAATAAATCCCAGATATTTGCACGAATGACTTGGTGTTAATTTACTCTTATTAAAGTTAATTAAAAAACCTAACTGTTCTAAGAATTCTATAGCCCTATGTATATTAACTTTGCATTTATCATATGAGTTTTCAATAAATAATATGTCATCTAAATAAATAACAGTTAACATTCCCTCGGTCCTTAATTTCTGAATCACAGGTTTCATCATTTTTGTAAATACATACGGACTTTCGCATAAACCAAACGGTAAACAAGTAAATTGAAATAATTTATCCTGGTATTTAAATCTAAGATATTTCCTCGATGATTTGTGAACAGGAATAAGATAATAGGCATCTTTCAAATCCAAAGAGCACATATATGCATTCTTATACAGTAAGTTTTTTGCGGTTCTGATATCTTCCATTTTAAAGTGAGTGGGCTTTAAATATTCATTAAGATTTTTTAAATTAATAATGAAACGATGTGAACCATCTGGTTTTGGAATAAGAAAGTAAGAAGATATAAATTCGCCTTCACTGCTTTCACATTGTTCAATAGCATTCATTGCTAATAGTTTTTCTAACTCTTTGTATATATTCCTCATTTCAGATTTTGGCCAGCAAGGCTCTTTTGGTGGACATTGCTGAAAAGGCAAACTGTTAAACTTAATTTCATACCCCGCTAGGCAATTAGGGATAAAACTATCGTTGGTAATCGGTTTCCATTCATTTAAAAAATATTTTAGTCACCCAGCTATACAATTCACCTTTTCTACCTCCTCAACGGTTTCTTCCTTTCTGTTTGTGACGTTTCTGCTGTCCTCCTTGTTCTCTGTTGTGTCCTTGGTTTGAATTTCATTGGCTGTCTCTTGAATGTTGAACCCACCTGTCTCACAGCCACATGTGGGTATTGTGACGTTTCTGCTGTCCTCCTTGTTGTCTGTTGTGTCCTTGGTTTGAATTTCATTGGCTGTCTCTTGAATGTTGAACCCACCTGTCTCACAGCCACAGGTGGGTATTTTGCGTTTCCCGGAGTTCTGAATTTATTGTTAGGTGTTTTTTCTGTCGGTTTTATTTGATTAAATGCTCTTTCAATATCTTTCGATTCTCTCCTCGTTTTTATTCTCTGCCACTGTTGGCGCCACAGGCGGTAAGACTTCAGCCATTTCTATTAAATCGCCATCTTGATGTGATGCTAGAAAATGAAAAAATAAATAAATGACATCAAGTCAGCCATCTTGTTTTCGTATTTTTGTTCTTCATGAACTAACGGAAACATTTTTTGGCCATAATACATACAGACAACTTCACGAGCTGTATGTGAATGAAATGGTAAATGTATTGGCAACACTTCATGTGTTAACTGTGGAGGCTTTGATGTTCTTCATGAACAATACTCACAGTAATGCCAAGGTTAAAAATCATCAAGATTTTTAACAATTTATAATTCATCAAGAATTTAAGTTCATTAGCAGAAACTGACCCACCTGTATCAGTCTCCTTTTCCGCATTATTTGCATTATTCACCATTGCAGTATTGCTACTATTAGCGAATTTCTCCATTATGCCTGCAATATTGCATAATTTTTCCTCAAACACTTGGAATCTTTTCTCTGTCCGCTTATCCATGTCACGTCGTCTTCTTTTCTCATGTCGATGTTTGCTGGATGAACGCGAACGTCTTCTCTTGTGATTATCCCGACCTCTTGATCTAGATTTTTCTTCCCTTTTTCTTGGATCAGGCATTTTTTTTTTATTACACTCAAAAAACACGTCTGGACTGTTTTGCACAACGAAACAATTTGAAGATTTACAGGACTTGCACGAGAGAGGCGCTAGTATCGTACAGTGGTGGCGCCAAGAAGTATAAATTTCTTATATGTATACACTCTAAACGTTGTGGATTGTCTATGTATGACAAAGCATACTACAATTTGTCTTTATCATCGAGAACGAGACGCGTAATATAATAAACAATTTATTTCTTCAAAACCTGCATATACGAGATTTGAGGATTTTATTATTTACGAGATTTTTCGATTTGAAAGGGGATTTTAAAGCACTTTGTAGTAGGGAACAACTACGACTAATATTGTTTTCGAGTACCAATGAAAATAATGCAACTTCTTCCTTCCATATAAATACAACAACAAAATATATATAAAAAAAATCAGATTTTTCTTTTACAAAAACTGACCTCCCTCAAGTTCAAAAACCTCGTAAATGATAGACGTGCCGAAGATTTTGCAAATAAAGATTAGCACTAGAATGTTAAATAAATTGATATGAGTGTCAAAAATTTTGACTTCTTAACTTGTAATACGCGTTCTATATTTTAAAGCGTAGTTGCGAGATATTGCTACGCAAATATTTGAAAAGTAAATATTTTGTACTGTACCAAGTTTTTTTCGATACCTTCGATTCCTTATAGAAACTGCATAAAGTGCTATATAGAGGCGATTAATGATTCATACAACTGTATGCAAATATTCCATTAAACTTGGTCGGTTCTGTTCAATATATTTGCATGTGCTATTGCATTTTTCGCGTTTACGAATGAGTTCAACAATTGCTTTACCGAAGACTGCTAAATGAGTGATATTTACTCTCGTATTCACTGGCGATTTTTATATCTTGTATGTCTCACTAATTCCAATATGGCGGATATTTTCACAGGTAAATAATATGTATTTCTTGGTAAAAAGTGTGAGTAGTTTCGATTTGATATAATATTACAAATAAATAAAAGACTTATATTTTTCCGAAATACTAATAGTTTTCCCAGTCGTGGCTTTGCTTTTCGGTGAATTGATGAAAGTGATGTTGTCCTTGCTGTAAAATCTATTCGATCAAATGCATGATGATATGTATATGTATCTCCCTGGTTTCTAAAAAGGATTTTGCCTGGTATTTTTGAAGTCTTAGCGCACGTTATAAATCATTGTATAACAACTTCTCAATTCCCTACACTTTGGAAACTGGCTACTGTCATACCAGTGCCCAAAAAACCTGTTCCTTCTGGAACTGGTGATTTTCGTCCTATTAGTATTTTGTGCTTCCTTACTAAATTGTTGGAAAAATTGTTGTATATGCAAATGATTGAGTATGTTAGCAAAAATAGTTGGTTATCTGTGTTCCAATCTGGTTTCCGTAAATCCCATAGTTGTAAAACGGCAGTGTTGAATGTGACAACAGACATATTGGAGGCTCTGGACAGTGATAAATTTACAATTCTTACTTTGTTGGACTTTAGCAAAGCGTTTGACTCAGTGGACCATTCTAGCTTATTAAGTAAGCTATCTGTGAACTTCAATTTTTCTTCTTTCGCTGTGAAGCTACTTCATTGCTATCTCAATGGGCGCAGTCAATTTGTACGACTTGACAATTCTGTTTCTAATCTGCTGCCTATCTCCTGTGGTGTCCCGCAAGGCTCAATTCTTGGCCCCCTTCTATTTTGTCTATATATAAATGATCTCCCTGATGTAGTGAATGATGTGTCTATCCACCTTTATGCTGATGACGTTCAGATATATGTACCTGCACAGTTGGTCTAATTGAGGATTGCATTTGCCGCCTAATTGATGATCTGAACGGTATTTATGGGTGGAGTAGGCACAATGATCTGATTATCAATATTTCAAAATGTAAATGCTCTGGATATCTACAGAAACGAGATTGATACCACACTATTATCCCTCATAAAATATGACGGCAGTACGATTGGATTTGAGAACTCAGTCAAGAATCTGGGCATTAATAATAAAATGGCCCTTTGTGACCAGATATGCAACGTTGCTCGCAAGGTCTATGGCAGTTTGCAGCAGCTTTGGATGAGATCTAGTATTATATCTGTGGATTTGCGAAAGCGACTTGTACAAGCCCTTGTTGTGCCACACTTCACGTACGGCAGTGTAGTGTTTCCGTCACTAGATGCTGCATGTAGGAGAAGACTGTTACTAGCCTTTAATGATGTCCTGCGTTTTGTTTTCAGGTTGTCGAGATTTAGCCACGTTTCACAATATTTCAACTCTATTCTTGGAGTCTCACTTGATACACTTTGTCCATCGCAATATTAAATTATTACACAATATAACGCACATTCAGCAGCCAGTATATCTCTTTAGCCGATTGGAGTTCTTACAATCGCCAAGGCATCTGAAACTATTGATTTCTCGATACTATTCCCGAATTTGTGAGCGTTCATTCTTTGTTCAGTGTGCTCGCGTCTGGAAGCAGCTGCCGCCTCATGCACAACGGGCGACATCCAACGGTTCCTTTTATCGTAATCTCCAGGAATTCATTCCTTCTTAGAATATAGTGTGCATTACGGGCTATACCTCTCTCCCTCTTTCTCTCTAACTTTCTCTGTCTCCTTTCTTTCTTTATTTCTTCTCTGTCATCTTGCTTCCTCACTAATTTAATTAGTTTAAGTTTATCTTTGATCGTCTCCGTTTGAACTCTGTACTCTTTTCCACACAACCTTAACTTGGTTGGTTTATTTTATGTGGTTTTTCTTCTCTTTGGGTATTATCAGGGTCTATTTTTATAAAATAATTTTGGTCAATTAATTTTTTAAAAATTGTGTTATTACGTATATTAATCTTCAAATTCTTCTTCATCAACTATACAGTTTTCTTTCGCTTTCTTCTCTTCTTCTTCTTCCCCATGTTGTTGGAATTATACTGATTGCATTAAGACAAAAGATAGGTCAGATATCTCTTCATTCATATCGTAAGTATCATCATCTATTGTATTCCGTACTTATCTCCATGCAGGAGATCTTATTGAGTATCAGTGACCGATGTGAATAGATCTGTTGGTAAAATTCTTGAATCGTTGTTTTGCCTTGGATGAGAGATGTTAACTGATATTCCAAGGTGTCTAGATCGCGTTTGTCGGCGTAGTAGATAGTCAAGCATCGGCAAATAGCTTTCCAATCCAATGGGGTATTGTAGGATTCAAGGGCTATATCCGCGTTTCCGATAATCTTGCGTTCAACACGGGTGGTCTGATTATATTGTTTGGATTTGACATTTTTCACGGATTTTTATTTCACTACAGGTTAATTTACTTTATTTTTATGAATGAGGCTATATTTAAGGAAATTGTTGAGAATGCTGAATTATCCAACTTATGCTTTTACAGGATAAGTTCTTTAGAATTCTTTAAAATAAATATTTTTCGTTTCCGTAATGTTATTTGAATTTAACCTGACCCTTGTTTAAGGGGGGAAAGAAAAGAAAAAAAAATCGCTCACTTCTTTGCTTGCAAATTGATTTTTCTAACAATAAATTGTATTAATACTAAAAAAAATAAGATTTAGTTTCATGCATAAATTCTTTCAATTTCTTAAGAAGTTACTTTGAATCCTAGTTAGCGAATGTGAAGATATATTATTATATGTTATTTTCCTTTTCCTTTTTAATTCGATTAATTCTTCAATATGTATCTCTCTGGAACCACCTTACAAATTTCTAATTTTAGCAATTATCTTTCTAGACTTATTATTTTTTATTTGGCACGATTCGGTATTCGCAATATTTATTTCCTTGCTTTCTTATTTGCACAACCATTTATTTTTCACTTTTCTTTATTTATTCTTATTTTATTAATCTTATTACTAGAGCTTACATCACTAGCAGGAACATACTGGACGATGCGTTTTGCTGGGACTGAAGCGGATGTCTTCCTTTTTTCCTTGATCGGCGACTCGGGATCGTTCTTGCCATACCTCAGGAACGAGTGTGAAAAGGATTTTTCCACTTCCAGTAATTTCCTTGGGTTCTTCTTGAGGCACAGGACGCACTACTTGAGGGCTTAGAAAGTTATTGGCACTACCTAAGGGCACAGACAAATAGTTATTTGTCTGTGCTAAGGGCCTTTTCACTGTGATCTACCGCACTGCATCTTTTAAGGGCTTTTAGATTGGTGAAATTTAGCACTGCACTACTTTAGGGCTTTTATGCTACGCAAATTTAGCTCAGCACTTCTTAAGGGCTATGGCTTTCACTTTGCACTTCACAGTTTAAACTTTCTCCTGTGCCCCACGTTGGGCGCCAGTTAAATTAAATTATTTTTGGGAAATTGTTATGTATGACCTGGCAACTCCACAACCACCATCATTAGGCCAGTGGATTACGCTAGCGGTCTGGAAGTAGCCACGGACTGGAAAGCAACACTTATTATAGCGACAATTTATTTTAGTGTTAAGTAACGAAGTAACCCAACTAAACTTAAATAAACGCGGAATTATTAAACAGTCGAGAAGTGTGTTCTTTCATTCGTCTTTTCCTTCTTTTTGTCCGAATGCAAATGAAAACATTTTAGAAATCAAAAGAATATTTTTTCCGATCAGCTCTGCCGATCTTTATTGAACAAAAGTTAATTACAGAGTGACTACATTCTTGCTTAAAATCTACCTCTCTTAATCTAGGGTGTTCACCTGGGCACCGTCGCAGACATGGTGTCAACAGAATTGCAGAATTTACCTGCGCGCGTGTCCCGGTCACGTTGGTCCGGGAGAATTGCCACAGGCTGTTTATGTAGAATTTGACGACAAAGCTATTAAAAACAATGTCCCTGGAGTAGGAGTCAGAATCGAACCATCAACGACAGAATTCGATACACTTCGTGGACAGGGAAAAATAGAACGAAAAATCTTGCCATTGATAATTGTGCTGCGATGTTACTGTACATAAGTTACAAGGAACTACTTTGGACCGAGCTGTGTTTGATTTAAGTTCACGAATTTTTGCGAAAGGTCAAGCCTATGTAGCCTTGAGCCGGGTTAGGTTTCTAGATGGATTAATAATCAGTAGTTTAAACCACCGCAAGCTACTTAATAATCCCCACGATATTAACTCCCTCAATGAAATTACAAGATTGAGGTATTTACCGTCTTATAATCCTAACTAAAAAGTGTAAAATAAAAAAGTAAATTTAAAAAATCAAAAAGCCCGATTGCGTAAAAAATGAACTTTAAATAAAAACTGAAAGAAAAGAAAAAAACAAGTCCAGTAGTCTAGAATTCTGTTAAGTAAGTAATATTGAATAACTACACCATTGAATAGTTTCGTGATTGATACACACATAAAACAAATAATAAATTGTAATGCGCAACATAGCGACTTTAACAGTCGGGACCCATTAAATATTCTAGACCGCATCAAATTTTCCCAACAATGGATTCGCCTTTGGATTCGAGTGCGGTTTTTTTCCTGAGAAAGGTCACATGACATCGGAGCTTTTTTTTCAAAAAAAGTTTCAATCTTTCCATACAAAAACACGGCATAATGAAAATCAAGGTAAAATTTTGGGCTTCGAAATTGCCATTTTCGGAGTTTGGTGCGGCCTCTCCCGCTTGATTGTTGACGGAATGGATCGTAGGTAGTATCTTTGGAAAGCTTGAAGGCTCAGATTTCTAATGCGTGATCAACCAATATCCTTGGATGTCTTTGAAAGATTTTATTTCATTGCATTTTCTAGGTTAACCCCCTCCAAATTTTCAATCGCTGGCAACCTCTATTTACATTTTATCGTGTACAGAAAAACATTAGCTTTAATTAGATACATTACTTAAAAGGATACATTATGAACGTATATATTCAAGAGAGTAATACCTGGTTACACCTGGTAACCATAAGGTTGCGGCCAAGTGCGCAAGTGCAACCCAAACTTTTTAGGTTCTTTACATATCTGGCTGTGAAGTGGATCATATGTATTATATTTAAAAAACAAGTGAAAGAAATTTTTTCCAAAAATCAATTAATATTATTTTAATTAAAAATACTAGCGGCCACATTTTAATAGGCACACCGGCAAAAATATGTTTCCCATTCATAAATATGTGTAAAAAATATATTTTGATTAAAAACTCGATGAACGTAGTAATCTTGCAGCCGGATCTTAGGCTATAACCCTATACATATATCTAACCTCATAGAGATAGTCCTGTAAATTTGTGATTGTGAATTTGTAATAGCTATGAAAATGTTTCTAAGTTTTAAAACGAAAAACGTGGTTCGCATGCCACAGATAATTGATGCATGAATAGTTTACCTGACACTAACAATTTTATTCGGACCCAGCTACTCTAAACTCTTTACAATTATATGTTGCCTAATCTAGATTAGGTTGCGGCGAAAACCAGTATATACTAATACCACAGGAAAATATGTCTTAAAATATTGTCTATGCCGAAATACTCTAAATTATTTATAAATAATCCGATTTCTTTTAAATTAAACGGCGAGTAAAACCGCGGGGCACAGCTAGTATGAAAATAAAAGTTAAAAGATCATTGAAATTTTGGAGCGCAAATGGCCCTTTAAGCTTTAAGGACCTATCCCTATATGTTGCGCAAAGTAGTAAATATATTTTTTTAACTTCAAAAAAGTCCATTTTCAAGTCACAGAGGCCGTACCTATTGCAATTCAATAAATTTGTTTTTAAAATCAAAATTTCCATTTTCAACGCAAGCAGCACCAAATTTTCAATTCAATATAATAGTTTTTAAAATCCATAGGTCTATTTTCATTTCAAACAAGTCCTAATTTTCTAAATTGAAATCTGTACAGCCGCTCTTACACATATTAACTGCGTTTGAAGTTAAAAAAATGGGACTGGTTTGAAGTGAAAATTAGGACTTGTTTGAAATGACCTATTGCTTTTAAAAACTACTTTATTGAATTGGAAATGTGGACCTATTTGCGTTGAAAATACACATTCTGATCTTAAAAACGACTTTATTGTATTGAAATACGGCATTTGCGATTTGAAAATGAACTTTTTTGAAGTTAAAACAGTATGTATTGCTGCAAATTTCCTTCTATCCTTCTATCCATTAACCTTAGCTGTCTGATTAAGGTCAATTCAGATCGGTCAGATTTTACCAAATTCGTGATCTTTAACCGCAAAAACATCATTTGACTTGTTTTTTTCAATTGTGAAAATTTGACCCTTTATCCTTCAAAAGTATCCTCAGGGCTAACTCCGACTTTTCCGATTTTGTGAAATGCGTGGTTTCCGAATCCAAAAACCCCTGAGTCAACCATAAAATTGTTCTTTCTAATTATTCTGTTTAAAAATCCTAATTTGCCTAGACTACTTAAAACATTATTTATTTTTCTGTAAATTTAATAATTTGTTTTAATTTTATTTTTGTAGGCGTAGTAATATTTCGACATAATTCTCGTGTTGTTTTAGTTTGTTTTACTTTCCTACATTAAAACATAAAATCATTTGAGAGGAAAAACCAACAAACTTTACCTTAAGAGACACAAGCACACACGTGTGGAAAATTCTGCTTCCTCCTATAAAATCTTACATACTTTCATGATAAGGTCAATTTTACCGCACAGGAAAGCAAAGCTTTGAGGAGATCTTCATCGTAATAAGTTGTATTCTTTCTTTGACAGAATACGACTACCACTCTCCTTGGACTTTTATTCATTGATTAGATAATTGAATTGGTTCCTTCTACCCGACATACCTTTCCTCCAGATGACATCCAATTCAATTCGTGTCTTCAGAACGAAAATTATTTGAAGCAGACAAAATGAATCCTCAGCAAGACTAAAAGAGCTCATAAATGAAGTAGAAAAGGAATCTGAGCTAATGATGTGCAAGTTCTAATACAATCAAATTTTGGTATAAAGCAAGCATAGTTGGCAAAATATCTAATCACGGAGTCGCTAAGCAACCTGAACGCACCCGCACGCACCATACGAAGCCATACGTGAGTGCAAACAAAGACCATATAAACTAAAAGATACACAATCAAGAACAAGCACTTCAACGGGCATGGGACCTGATATTGGGTCCCATAATATGTTGCAGGAAAATTAACTTTAGGCATCATGTTGCAGTTGAGAGACATATTTGAATCTTTCGCCACAGAGTTTTAGGTGAGAGTGAGAAGTTCCCGTATGACATTTTCCTGCGCAAAGAAGGAGGAAAAGGCAAGGAAGGAAAGACTTCGCTTCCCTTTGGTATTTGATATCAGATCCCGTAACATGTTGCAGTAAAACTTCTTTTCGACATCATCATAGAGCAAAGCAACATATTAATGTCTGTGCATTCTTAGTGCTGTGACAGTGAGCTACGTCGCGTCGGTGAAAACGAGATTTATTTGTGTGTGCGCTTACGTCCTGTATGTAGGACGGAGACAGAGTCCTTTGCTTTCGCTTGCTCTTATCATTCTTAAAGGGCTGAATACATTCGGTGCGGTCGTGAGTCTGCGGCCGTGAGTTGTGAGAATCTGACGAGTTTCAGTCCCCTTGAAATCAACAGGATTCTCACAAGTCGGAACACATTCGACGCGCTCGTAAGAAAAAACGTCGACTTTGACCCAAACCAAAGACTATGGAACCTTCGTTACAAAGACTGTTCACTCCTGCAATTTAGATTTTCAGTTTTTGTGACCTTGGTACCGTTATTCCTCCCAACCCCACGATTTTGCTAGAGGATGATACACTGCTTAAGCACTTTGGTCGAAGAGAGAAGAAAAATTCAGAGGCGGGGCTTGGAATCTGAAGAAATCGGTACAGTGTTACAGGGTGTCAGGATTTGCAGAGGAAATATGAAAATCCAACCAAAAGAAGCACCCTGTCAAACCGATCGCAAGAGCGCCTCACCATACAAGCGCATTTGCTTCCTGTACTGAGCAGGAGCGCCTAAGAAATCCTATGGTGAAAAAACGTAAACAACCGAATCCGTGTACCCCTTCAATGTGTGGGTCCGGCAGTTTCGTTTTGCCTGTTCCTATTCGAAAAGCACGGGCGCCCTCGCACCAACACAGTCTCACAAAATGCAATGCTTGAGCAGGAGCGCTCCGTAATAGGTGAACTCTCGCTTCATGGTGTTTGCCGCACTTCTCCCTATTGCCGTCCTTGTTCATTATTAGGCGATTTAAATGGGGATTCGGACTTGGAACAAACACGGCGAATTTTTCTTTTCGACTAATGGGCATTTTGTTGTTGTAATTTTCTGAAAATTGTCCATGGTGGGGGTAAATTGCGTCGCAGAATTAGAGTGAACATTCTTTGTAACAAGGTTCAATATTCTTTGCCCAAACTCAAACTCTGCGGTCTGCGTTCAAAAGCTCTGCAGGGGAAATGAGTTTTTCAGTCGTCAAGAAGCATTCGATGGGAGAGGACACGCATTTTCATGGTGCGATGGACGACTTAAATGAAAGGTTAATAGAAAAGGTGAAAACCTTTAAGCAATTTTATGATAAAAGGGACCCGAAGTACAGATGCTTTAAAAAGAAGGAGAAAAAAAACTTCTTGATCCATGCTCTTTTTTTTCTATTTTTTTTTTCTCTCTTCCGCCCAATGCAACTAATGCAATAGCTAACTCAATTGCTTAAACTTCTTCTGTTCCCACAAACATCTTTAACTTTAATTTAGCAGCGCGCGCAATGAAATGATTTTCTCACAACTCACGACCGCATCGAATGTGTTCGGAGTTTGCGTCAGAGCTTTGTGCTTTTGCTTACGACTCACGACCGCATCGAATGTATTCAGCCCTTAAGGCCTGCGCCCATACGATCCAGCGCCCTGCGTTCATGCATCGAGCTTTAAGCTGTTGCTGCACGAAAATATTGAAATCCATGCTTTCTTAAGGCCTGCGCCCATACGATCCAGCACCCTGCGTTCATGCATCGAGCTTTAAGCTGTTGCTGCACGAAAATATTGAAATCCATGCTTTCTTATGGAGCTTCGCCCATAAGCGATGCATGGCGATGCATCGACGCATGGAAATGTTGAACTTTTCTCAATATTTTCATGCATCGGGACGCATCAGCCGGTTTGAACCTAGGGTGGACTTTCAAACTTGCAAGTTTAAAGTTGTGCATTCACAGCTGACTGTTTACATCCCGGCAAAGTGTACCTGAAACATTGGACGCACCTAATAGCAGAATTCCTATTAAAAGAAATTTAATTAATATAGTAAGATCCATTTTTATCCTTTTAATTTTCAAAATTGCTCCTTTAATAAAATTCCTGCGCTGTACTGTGGCTGTGCTGCGGCTGTGCTGTGGCTATGCTGTGACTATTGACAATTTGTGGCATTGTGAGATGACGGATCTTATGGGCGAACCTCTGAATTGCCATGCAGCGGCAGGCATCGAGATCCATCAACAGCTTAAAGCTTGATGCATGAACGCAGCCCGCTGCATCGTATGGGCGCAGGCCTTTAGTCCAAAGCATCACCAGAGCGCAAGCCGCGAGAGCCGAAAAGCCAAAACAAGATACATTTAGAAGAGTGATGACAAATTCCATCAAAAAAACAAAGGGGTAGGAACGGGGATTGAACAGCTGAGAATTGTTTGTGAATTAGCTGCGCGGCGCTTCGAATTTATCTGTGGGGTGGGTGGGTGCTGAGATTGCGTGAATGAATTAAAACTTCTGATTACACAGGTCAACACCAAATTTGCAATTGAATAAATAGTAGGTCATTTCTATATGATTTTTTCCGTAGATTACGAATTCGAAAAGAAAAATACCCAATTTTCTTTCGTTTTCAGAAAAAAAAATGGTAAAAAAGTGAAAAGGCCGTTTTTTACCATTTATAAAAAAACATTAAATCTGAGCTGGGTTTGCTCGCGTTCTTCTTGATTCTTGTTTTTTAGCAGCACACGCAGCCGAAGAGGAAGCTTAGCTTAGCTGTCTGAGCCTGAAGAGAAGAGTGCCGATGCCCAGCCGCAGCCTAGTCTCATTTTCGCATGTCGACAAAAATCGAATTCGTTCGGATAATTCGAAGAATTAATCTTTCTTGTTGCCCCCTGGCTTCTCCCCCCTTGCTTCATATTGTGGCTGTGGGGGTTGTATAAAAGCAAGCTGTGAAATTTGTGTGAAAATCGAGTAGGCCACGACATGAAGTTCTGTTGTTTTGAAAAATAGAAAAGTTCAGTTTTGGATTTGATTTGGGCCGGTAAACTTCTAATGTGAAAAGAATCAAAATGTAAAAGACTTAAAATTAAATATAAACATTAAAAATAAATAAATATCAAAATTATTTAAAAGTGAAAATAAAATATAAATAGAAACAATAATTTATAAATTATTTAAAATTTAAATTTAAATGGAGACCGACCTCCATTACTGGTCGACCTCCAGAGTGGCTATAGCCGCTGATCACCACACAAATGAATTTATATGATTGTGCTTGAACACCCCTTGCTTTTTCCTCCTTCTTTGCGCACGAAAATGTCTAGTCATATGGGAACTTCTCACTCTCACCTAAAACTCTGTGGCGGAAATTTGAGATATGTCTCTCAACTGCAACATGTTATGGGACCCAACATCAGGTCCCAGGCCCGTTGAAGTGCTTGTTCCTGATTGTGTATCTTTTAGTTTATATGGTCCAGACCTGTGAAGTACTTAAGTATATTAGGACTTAAGTACCACTTCAAGTACCAGTACGTGGATTTAGAAAATTTCAAATACCAGTGCAAATACCGATACATACACACATAAAATTGGGCACACTTATTTACTAAGCAGCTTTGGAAATCTCATTCACTAAGGCCGTAGTGTAATATTTTATTTCAATTTTAATGACCGATTTTTTCAAAATTGTACTTGAAGTAGTTATTATGTGCACAAAAGTTACTCTGAATGAGTTTAAATTGTCTAATCTCCGATAATTACGCTGAACTTGAGGTACTTGCGCTGGACTTGAGGTACTTGAGGTGTACTTGAAGTACTTGAGCAGGACTTAAAATTGTTATATGGGACTTGTAAGTACCAATACCAGTACCAGTACTTAAAATTTTTAAGCACAAGTACAAATACTCGGTATTTGAAATTTTCTAAGTCCACGTACTGGTACTTGAAGTGGTACTTAAGTCCTAATATACTTAAGTACTTCACAGGTCTGATTTAAAGTAGCACGTGAATTTTGGGTTAAGCATGAACAGGCTAAAGCCTTTTCTGATGAAATTAAATGTTTACTGGCCGGAAAGTCACTAACTAAAACAAGTAAAATTATCTCTTTCAATCCATTTTTAGACGATGTTGGAATCTTGCGGGTGGGAGGTAGGTTGCAGAATCGATGCCTTTTGATGCGCAGCACCCTATAATTTTGGATGCTCATAGTCATTTCACTGAACTTCTTGTTAGACATGCTCATGTTGCATGTCTACATGACGGACCTACGCTGACTCTTGCCTTTTTGCGAAACACAGTATTGATCATTCATGGTCGTAACACCGTAAAAAGAATTATTAACGAATGTATTACATGTTTTAAACAAACCTGCAAAACTCGGACTCAATTAATAGGATCACTTCCCCCACCCAAAGTAAATGTCTCGCGTCCGTTCACCCATACGGGAGTGGATTACGCCGGTCCATTTAATTTGAACATTTCTCGAACCCGAGGTTATAGAACATATGAGGGATATTTGGCAATTTTTTGGTCGTCCTCTCCATGTTTATTCTGATAATGGCACAAATTTTAAAGGAGCTAAAAATCAATCAATTGGATCATGATCTTTACACAGCTTATGAGAAAGGTAGTATAGAGACTGCCAAAGTTGTAGATATTGATGGAATCCACTGGCATTTAATTCCCCCAGCTTCTCCTAATTTTGATGGGTTATGGGAGGTTGGAGTGAAGTCAGTTAAGTACCACTTGAAACGCATAGTTGGAGATGCTAGATTGACATTTGAAGAAATGTCACCTTTTGTCACTCAAATAGAGGCGTGCCTTAACTCAAGACCTACGAGTATGTTCCGCCTCAGCAGTGATGCAACTGATCTGCGAGTGCTCACCCCTGGGCATTTTTTAATAGGTAATTTTTTATTATCACCCCCTGAAAAAGATTTCTCATCTACAAAGATAACGAACCTTAATCGTTGGAATTTCATTCAAAAAATGAAACAGGACTTTTGGAAAGCCTGGGGCAGGGAATATTTATCTAGGCTACAACAGCATCCTAAGTGGCTCCATGCTTCTAAAAATTTAAAACCCGGTGATCTTGCTCTGCTCAGGGTCGAATATTTAACTTCTTGTAAATGGGCTCGTGGTAGAGTCATTAGAGTTTATCCCGGAAATGACGGCATGGTCAGAGTAGTTGATTTGTTAACCCAAACGAGTGAAAAGAAACGCCCAATTGCAAAACTTTCTCTGTTACCAATAGATGAAAATGAATAAAAAAAAATAATAAAAAAAATAAAAACAACGGGTTGCACTCCGGGAGTGCCGGCAGAAGTGAAAACTTGAACATTAACGTTGTGCATTTTTGAATATTTTGGAATGGTTAGGGAATAATTTCGCACGAATTGCTTTATTTATCAGTATAAAAGTACTATCATTTATGTGGTAAAATACAATATTCATTTATTACGCCGTGGATGCGCGTAGCAGGCTGTAGTACAAACACACACGCACACTCGCGCAAGCGCTCTGCGCCGCTTAAACGAAACAGCAGGAGCAGGCATACATTTTCGCCGCGCGGTAGAAAGAGAGGGGGATATTACTTCCTCTTCTACGCCGCGCCGGCGGTCTACTCTCCCTCCGTCTTACGAATTTTCGATTAGGTCCCGTGTCCTGACGCGAGTTTAACATTTTTTACCCATCCCAAAAAAAGTGCACAACGCCGCTAAAGAAGTTTTCACTTAAAAAAAAAAATATGTTATCACTGAAATTTCTGAATTGAATTTGATTAAGAATGCTAATGTTTTGCCTTTTATATATGACTCATGCAAGTCACCTTAGTTGAAATGTGCAGAGTTCTACAAACTTGAATTAAACTCTACTCACAAATGTACCTTGCACTATCCCCTTGCACTTTTGCACACACAAAAATTTTCATAAGCGCATCTAAGTTCTTGCTATCGGGTGCAGCTGAAGGAGTCACTCAAGATGAAGAAGATGATATCAATGAAGAATATGACATAATGAAATCATTGGTACCATGCTTGCTCCCCGTCACTCAGTGAGGAAGATGATGTCACGATTACACACTATTGTTGAAGAAAGACTCAGCGAAGAAAGTGATGATCATCGATCTTGACGAAGTCGAAAGCGAAAAATATTCCCAATAGTGTAAGAAAATTAGTTCAAAAATAGGCAAATAGACCGAATAATTGGTGTAGTTTTGAAAATTTGTACAGTTATTCCTTGAGGTGTCTTGATTAACATACTAAAAGTCCTCGAGGGTGGGGGTGGTGTTGGGGGTGGGGGAGGGGTTTGAATGTCACTTTTTCGAGGTTTTCGTTCATATCTCGAAAACCTTTAGAAATATCATTACGATTAGTTCTACGAAAATTAATTACATAAAATTTCCAACAAATTAGGTTATATTCATTTTTACTGTAGGACCTATACTTAAGGAGCTATAGGCAATTTAAGTTGGCAAAAATAAAAGTATACTCACACATCTGTAATTCTGATGTTCTTGAAAACTTTACGCGGCTGCGCCACGTTATCGCGGCTAAATTGTTACCATTTTTATGTTTGCTGACCGTTACGTGAACATACCGCAAAGTTTTACGGAATAGATATTCAAAACAACCAATGGATATTTTTTGTAATTGGAATTTTGAACAAAAGCCCTGAATGAAGGATATAGCAGCCATCTTCTATAACCCAACATCAACTCCAGAAGCCATACAAGAATCAGGAGAAAGGATGTTTCTGACAGTGTACCGGACACCCTCTACTCAGACAGATCTTAACCGCTATCGATACTCATGTTTTTTTAAATGCAGTACCAAGCTCAAACCTGATCTATCTTCTCCCCCTCCTGCTGAAGGGTCAGCGAAATATCACGCTTTTCGGGTGTACCACCAAGTACAAGAGTGGTTAGGGAACCAACTGCCTCCAGAAATGTAGGGTTGGAAGCGAAGAGCTGATGGAAACTTAGAGCCAGTCACTACCTTGGATCCTCCCGCTCCTGACAACGTGTTGAGTTCCATTTTTTGTCGCTGCATGCATGGCTGTTCTGCAAAATGTGGATGTCGAAAAGCCGGTATTAATTGCAGTCTTGTTTGCAACGGCTGCCTAGGAGCGTGTACGAACTGTTTAAGTAAAAAAATTAATTTTATAAAAGCTCTTATGCATTATACAGGAAAGCTGTGTTATTCATTATTATCTTCCATTTCATTTAAATCGACAGAGACACCTCGTACACGCTCCTAGGTAGCCGTTGCAAACAAGACTGCAATTAATACCGCCTTTTCGACATCCACATTTTGCAGAACAGCCATGCATGCAGCGGCAAAAAATGGAACTCAACACGTTGTCAGGAGCGGGAGGATCCAAGGTAGTGACTGGCTCTAAGTTTCCATCAGCTCTTCGCTTCCAACCCTACATTTCTGGAGGCAGTTGGTTCCCTAACCACTCTTGTACTTGGTGGTACACCCGAAAAGCGTGATATTTCGCTGACCCTTCAGCAGGAGGGGGAGAAGATAGATCAGGTTTGAGCTTGGTACTGCATTTAAAAAAACATGAGTATCGATAGCGGTTAAGATCTGTCTGAGTAGAGGGTGTCCGGTACACTGTCAGAAACATCCTTTCTCCTGATTCTTGTATGGCTTCTGGAGTTGATGTTGGGTTATAGAAGATGGCTGCTATATCCTTCATTCAGGGTTTTTGTTCAAAATTCCAATTACAAAAAATATCCATTGGTTGTTTTGAATATCTATTCCGTAAAACTTTGCGGTATGTTCACGTAACGGACAGCAAACATAAAAATGGTCACAATTTAGACGCAATAACGTGGTGCAGCCGCGTAAAGTTTTCAAAAACATCAGAATTACAGATGTGTGAGTATACTTTTATTTTTGCCAACTTAAATTGCCTATAGCTCCTTAAGTATAGATCCTACAGTAAAAATGAATATAACCTAATTTGTTGGAAATTTTATGTAGTTAATTTTCGTAGAACTAATCGTAATGATATTTCTAAAAGTTTTCGAGATATGAACAAAAATCTCGAAAAAGTGACATTCAAACCCCTCCCCTACCCCCAACACCACCCCCACCCTCGAGGACTTTTTTTGTGTTAATCAAGACACCTCAAGGAATAACTGTACCAATTTTCAAAACTACACCAATTATTCGGTCTATTTTAATTAATTTTCTCAGGCTACAAGTAAATATCTATGAACGTGTCCATTCAACCGAAGAAAATAGCGACAGCGGAAATTATAGTTCCTGCAGGACAGCGTTGCAAGCTACTTGCCTTCAGGGTCAAGCAGCAAATTATTTTGTTGAAGGACACAACAGCAGACAATTTCTTGCAACTCATTTCAAGTACAGAGTCAATCCATTGTTGAAATCCAGTTGTTTCAAGGCTGGGAGGATGTTCAAATTCTCAGCTTTTTATATAGTAGGCTTGCATCAATACATCATTGAAAGAAAAAGAAAAAAAATTATTCATAGGAAAAACCTCAAGTCAGCAGCAAGCTCAATATTAGGTCTGTTCCCTTACTTCTCAAGCTAAAATTTTTCTGCATTTTCCTTATTCATGTGGTGGGGGTTGATATGTAGGAGAAGGAGTTAGGGAACGACTTTCTGAAAGTTTCTGAAAAATGAGAAAAGTGACATTCAGAAAGTGAAAAACGCGCGTAAATTTACAGAAACTGGCATTTGTATTTGACAATCAGGAAATTTAAGGCAACTCAGACCTACTGCAAAATTCTGAATTTTCCTGCAGGAGGGGAAGTTGTGACGTCAGCAAGAATTAAACATGAAATCGAGTTAAGGAACGACTTTCTGCAGTTTTCTGATAAGGAATTATAATTCCTGCAAGTAAGGGAACAGACCTATTGTATAATCGAAAGAAAATTAAAGTGCAAGGATCTACTTATCACCACCCACCCACCCGGATATAATAAAACAACAATGAAACAAGAGTTCAGCTATTACGGTGCGCTCCAGATCAAAGCATTGCTTTTTATGAGACTGTGTTGGTGCCAGAGCGTGCTTTTCGAATAGGAACAGGCAAAATGAAAATGCCGGACGCACACATTGAAGGGGTACACAGATACGGTTTGTTTACGTTTTTTCTCCATAGTTTTCGTTATACGCTGCAGATCAGCACGGGAAGCAAATGCGCTTGTTCTACCAACGGTACCAAGCTCAAAAATACAATATGTAAAATTTAAGACCATTTGTAGGACATAGGATTAGGTATACCTCCTTTGCCTTTGGCGTAATGACAATTTGCACAAGTCTTAGATTAAAAATAGTTGTAGTTTGAGGCCTTTCTTTAGAATAGTAGATATTTTAAGCTTCCGACACAACTATTTTTAGCCAAGACCTTTTTAATTGAATCAGGTTGTCCTTCCTGTACAATATTTTATGCTTGTTTTAAGTTTTTGCGTAGTCGGGTAACAGTTTTTAAACATTTTTTTTATTTACAAATTTCTAGTGGTAAGGTAATCATTAAATTACTGTTCAAAATCAGAATTAATTTATTTTCGTTATTGTTCAAACATATAATAAAAGTCAATTTTTCTTTTCATCATATACACTCGTGGACAAAATTAAGTGAACGACCATGACGTTTTCAATCAAACTAAGTTTTTTATTTAAACTTTCTTTAAAAAACTTAATAATATTCAACTCTACTACTCTACTCTCAACTATTGACTCTAAAAGTGAGGTTGGAACTCTTTCGCCCATGTAGTGATGCATAATACCCGCTCACCTGCGGAGAGCAATTCTAGCGACACAGCTGCTTGCCTGTCCGCCCCCTGTGGACCGCCCGGGGCCGCCAGCTCTCAGTCAACAAACGCTGTGGCGGTGGCTTTGAATTGCAACTTGGCTTCCAACCCCACTGTTACGGCTTTTGCTACCCAATCCGTTGGGACCGCCGGTGACGTTCTTAGCAGCACCTTACCTAGCACGCCACGAGCTAGAGGCAGACCACGTAAGGCTGATACTTTGGCTAAAACCAGAACTGAATCTACGGAAACTATCCCAAGTCTATTCCGCAATTACATCACTACTAAGCGGCGCAGATCTGGTGAGACTCTTGCGGTTCCCACTGCTAAGGTATCTCCTCCTGAGAAGATCGGGCGATCTGACCCCTCCCTACCTTCTGCTAGCAAGCCGTGTGTCCCTCTTTCTTCTACTGCTCCCCCACCTCTTACAAGTGACCCAACGAATATGGCTGAAACTGACTGTAACTCTCTTGTTGACCTAATGAGCCTGCTCAGGTCTTGGCGTCAGGAAGATAAAGAATATCAGGAGCGCACCAAGAATGAACTGTTGGATAAAATAGAAATCTCGACCCGGCTGTGCCAAACCAAGCTCGAGGAGGTCCGTTGCGAATTTAGATCGGAGAATGTCGCCATTCGTGAGGAGCTCGACACCATTAAGTCTCGTGTCGCTGTCCTTGAAGCCAGCAATTCTTGCGCCCCCCCTGCCTCCACTTCCGGTCCCGATCTGGCGCGTATGTCACCGTCTGCTAATCTTGAGAAGCGTGTCATTAAGGCCAGTGTTGACTCTATTGAACGTCACTTGAGGCGTAACAACATCATTATTCGTGGCTTAGACTCTGCCCATGGTGACCCCGCTGAGCTCGCCTCTAACTTCCTGGAAACTCAACTCAACTCAACTCAAAAAGTGCGTCGCGGAGGCTAACTTTATTGGGAAAAAGGCTAATATGATCAAGGCTACCCTCAACAGTGCCGCCGCCAAGAAAACGGTCATGAACAAGAAGAAGGACCTTAAAAAGTTGCTGTATTCATCGATGCTGACCTTACCCCTCAAGAGGAAAAAGTTGCAGCAAAGCTGAGAATGGAGGCCAGAAAACTTAGGGCGGAGGGGAAGTCTGTCAAACATGGACACCTCAAGTTGTACGTAGATGGTCATCCGTTCACATTTCACCTCGGTGACAACTCATTAATACCGCTGAACAATCACTCCATGCCTTATAGCGTTACCCAGCCAGCAGGCGGCGCCGAGCCCTCCTCTATGGACACCAGTGTACCTGACGATGGTGTCGCATCTGGGCCAAAAAACTAGCTCAGCAGCTTAAGTCAGGTAGCAATCTTAACAGCTTGAAGTTTGCCTTTTGGAATATACATGGACTTGGTAACCTGTCTGATCTGAAGGAGCTGACGGATGCCTGCTTCGTTGGTGTCTGTGAAACGTGGGCCACTAATAGCGACTACACCAACCTCCCACTACTTAACCGCTGGCACACTGTCGACGTTTCTGCGCGCAAAACCCCCGGGGCCCCAGGGCGTGCGAGCGGTGGGCTTCTCGCCATGGCCTCGGACTTCGTCAATCTTTCCGTCTTAGACAAGAGAGATTGTTGGATTATTGTTAAGCTGACCGCCTGCGATCTCCATATTTTAATCGTCTCCATCTACTTAAAGCCCAACTCTGACATTGATGCACAACTCGCAGATTTGCAACTTTTTTTGTCTGGCTCCATGACCCATGAACCCTGTGATCTGATTATCATCGGGGGAGACTTCAATGCTAGACTTGGTAATATTGGTGGTCTCGACTCAGAACTAGCCGTGGGCACCGTATTGAACGAATACAGGACATCTTTGGACGACACAACTAATTCGCGCGGCCTAAAAGTTGCAAAGTTCATGGATGAAAATCAATTTGTTCTACTAAATGGCCGCACGCCCGCGGATTCCCCTGGTCGCTTCACATATACCAGCAAGCTAGGTAAAAGCGTCTCGAACTACATCTGGATCAACATTTTTAGTGCACACCTGATCAAGAACATGTGGGTCTCCCCCATCGTCTCAAGCTCGGACCACCTCCCTGTCTTCGTCGAGCTAGCCGTTCCTGCGACTCAACGGCCCCCCTTGAACCTTGCCCGGCCCCTTGACCTGCCGGAGCGTCTCCGCTGGCTCCCGGATAAAGCGTCTGACTTCTTCGCTCACATGCGTTGGTCTTCTTTGGTCGCTATTAATACCGACACTGGCTCTCCTGAAGACTACTATAAACAGCTCTTACTCGCTATCACCGATGCTGCTCATTCCTGCAACTTGTATTACAAGCCGGTTCCTAAGCCACATGGTGCCTGGTGGTTTGATGCCACCTGTAGAAAGATGAAATCGGACGTAAAGCTCCTTTTAAAGCACTGTCTTTCTTCCAGTGGTGACGACCCCATCTGGCTTCGCTACCTCGCTACTAAGAAGAGCTGGACAAAAAACGAGATCACGAGAAGGCTATACGCGAGAAATTCTGCAACGTAAGTAGCTCCACTGAATTCTGGAGGGTTGTTAAATCCGCGCGCGGTACTGCGATCCGGCACATTGACATCCCGGTTGCTGAATGGGAACTTTTCTATCAGTCAGTCTACCCGCCACGCTCCACCCTGAAGCTGACCTTTTGCGGAACCTTCGACCCTGACCTGGATTGTGAGATAACTATGGATGAGCTTCTCTGCAGTTTACACTGCTGTAAAAATGGAAAAGCCGTGGGCTCGGATGGGGTTGGTTATGAATTTCTTAAAGCTCTCCCTGATAACTGGTTGCTGTTCATCGTCTCCTTCTTAAATAAGATCATCTCAACTGGCACGGTTCCACGGGATTGGCCCAAAGTCATCCTGGCAATGCTGTTCAAGAAAAGTAATCCCAAAGATCCAGCTAACTATAGAGGCATTGCTCTGATTAACTGCATAGCTAAGGTGTTTACTCAGATCCTTAATAACCGCTTAAAGAGTTGGGCGGAGAATAGAATGCTTATCCCAGAAGAGCAGGCTGGCTTCCGTGATGGTAGAGGGTGTGGTGATAACGTCTTCGTTCTCCAGTCGGTATTGCAAGCACAGGCCAGGTTCAGGAATGTTCCGACGTACGTACTATTCATTGACTTTAAGCGTGCCTTCGACTCTGTACCCCATGACAAACTATGGTTGAAGCTCGCTAAACTCGGCTTAAGCTCTAGATTTCTAAGCCTGTTAATGAATTTCTACGATCAAACGTGCATGCAAGTCAGAGCTGATGGCACTTTATCTACCCCAATTGATATTACTGTCGGCGTTCTCCAAGGTGAAGTCCTAAGCCCGCTGTTGTTCTCTCTGTACATCTCAGACATTGTTGCCTTCTTCAGGGATAAAGGTGCTGAAGGACCCTCCATTAGTGCAGATAATGACGTCCTGATGCTCATGTATGCTGACGACATTGCTCTATTGGCCCGCACTGCAGTGCACATGTCCAGAACCCTGTTATCCTTGGAGGAGTACTGTGGCCAAAACGATCTATGCGTCAACGTGTCGAAAACAAAGATCCTACGCGTCAGCGCCAGCGGCACATCCGGCAAGCGGAGCGACAAGTTTTTCTACAAGGGTGAAATTGTCGACATCGTACCTCACTATGATTGTCTCGGCGTCAGATTCTTCTCTTCTGTCGGCAGCAACTCCACGGCCGCAGCTTTCGTTGGCAAGGGCAAAGCCGCCGCTAATGCCGTCCTTAACACACTTTGCAGACTCAAAGCTGACTCTTGGCAGGGTAAACTCCAAGTCTATAATAGCCTATCCAGAAGCGTAATACTTTACTTGGCTCACATCTGGGGTCTGCGAAAGAGCAGTTTGTAGCAATTAGATGCCTGCTTCTTCAAAAAGCTGTTCTCCTTACCATCTTGCACACCTCACTACGCGCTCAGACTTGATCTCGGACTCGACCATATCACCGTGTGTGTATTAAAGCAAGCTATGTCCTGGTGTATCAAGGTGCTGGAGATGGATGACTCGCGATTGCCCAAGATTTGTCTGTTACGCCTGGTCGCACTCAGCAGTCCACCCTCGTCGTTCAAGCAGCATAACTGGGTGCATCATTTAAGAGTTCTGCTTGATAAAGTCGAAGAAGGCCAGCTGCTGGACAACCTCAACCCGGCTATCTGGAAATCCAGGATGGTCTCTGTGTTGGAGAAACTCAACAATCATCTCAGGAAAGTGGACGTGGAGCGTTACAGGTTGTCTTCCGCCTGCCAATTCACCTTCGACACTACGCTCGCAACCACCCATCAACTCCTGCTCTCGTCAACACCTCAGCATCTACTTAAGCCATTTATCCAGTTGAGATTGGCTAGCAATTACGCCTGTGCTGTCTCAATCGACAAACTCAAGCTGCACTTCTCCCCAACTAAGCTCTGCTCTCTCTGTCACCTTCACGAAGAGGACACCGTTACTCATTTCCTGATTGACTGCCCTTTTTACAATTCGCTGAGAGAAACCTTCTGGGGCCCTGGCCACAACCCACCTGACACCAACACTACCCTGCTCGGCTATCTCCTTGGTGCTGAGACCTCGCCGGACCTAAAGAAACTGTTCGCCTACCTCAAGTGCTGCCACAAATTAAGATACTGCTACTAAGCTGACAGCTGCTTAAAAGAACCTTACATTGTTTATATTACCAGTTCATTTTATTCATTTTTAGCTAATGCATTATTGCTAATACCAATAACGATTGTATCGTATTAGTGTATCAATCAAATAAGTAAATAAATAAATAAATAATAATATTCAACAATTTTAACAAATGTAAGTAAAGTTTAAAAACTATCCATTTATTCAATCTAATTTTTAAACCTGTTAATAGTAATTTACAAAAAAAGAACAATAGCATACTTTTGAGTTGGTCAATATTAAGTAAACGATTTTACTTAGGTATCTTTTATTTGCATAAGAAGCTGAAAGAAAACCTTTCTGTGTTTCTTTAATTTTTCGTATGCCCACCTTTGCTGTTGATAACAGGCTGTAAGCGATTAGGCATACTCTCGATTAATTTTTGCAGCAAATCTTGCGGTAACAATTTCCATTGTCGCTGAACCTCATCAAAAAATATTTTTTTATTCTGGCGACTATGTTGGGAAATTCTTTGGTCTAAAATGGCCCATAGATGTTCAATTGGGTTTAAATCGGTTGACTGGGGGGCGGCCAGTCTAATGTTTCGATATTATTTTCATTTAAATAAATTGTTGCAACGCGACTTGTGTGTTTGGGATCATTATCTTGCATGAAGATAAAGTCACCCAAACCCATGTTTCTGACAGAATCAGTTAAATTATTTTGCAATATCGTAACATAGTCTGCCCCAGTCATCCGCCCTTTGACTTCTACTAGATTTCCAACACCAGCCCTTGAAAAACAACCCCATAACATTAAGCATAATCGAGACGATATTTCCAAATTTAAAGTTTCTTTAATTATTTTCGAAGTGACTGATGGACATTTTTTCGCTTCCCGAATAATGTGAACGTTTTCCCTTGAAGTTGTTTTTCGTTTTCTTCCTTGTCCACTCCGATTCCGAACAGAATTGTATACTTTAAATTTGTCGTAAATCTTCTTGGCACCTGCTTTTGAAACACCGTATTTTTCAGCCAGCTTACTATAACACAATCTTTCTTCGCGATCTTTTACAATAAGCGTTCTAAGCTCTATAGTTTTATGATAACTGTTGTTTTCCTAGTATCAAATTAAAAAATGTTTGAATTGCATTAAGAAAATGATTTACGACCTACCATTTTAACTAAAATTTATATTTTGCTTAGAAAAATGTTTAAATTGTACAAATTTAGTGCCGTTTTTCTTTGTTTTTAACTTTATAGTTTAACGAGATTAATGTAGCATCTAGAAAATTACTGCGTTCACTTTATTTTGTCCAGGTTATTTAATACCGCTGTATTTTATTTGACTGCTTTGCCAAGGCTAATGCAGTTTAACTGACAGATCGCATACTAATTACAACAGCCAGGCATTAGTAAACAAAAATACACATGTTTGATCCTGTTACATAACGGTAAGTTTCACTCATTGAATCGATTGTGAATGTTTTGATGTCGTTTACTTAAATTCGTCCACGACTGTATATATGTGGGATATTTAAAAGTGATGTAAGGATGGCAACAACGCTCCGCTCAAACATCGCCATCCTCACCAGCAACAGCCAAAATCTGTAGAGCGAATAAATTCTTACGTACCGTTTTGAAAATTGCAGCCGAGTCGAGAACTTTTTAACAAATTATCAGTCGCAGTTACAGCAGTTAGAGTTGAAGTTGATCCACCGACACAGTACATACCCTGCAAAGTTGTTATCGAAAAGTTGTGCCCTGAAAAGTTGCCCGCTTACCTGATCCCGAGTGCTGTGCTGACCGATTTGCGCTATGGAAATCTTAACATTAACATGAACTCTTAATTAAATTGAATTCGGGGATTAATTTTATACTTGATAACAATTAATTGAACTATTATAACTAAAACCATAGATAAAGAAATAACAAAGATATTGCAATGCGAACAAGTTTTTTGGCATGCTTTCGGCAAAGACTATGGAACCTTCGTTACAAAGACTGTTCACTCCTGCAATTTAGATTTTCAGTTTTTGTGACCTTGGTACCGTTATTCCTCCCAACCCCACGATTTTGCTAGAGGATGATACACTGCTTAAGCACTTTGGTCGAAGAGAGAAGAAAAATTCAGAGGCGGGGCTTGGAATCTGAAGAAATCGGTACAGTGTTACAGGGTGTCAGGATTTGCAGAGGAAATATGAAAATCCAACCAAAAGAAGCACCCTGTCAAACCGATCGCAAGAGCGCCTCACCATACAAGCGCATTTGCTTCCTGTACTGAGCAGGAGCGCCTAAGAAATCCTGTGGTGAAAAAACGTAAACAACCGAATCCGTGTACCCCTTCAATGTGTGGGTCCGGCAGTTTCGTTTTGCCTGTTCCTATTCGAAAAGCACGGGCGCCCTCGCACCAACACAGTCTCACAAAATGCAATGCTTGAGCAGGAGCGCTCCGTAATAGGTGAACTCTCGCTTCATGGTGTTTGCCGCACTTCTCCCTATTGCCGTCCTTGTTCATTATTAGGCGATTTAAATGGGGATTCGGACTTGGAACAAACACGGCGAATTTTTCTTTTCGGCTAATGGGCATTTTGTTGTTGTAATTTTCTGAAAATTGTCCATGGTGGGGGTAAATTGCGTCGCAGAATTAGAGTGAACATTCTTTGTAACAAGGTTCAATATTCTTTGCTAAAGGCCTACCCTAAATGGGACGTAACGTAACGTAAGAAACGTCAACGTAACGTGCGAACGTGTGTTAAGTAATGGGGATACCCTAAATAGACGTAAGAAAACTTGACGAAGGTTCGTCAAATCTGGAAATGTCACTTTAGCCTACGTAAAGGTGCCGTAAGAATCGCACAACGTAAACAAACTTCAAATGTTTCAGAGGTTAAATTGTGTGAAAATTAAATCTGCCGCGGCGTAACTTTACGTTTATATTTCGGGCGAAATGTCCGTTTTGACGTCCGTAAGCCTGCCTCGTTAAATTCTTACGTTACGTTTACGTTGCGTTACGTTTCTATTTAGGGTAGGCCTTAACTTTTTCTTGGTGCGTGTTAACCACATAGTACTAGTTGACCATTCAGCAACGATATTGTACCAGAATAGTGACATCGCCGCAGCTGTTCCGCCGGTTGTCAAAACATCAGTGCACTAATTATAACACGAAGCACATAAAAATGTGCACGGTAGTTTCAGGAGAATATTAAAAGTTAAATAGATAAGTTTGTCCGCTTAAAAAGTGGTAAAAACTTCTACATTTAACATTTGCCCGATTGTGTTTTCGCAGCTGACAGGCACAACGACAGGCAAGGGCTTATACTTTACACGGGATTCAGCATTTTCGTTCGGTGGTTCGTGGTTGGGTGGTCCGCGCATTGGAGAACGGGCTTTAGAATCACCCTGCGAGCTGACAGATCATCGCCGGGCACGGTATACAGAATCTTGGAGGAACCTCGGAGGAACGAACGAATATGGAGTGGAAACGTGCCGAAAAAAGTGAAGCCATTTCAAAGATGTGTGAGTAGGAACACTCACACATATACATCACTCAGTACAGGCGTCAAATTTTTGCTGGCACTGCGGAGGGGCCAATTTTTGCAGGCGATTTAATTTGTTGTAGCCACCTGTTCTACATGTGGACATCGCTCGGGGACCTAAAACCCAATAAAAAGAAAGTATTAACTAAAGTAATATTTCTATCATTATATTAATTTATGCTTTGACCCCCAAAAAAAAAATTGTATGGTGACGACTTTGTCATTCATTTGCACAAATTTGACAGTTCTTCTGGAGGGAAAACCACTTCAGTAAAGAATGAATTTTTCGATAAAATCCAATCATTTTCACAATTTTTTTCAAATGAAATCACTTAGTGTACTTTTCTTAAATACCTACTTGTGAAAAGAAATCCCCAGAGTTCCTGTAAATCTCCGCATTTTTGCAGCCAGGCACAAAACATTTTTTAGGCATTTTTTCTCACTTTTTTCTATAAAATAACTCACAATAGATGTATGTAATTATCACGTTTCACAAATTAAAACATAAAAATTACACCTTGTAACCCACATTTACTGGAAATAAAACACAAAACAAGCACAAAATTACCTCTTTGCTCGCTTAAGGCCGTTCTCCAATGCGCGGACCACCCAACCACGAACCACCGAACGAAATGCTGAATCCCGTGTAAAGTATAAGCCCTTGCCTGTAGTTGTGCCTGTCAGCTGCGAAAACACAATCGGGCAAATGTTAAATGTAGAAGTTTTTACCACTTTTTAAGCGGACAAACTTATCAATTTAACTGTTAATATTCTCCTGAAACTACCGTGCACATTTTTATGTGCTTCGTGTTATAATTAGTGCACTGATGTTTTGACAACCGGCGGAAAAGCTGCGGCGATGTCACTATTCTGGTACAATATCATTGCTGAATGGTCAACTAGTACTATGTGGTTAACACGCACCAAGAAAAAGTTAGCCATGTTGACGAAAACACGAGCGAGAGGGAAGATGACGCCACATTCATGTGGGACGAGATGGCGCGATTTTGGTTCGTTCGTGGTTGGGTGGTTCGTGCATTGGAGAACGGCCTTTACTCACTGCACATGACAAACCGAATTTTCCCGCTCGTTCATTATTTGACAATCAAAAACCACGAAAATGGAGTGGAAGAACCGTGTAAAATACCTGTACGTGAGTGAAGCCAAAAAGTCTGGTTTTTGATTGTCAAAAATGGTTTGTGATTGTCAAATAATGAACGAGCGGGAAACTTCGGTTTGTCAAGTGCAGTGAGTAAGCGAGCAAAAAGGTTATTTTGTGCTTGTTTTGTGTTTTATTTCCAGTAAATGTGGGTTACAAGGTGTAATTTTTATGTTTTAATTTGTGAAACGTGATAATTACATCTACTGTGAGTTATTTTATAGAAAAAAGTGAGAAAAAATGCCTAAAAAATGTTTTGTGCCTGGCTGCAAAAATGCGGAGATTTACAGGAACTCTGGGGATTTCTTTTCACAAGTAGGTATTTAAGAAAAGTACACTTAGTGATTTCATTTGAAAAAAATTGTGAAAATGATTGGATTATATCGAAAAATTCATTCTTAACTGAAGTGGTTTTCCCTCCAGAAGAACTGTCAGAGTTGTGCAAATGAATGACAAAGTCGTCACCATAAAAATTTTTTTTGGGGGTCAAAGCATAAATTAATATAATGATAGAAATATTATTTTACTTAATACTTTTTTTTATTGCGTTTCAGGTCCCCGAGCGATGTCCAGATGCCGAACAGGTGGCTATAACAAATTAAATCGCCTGCAAAAGTTGGCCACTCCGCAGTGCCAGCAAGAATTTTACGCCTGTACTGAGTGATGTCTATGTGTGAGTGTTTCTACTCACACATCTTTGAAATGGCTTCACTTTTTTCGGCTTGTTTCCACTCCATATTCGTTCGTTCCTCCGAGTACAGAATACAAGGTATGCCTACTAGATTTTGACACTTCGTCGTGACGTAGTTCTGGACAATTTTGTATGAAAAATCGGAAAAAACTATTTTAGTTATTATTTAGTAAAGTACGATAAATTGCTATTCGCATAATTGTTAGTAATGAAAATTTGCCATTTTTTAAAATATTATTATTATTATTATTATACACTAATACGATACAATCGTTCAGGCCAGGTTCAAGAATATTCCGACGTACGTTCTATTCATTGACTTCAAGCGTGCCTTCAACTCTGTACCCCATGACAAATTATGGTTGAAGCTCGCCAACCTCGGCTTAAGCTCTAGATTTCTAAGCCTGTTAATGAATTACTATGACCAAACGTGTATGCAAGTCAGGGCTGATGGCGCTTTATCCACCCCAATTGATATTACTGTCGGCGTTCTCCAAGGTGAAGTTCTGAGCCCGCTGTTGTTCTCTATGTACATCTCCGACATTGTTACCTTCTTCAGGGACAAAGGTGCTAAAGGACCCTCCATTAGTGCAGACACTGATGTCCTGATGCTCATGTATGCTGACGACATTGCTCTATTGGCCCGCACCGCAGTGCACATGTCTAGAAACCTGTTATCCTTGGAGGAGTACTGTGGCAAAAACGATCTATGCGTCAATGTGTCGAAAACAAAAGGCCGTGTTACAATGTGGTCGTTGACGCTGTCGCTGACGCGAAGCTAGTCGCCCTGTCAAATTTGTCGCAATGATGGTTGCATACTCTGTTACAGTGGTGTTGCTCATTTAGGATTTCTTTTTGCAAATTTTTAATAAAATTCGAAGTAAAGTGAGGAAATAAATCGCCAGAATGAATAGTGTGAATGATGTTGTGTTTATTATCCATTTGTTGATGATTTCGTACTGTTATTTAGCAAAAACGAAACGAAAACGTATTTAAATTATCCTAGAAAAACATTTATTTATACCAGCACAATTCAAATAATATGTTTTTGTAACTTACCATTATCGTTTTAAAATCACTTATACACTTCAAGTCGTTCAAATCACTAAAATTGCACTAAAATGTCACTTGACGCACAACAAAAGTTGAAATGTTCCCAACTAAAGATCCTACGTGTCAGCGTCAGTGGCAAATCCGGCAAGCGGAGCGACAAGTTCTCTATCAGTCAGGTTTTCACACCGACTTCAAAAGTCTTGGTATTTAATGTTGAAAGTAGTAGCAGAGGACTTTTAATATAATTATTTTATAGTTTTTAGGGCTTGGGATTATTTGGAGTCGGTTCTATTTTTTTTATTTTTTAAATTTTTTTATTTCATTCCTTTTAGTGTATCTAATATTTTTTAGTTGGTTGGTCCGCCACTTTGAATCCTAGCAATCGGGCACCGAATTTACAAACAAATACCCTCAAATAGTCACATATCCATTTTGTTTATGAGTTCCAGACATTTATCATTTTTATTTCGATTTACCTCTCTGTTGTAGCGCCCCTTTTTCCCTCAAGGTTTTCATACATAGATATCTTTGTACCCCCGGAGAATTTTGGACTATGTAACAAAAAAATAATCATCAAAATCGATTCACGAGTTCAAAACTTATACCTGTAAAGCTATTTTCACATAATTTGAAAGATATTGTAACAAAAAGCCAGCCGCCATGTTTGGTCCGCCATTTTGAATCCTAGGAATGTACATTCAATGACCCATGCATGTACAATCTATGACCCTCAAATCACGCACCTAGTCATTTTGAATACGTGTCCCAGGACATTTATCATTTTTATATCGGTTTACGTCTCTGTTGTGGCGTCCCCTGACCCCTCCGGAGAATCTTAGACTATCCAACAAAAAAAGAATCATCAAGATCGGTTCACGCGTTCAAAAGTTATGCGCGAACAGACATTAAAAAAAAATACATACGGGTCAATTGCTAACCTCTTGTTTTTTGGAAATCGGTTAAAACAGAAGTATTTCCCACATATTTTCTGGGGGCTCAACCGGGATCTACGGGAAAATCGTTCGCTGCATTGTGGGCTTCACACAGTTCCAGGTTCGGGCCAGGGCAAGGTGAAAAAGCACGGAACCATCCAGAAGAAACGGCATCGTGGTGCAGCAACGGCATTTTTAGTGCAACGGTACTAAAAAAAAAAGGTTTTTTGTGTGCAGCAGCGTGGGAAGAAGCAAATCACCAGAGGGAGCAGCAGAGTCACCAGCGCATCCTGAGGGTTGAGGTTTCGTAGTTAAGAAGTGGAGGAAGCAGCATTTCAGTGCATCAGCGCGAGAAGAAGCAAATTACCGGTGACCTAAGGGAGCAGAATCACCAATGAAGTAAGACCGTGGCGCTCCACCAGACAAAAGGCGGGGAAAAGGTAACCTTTTAATTTCTTTTTGGCATGAGAAGGGGCATGAGGAGGGTGTGCTAAGAGATAAGAACAGTGAGTTTATTCAAAATAAAATAAGTGAGCATTAAATACTGCGCTAAGCGTCCGTCAGGTCTGAGAAAGGCGCTCAAATTTTCATGAGGTTAGGTTGCATTTTGATGAGGTTAGGTTGCATAAACGAGGTAACCGCATGGCCCAAGCATAAAGCTGGTCTCTCAAGCCTTGAGCCTTAAGTTACTTACGGAATTTTGTGCGTACAAGCAAATTCGTCTTTCGGATATCCGATATTACGGTTCGGTACGCTATGGGGAATAATCGAAGGAGAGTATTGTCTAGCATCTGAAGACTTGAGGGAGATCCCGACCATGACCGAACCGAAGAAACGATAAGAGCCTTAAGGAGGGAGCTAGAGAGTAGGGACGTGACGATTTTAGATATGAGAGAAAAGTTGAGGGAACAGGAAATTGAAAGCTTAAAGAAACAAGTGGAAATGCTTCAAACCTCAGCTTCGAATAGAAGTATACTGCCTTCTGAATATAGCAGGCTAGCCGACAACTTGTCCTTTAGCGATATTGAGCAATCGGTTATTGTATTTAATTTATTTAGCAGATAATAAAATAAGGAAAGGAAAAAACAAAACTACACAGAGCTTTCTAAGCAGAGCTAACTTAGACTACTAGAGAAAACTATTTAATAAAGTAGTAAAACACGCCAACTAGTTTACTACAGGATTAACATGAAAAATCAAGTCAAGTAGTTTTTCCTTAACATCGGTAACTAAGTTTAGTGGTCGCGAAGGCGAAATTGGCGTGAAGCCGTGGGTTAATGATTTTGAAAACACCGAAGTGATTTTCGGATGGTCGCCATTAAAGCAAGTAGTATATGCCAAAAGCTGTTTGGAAGGGCCGGCGAAGTTAGCAATTAAAACACAGGAAGGACTTAATACATGGGAAGATTTAAAGACATTCCTTCTGGCCGAATTTAAAGTGAAAAAAAATGCGACAGAGTTACACGAGCAGCTCCGCAAACGAAAGAAAAAACCCAAAGAGAGCTACGAAGAATATTTTATTGTCGTTCGAGAGCTAGGCCGAAGAGCGAAACTAGAAGATAATGCAATCATCAAATAAACCATTGATGGAATAGAAGAAAACGAAAGCGCTAAGTTGTTCTTGCACGGTGCAAGTGATATCCCCACATTAAAGGCGAAGCTTAGGGTATTCGCACTAATCTCGTCAAGCTGTAAAAAAAGTCTACAACAAAATACCTCAACGAATCAAAGCAGAAAGGAACGGAAGCTGAAACCGGTAAAAAGGTTAGATGTTACGCTTGTGGTGGCGTAGGCCACATAGCACAACATTGTCCTAAGAAGAAGGATAGTAATAAATGCTTCACTTGCAATACATTGGGGTTCACAAAAGTGCAGATTGCCCTAAGAAGAGTGTAAAGCAATCTGGGAAGGAAGTCGCTTTTCTGAACAGCAAGAGCACGTTAAGAGAAAAACTGCTCAAGTGCATTGTAGTCCATGGCTCAGAATTCGATGCTTTTATTGACACCGGCAGCGAATTGAGCTTCATAACCGAAGAAGTCCACAAAAAATTAGGTCGTCCATCGCTTACCTTTCCAATCACATCCCGCGGAGTAGGCTCAGCCGAAATCCATACAGTTGGTTCCTTTACAGCAGAAGTAGTGATCGAGGAACACAAGTATAGAAAGAAACTCCATGTTGTCCCGAAGAACATTTTGCCAAAAGCAATTATAATTGGCAAAACCCTACTGAACAGAAAGAACAAAGCTAAAAATAACTCCTGAAAATATCTATATTGATCCAATTGTTGACTTTTGCGACGAATTTCTGTGCTTACAATTAGAATACGGTGCGGAACTAAATATAGGCCCGGTATCTACAGAAACTCATAAGGATGATGTAATTGAGATGGTTAAGACTTATAGGCCTGTGAAGAACAACGACACGAACAGTTTTGAGATGCGTATCGTTGTCAACGATGAAACTCCCATTCAACAAAGACCAAGAAGACTTTTAGCCCAGTCATTTTAGGTTTTATCTGCGGAATAATTCCTAGTGAGCTGAATTTTTGTATACACCTTTATTACGGCGTTGTAATGAAGATGTGAAAAATCGACATTGATATCGTGCTGGCTAAAAAAGTTATGAAGGTCAAAATGTCATGAAAATCAGTTTTTCGCAAATATCTCGCGACCTATTGCTCGGAGGTCAATAGAGGTCATTATAAAAATTGTTTGTCGTGAAATTATCTACATAAAATGCCTGTTGCATTTTTCTGTAAAACTAACCGTTTTCGGAGTAGAGCGCTGAGAAAGCGACTAGAATGCACTTACATACGGTATTGTATACCGTACACCAAAGCGTAAACTCTATTGCTTTTTTCATGTTTGTAAGTGTCTTACAAACTTCTATCTGATACTTGGGCGTTTTGTGAAAAATATACTATATTATAGAGGTTTGGGAACTTCCAAGACATAACCAAAAAAGAGCTGCACAGCCCGCCATATTGGACTTAGAATGACGTCACTTAGCTCATGCATTGTCATCCAAACTAAACGTATATGCAAAATTTCAGCTCAATCGGAAACCGGGAAGTGGGTCAAATTTAACTGAGAAAGCGATTATATTATGACGATGCACTCGTTTCCTCATTAGCTTCACCTGTACTATGTAAGAAATCTTGGCCAGAATTGCCAAAGGTGTCTATGGGGGACTAGCCCCCATTTAAATTTTATTTAAATTAGAATAATTTATTATTTTTATTTTATATTTTATTTCCAATTTTATTATTATTTACAACTTCTTTATTTTAAGTGTTTATTACCGAAGCCTTGTCCCAGAAGAAGTTGCCCAAGAAGAGAAGACTTCCAAGAAGTTACTCCTAGTCTGAAGAAGAAGTCACCCAAGAAGACAGCCAAGAAGTTAAAGAAGTTACTACAGAAGACAGCCAAGAAGTTATCTAAGAAACCGTCCAAGAAGTTACCCCTAGCCTGAAGAAGAAGTCACCGAAGAAGACAGCCAAGAAGTTACTAAAGAAGACATCTAACAAGTCAATCAAAAAGTTATCCCTAGCCTAAAGAAGAAGTCACCTAAGAAGTTACGAAATTTACGAGATGCACATTCGAGACGAATTGCTCGCAGGATGGCCGAGAATGTGGGATCAAGCTGAACGCACCCGACACTGAGAATCCCTCAACTCTTAGAATCCCCCTGCGAGCTGACAGATCATCGCCGGGCTCACTTTGGCTGAACCTCGGAGGAATGAACGAACATGGAGTGGAAACGAGCCGAAAAAAGTGAAGCCATTTCAAAGATGTGTGAGTAGAAACACTCACACATAGACACCACTCAGTACAGGCGTCAAATTTTTGCTGGCACTGCGGAGGGGCCAACTTTTGCAGGCGATTTAATTTATTGTAGCCACCTGTTCTGCATGTGGACATCGCTCGGGGACCTAAAACCCAATAAAAAGGAAGTATTAAGTAAAGTAATATTTCTATCATTATGTTAATTTATGCTTTGACCCCCCAAAAAAATTTTTTATGGTGACGACTTTGTCATTCATTTGCACAAATCTGACAGTTCTTCTGCAGGCAAAACCACTTCAGTTAAGAATGAATTTTTCGATAAAATCCAATCATTTTCACAATTTTTATCAAATGAAATTACTAAGTGTAATTTTCTTAAATACCTACTTGTGAAAAGAAATCCCAGAGATCACGTAATTCATCACATTTTCGCAGCCAGGCACAAAACACTTTCTCGGCATTTTTCTATATTTTTCTGCAAAATAATTAAAATATGTATATAACTAGCCCTTTCCAGAAATTAACGCAACATTAAAACATAAAAATTACACTTTATAACCCACATTTAAGCAAAAACAAACACAAAATTACCTCTTTGCGCGTTTGCTCACTATGGAACTGCACATTAAAGTTCCCGCTCGTTTCTCATTTGACACTTAATTTGACAATCGATCTCCCATTTGACAATCAGTCTCCCGGCTTTTTGGCTTCACTCACGTACAGGGATTTTACACGGTGCTTCCACTCCATGTTCGTTCATTCCTCCGAGGGCTGAACTCGGTATGGACGACGGGACGACGCACGTACAACACAGCAGATCGGATTGCAGATTCATTGAAGTCTGAAGTTTTTTTTTCAAGTATTTTGTAAAGAAGTGAAGTAAAAAAGAAGTATTTCCCACATATATATCGTTGGAAAAGTTAAAATCTATACAACATTACAGCATAATCATTTTTTCATTAGTTGTTGGCATTTGATTTTAGGAACTAAATAAAACAACATTGAAAAGTTACTTTTTGGACCCAAAATCTTTAAACGGACTATCAGTGATCGATCAGTAGTGATAACTAAAAAAACATAGATGCACAACTTTTAGTCGGTAGTTGTCAAATGACAATGGCTCTTTCAAAACATCACTCTTTCATGCCACTCTTCCCCTACACTGATAGAACTATTGTATTGTAAAGCAGTAATCAAAATAACACGTATTTTGAAAAGTTATTTTTACATTTAAAAGTTTCTTTAAAGGGTGCTGCTAAGGGTTAAAAGTGATTATTTTCGATTCATAAAACTCTTCGTTGTAATTCCAAATATTTAGAAATAACTAATAGTCCCTATTATTTGAAACCGTTTGAATTGAGTCGAAAAATTTACTTGATTAGATTTTTCTATCGGATGGGTTTAGCAACCTTGAACGGAAAAATTAATTGAAGTCAAAGATTACTCAATTTGGTTAAGATTTAGGAAGTTTGTTAAGGGATCTCGAGTCGCTTGTAAGCTCTTTTGGATTCGATTCGAACGGATTCAAGAACAGAATTCAATGTGTGATGTGATGTGAATTCCATCATCTACTTAGCAAAAGTGAAATGTTAAACGTCCTGACACGATTGTATGTTTCTTGTCTTACCAAAGTCTTAACTAAAAATAAGAATGAAAGGAACTAAAAGAAAAATAAACAAACTCTAAATGCGCTATATTTATGTTTTTTTCCTAAATAATTCATTGGGGTTTGATTTTGTTATCGGTAGTTGTAATGCCAATGTTTTCCTTAAAAACCCTTCTTAACCTTTTCGGAAAATGAAGTTTTATATTCCTTGATTTAGACTCTTCTGAATACAGTACGTATCCCTTATCAAAATTTATTTCTTGTCTTGTAGCGAATTTCATTCCCTGGGAAGTTTTTCGTGGGTATTGTGCGCTCCCTCCGATGTACGTATAACTTCACATGCTGTGGCTGTAGGTTTGCAGTGTTTTCGACGGTTACGTATAAAGTGATAGGGATTACAGCTGACTGAAAGGATGATGGTGCCGATGAAGGGAAGATTTCTTCCCTCGTGAGAAAGGAGAACAAAAAATTTTATTATTTTCGTTTGCTTTCTTGCTCCAGCTCCAGTTATCTACGAAATCAATACATACATAACTCGTCAGGGAAAAACATTCCTTCATACGTATATCCATGTATCAAAAAGTTGGTTTTTGCATATGTAATTTAAATCCGGACTGTGATCCTTATTCTATAATGTGAGTTCGGTTTTTAAAAGTGTATCTAGAATATTTGTTCTCATACGCTTGTACTATCCTGCAAATCTCCCATTTTAATGATGCAGTTAACATTAAATTTAAAAAGTAATATTAATCCCTAGATACCTTACAAACTATTCTATGTATATACTGTAGGTAAATTTCCTTCAGTCGTGCGAGGGCGAGCACATTATTTGTGTGAATCCTTATACATAGGTATGAAGTATTTTATGGCATGGAAAGAAATTTCTTATTATTTCTCTTTAGATTACGAAGGTAATTTTATGTAGAGTTCAAAATCTAATCACAAATGGAAAAAAAATCTGCCGGTCAAGTGTGAACTGGAATCGCGCACTGAGGGCTCCGCAAAAACCCTAAAAAATATAACGAGAAGTTTTAAGCAAGATCAAATAATGTAAAACTTGAATTCCAATTTTATAGGAAAACCTTAAATGCGTGTTCGTGAATTACTTACAACTTTTTTGCTATTGTATGATAAACTATTACAGCGGCAAACATTTATTTGAAGTCAAATAATAAAACTAAAAACATATTTGTAATTCACTCGAAAGGCCCTTTTTAACGATGCCGCACAAGAATAGGTATGAACATAAAATTTTGTTTGCTCCCTATTTCCATTTATGGGGTCCGCCTCTTAATCTTGCCTTTGGGCAAAGGTAATACATATTGTATTGTATGTATGTGTGAATTTCAAATCCATATCTCATTTCGTTTAGAAGCTAGAGGTAAGACAGACAGACAGACATCGTTGGCATAACAATAGGGCACCTTTCTAAGTATGGAACCCTATAAAATATTTATGCTGCTATATTTATACATACTAATCAGATATGTACAAAGCATGCTTTGATTTTTAATTGATTACAATGTGCTAGCTTACACCTTTGAATATATGTAATACCATAGAAAAATAAAGACAAGAAGTTTCATCTAAAACAAATGAAGTGAAACGCTTCGTCGAGGGCAGCACCTCCAGCGATGCCTCCAAAAGCTTCATACTGAAATGATTTCGAAGATTGCATATCTTACTGCGATTTTTTTTGCATACCTTCTGACGTTTTTTTATTGCGGTACGGAAAGCCCTTTTTCGTTTTCATTTGGCTGAAAATAACCAACATTCTCTCGAAAAGAATGAGAGTGTGTCTGACGATGAAATATCTCATCGTATGGATTGCATATTCCCTTTTATGTGTATTTCAAATCTCTAAAGCTGAGCTGTTGTTTTCTGCTGTTTTTATTTTTACCTATATGATAGGACGTGCGTTGTGCTGTTATTCTGCGCAAGGGGCTTGTGGGACTGTCCTAACGTGAAGCGTGAGGGAGTTGAATTTTTCTAGGAATCCGCAGAGTTGCGTGAATTATCTAAAAAAGAATTTCGATTGCGATGCACTGGCCCTCACACTTAATAGATCAAGTGGAGGCAAATTGTAGGCGTCAATCAACGCTGCGAAATTGACAGCTCTTTATGTAATTTTAGTTTTTTATATCTACTTTATATTTTGTACTCCTTTTTCTTAAGGATTTCTGCATTTCAAGCTTCTAAACAAGTAACAATTTGATTAATTCCTTTTCCAAAATGTATCTTTAGTAAATGTAAAATGTGCTGGTTTCAATTCATCAGGAAGGCCTCCCCACTGACCTGTCCACCCTTCGCGAGCTTTTCCTTAAATTTCACGCCGAATTTGGCATTTCTCCCGACAAGGTCTCCTCTGATCTAGCCTCTTTCGCCTCCTACGTCAATTCTCGGCGTATCTCTCACCTCCAAAGAGCCCGGAACGATCACAAATCCTATTTTAGTTCCTAACCCGACCGGCTCTCTTTTTCCCTTCACTCCCTTACCCCCAGCCCTTCCCCCATCCGGCCACGCTCACTCTCCTAGCTGTCTTTCCCTGTACTACCAAAATGTCAGAGGCCTGCGCACCAAAACTGCCTCGGTTTTCCAGAACTCCCTTGTTTTTCCTTATGACAGCTTTGCACTTACCGAAACTAACTTAACTCCCAGTATTTATAGTAACAAACTTTTCTCCGCGGATTTCTCCGTTTTCCGATGCCGATGCGTGCGACGACGTCTCAACCCCCTAACCGCGGCGTACTTATTGCCGCGCATACTCGCTTCGGTGCCAGTCTCCACTCTTCCTCCAATTCCTCATTCTTTAATTTTGTCTGCCTCAAAATCACTCTAATCGGTAAATTCTTGTACGTACTCTGTGCGTACATTCGCCCCTCCCAACCACTCGAGGCCTACCAACTTGTCACCGATGCGATTGACTCCATCTTCAGTACCCTTGGACCCAACGATGAAGTCATCGTTCTCGGCGACTTCAATCTCCCCCGCCTTGAATGGTCTCGATCTGACGACGACCTGTACTACATCCCTTCTAATGACCTCTCCGACAAGGAGACTCTATTTGTCGACCGCCTCTCCGACTCTGGTCTCTACCAAATCAGAGGCATAACCAATAACCTTGGTAGACAGCTCGACCTGGTCTTTTGCTCTGACCCAGTTAACTCTGTTGTCTCTCTGAGCACCCATCTTCTATCTACTCTCGACCAGTATCACCCTCCACTCTTTCTTACTCTTGGTCTTGTGCCCCCTCCTCTCCACACTACCTCTGAGACTTCCTACTCCTTCAATTTCCGCGGAGGTGACTTTGGCAAACTGAACTCCCTACTCTCCCAGTCATCCCTTCCTTCCCTCACAACCGAGCCCCAGCTTTCCGTTACTGATGCCCTCGACGCTTTTTATTCTAAACTCTTTGCCTGTTTGACCCAATCTTTTCCTTATCAACCTCGGAAAGATCATGCCTCTTCCCTCTTCCCTTGGTACAATAAAGAACTTCGATCCCTTCGGAACAAAAGAAACAAACTCTGGAAATCTTACCTCCTATCTCGTTCCGACTCCGACCTCTCCAATTACCTTTCCGCGGCTTCCCTTTTCTCTGCACGCAGTGAATCTTCCTATCTCGACTATCTGAATCATATGCAGTCAACCCTCATTTTCGATCCCAAACATTTCTACCAATTTATTAACATTAAAAGGAAATCCAGCGGTTACCCCTCTACTCTTAAACTTAACGACAATTCTTCCTCTGACCCCCATACAATAGCTAATCTCTTTGCTCAACACTTTAGGCAGTCTTTCAGTGAGCATATGTTCGAGCCTGATACTAGCTATTTCCACTTTATGAATTCCCGCCCTCAGACCTCCCTTGCTTCCATCAATATTGACCCTACATTAGTTGCCACCGCCATTTCTGCCCTTCCCTCCGACTATAACCCTGGCCCCGACGGTATTCCCGCTATTGTACTAAAAGAGTGCGCCCAACACCTGATCGGTCCCCTTTCCTATATTTTTCAACTCTCCATCTCCCAGGGAGTTTTTCCTACCAGGTGGAAAGACTCCTTTATCATCCCCATCCATAAGAAGGGCTGTAAGAGTGAGATCTCCAACTACTGTCCCATTGCCAAACTCTCCACCATACCTAAACTCTTCGAAAGCATCGTTTACGACTGCTTGTTCTTCCACTGTAAATCCATTTTTTCCCCCTTCCAGCATGGCTTCCTTAAAGGCAGATCGACTATCACCAACCTTACATACTTCATCTCCAGAACTCTGTGTGCCCTTGAAAACGGCGACGAGGTTGACTTCATCGCTACTGACTTCAGTAAGGCGTTTGATAAAATCTCACACAAATTAATCCTCTTCAAGCTTCACTCCCTTGGCTTCGATCAGCTCTTCTCTTCCTGGATGAAGTCTTATCTTGAACACCGCCAATACAGGGTCCTTTTCTGCTCCTCTTCCTCTAACTCCTTCGTTGCCAACTCGGGGGTCCCCCAGGGCAGCCACCTAGGTCCGTTGCTCTTCATTCAGGCCATTAACGACGTCGAGTGTGTTATCAAGCACTCTGACCTCTCTATCTATGCCGACGACATGAAAATCTCCAAACGGATTTCATCCTCCTCGGATCCCCAGCTGCTTCAGGACGATCTCGACAATTTTTGCATTTGGTGCACAAAAAACTCTCTTGAGCTTAATGTCTCCAAATGCCAATCCATCACCTACTCCCGCAGACGTCTCTCTACTCCCCCCAGAGCCTATCGTTTGTCCGGCAAACCTATCCCCTCCGTATCCTCTCTTCGCGATCTAGGTGTCATTTGTGACAGCGAACTCAATTTTCGCGAACACATCGACAGTGTGATTGCTAGAGCCAACTCCGCGCTAGGCTTCGTTAAGCGTTGGTCCAAGGAGTTCCTCAACCCCTACGTTGCCAAATCACTCTTTGTGACCTTCGTTAGGCCTCTCCTGGAATATGCTAGCCAAGTATGGTCTCCCTTCCAATCCAATAGCATAAACAGGATTGAGGCTGCACAACGTAGGTTCCTCCGCTTCGCTCTACGCGAGCTTCCCTGGTACGACCCTCAAAACCTTCCGCCTTACGAAAACCGCCTTATGCTCATTAACCTGCAGCCCTTGTGGAAGCGGCGTGACCTCGCCGATATTACCTTCATTCATCAGCTGCTTATCAGCGAGATCGACTGTCCTTCTCTGCTTCAGCGGATCCCCATTTACACCAATCCCCGTAACCTCCGTTCGGCCCCTCTCTTTCGCCCTGCCTACCACCGCACCAGCTACGGTCTTTCCGAGCCCCTCACCCGAATGCTTCGGAAAGCCAACTGCCTCTCTTCCTTTGACTTTCACCTGAGTAAAACATCTCTCAGGAATTACCTTAATACTCCCCCCTAAATGCTTTGCCCGTTCCTTTCCCTTTCCCTACAATTCCTAATTTAGTTTGTAATATTAGTTTAAGTCTTAGTTTAAGTCTCTTTATGTAGCTTGTATTAAGCGCAAATAAATAAATAAATAAATAATGGCAGATTCGATTCAAAACCTTACCAACATTTACATCAGACGTTCAGAGGTAAATAATGTGCGTTTACTTAACTCTACTGTCAGAGGGGGTGGAACTGAAAATTCAGAGAATAAAATTCAAGATGAAAATGTAGAGGAAAACTAGACGGCTCAGTCAAAAGTTATAAATGAATTGAGTCAAACATTCAGGGATTTAGGATTAGATACTAATAATAGTTCTAACAAATACAATATTAAAAGAAATTATAAATTAACTCAGAAAATGCCCCCGAATGTTTGGATCGATTATTTAACTTCAGAATTGCAAACACATGATCTACTTGAATTTATTCAAGAAACCATACCGTCAAGCATAGAATACAGTTCAGATGAATTAAAGAAAAGGAAAATTACAGTCAGAGATATAATAATCAATCACGTAGACGAATACTACCACAAAAAGATAATAAACATTAAACATTAAACCGGTTCAAATAATTAAAAGGATTAAAGAGTTCACAAAAGCAGAGGCAAATGTTTCAACTACTTCGGGCAGAGCTCAGTTGTATGGTGTGAAAATGTCCCCTAAAGAAAGTATTAATGATTTTTGTGACAAATTTGATAATGTCATAAGAGAATATGATACGTGTGAAGATGTGATACCTCTGACCGAGGAGGAGGAAAGGTCAGCTTTTTATAAAGCTGATTCAGACGTATATAAAAGTTTCGTAACAGTAAATTATGCTAAAAGACAAATTAAAAACACAGATATGACTATAGATTATATTAAAAAATATGTATTACAGATGGAATCAGAGCTACAATCAGACGGTCAGAAAGAAGGCAAAGCCAGAGTGGCAATTAAACAAGAAGGACCGAAATGTTACAGGTGTAACAAGTTTGGACATGTGGCTAGAATGTGTCTACTTTCAGAGTATAATTTGCGATACTGCTTCTATTGTCAAAGGGCCGTTCCACACTAGCCTCATTTTTTGCACCCAGTGCAAGCCTCATTTTTTGCACCCGGAGTGTTTCGAAAAATTCGTATTACATTTCGAACAAATTCGGAAATCGTCCTCATTTGCCTGCCAGCCAGCAACGAGGGCAGTGCTAAAGGCTCGTTGAAGCGATGCTCTGGCCACTGGGTGCATGAACGAACCAGGTAGAATTTCCCCGGCTTGTTTACGCATGTGTTAATGAATGTTTTGCCTCTAGGAGGTTGAAAAATTGGACACTGCCAGGTCGGGTACAATAAAGACATTTGGGAATCTCTAAACCGGTCTCGCTTTTGTCTGGCCAAATTGAATTACTTTCTTATTTTAAATAAGAATTTTATTTCAAAATGAAATAACCTAATTATTTCAAATATTCAGTTATTTCAAAATGAACTAGCTCAATTATTTCAAATAATCAGTTATTTGAAATAAAATAAATGTTAATTAAAATAAAATTTAATTTAAATAACTGCTTATTTAAAAATGAAATACAACTTTAACGAAATAATAATTTATTTCAAATAATACAAAAAAATAATCTTTAATTATAAAATCTCATGTTCTTCACACGAAATAAAATGTTTTATTTGGGTTGATCACGTTGTAAATGCAAACGAAATACAATTTAATTGAAAAGTGTTTGCAATGGGAAGCAGTTAAAACTGAAACAATCCGAGGCATTAAGCACAAAACTCCGAGCACACAAACCGAGGCATTAACCAAAACAAAAACGCTCTAGAGAACAACATCCAAGACATTAACCCCCCAAAAAATTTACAGATAGCGCCACTTGTGTTCAGTAGAACAACTAAGTGAACAGAACAAGAAATTATTCTGTTCGACGTATTGTATATTGTATATATTTCAAGGATAATGTACAAATCATTTATATAATAAGAATCTTATAATTAGTGCCAGAACCCTAGTTCATCCATCTATAATATTATTCTAATCGTAGCCTAGCAGAAATATATTTTGAATTTAACTTTAGAATTTGGGAGAAAATTAGTCTAGTCGAAAAAACCCAATGAAAAACTTATAAATATACTACTTATAGTCCGGGAGCCAGCGACAGTTTTCTCTTACCAATTTCCTCCCGGCTGAAATGCTCATGAAATGCTTGAGAGAGTCGTACCATGTAGCATCGTGACTGTCAGCTGCCGCACCATCGGTGGGATAGCCAACGGTAGCCTCCCACGCACGTAAAAAAAGATAATATTTTTAGTCATCTCCTCCCGATTGAAAACTTGTCAAACGATAGTTATTAACATACCTTTACAGAAAAAAAAAGTCAGCTGGCTGTATGGTGGTGGATTTTACGTCAGCTGATCAGGTGAACTTGACGAAATGAAATATAAATTCAGTGATTTCCTCCCGCATGAAACTTTGTCAGAAGATAGTTTATATAATATTTTGAAGAAATAAACCCGTCAGCTGGCTGTATATCGGGGGAAAGATTGTCAGCTGATGGAGAAAAGGGTATGGTGCAAGAAACAGAGGTGTGTGAATTCGGCACCCCCTTTTATGAATTTTGGAATTTTTTTTCTGTATTCGTTTGTCCATCGTTTGTCCACGATTGTCCAACAATTTTTTTCGTTTGTCCACGCTTAGTTTTAAAATGGCGGCCAAAAGACGTTTTTTGCAAATTTTTCACTAGGTAATGCCCAAAAATTGCAAACAATAATTTTAAACCACATAGGTCTTTTGTCCACGATTGTCCACCAATTTTTTTCGTTTGTCCACCCTTTCAAAATGGCGAAGTTGAAAAGCTTAATGTTTTAAATGCCGCTGCACAGATTCTACATGAAGAAATACATAAAATACATCATATAAAGTTACTTGTTTAAATTACGACCAAAGATTTAAAAGAAGGTGAATATGATATACCGCAAACATTGATAAATTTCTATACAAAGGTGATATCTGGTGTAAACTATCGAAGAAGGAAAAATAAAAAAACAGCAAGATTAGCTAAATCGTTTTCTGAAGAGGTCATTTATGCTGTTTCTAATGGCCAAATAAAATCATCAAAACAAATGTGCCTTGGGTTGACTTTAAAAAGTGTGACCATTTTAGAAAGATATGTGCAATCTGAATCTGAGCCACCGAAAGATGCGGATGTCATGGTATACGATGGATATTTCATCTGATAAAAGATGTGCCCGTCAACTTTGGGAATATTTCAAAGAAAGTGCTGCAAACCACATATGCGAGTAGAGCAAAAACCATTGTAATTGCCTTTGATCGGTACATTTTTCCATCTATCAAAGACACTGAACACAAACTACAAGGCATGCAGCAAACGGACTTTCGTAGCGATGGCTCTGACCAACTGCGACGAAAAGACTTTTCAAATGAGCTGAAACATACGAATTTTAAAGAAGCACTTGTACAGTATTTGATTCAACATTGGAGCGAAGATTTCATGGCACCGTATATCAATAATAAAATTATTGCCAGGTAATCCTTAGATATTGGCTACTTTTTCATCTACCTACTTATTAAAACGTATTAAGAATAAAAAAAAATTTGCAAAAAACGTCTTTTGGCCGCCATTTTTAAACTAACGGTGGACAAATGAAAAAAAGTGGTGGACAATCGTGGTCAAACGATGGACAAACGAATGGAGAAAAAAAATTCCGAAATTCAAAAAAGGGGGTGCCACATTCACACACCTCTGTTTCTTGCACCATACCCTTTTCTCCATCAGCTGACAATCTTTCCCCCGATATACAGCCAGCTGACGGGTTTATTTCTTCAAAATATTATATAAACTATCTTCTGACAAAGTTTCATGCGGGAGGAAATCACTGAATTTATATTTCATTTCGTCAAGTTCACGTGATCAGCTGACGTAAAATCCACCACCATACAGCCAGCTGACTGTTTTTTTCTGTAAAGGTATGTTAATAACTATCGTTTGACAAGTTTTCAATCGGGAGGAGATGACTAAAAATATTATCTTTTTTTACGTGCGTGGGAGGCTACCGTTGGCTATCCCACCGATGGTGCGGCAGCTGACAGTCACGATGCTACATGGTACGACTCTCTCAAGCATTTCATGAGCATTTCAGCCGGGAGGAAATTGGTAAGAGAAAACTGTCGCTGGCTCCCGGACTAATAGTTGTGTTAGGAAAAGAAATTCAAAAACAACATCAGGACAAAATCATCTGATGAATAGAAAAATCAAGGCTAACTGTGCAGGTAACAAACACAATATTAAAAGTAATTCAGAGAGTAAGATTATATCAGCTGATGAAATTACATTCATAGGTGACTCAGGAGCAACTGAGCACATAATTAACAGTAATATACACTGACACAATTTTAAAATCAGTCATGGGGACATAATTAAGAGTGCTGATAAAAAGAAATCTGCAAACATCATTGTTGATGGCAAAGGGGATCTATGTATATATGAAATCAAATATAGACAAAAACAAAATTATAAAACTATCAAATGTGTTGGCGGCAAATGAAGTGTCAGACAATTCGATCTCACTCAGACGATTTGCAGATGTAGGTTTAGGAATTTACCTAGACAATCAGAAGTTACTAATGGGCCCAGTTCTTAGGAGGCACTAGTACTGAACATACAGTCTTTTATTTAGCTGCCCCGAACACAACATTTTGGCGATGAGGATATGGACACTGGAGCAGTGAAATCCCTATTGCAATTACTGCAAACGCAACAGGAACAAAACAACCAAGCGTTCCAGAAAATTCTTCAGGAGTTGAAGACGGAAAAATCCGGCGAGGGAGCAGGTAAAACAAGCAGCCCCGAATTCATCATCGAAGCGCTTTCCGCTAGCATAACGGAATCTACGTACGACGCAGACAACGGGAGTACTTTTGAAAATTGGTTCGCGCGATATGAGGATCTGTTTAGCCAGGACGCAGGGAAATTAAGCGACCCAACGAAAGTGAGACTTCTTCTGCGAAAATTGGATACGACGGCCCACAGCAAGTATGTAAATTATATTCTTCCAAAAAAACCAAAGGACCTTAATTTCGAAAAGACCGTAACAAAACTTAAGGAAATATTTGGGTTGCAAATCTCAAAATTTCATATGCGCTTCAATTGCTTTGAAATTAGCAAAAAGGACTCCGAAGATTTTATCTCATACACCGGCTTCGTTAACAAGCAGTGCGAAGATTTTGAGCTCGCGAAATTAACACTGGATCAATTCAAGTGTTTGATTTTTGTAATCGGTTGGGTCAGGACGGCCCCAAGACCATAACCAGACGCATCAGTATGAATAACAAAGTCATACTCGAAATTCGGGCATGTCAAGATGGGTGCGCTTACTAACTTCTGCTTAGTCTCTCGAAAGGCTTCCTCGCACTCCTCCGACCAGACAAACTTTCGCTTCTTCTTTAAAAGCTCCGTTATGGGCGCCAAAATTTGTCACCCACGTAATCCGTCGCGGAGACTTTCCCCGGTTAGCTTGGAGATGGGCCGGGATAACAGCCGGGCGGTCGGTGCTGTACAAAATAAAAAAAAAACCTTTTTGTTGAGCGCCACTCGGTTTGTGGATCACCGAGAACCTTCGAATACTTTTAAGGAGGGCGGGCAACGGAAACCACAGCTAATTGAGTATCTTTAACAATATATATATATTTTCTTTCTAGAAACAAGCAACTACAAAAAAAGAAACAAAGAAACAAAAGTTAACCCTGCGTAATAAGGTTTTAAGAAACAAATGAAACTCGACTATTAAAAAAACAAAGAAACGAAAGTTATCCCTGCGTAATAAAGTTTTAAGAAACAAATGAAGCTCGACTATTAAAACAAAGAAAATGCAAGCCTCAAACTGAAATCGATTTGGGGTAGGTCGACCGTATGCTTGTGAAACTTTCCCCCACAAAATCCCCCCGGAGAACGAAAATCTCCGCAAAAATTCAGCCCGGACAATATTGGCAAAAATTGCACAAAACAAACAATATATAGGAATACTTAGCTTTTTCCTTTCCTTGGAATGTCCGCCCCAGTCCCAGCTCCCTGCTTTTCAATGCGCGATCCTCGAAGGAAAATATCCAAAATTCTTCTGCATCCACGGCTGGCTCCTTTATTCCTGGCCTGCTCTTTACTTTTCCGGACCTCCTTTTTCCAGCTTCAATCGTTTCACTTTTCCTCCTGGCACCGATCTCTGATTATTCCTTGTTGTCCCCCAAGATGGCTTCCCTCTGCTCACATTCACTGCACAATTTTGACCAAAAAGGATCACTGACGACTGCCTTGCACTGCTTCCTGGACTAGAGTGACCGAACTGCCGAGAGCCGCCCGCTTCACCTACCGAGACCGACTCGCGCCTTTTTCGAAAACTTTTCCTCTTATACTTTGTATTGCCATATCTTCAATCAGGCCACTGTCACTTTTGGAGCATTCATGCCCTTTCCCATCTGGAGTGAACTTGACTATTTCTTTTCCATTTTCCTGGCAACGAACGGGTAAACTCGGGTTACGGTTGGCTCTCTTTGCGTTGGTCGTGGTGTGAAATGACCGATGAGGAAAGTTGTGGGTGTGGTGCGAAATTACCGATGAGGAAAGTTCTTCCAGGTATGCGGCTGCGTCTATTCCTTAAGAAGGAAACTGGGACCAGGTAGATTGTCCTTAGAAATACAATTATAACCGCGCTTTGCGCATGTGTCGACCCGCCCCAACGATATTCAGCAATCTTCACAAAAAGGTAAATGAAGTATAATTAACCCTTAACTATTATTCTTCTCTAAATTAATCTGCAATTTGATAAAATTAAATGAAATTACTCTTCAGACTCTTTCTAACTCTAGAATTTCTCTATGTGGTTCAATCAAAATCATTACTTTCCCTACTCTACTTAATCTATTTAATTTCCAGGTACTGCATTCCATACATCTTCCGTAGGGTAAGGGTTAATATGATGTTGATAAGCTGATGAATCTCCTCCCTTCCTTCTTCTTCTTCCTTCACTTATCGCAAGAGTGTCAGCGGTTAAAAAACTTAAAAATAGACACCCACCTCATTGAGAGTGCACAAACAGCCTCAGCCATCGCAACAGTGCAAGCAGTGCAGCATCACCAACCAAAGTCACAAGTGCCAAGAACGCCATGTTGGTTCTGTGGAAAAATGCATTTTCTCCGGAACTGTACTTACGCAAATCACAAATGAAAGGATTGCAACCAAACGGGGCATAAAGAAGGCTATTGCGCATCGTCCAACCTAACGAAAGTAAGAACAAAACAAGGAAAGTGGCGTAACAAGCAAAGCAGTAGTACCAACCCCAAGGAAAAGAAAAATCATAACAAACACGGGAAGGCTGTCAAATCTATTTTCGTTATATGGAACGTCAATTGCGAAGCCCGCCGAAAATATATTACAGTCCGGATCAACGGTACAGACGTGCGATTACCACTGGATTCTGCTTCAGACATCACAATCATTGCAGAATATATATTTGAGAAATTGGGAGTTGCAAAAACAGACACTCAGGAGGTCAATTGTGTGGCAAAGAACGCATCAGGTGGAAATATTGGCCTTATTTGCCAGTTCAAGTGTAGAATTGATTTTATGAGCGCATCAGCTTCAGGAAGGTGTTTCGTATCCAGCGTAAATAACCTCAATATTTTGGGTATTGACGGGATTGAGAGGCTGGGACTCTGGGACATAAATTCCATTTGTAACCGAGTCACATCAAACAGGCAAAAGGTACTTGACGCCACATCACTAAAAGACTTATTTCCAAATATATTCAGCGATCGCTTGCGCTTGTGTAACAAATTGAAGGCCCACTTAGTGCTCAAACCGAATGTGCAACCAATCTTTCGTCCTAAACGTCCCGTGGCGTATGCAATGCAAGATTTGGTTGAGCAAGAGCTAGATCGCTTACAAAGTATGGGCGTAATCTCCCCAGTAACCCATTCGAACTGGGCAGCAACCATAGTCGTCGTCCGAAAGCACAACGGCTCTGTGCGAATGTGCGCAGATTTTTCAACAGGTCTCAACGATGCTCTGGAACAACACCAGTACCCATTACCACTGCCAGAGGACATATTTTCCCGAATTTCTAATTCCACAATATTCAGCCAAATAGATTTGTCGGACACATTTTTGCAAGTGGAAATGGATGATGATTCAAGGGAATTGCTCACTATCAACACCCACCGCGGTTTGTATAGATACAATCGCATGGCATTTGGCGTCAAAACATCACCTAGCATTTTTCAACAAGTGATGGATCAAATGCTTGCAGGCATCGAAGGTGTGGCAGCGTACATAGATAACATTTTTGTGTCTGGGCACACAAGGGAAGACCATGATCGTAATTTGTTAATGGTTTTGCAGCGAATTCAGAAGAACGGATTCACAATCAAGCCAGAGAAATGCAAATTTTTCGTTTCAGAAATTAAGTACCTGGGATACGTCATCAACAGCCAAGGTTTAAAGCCAGACCCAGCAAGAATCGCAGCGATTAGCAAATTAGCAGAGCCAACAAATATCACGGAACTGAGATCATTTCTCGGCGCAATTAACTTCTACGGGAAATTTGTGAAGGATATGCGCAAATTTAGGGGGCCGCTCGCGAATTGCTGCAAAAAGGAGTCCAGTGGAATTGGTCGAACAGGTGTCGCAAGAGCTTATTGCAACTAAAACAGATTTTAACGGCAGAGTTACTTTTGGCACATTTTGATCCGAAAGTGGAGACAATTGTGGCAGCGGACGCATCGAATTATGGACTCGGAGCATGCATACTACATCGCTATAAAGACGGGAAAGTTAAAGCTATTTGCCATGCGTCGCGTTCGCTCACAGCAGCTGAAAAAAACTATAGGCAGATCGAGAAGGAGGCTCTTGCACTGGTGTTTGCAATCCAGAAATTCCACAAAATGTTATTCGGACGCTCCTTCATCTTGCAAACAGATCACAAACCATTGTTGACAATTTTTGGCAGGAAAAGCGGAATTCCAGTCCATTCAGCAAATCGACTACAACGATGGGCACTAACCTTATTGGCATACGACTTCAAAATTGAGTTCGTTTCAACGGATGGATTTTGATATGCCGATATGTTATCACGCCTGATCAACAAAACCCCCACCACAGAGGAGGACATTGTCATTGCGGCAGTACATGCGGACAATCAAATTAACCAAATTTTAAACGAAACTTTTAAAAGCTTGCCGATAACGCACAGGCAAGTAGTTTTCGAGTCAAACAAAGATTTAACACTAAAAAATCTTTACAGTTACGTAAAAAACGGTTGGCCATTCAAGGTCTCAGCAGAGGAACAGGCATTCTTCAATCGGAAAGAGGCAATTTCTATTGCAAGCGACTGCCTAGTGTTCGGTGAGCGAATCATCATTCCACCAATGCTGCGCAAGCGCATACTAGTGCAAATGCACAGGGGTCATCCTGGCGTTGAGCGCATGAAATCCATAGCACGACGATATGTGTATTGGCCGGGGCTTGATATGGATATTACAAATTTTGTGCGCGAATGGACAAATTGCGCGCGAGCAGCAAAATTACCAGTAAAGGCACATTTACAGTCCTGGCCCAGTCCCCCAGGCCCATGGCAGCGTATACACGTTGATTTTGCGGGCCCATGTCACGGGAAGTATTATCTGATCGTCATCGACGCGTATTCCAAATGGCCCGAGATAGTAGAAAACTCTTCGATAACAGCAGAAACAAGAGTCGCAATATTGGAGGAGATTTTGTCTCGTTTTGGAGCACCGGTGACCATAGTTTCAGATAATGGAACACAATTTACAAGCGAGCGATTTCAAAACTTATGCACAGCATATGGCATACAGCATCTTCGATCCAGCCCATACTATCCAATGTCTAATGGGCAAGCAGAACGGTTTGTGGGAACGTTTAAACGAGCACTTCAAAAGCTAGACGGGGAAGGAACGTCGAGACAAAATTTGAATACTTTCTTGCAATGCTATCGTTCTACACCGAACCGCAATGGATCGCAGAACATACGTACAATCATGGACTTGCTAAAACCGTCCAAAAATCACACTGAGAAGTCAGCTGTGGGTTTAAAGCAAGAGCAGCAGTTTAATAGGCGTAATGGATCCATCCATAGGGAGTTTAACCCATCGGACCTAGTCTACGTTTGGACTTTAAATCGGGATCGGCAATTCAAGTGGGTTGATGGCAAAATTCTTGAACGCGTGGGCAAGCTCATGTACAACGTATGGCTGATAGACAGCAATAGAATGATTCGCGCTAATGTTAATCAAATACGGCAACGCTTCAACCAGCCAACAGAACACAGCGGCCGCAGTCCAGACACCCTGTTAAGCGTCTTCGATTTCGACCAACCACCACCAGCAGAGGTAAACGAGGAGCTGCCAGCCGGAAGAGCAGAGGCGATAGAACCATCAACCAGTCAACAAACCCAGACTGGAGAGGCCGCGCTGCGCAGATCGAACCGTGCTCGGAAGCAAACATCCTTCTATAAAGCAGGTAATTAATTTTAAAAAGGGGAGGTGTTGGGAACCCCACGAATATAGCTGTTGAGTTTTATATGGACATTTTAAGTGGAGAATAAAGCAGTTCTTAGGAAGCACTAGTACTGAACATACAGTCTTTTATTTAGCTGCCCCGAACACAACACTCAGAGAGCTCGATTCTTAAAAATCTTCTTAAATGTTCCATTCTGCTTAGAAATTTCCTACATTCTGATCGGATTTGATTTCCATAGGGCCCAATATTTGACAAAACAACAGAGACAGAATATTTGAAAGGAAACTACAAGAAATCAAATTGGGAAATCACGCTAGTAGCAGAAAAATCAGAAGATGATTCGATAAATAAGGAAAAAAGTTGCCTGTAAAGTCGGTATACGGGCGAAGTTTTTACGCTAAGAACGCTTGAGTGGGAGTGAGACGCGAGGCCCACACCGGTCCAGCATGCTTCTTTGTCGAATGCTGCGCGCGCATCGTGACGTGACCAGGCTCTTTACCACGTTTTTGAGGATGCCTTTCAAGCGGACCGATTACGCATGAGTGGGAGAGAGAGGTCCAGCGAGCCCCTTTCTCGAATGCTGCGCGAGCATCGTAACGTGACCGGACTTCGTTACAACTTTTCGTGAATGCCCCCGAGGCGCATCTATTTATAAGACGTTATCACGTCAAAAAGAAATGATATGTATTCGTGTACTGCTCGAATAGGCACTTTGGAAGAGCTCCTGGAACAATCTCGGGGGGATATTATGGAAATAAACAGTAACGTCAATGGATGCGAAATTCCCGCTGAGATTGGGAGGGAGAATGAGTTAGTCGAAAGCACCGAAAAACAAAATAATTCAGAGAAAACAAATATTGAATCTGATAAATTCATTGATTAGGTACAGAATGATAAATTTTGATCAGAGTAAGGCGAAAGAATTAGAGTTGTTAATGAATAAAGAGGTCAACAATGTGTCTATTACTAAATGTAAAAACAAAATACAAGATTCAATGTTGTGGCACATCAGGTTGGAACATGTATCTCTTAAATATCTGAAAAAGCTTCAGAGATCAGAGGACATATTGAAAATGTCAAATTTGATAAGAGTATGTCAGATTGTGTTTGTATCAAAGCGAAAATGGAAAAACTACCTTTTTCAGAGACCAGACTCAGAGCTGCTAGACCTCTCGCCAGGATACATACAGACGTTATGGGACTATAAAACCGGCTAAATATCCTGGTGGGAATAGGCTTATAATAGCATTTGTTGATGATTACTCAAGGTTTGCAAAAGCTTATATTGTTAAAAATAAGGAAGAAGGTGACTGTTTGGAAAAATTCTTAACAGCGAAAAATTTACTAGATAAACCGGAAAAGGTAAATTTTATCAGAACAGATAATGCTAAGGAATTTGTCGGGGGAAAATTCGCAGAAGTAATGTAAAAAGAAAATATTGAAAAAGACTTTGCACCCCCCTATACTCCTGAACACAACGGAACTTCAGAAAGACTTAATAAAACATTACAATGGAAAATAAGAGCACTAATGATAGATTCTGTGTTGCGGGCAAACATTAACAATAATACATTGGGAACGCAACCTTAACTTATTCTGGTCTAAAACATCATTGCCCTACAAAACGTTCTTTTAGACCTAACGAAAGGCAATAGTATTTCCGCCTTCTTGCAAGCAAGTGCCTCGTACGCGCATCACGCCTCCTCACTCACAGTATATTAAATTTGGAATTTTTTATTAAAGTAAACTAAGTATAATCCGTTTTTTGATTAATAACCCCAACAAATGGTGACCCCGACGCCGAAATAAAGAAATTAAAGTTAAAATTTCGCGGGAGCAACACAAAAACTTAAAAAACTTAAAAACTATAACCTTTGGTTTGGCCATAGTGCTTAGTGCCATATATTAACATTCATCATCGAACCAAGTGGGTGTGTGAATTTCGTGCGTGAATTTTATCGGCGCATCAACCGATTAAACAAACGCCTGATTTCTATAATCATAAAAATTAAAATAACGAGGCTAAACACAATAAGTCATTCATCGGGCCTCCCACGTGCAACCAAAAAACAAAATCATCGGGAGCTGCAATAAAAGCTTCGAAATCGCATCAGCAGAAACAAAAGGACCGCCACCAAAAAAGCTGCAGTCAATTGCGCATCGATGACCAGAGCCAGCCTTCGATTTTCTCGGATCACCGCACGCAGGCCAAACACCTACTTTTGGATGCAGATCACCAGACCTACGCTCCAAAACCACGGATCCAGCAAGGGAAGCCACATTAGTAACTTAAATTAATTTTATTTACATTGTTTAATTTTTAGTTCATCAACGTTTTCGAAAAATTGTAGTTAGAAAATAGCACAAATCAAAAAGGCGCACATATGTACATCAGTGTAAATCTTCACGCAAAAATCGCATGCATGGCGACAAAATTAGTTCTTTTAACCCGGAAAGGTTAAACATGTGTTGAAAAAATAACGAAATTTGTGACGAGAAGCTACTCGTCACTGTGCTCGACCACTGAGCTAGCCTCATATATTCGACCATCGTCGATGGAGGTTTGCTAAAGCCGAGCGGGGACAGAATATCACGAGCCAGGACCAGCTAATTTATGCCGACTCGAGCTCAGGGTGTGAGGGGGGTTCTTTTCTGGCCGCTACTCTGTCACGGGGTGCTGGTCGCTAATACTCAAAAGGGAAGGAAACGGAAAAGGGTAACGAAAACCGGGGAAAACAAGATAACCACACCAGGCCAACCTTCACTGCACCGCTCCGCATTAGGGACTAGGTCCCTTATGCCCACCCGAATCACATGACTGCCCCTGCCACAGCCAAACAGCAAACTTAATGCTCACACATTAAGATCTTCGCATGGCACGACGAAAAAAAAAACCCGGACATCAAAGAAAAAAATATCGAATGAGAATAATACTAAATTTAATTATAATTCATTTTGGTTTTGAATACATGAATTCATTATGCTTAAGAAATTATCGCGTACCGGACAGGCTTAAATCGTACTTAAATCTTTCTTCTTATATTCTATAGGTAAGTACAGCTCAATCTACTATTATTTCAACATCTCGAGTTTAAGGTAAGTAATTCAAAATCTATCCATCACCAAGAAAAAAAACCAAATGAAAAGAAAGTTTGCACTTACCGACGATCCAGGTGGAAGCTTCGACCCGATGATCGCTGCAGCTGTAACCTGTTAAATTGTTTCCTCTAGATGTTTAAGCACTTGTTTACAGATAAATATCAGGCTGGCCCTGCTAAATTTTTTTTTCTTTTTTTTTTTTTTCCTATTAGATAAGGAACCGCCAAAAAAAAAAAACTTTAGGTAACCTTACTGGCAAGTAGTTACGAGGCAAAACTAATTATGCGTTAGGCAAAAACGAACTTGAAAAAGTACTTAGTAGAAAACTAAAACAAGCACCGAAAGAAAAAAAACAAAACACCAGATCCCACTCCAGCAGCGCCGATGTCCCCTTCCGGGTGGTAGGCTGTATGAGATTTCCCTTCCTTCTTCCCTGCTTTCCACCAAGGCCTCCAGGGGGCGGAAAACTGGCTCCACGGGGAATGAACGGAGCTCCCTCCCTGTTCCGGGGACCCTCTCCTTACTTTATCTTCCTTTTCTTTGGCTTTTCCTTTTTTTTTTTTTTTTTTTTTCTTCTTCTTCCAAAAACCAGCGGCCCCGGAGGGCGAAGAAGTGAAAAGGGAAAACCGAAATAAAAAATTATGTCCGAGCAAGAAAAAATAAGGAATCGGAGACAAGTCCGAGCTCAGGACTCTTGCCGAGAGGTGAATCCTCCGAGCCAGAGGCTCTTCCGCCTAATCCTAGGGAACTCCGGGATTTGGGGATTTTTCCTTTCTTCCTTCCCCCCTGTTTTTATTTATTTTTTCCTTTTTAGGTGACGTCGCCTCCTCAGGAGGGAACGAAACTTAGACCCGACTCAGATTATAAATTTACCACTTTGTTAAAACTTTTTCCGCTGCTCGGTACTTTGCTGAGAATGGTCCGCTCGGCTCGACGTGCGCAGGCAGAAAAGACCGATCGCCCACCGCTTCGAGCCGTCCAGCCACAAGAATCGCCGGCGCTCGGTGCCTCCACGCCTCGCTCGCCCAGCCGAACGAACCAAGCTCAAGCACATGGCGCGTGGGACTTGCGATGCACCGGCACTTTCTCTCGCTGCAGATCACGCTGCAGGCGCGTAGGAATACAGCCGTGCCGTGCCGGGGCAAGGCACTGCCAGCTGGGAAAACTTTTGGTTCGGGGAAGAATATGCGGTTTTATCTTTCGGTTTCGCTTAGCGCGACCGTTACAAATTTCCGCAGTGAGTAAAAAAAAGAATTAATTAAAAATAAATACCAAAAGATAAATTTACATTTATATTACAACACATCTCATTAGCAAAATCTACATTTTTTTTACGTTTCCCGTTTGCAATTTGAAATTTCTAGAAACAAAATATGTCGGTTTCAAAAACATCATCTGAAAGTACGTCGGAACATGAAAGCGCGCCTTCAAATACGCAAGATGGGTCTACAGCAGAGCCCAATTCTCTTATCGGGGCACTGTCGGTGTCGAACCCTTTCATCGGCACCCTCAAGATTCCACCCTTCTGGAACAACCGCCCTGATTTATGGTTTCTTCAGGTTGAAACCCAGTTTAGGCTAAAAGGTATTACGTCGTCGAACACCAAATATGATTATTTGGTAGCCGCCTTGTCTACCGAAACGATAGAAATTGTTGCCGACGCACTTATAAACCCGCCATCACAGAACAAATACGAAAATTTAAAAACATTATTTTTGTGTAGGAGCAGGGATTCCGGAGAGCGAAGGTTAGACGGTTAGACGCTCTTCTGCATAAAGTAGAGTTGGGCAACTATAAGCCATCGGAGCTTTACCGTCATATGGAGGCATTGGCCGGAGGTAATAGCCTCGTCAACACTCCCCTCCTAAAAAAGCTCTGGCTTAATAAGTTGCCACCCTCACTTCAAGCATGCATGATTGCTATTGAAAATTCGCATACGCAAGAAGAACTTTTCACAATCGCGGATAGAATATTCGATTCCTCTTCCTCAGCTTCAAATATTTCAGCAATAAATCAAAAACTTTCTAGTACAACTCAAAAAAGCTCTACTAACCTAGCAGAAATCGTGCAAGAATTTTCCGAAAGGCTCAAAGTATTGGAAATAAGAAATTCTCGCGCACGGAATAGAGCGCAGAGTAACAGTCGAAGATTCCATTCGCGATCGCGGTCCAGATCTTATTCAAAAAACAATTTTTGTTGGTTTCATAAAAAGTTTGGTCAAAAGGCGAAAAAGTGTAGTCAACCATGCAGTTTCCAAATTCGGAAGAAAGACAATAAAGAAAAAAACTAAATATTTCTGCTTCGACCGCGGCACCGAAAGTAGAAAATTTTTCACGCCGCCTTTTTATTTATGATAAATCATTTCATTGCTATTTTTTGGTTGATACTGGCGCGGAAGTATCCATTCTTCCAAAAAAATTTTTTCCAAACCATGTTAAAAACGACAATATCAGATTAGTTACGGCGAGTGGAACACCTATCTCCACTTTCGGCTATAAGAACGTTACATTAAACTTAAATTTACGTCGCAATTTTGACCATTGTTTTATAGTAGCTGGCATTGATCACCCTATAATTGGAGCAGATTTCTTGTATAAATTCAATTTATTAGTTGACTTACGACAAAGGAAACTGATAGATCAAACTACAACGCTGACCGCAAGTTGCAGCCTTCCCAAGTTTTTTTCATTTCAAGATGAATTCGGATGCATCTTAAACAATTTCCCATCTTTAAAAGCACCGCCCAATTTCAACTTGCCAGTAAATCATGATGTCGTGCACAGAATAAATACACAAGGCGCACTTCCATGCGTTAAAGCTAGACGTCTCAATCCAGAAAAATATAAAATTGCAAAAGCGGAATTCGAACTCATGGTCAAATTGGGTATTTGTAGACCATCATCATCTTCTGTTGCGTCACCTCTTCATTTAGTTCCCAAAAAGAATAGTCCAGACTGGAGACCTTGCGGAAATTATCGAGAACTAAATTCGGTAACAATATTCGATAAATATCCACTTCCAAATATGCAGGATTTTACGGTTAATCTTCATTGCTGCACCATCTTTTCCAAAGTGGATTTAATAAGAGCATATCATCAAATCCCAATTGCGCCAGAAGATATCTATAAAACAGCCGTACTAACTCCATTTGGTTTATTCGAATTTTTGCGCATGCCTTTTGGAGTACGAAACGGTGCGCAAACGTTTCAACGGTTTATAAACCAAATTCTCTCAGGTTTAGATTTTCTTTTCGTGTACGTTGATGATATTTTAAATGGCAGTAAGTCTCCGGCTGAACACAAGGTTCATCTTCGCTTATTATTTGAACGCCTAGCAAAACATGGAATTAATGTAAACCCTACGAAATGTTTGTTCGGTCAAAGAGAGATAGAATTCCTCGGGCATACAATTTCAAAAGAAGGTATAATGCCTTCGGAATCAAGAGTCCAAGCTATAAAAGAATTTCCACGTCCTAGCACTCAAAAACAACTACAAAGATTTCTAGGAATGATAAATTTTTACCACAGGTTCTTACCTAACGTCGCAAAGATGTCTGGACCTTTGTACGATTAGCTAAAACACCCTAAATCAAAGCAACCGAACAAAACTTCCCTCAACTGGACAGAAAACCACGAAAGTCTTTTCAAACACATCAAAAGTGAATTGGAAAAACATGCACTTTTGGTTCACCCAGATCCGCTAGCCAATATAAGCATTTGGGTTGATGCATCTAGTGATGCAGTAGGTGCAGTTATACAGCAACAAAATGCTAACAACAAATGGGAACCCTTTAGTTTTTTTTCGAAGAGGCTTAAACCACATGAAAAGAACTATTCCACTTTTGATAGGGAATTACTAGGAATATATTTAGCAATCAAACATTCCAGACACTCTATAGAAGGTAAGAACATTAAGATATATACATATCACAAACCTCTCACAAATGCATTGACGTCAAAAACTGACAAAACGCCACGCCAAAACAATCAACTACAATATATATCTCAATTTACAAGCGACATTAGACATATCAAAGGGAAAGTCGTTTCAGATACACTTTCTCGTACACATATTGACTTCATTAATCATTGCAAAGGGATCGATATGAAAAATTTATCAGACGAGCAAGAGAAAGACAGGGACTTGAAAAAAATCATTGCGAATGCAAGACCTGATTCAAAATACACTCTTTCAAAATTCAAATGCTCTGATAATTTTCACATATGGTACGAGACAAGTACGGGGGTTGATAGACCATACGTTCCTAAGGTTTTACGCTTAAGAATTTTCAAAACCTTACACAACCTTTCGCACCCCGGAATTCGCGCAACTAAAAAGTTACTTTGTTCTCGCTATTTTTGGCCCAAAATGAACACTGATATAAACTCATGGACAAAGTCATGCATTGATTGCCAGAAAGTTAAAGTAAATCGCTATACATCCTCGTCTTATGGAAGATTTGGAGTCCCTGATGAAAGATTTCAACATATCCACATGGACATTGTTGGACCACTGCCACCTTCTCACGGTCACTCTTATATTTTAACTATAAGAGATCGTTTTTCACGTTGACCTGAGGCCATTCCGTTAAAAAACATAAACGCGAGTACAGTAGTTAATGCTTTCGTCCGGCAGTGGATATCAGTTTACGGAGTTCCAAACACAATCACAACCGATCAAGGGACTCAATTTGAGTCAACACTGTTCAAGGAACTCAATCACATTTTGGGCAGCCAGCGAATACACACGACAACATATCATCCACAAGCTAACGGATTTGTAGAACGATTCCACAGACAATTAAAAACTGCGATCAAAGCATCGGATAATCCCAAAAATTGGTACACCCGTATCCCTTGGATTCTTTTGGGAATTCGATCATCGCTGATGGAAGATTTAGGCGTTGCACCTTCACAACTATTATTCGGACAAGCCTTACGACCACCAGGTGAATTAGTATCTTACAATTCTAGTACTAATCAAACGTTAACAACAAGTTTGGCTCAGGACATAAAAAATAACATTTTAAAAATTAAACCGAAAAACATAAGAGAACGAAGACAAAACAGCATTTTTGTCCCATTAGACCTTAAAACCTGTTCCCACGTATTTGTCAGAGCACCTTTAATAAAGGAAATCTCTCGCCAGCGTTTTCTGGCCCAGATGAAGTAATAACTCGAAATAACAAAACCTTTGAAATTTCAAATTTTCGGTCAAGGTGATTGGAACTTTGGAAAATTCCAAGGCCCGACCGGGAGTCGATAAATACCCGATCAGCCGATGAGGAGGTGTGCAGTACAGTAATAATCTTCGCGGAGATCAGTATTAGCCCTTCGGCAATAAAGTATTCCAACAGTCTAGAAGTCTCGCGGGGCCGACTTAAAGTCAGGATTTTGATCGGCCTAAAGTTACCAGCGCGAACGCGAAAAGTTAAGTCCGAAAGTTAAAAAGTGCTTAAGTTCCCCCGGAAAGACTTAAGCATTTCTACACGGGAGTCGAGAGTCCGGCATAAGTATACTGGAGTGGTACAGACAATTAGCTAAGCACGGTGTACTAAAGTGATATAAAATATAACAGACCAATAAAAGATAAAATACGTGTTTTAATTGTGATCCCCCGGTTAGGGAGTGTGAGCATAACTGCTACTCCCCGTCCAGCCTGCCGACCTCAAGGAGTTAAGCGTTCCGTGCTGCTTCCGGGATATCATTGAGCCGAGCATCAGCGAGACCAGACCCAGGAGCAACATCGAACAACAAGAGATTTTATTCCCGCAACGGGATAAGATCTCAATTGTTATTGTATGTCTACCCAGCATACATAACAGTGTAAAGAAAAAGCAATGTTAAAACTATAGAGTTCTTTTGCAATAACTTTTTGTTTAGAAATAAATGCATATAACGTAACATGATAATAATAACAAAAAAAAAAGGAAAGAATTAAAAAATTACATCCACTTAAAATTATGAACGTACAATATGTTAGTAATGAAAAGTATGCGCTATAAAAATAACAACAGAATAACTTAATTTGTACCAAAATGAAATTTAACCGAAATTGTAAAATATATATAATTATACATTTTTTTCAACGACGGGGAGTGATGTTGCGGGCAAACATTAACAATAATACATTGCGAACGCAACCTTAACTTATTCTGGTCTAAAACATCATTGCCCTACAAAACGTTCTTTTAGACCTAACGAAAGGCAATAGTATTTCCGCCTTCTTGCAAGCAAGTGCCTCGTAAGCGCCTCACGCCTCCTCACTCACAGTATATTAAATTTGGAATTTTTTATTAAAGTAAACTAAGTATAATCCGTTTTTTGATTAATAACCCCAACATTCTGGTTTATCGAAATACATATATGTGGATGTTAGCTTCAGAAGTCTCTATCTATATTCTATACAATAGAACTCCACATAGAACTATCAGTTTCGAATTACCAATTCAGAAGTTTAGTCCAAATGTTCATACTTATATACATAGATAAAATCAGACGTTTTGGGTGCATAGCATACGCTAAAATACCTTTTCCAAGCACTAAATTTTCAGAAAGAGCAATCAGAACTATTATGGTTGGATATACCAAAACTGGATATGTGTTGTGGCACTTAGAGTAAAAGAAATTCATTACTTCAAGAAACGTAAGATTTAATGAAAAGATGGTGTACAAAGATGTGTATCTTCCCAAGTCAGAAGAACAAGATAAGGAAGTAATTCCTGAAATAATGGAAGATGTTAATGACGTAAGTTGGCTGGAAAAATTAGAAGAAACAAGGAAACAAAAAAAAAAAAAATGAAAAATATTCAAATAAAAAGGAATCAGAAGAACTACCTAAGCCAAAGATAGGTAGACCCAGAAAAAGAAAATCAGATGATACAACTGGGGTTGATGTTGCAGAAAAGAAGCGGAAAAACCCACAGAGAACGGCCAAAACTAACAGGCCAACGTGGACACACTTACGATTAGCTCTTACGAAAAATTTGATAGGAGACAAAAACAACAATATCAACATAGTCCAGTCAAATTAGATCCATAAAAAGCGTTTTGAGGAATTAGTTCCCAGCAAGCTGGAAATCGTTTTAATACCTTCATTTGGTCCTAAATGTGTGTAATCCTAGTGTTGAATTTGAGTTAGCGTACCGTTGCAAAATTACACTTATACATATTTGTCACTACGCTATGCGAGTTATACCAGTCATCGAATAAACGTTAAAGAGAAAGGTTGTGTTTTCTGTTCTGCCAGACTCCAACAAAGGTTATGGGCCCAGGCTTCGTCGTGGCCAAATTGTTTCTCGAGTTTTAAAGTTTTTTCGCCCTTGATTTTTGGATCGTTTATACATTTTTTCGTTCACCGAGATGAGTTCCGGTTTGTATCAAATCGAAAAATTGGACAATGATAACTACGTGGTTGCCAATAATCAGAACGGTGTTTGCAATAATAAGTAAATATGGTCTTGAAGCGTGTCAGACGGATGTTAAAACTGCTTTTCTTTGGAAGAAAATATCTTCATGAAGATTCCTGAAGGTTTAGAAGTATATGAGTACACCAAGAGGAATAAAGTGTGCAAAATAAAAAGAGCTATGTATGGTCTTAGAATAAGTCCAAAGAGATGGAATAAAAGATTTTCAGGAGAATTGCTTAAACAGGAACTGGAAAAAGACATTAATGAACCTTGTCTGTTCACTTGGAGAAAAGATGGCAAAATGATCATAGTATTAGTATACGTAGACGACGTGATCTTGGCAGGAAATTTTTCAGAGAAAATGTCAGAAGTCAAAGAAAAGCTAAGCTCAGTATTTCAGATGAAGGATTTAGGAGAACTACAGAATTTTCTAGGTGTGAAAATACACAGAGATAAGTCAAACAGTTTAATGACTATGACCACAAACTACCTAATATACAGACGAAACAACTCGAACATTGAGTTGCGAAGGCAAAAATGGGTTACGAGTCGTAACCCATCCGAGCTTTTTATTTTCTCTGAGAGCGAAAATTCATCTCGGAACTTTTTGAACGCTAAAGGCCTGCGCCCATACGATCCAGCGCCCTGCGTTCATGCATCAAGCTTTAAGCTGTTGATGGATCTCGATGCCTGCCGCTGCATGGCAATTCAGAGGTTCGCCCATAAGATCCGTCATCTCACAATGCCACAAATTGTCAATAGTCACAGCACAGCCACAGCACAGCCGCAGCACACCCACAGCACAGCGCAGGAATTTTATTAAAGGAGCAATTTTGAAAATTAAAAGGATAAAAATGGATCATACTATATTAATTAAATTTCTTTTAATAGGAATTCTGCTATTAGGTGCGTCCAATGTTTCAGGTACACTTTGCCGGGATGTAAACAGTCAGCTGTGAATGCACAACTTTGAACCTGCAAGTTTCAAAGTTCACCCTAGGTTCAAACCGGCTGATGCGTCCCGATGCATGAAAATATTGAGAAATGTTCAACATTTCCATGCGTCGATGCATCGCCATGCATCGCTTATGGGCGAAGCTCCATAAGAAAGCATGGATTTCAATATTTTCGTGCAGCAACAGCTTAAAGCTTGATGCATGAACGCAGGGCGCTGGATCGTATGGGCGCAGGCCTTTAAGCCGGCTGTGTTGCGTTGCGTGCACTGTCCTTATGCATCAGATCTTGTGTATGTATGCAGGATTAAAGTTAAGTCCCTTTGCCCGGCGCCTGCCTGACCAACGAAATCGCGAGAGAGAGTTGAGCTTTTTGCTTAAGTTGGCAGAAGTTTCGGGATGTCGTGCCTCAGTAAAAGCTTTCATTGATAACACATTTTGTTCGGGATTCCGTCTGTATATTAGGTAGTTTGTGCTATGACTCAATCAGATTATATTGAAAAATGTCTTAAGCGATTTAACATGAAAGAATGTAAACCTCAGAACACCTATGGTAACCAGACAAGTCAAGAAAAGAGAATTTCAGAATGCAATTGAAAGTTACTCAGATGAAAGTCAAAAACGAACTAAAGCTCCTTATCGAGAAGCTATAGGAAGTTTATTATATCTAGCTGGTGCAACACGACCCGATATTTCTCACGCAGTGAACTATATATCTATCAGGAGGGCAATTGGAACCTTCGGAAGATGACTGGAAAGAGATTAAGAGGATATTTAGGTATCTAAAAGGTATTCGGAATCTGGGAATATCATTCAGAGCAAAAAAAGATACATTACAAGCAATGTCAGATGCTAGCTTCAGAGATTGTAACGATTCGTCATCTACAGGAGGATATGTGATTAAACTGTTTGGAGATACTATTGCTTGGAGAAGCCGTAAACAGAACTATGTTTCACTATCAACATGCCAAGCTGAGACTCTTGCAATGAGCGATGCTTGTCAGGAGTTGGTCTCATTAGACAAAGCTATTAGGGACATGTTGGGAAAAACCACGTGTCCTATAACTATCAGATGTGACAATGAATCAGCAGTAAAATGTACTCAGATGGATGGGAATCATCGGTTGAAAAACTTTGACGACGACTTAAAAACTATTCAGAGAAATTTAGAGGAGCGTGAAAGTACTGGAAAGAAAGGTCACATGGCGTCCACCTATGGAGACTAAGTGAAAACCTGTACATTAGAAGGAAAACTGAAAGTAATTTGGATATCTACGACAGAAAACCAAGCAGATATCATGACCAAACCTCTTACCTCAGAACGACACTTTTACCTTAGAAATAAAATAATAAATTCAGACGATTAAAAAACAAATAATTGATATAGGTACATATGTATTAGTCTCAAAAGTAAGTTAACAGGGCTTTTAAAAAAAAATGATTATCCACGCAATTTTTATTCCGTACTACTAAGGAGAGATGAATTGTGTAATGTAAGAGCAGGTCACAACATGTCCTAACAAGTCCATGTGCTTTTGCATCTATTGCCCAATTCTCTACGAGAATTTCATTAGTAGTTCTGAACGCTCGCGTTAACGAGGCAGTCAAAAATAAATTAACACGAAGAAATTATTAGTATTACGCGGTTTATTGTTGGAGAATTAATTTAATTTTTTTGTATTCAATCTCTAAATTCAAGAAGTATAAAGTTTTTGAGGTAATAAAAACAAATTGTTATAAATTTAAAAAAAAATCAATTACTTCTGTATTTTTTAACTTAGGATATTTCGTTAAAACTTAAAAGGTCTAGAATGGGAAGATTTAAACATTTAAGTTCAGAAGAACGTAAGGCTATAATTAAATTGTACGATGAAGGTAGAACATACCGTGAAATCGCAAGAATTTTCGATAAAAGTGCAGTCTCTATATGTAAAGTCATCAAAGCCTACAAAGAGGAAGGACGAGCTATCGCACTTAAATGCTCAGGACGGCCCAAAGTAACAGACAATAGGACAGACAAAAGGATCGTGAATCTAGTATCATCAGATTCTTTTATTTCCGCACCAAATATTCGACAGAAGTTGATTTCTGAAGGAAAACCTGCTCCTTCGCTTGAAACAATACGACGTCGAATACACGCAACAGGCAAACGTGGACGAAGACCGCGTAAGGTACCTTACTTAAGTAAGGTAAATATTAAAAAACGGTTAAAGTTCTACTCGGAGAACATTTTACAACCTCTTGTCTTCTGGGAGCAAATTCTTTGGACCGATGAATCTATGATACGCCTGAAGTACAGCCATGGCAATATTCATGTCTGGAGAAACAGAGGTGAACGTTTTTCTTATAGATGCGCTTTACCAACATTTAAAAGCTTGGAGAGAGGCATTATGGTTTGGGGATGTCTGTCTTCCTACGGTATTGGCAAGATTGTCATTTTAGAAGGCAAAGTTAATTCCGATGTTTATTTAAATTTGCTTAGAACTAAAATCATACCAGAAGGTAAGAGACTATAATTGGAACGAACTTTGTGCTTCAGCATGACAATGCGCCAATACATACGGCAAAAAAGGTAAAAGATTACTTAGCTAGCGAAAATATTAACGTTCTAGAGTGGCCTCCGCAAAGCCCAGATCTTTCACCAATAGAAAATGTTTGGGCTTGGCTAAAATTGAAGATCTCAGAAAAGGCTCCAAAAGGCATTGCTGAGTTAAAGACTGCTATTGAGGAAACTTGGTAGAAGAATGTCGTAGGTATACTCTTTCATTACCTGACAGACTTGCCCGGTTGTCGCTTAATAAAGGTGGTCATTGTGGAAGATAAATGTTTTGTTAACATACTTTTGACTGACTTTATTATGAGGTCAATATCTTTTTATATCTCTATTTTATTTGAAGGCATAAAAGGAAGTTGAATACTTTGTATACATTTATTGGTTAATGAAAATATTGTTCATTTATGGAAAAAAAATTTATAATGATATAACGATTTATAAAGTTTACTGCTGTTTTATTTCAAATTAACTTTGTTAACTTACTTTTGAGACTAACTGTATATATTCAGATGAATTCTATCAGAAGTTTCTATTTTTTTTCAGATTCGTCAAACATAAATAAAATATCAGAGGAATAAGAAGTCAACCGGAGGCACGAAGGGAGGGAGTGTGGAGACGTTCAGCTTCGTGCGCTCCTTTACTTTATATTTTCTATAAGGATGGAGCTTATCCTATGTTTTATCCAGTGAATTCATGTCAGTGGTCATCTGTCTTTCTTTGGATCTTTGAGGAGAGAACGAAAGGAGATGACATGTGATGAAAAAACCGTGGCAACTTTCGTTCTTCTTCTTGATTTTCGAAAAAGTCAGAAGCGGCGTTAAAAATTGTTGATGGCTGTTTTATTTTCAAAAGAAAAAAGATCCTTGAACAGGAAATGGCTCGAGCATATATAATTCCTTTTTTACATCACGTTCACTTAGTCCAATAGCCATTAACCATTTCCTTCTCAAAATTTCATCTCGAGGTAACCTACAAAAATACCTTTTTCTGACTACGTCTCTGCTCCAAACACGCTTTGGTTGGTGGCTGTTTGTTTACAAAAATGTGACAGTCAAGCAAAAATGCGACAGTCAAAAATTCAAGATGGCGAGAATTTTTGGCTACGCTGTCATACATATACTTTACTATGGGATGTCCCCTCCTCAAAGCTTTGGATCTGCCCGGCTTTTGCTTTTGAAGTTTGCGCTTGTCTCCTTGCCACTTGTGAATTAGACTTGAGAGTGCGTAGAAGTTTTGTTTTATTTACAGGTATCGCTGCTAATAGTTGTAATTGTTTTGTGATCTAGATTAAAACTGTTTAGTGTGAACTGTTTTTATTGGAGTATTTAATTCGGAGATTAAAATCAGAGAACAATTTGTGTGTTGGTTTTTATTGGTCCCAAAATGCTAACATCATTAGGAAACATGCTGTTAAAAAATAAGAAATATACCGTTGATTGTAAAGAACTTGGTTCAGTTATGGGCAGTTCTAATCTTTCATCAGAAGTTAAGACATTTTGAACAATGCTCATAAAAAGGCAAAACTCATATACAAAAGAAGAGCAATTAGGTTCACAAGCCATATCTTTCAAATCCACCGCCACATATAACTTTTTAAGGGATAAGTTTGGTTTCCATATGCCATCCACACGTTCAGTTTATAATTGGCTTCCGATAAAAAACTTATCCTCTGGTATTCATTACAATATATTGGAGAAATTTACGGTTCATGCCAGCAAATTTGATAAAAAAGAAAAAGAAGTTTTTCTAGCTTTTGATGAAAGGAGCCTGAAACGTATACATTAAGCTATAACGACCAAACGGATAAAGTTGAAGGATTTACAGATTATGGATTCGGGGACGATTCACAAGACGTTGGAATCGCCAATAGTGCATGTTGACTAGTTTGTATGGCAACTGGAAACAAATTATTGCACATTGTTTTGCAGAAACACTGTCTCCGTGGCCGTAATAAAAAACGGGTGGTACTCCGGGAGTGCCGGTACAAGTGAAAACTTGAACATTAACGTTGTGCATTTTTGAATATTTTGGAATGGTTAGGGAATAATTTCGCACGAATTGCTTTATTTATCAGTATAAAAGTACTATCATTTAGAGTATCTGGTCATTGAATTAGATACATCAACGAATTATGGGAAATTCTTGCATTTTAAGTAAATATAAGCTATTAAAATTAAGTTTTTTTAACAAACATTTATTACATTACATTTATACATTTATTGTTAATAATATTTCATACACATTTTTTAATATTTCGTTGCACCTCCTTTTTCTTTAATTAAACTATTTATGCGCGATGGCATGCTCTTTATACATGAAGAAATCATGTTTTTGAAATCTTCGCTATTGTACCAAATATTTTCAATATTTTGCTTTAAAATAGGAATCGTTGGATTTGGCATATTGTACACCTTGGATTTTAGATATGCCCAGCAATTCTCAATTGGATTTTGATCCGGAGAATTGCCGGGCCAAGGTAGCACATCGATATTTTCCTCAATTAAAAAATTGTTTATTAATCTGGATGAATGGCAAGGTGCCCCATCTTGCATTAACGTATAATATGATCGCACGTAGGGTAGGGAATTTAAGTAAGGCAAAACAACTTCCGATAGTATACGTTTATACTGCTCTTGGCGTAATGTTCCTTCGACAAAATGTAAGGGCCCAGGTCCGTTCGCACTGATACACCCCCATACCATTACAGCGGGGGGGTGTTTAACAGTTCTGAGTAGGCAATCCTCATTGTACCGTTCTCCTGGCCTTCTCCTCACATATTGGAACATTTCCGTCACTGCCTCTAAGCGGCACTCGTCACTAAAGATGACCTGAAATTTTTGGTTTGTGAGCGTATTTTTAAATATTGCACAAACTTGAAAGAGTTAATATTGAATAATTTTGGAATTTTAAATTACCTTATTCCAATCATCAACGGTGTAGTGACGATGCGTTTGAGCCCAAAGAAGTCGTCGTTGTTTCATTCTCAATGTTAGTTTCGGCTTTTTTGCCGGACGCCTACATTTTAAATTTTCTTCGTACATCCGTCGTCGAAATGTTTTCTCGGATATGTTGAGTCCTTCGTCCCTCAGGTGGTCTACTATTATTTTAGCTGGTGCTCTACGTTGTTGTAAGGCCATATCACGGATTTTCCTATCATCCCTTATTGTTGTTATTCGGATTCGACGACAGTTATGACGTCGACTCCTTCTAGGGGACCCACTTATTCTTAGTTTTGTAGCCTCCCTTTGCACGGTGACTGCAGATACATTTTCTTTTCTAGCAATTTCCTTATAGGTGAACTGTTCAGTTTTTAATAAAGCCACGATAGCACTCCTTGTCGCTTCTGATATATCTTTTTTACGCCCCATTGTAAAAACGCGTTCCTCAGCTTACTTAAAAAGTAAAAATGAAAAGAAAAACAATATTAAATGTATTTTGCATTATTTTTATTTTACAAATATGTGCTACTCATACTTACAATTTTAATTCAAAACACTTTTTAAAAAACAACCTTTCCAAAAAAATACTTAATAACTTCACTCTTGCTCATCCAAATACGAAATGAGTCGAGAAAAGGTTGAATAAAATATTTGTAATTAGTACCGGTTAGTAAAGTAACCACTAAATTTCCCGAGTGGTTAAAATTCTTAGAAACTACCCCGAGATTGCAGATACCTGAAAAAAAGGGGCCATAAAACTTGTTTTGGTAATAAAAATGCAGACACATTAGGAAATTCCGCAATTATGAGTGTTGTGTCTAATTCAATGACCAGATACTGTATGTGGTAAAATACAATATTTATTTATTGCGCTATCGTACACAAACATAACAATTTATATTACATAAAACATTTAACACTTCAGAACTATTACAATTATTTTACATTAAAAAGTTTATCTCTCAGAAAAATCTTTCATCCATAATTTCAACGACTCTTTCACCATCATCATTACCAGCATCATCATCGCCAATCTCTAAAACTGATACAATAGGTTTATGGTAGCTGAAGTAAGAAACGAACAATTTTGATTCGAATCTATTTAAATGTCTAATAAAGACCGCATCAATAGTAGTTTTGTATTTCGTTGCGGGCGTAGCAGGCTGTGTACAAACACACACGCACACCCTATCCCAAAAAAGTGCACAACGCCGCTAAAGAAGTTTTCACTTCAAAAACAATATATTTGAAATTATAAAGATTCGTGATCAAAAAGGTCTTAAGGTACGCGTAGTAGTACGTGACCAATCCACAATTAATTCAGCTTTATATAATAACTTAGGAGTTGTTATTAACAGCCCTTATGTATGTTACAATGACAAAAAAATATATTGTTTGTTCAATACTCATCATTTGTTTATATCTATAAGAAACAATTTAATGAAGTACTATTGCAATATTCGGAACATGTTAAAGCACAATGGAAACACGCCAAAATCTCCCGACAGGTTTCAAAAGACGAATGTCCGTTTTGCTCTCCAAACAATAAGTTCAAGCACAGAAGCAGGTATTCTAACTTTATGCAACTTAGGGCTTGTTAAAAAATATACGATTTTTCTAATTTACATCCAACGAGTACAGATTTCATTTGACAGTTCGGTATCAGCGTCCCTTTTGCACACTATTGCTGTACTGTTTGGACAAGCTACTTTTGAGTGTACGCTCACGTACATGGTTTTTACACGGTACAGCCGTTCCGTGCTTAGTTTATATTTCTATGTTTTGAGTAGAGTTATTTCTGTTCGTTTGCTATATACATACATATTTCGAAATTTGCAATTTGTGATGAAGACAATGAGGAAATGCTTGAATTGGATGTATGTAGATTCAGTTGGGAATGTACAAAATAATATAACAAAAAATGAACTCCTTGATAATGATTTTGAATTGATAATTGAAGATGAGAAGTTTTCAGAAGAATTTATTAATGAAAAAGAAATGCTATCTGACAGTTCCATTAAATATTTTGGGGGTTTTATTATGCCAGAAATGCTTCAATCAAAAGACTTAAAAAATTACAGTGTCTGTTATAATTATCCTTTGGAAGTTTGATCGGCTAAAATTACACCCCCAAATGAATTATTGATTCATTTTAAAAACTTTAAGCATGACAGTGATTTTGGCTCGTTAAGGGCACCGACTGAAGAGTTATTTTATTATTTTTAAAACTCAAGTCTAAATTTGTGATAAAATATTTTAAAAAACGCCATATGAACAAAATAGTTTTAACACAATTATGAATAAGTGTATTGCGCACTTTCCAGAATGGTACAACAAGGACATCTCTTTCATAGAGATAAAATTCTGAAGAACATGATGGTAATCCTTCTAAGAAAAAACTGTATTTGAGAGTTCGACAAACAAAAGTCTAACGAAGAGACATTTCGTGCCACACCAAAAAAATTAAATATCCTTATACGCATTTAATAAAACGGACTGAGGTAGAGTGCGATACACAATATAAAAAATTCGTCAAATCGAAACTATTCACACTTCTCGTAAAAAAAAATTGTATCACTTATCTGTGAATTGAGAAAATAAAAAAAAAAAAAACGAAGCTGTTTGCTAGATAACGTTTTATAAAACCAAAAACTGTTTTCTCTCAATGTTGTTTGTTTTTTGCAACCTGTAGTGCATCCACAGGCCATTTTTTTTAGCAATATCTCTGGTGCAGGAGGTGCTCAATATTCTAGTATAATTGTTTAAATACTTATTTATTATTAAAAAATTAACTTAAAATATCTTTTTATTATTGAATTTTTTTGTTAGTCTTTTTAATATATTTTGAACTAAAATTTTTTTTTTAATTTTTTAAATAAGCTATTTCGATATAAAATCTTATTCTCTATAATATTTGCCATATAGAAAAATCCAAAATTTTGCTTCGTTTTCGAGCTATACTCAAAAAATCGTAAGGGTTGCATTTCCACCCCTATCTCTAATTTGCACCCTCTAATTTAATAGCACTCCGCGGCTTTTTCATCCTTAATAACCAATTGAACGATTCGTGCAATAAAAATCCTTGAACGTCTTAGTTCCTTTTGAAATGACATAATCAATAGCCTATATTCCTATGGTTAAAAGGGAAGAAAATGCTAAAACTTATTTGCGAAAATCGTCATCGAGTATCCGATTAAATGATGAAATATTTTATTATAATAATTGTTAGAATTATGCAGGGCGACAAATGGAAAATAAAATAAGAACTAAAAGTTTAGTATAAATGAATCTTTAATTTAATCCGACTTCCTTCCACAGAGAACTAAAACGGAATGGACACCGAATATGAACAAAACAAAATATGTCCGAATAGTGACCCCCTTAGATATATAAAATAATTATGACTATGCACAATGGAGAGTCGTGTACAGTATCTGGGATGCGTTCGGTCAAAGCCTTCTATATTACAAGCTTTGAAGATGAAACTAACTGGAACGGAACTGCCCTATACGTGTGCTGTATGTGAATGAGGCAAAAATTGTATTTGACAGTTAGCAAAATTTTGTAGGTTGAGTGTCAGTTTCTTATAGTTTTTTGGCTGCCATTTTGTTTATTTGTAGGTTGGATCAGTGCCGTAGTTCAACCTACATAGAAATTTTTGGGGGCAAAGGAAAATTTTCACGTCTGATAAAGTTTATACTAACGCGAAAAGTTGTTTATTATATTATCAAGAATGCTATTAAAATAAACTAGTTTTATTACTATATTATTTCATATAATTTTTTATTATTTAATATAGGTTTCCTACATTACATTTCCTACTGCCCCTACCGACAATTTTCTTTTTACTGCTGCTATGGCTTCTTGTTTCAGTATTAGTTTGCACTGACACATTTTAAGAAATTGCCTCAAAAATTTTTCGTGTGTTCCGTTCCAGTTAGTTTCATCTTCAAAGATTACAAGCCATGAAGTGGTCCGACGCACGCACACATCTATAGGGCAAAGTGGTCTGACAGATTTCAGCTGTTTCCGCGGCTGCAGTGACAGTTTCCACTGTTTATAATGAAGTGCTCTAGTTGACAGACTAAATTTAACACATTTTCTTTAATTTGTAGCTAATTCGCAGTTTAGAAGTAGCATTTACTGAAGAAAATGTGTAACTCGTTAAGTTTTCACAACTAATTTCCAAATTATTAGAAAATATGTTTTGGCGGGTTGAAATGTCTGAGTAACATTTGAGCCGTTCAATGTTCAAAAGGAAGAAAGGTGCTTTGGGTAAAAGGAAATTAAATGAATAGGCATTGCTAGTTTGAACATATTTATTTCATATATTATTATATAAAAATAAAACACTTTAATTTAGAATTCATATATTTATTTAAATTAAAAAGAAAATACTTCAAAGGAATTTGTATATTTATATTTATGTCAGTCGGCGGGAATTCACTCATAAGGAATTTCCACAAAATGCAAAAATTTTGCAATTATTTTTGCAAGTACATCTGTACGCACTATTAAACAATCTTCTTGTTAAGTGCAAGAGTACTTTTTACAATTAAATGGCATTAAATATAGTAAAATAACTATAAAGTTGCCAATAATTGCCCAGTACTTCGCCACCTAACGTAACACTTTTGCCGGTTCATACATAATTTTTTTAATTTCGATCAAACTTTTTCACAATTTTTCACTTCCATTACAACTGATATCCTTTTGTACACCTCCTGTAGAAATACTTACCGGATAAATTGATTGTTTCACTTGTAAAACTGCTAAAATTCCTCCAGAACTCCGAAAATTCACTCGTTTTGTATGATAAATGGCCGTCAACTGGAGAACTGTCAGACCACTTACGCACACATGCAAAAGGCCACTTCATGGCTTGTAAATATAGAAGGCTTTGGTTCGGTCGTAGCCGGTGATCATGAATCAGAAGCTTCAAGCAAAAATATCGATTTAGTTTGTTCATATTGCTTAAAGTCTGCGGAAAATATAAAGTATTATTCTTCGAAAGCAAATAACTTCTTCTGCCGTTATAAATCAGAAAAATCTAAAGTTGAAAATCAATAGAAAACAATAACAAAACTAAAATTCCAGTTATCTAATGTAAAATGTAAAAATCTAGTTGACGAACAAATGGGTGAAATGTCTAAAGATTGTGTTTTACTCCTGGATGAAATTACAATTAAAAAAGTTTTGAAATATGATTCTTTTCTTGATTATATTGACGGATTTACAGATGACGGTCAAACTCGAGAAGCGGAAATTGGGAAATCCATATGTGTATTTATGGTCCGTGCCGTGGACTTTTCCCTAATTTGAAATTTGCAATTAGTTATTACGTTTCAGCAACAAGTATGCATGGTGATAAATTAAAGTCCATTTTACTAATTTGGATTTATGCAAAAAAGTTGGATTACGTGTAAAAGCCGTAGTGTGCGAACAGGGTGCCAATATTAGAAATATGTTTTCAAAACTAGGTGTACATGAAAATAAGCCATTTTTTGAACATGATAAAGTTTATGCAATATATGATGTCTGTCACCTTATAAAATCTATTCGTAATGTTCTTTTAAAATCCGATTTGGTTTGTGAAGATGGTACTGTTAGTTGGAAAGTAATAGAACAGCTTTAAAGTTTGGAAAAAATAATACAAGAAAAATTTGCATCAATATAAAACGCCCACATGTCTATCCCACCAATTTTGAAAAAATGAAATCAGTTATGCTACTCAAATATTTAGTTCTGCTGTAGCTGCTGGTATAAAATCCATAGCAGAATGTAAACAATTCGAAGATAATAATATAGCCCTAGCTACTGCAAAATTTATTGACAAACTAAATAAAACATTTGATTGTTTGAATTCCAGAACATTATTTAGCAAAAATCCATTGAATTACGCTCTATCTGCTAATAATCAGGTGTATAATCACTTAAAAAGTATGATTGAGTATTTGCAAAATACAAAAGTGCAACGAGTTGTAAAAGTTTATTGTATCCAAGGTTTCGTTCACACCTTGAATGGAATAATAGGTATGTTTGAAGATCCGAATTCAACAAAAGATGTGTTTATACTTACTGTTTAGAATTAGGAAAATCAAGATTGTACATGCATTCGTAGCGCAAAGCATTGTTGCAAGCTTGCACCTTTTGTTTTCCTCATTGCGGATAAGTTCCCGTGAGAATTGCTCCCGCCGACGCGGCGGGTGTCCCATTTCGTCTGGCGCGTTGGGTTTATCAGAATTCCCGAGCGATGAAAAAGATGCAAACTTGCATTATGTGTAGCTTTACTTAATTGTACTTAATGTATCAAATGTACTTAGTATTTAAGCAAATTTAAAGAAATAAAGTTTTCAGTTTTGTTATTACCACAAGACACGACGGATTTCATTTAGACCTCTACGCCACTTCAGCAATCAATTAGGTATACTGGTACAAGAACCAGAATACCCACAACTAAAAACGTCAAGGTACAAGAACCTTGACTCATCAGCACGTCGAAGTAAAGTAACTTCAAGACACTTACTAATCGGCTGAACCAAGACCCTTTAGACAATTTTTTCTTCCAAATCCGTGCAAGGGGAGGGTGCAATAAACAGCCTTCGGTTTTTTAAGTTTAAAAGACTTGCTGGGAAAATAATGTCTATCAATTTAATGTTCTTTTCTACGCATTCAAATTGCGAACGAGACGAAGATATTTTAATTAATCTTGACTGGAACATAATTCAAACAGAGGAAATTTCGCCAAGTAACGTGTCGTTTGAACCAGAAGACTGTGAACCAAACGAAAGTTATTCCTGTGATCATGTTCCACAGGCAAAAAAAATGCACATTGAAGTCATAGCTGACCGATATTTCGTTGGATATATTGTAGAAAAAATATATCCCATAAAAAACATAAAATGTAAAAAAACGCCTAGTCTCGCAACGCAGTTCTTCTGCCGTAAAAAGTTGTGAGATCTTATGTAAAACCAAGTCAGTTATATTAGTTAGTGTCTATGGAAGCACCTATTCAACAACTTTGTTATAAATTGTTATCTAATCAATTACCTATCAACATTTATAGTGACCGTATCAATATTAGACATCTTTATTTCTATAATAACTATAATGACTTGGCAATTGCACGGTAACATATTCTACTAATTAAAATACTGGCCGTGCAATTGCCAAGTAATTATAATTATTATAGAAATAAAGATGTCTAATATTGATACGGTCACTATAAATGTTGATAGGTAAATGATTGAAATTTAGAACAAAGTTGTTGAATAGGTGCTTCCATAGACACTAACTAATATAACTGACTTGGTTTTACATAAGATCTCACAACTTTTTACGGCAGAAGAACTGCGTTGCGAGACTAGGCGTTTTTTTACATTTTATGTTTTTTATGGGATATCATTTCTTTTTGTTAGGTCATCCTCCTTTCTTTTTTTCGGGTAATATATCTTGTCCGTCAGCTACTGATTTTCTTAAAGCCCACTCCCTGTCTCTATTGATTTTTCTCAGATGCTTTGATGTATGTTTCATTTACTATAATGCAATTTCGGGATTTTTCTTTTTTTTCTTCCTCTATGAGCTTAACACTAACTAAAATTCAAAATTTGAACAAACTAATCGACTTGGCGGGGGCACTACCGTGCCCACAGAACGATAGTCTACTACATTCATCCTTTCAAAATTCAATCGCGGCCAGTGGCAAGCATGAGTACAAGCGCATGCGTTATTTTTTGAATGAACCTTATTTTTAATAAAATCATTATTTTTCATTAAATATAATGAAATTTCGGAATTTCCTTCCTTTGTAGGCTAAACAATAACTGTGTTCAAAATTTGGAGCTTGTGGGTCTGCTAGAAGTACCTTAGAGTTTTGATGATCGGTCAGTCAGTGAGTGACAAAATTAAGAAAATTAAGAAACTTTGATTAGTTATAATTCTTAAACTACTGTTTCAAATTGAATGAAATTTGAAATATACCGTGTTTATACAATGCCTGCTTGGTTAGTTAAAAGTCAGGCTTCTAGTTTTATCCACAAAGAAGTTATAGGGGGGTCGAAAATGGCCTGAACTGCTTCGAGATGCTTCGAGAAAAGGATGGTACGGCGGTGCTTGCTCGACTTGGCGGGGGCACTGCCGTGCCCACAGATGTACAAAGAAACATAATGCTGTGTTTGCAAGTCTTTATGCGAAAAAGAAGGAGAAAAAATGCCTCATCTACTCTCTGAAACCCTAATTCGCAAAAGAAATTATAATGATGACTCTACTTGTGGGAATTTGACGAATCCCTCTGAATATTTCTTTCAAATAAGTTCGATATGCTTAGAAAGTTTTGAAGAAATATTTAACAAAACTAAAGAAATAAAAAACATCAAAAAGAATATTGTACAAAAATGCATCTTAACAATTAATAAAACACAGGGATTCGAGGATTGGTTTGACATCGAGGATATATGCTACGATCACAGGATTAGAATGCTGGATTTCGTGGTCCTTGTTATTTTAAGAAAAAACTGCAGCTGGACTTTGGATAAAATTTCTCATCCAGGAAGGACGCAATGGGTTCGAAAATAAAATATAAAAATATGAAAATAAAAAAAATATAAATATGTATACGTATGTATCTGGAGGTCGGTTCTGAAATCAATTATAAGGCTCCTAAGGATTTTTATTTTGAAAAAAAAATGTTATTTGTTTTTTTACGGAAATTTTTATTTTAATAACGCTCCGGAGTAAGTCAGATTTACCCGAGTCGACTTGAGTCGAGATATTGAACGTACCCTTGGGGCGCATGATTTGGCTCAAGTTTTTTGTACGGGGTGGGTCATCTGTTAATTAGTTTATCTGTGGTTTGACCATTGACATATAGAAATGGACCACTCGCCCCATACAAAATGCCTATGAAGCGATGGTGCACTTTCTCGTTCCCTCTTGCTCACACCATTAACGGATTTTGAGCAGTCAGCTGTGGATTTGAATTGCTGTCAAATGCATTTTGAGGCATTAGTCCGTTTTAATTGCATAAATCCATCAAATATTTACTCCAAAAATTATAAAATAATTCCTTTTGTATCTTAAGTCACTTCAAAGGAATGCAAACATTAAATTACTCCGTTGTAAGATACAACTGAATGTTACACAATTTCTCATTTTGCGGTAGAAATTGTGTTATTAAATTATGAAAATTAGTCTTTTCTTATCTCATATTTCAAATTCTTCTTATCTTATGTCTGATTTACGGCAAAAATGTCCTTTTACTTTTACTAAATTAAGTGATTTACTTTTACTAAATTAAGTGAAGTATACAGCAAAAACACAAAATTGTTCTAATTTTTACATTTGAATTCTTAAAACAGTTGTTTAGCGATATAAATCGCATATCCAGAAGAGAGCATTTCAACGTTTTGCTGAGAATTTTTCAATGAAAAATCTGTTATTCCACAAACTTTTCGCCACGAAACTATTTTAGATTCGATGCTACTTTTAGGGGAATCAGATTTAAGCGTGCAGGTTACAAATAAAATTAATATAATTTTTAAATTTGCCGCCTTTTGAAGCCCCCTATCTCGTGTAATGCGAAAGAAATAGACAGATATATGCCTTCTATATCTGAACTCTCCTTAGGTGAGAACTTTCAAAAGTGTGCACCATTTGAGATAGCAAATCGAGTGGTCCATTTCTATATGTCAGTGGGTTTGACTAATATCACATGAGATCAAGCTGGCAACATTGCGGAACACTAAAGGAGAACAGCAGAAAGTGTCTGTGAGCATGTTCTAGAAGAGAAACTCACAATCTCTTCGCTTATAACTGAGCCATGTGCGATTGGAAGTGTTTAGATTGGAGGTTTGTCAAGGGAAAGCTCTTAACGAAAGGTTTCTATAAGATTGCTTATCTAGACGTAGTAATAGGTCACTGCATAACCAAGGTATGACTACCAGAAACGAGGGTCCGCCATCATGTGCGTCACATTAGATACGTATTTTGACAGCGGCGGATGTGATTTTAGAGTAGAAAAATTTTTGTGTTTTTCTGGAGATTTGTGAATCAAAGTTTATAGTTTTACGAATTAAAATGGTTAATTGTGCCGTTATTAACTGTAAAAACTATACCGGGAAGAAACATTTTGGTAAAAAAGTAAGATATTTTTCTTTTCCCAAACAGCCGAAATTGCTTCGTGCGTGGGTGAAAGCTTGTAAAAACTTTGCTGTGTCCCCATACATTTTTCCCTAAATGACGTCACACTCAACTGTCAAATTTCGATTTACCATACCATGGTTTCTGTATACCGTGGTGGTGATAATATGTTATCTGTGGTGAAACTATACTATACTACACAAGTAGTGTGGCTACGGAACCCTAAAAGACCGGAAGGATGTGATCTGATAACGAAAGAAATAGTCATTCTATTAAATGAATTTGAACTAAAAATATGTACAGAAAAGAAAGCGTGACTTCAAAACCAAGAAGTTTTTATTATAATTTGAAGTCCGCAAATTTTATATTTATCGTGGTGGTTAAACAATGAATTGTGATAAATATTTCAAATAAATAAATAAAAGAAATATTCGGTATAAAGAGATATGGAAAATGGTAATATTCACAATTGTATTATACAGTTCATCATTAGCAAGATTTTTCTTACTTAAATTTTACTTAAATCCATCCGATAGGATTTGGACAAATAAAATTATTTTTTGAAGTCACTGATTAAGAATTCAATGCCAGCGGATCTTATTAATGGAACATAACTAATTCAAAATGGCGGATAGCATTTTAATAAATATATTTACTTTTTGTAAAAAAAATTGTTATGTTCATTCAATGCTCGGAATCGTTAACGAATCTCCATACGCCCAACCTCTTAAAAACGATCTTCGAAATTGGGACTAAATCGTACGCTCATAATTTGAATTTGCAGAAAGGACATTTTGTCCTTCCTCACGACACCTGTGTTATACATATATTAAAATTAATTTTTAAGTATTTCGGCCCAAAAATTTAAATTTTAAAAGAAATTATCACGTATTTTCGATAGTTGTTCTGTATATAGTTAGTTTGTGATAAAAGCCTAAAATGCAGGCAAACAAAGATATTAGGGGAAGCGAAAATTCGTTAAAACCCAAATGCTGCGCAACCAAAATCATAATGTATTTTTAACTTTATTACAGTTGGTTGCGTTTTTCTTTTTCTTTTATTTCTTACATAACTTAGGGCGCAATTACAGTGCTGTGCAAAACATTAGCAACCATTCCAGTACAAAAACTTAAATTAGTGTTTATCATTCACTAAATATAGTGGAACATAAAAAGCTATATCCTGTTTTTCCCCTTTCATAAAACAGTAGAAATAACTGACATCGGACCAATTAACAATTCAATTTAATTCAAATAATTTAAAAAAGGATCCAACTTCGATATATGTTAGTGTGGAAAACTGAAGGAACATTTTAATTGCCTTCCCATTATAGTCCTAATTTTGAATAACCCCAGCACAATTTCGTGGCAGACGCTATTAACTTCATAATAGTAGATTTAGCTATGCTTTCCCACTCTTTTTTCCGTGTTTTCATAATTCTGCTTTATTTCTGAAACGATGATTTCAGACTCGTTGTTTAAGGATCCTGAAAAGATTTTCAATGAGATTCAAATTTAATGATTGAGCCAACCAATCAAGAACTTGAATCCCATTCTCATTAACCAGCTTCGATGTGTGTTTTGGGTGCTAAAACACTCATCGAAGTAACAAGTTTGAATTCTCCGACACACTAATCGCGTCGGAGATTTTCTCCCGAATTCGGAGTGCGGATTACGATGCGGAATTTTTCGGTCATTGCGTCGGAGTCTGGAATACGACACGGAGAACTTCTGAGAAATATTACGTAACGTCGGAGTGTGGAATAAGGGCCATTATTTTTAAAAGGTAGCAATGAGGGTTTTAAACTGGGCTCAGCATTAAAGACATGCCCATCAGATACAATTTATTATTTCATTCATAATCCAAATAAGCATAATTTGGTCAGCTATATCTTCTAAATTATTTGATTGCCCCCCCCCCCCCCCCCCACCCACCCGCGGACTACCTCCTTGACCCAGCTGTGTCGGTGTGTGACCAAGAGCAGTCCGAACGCCAAGGAGTACCCTGCAGGCCCTCGGTGCGATGCCGTCGGATGCTTAGCATCTGGTAGGGTCGCCCTTGGCGGTAATGGACCGGAGGGAGGGGAAACACCGACACTAGCAGGTGACGACCCCACAGGCGCCTAAGATTTAGGTATTAAGACCGAGCCCAGTAAGGTATTAATCACGACACCCACTGGACCAACGAATCGGATTTGGCTGCTATGGGCTGACGATTGCAGTATTCTGTTACCTCAGTATACAGAGGTGACACTCTGCAGAAATGGCTTCCAGGATAATACTGCAATCGCCTCCGTCCCAATAAAACCTTGGCAAGTCTCAAGGAACGCTCTCGGCTCGGCACCGTTAAGTTGGTGGTGTAGGCTCAGATGTAGAATTCCTGACTAGCACCGATGCGGCTCTAAAAACAAGTTCCCATAAGGTCTTGAGTCAACCCACGCATCGCCCTCCCTGCTTCGCATAGGATAACCATGGGATCATAAAGGTGACTACACATGACCGAACCGAGATAACGGCCTTGAATTGGGACCCACTTAACATGGACAACAAAACAAAAACAATAAAGAAGAAAAAACTAGAGAGGACAATGCCGCTGACCCCTTCGCAAGAACCTCTAGAATGGCGCGATCGCCGGAACGCACACCGGCCTCAAAGCCATTGACTCCAGCAGCGTTAATAACGATGGGGATTTCCGTGCCGGAAGCGAAGCCAAGGGCAACATTAGTGGGGGATGGCGAGGGGAGCGGCGGCACGCCCTCCAATCCCTTCGCGAGGAGGTCGTGAGTGCTACGGTCGCCGGGGCTACAAACACCGGTGGATCGGGTACGGTCGCGGGAGTCCTCAGCGGGAGATACTGCGCGCCTGCCAGCGGCCGGGAAAGCCCGCACCGCGTCGACGACATCCGATCCGGAGGGCAGTGTGGCGACGGCGGAAGAGCGCTTGGGGAAGGGGTTCCTCCATATGAGGAAACTCATCAAGGAAATGATGGCTGCTCTCAAGAAGCAGCCAAACATTTCCAAAGTCGTCAAGGACGGCCTCCCGGCTGTGGAGGAAACGCTTGACGACTTATGCTCGACCTATAAGGAGGATGCGGACGCCCGCCGCGGCCTCCCTCAAAAGAGATCCTTCGGCACGTAAACTGCTCCGGTTGGTGCTGTGAGCGTGAGGGCCCGCCGGCGAAGAGGCTTCCTACAGGAAACCAAGCTGCGAGGTCCCTGGGCATGCAAACTATGCCATCCGGAGCGGTGAGCGTGAGTGCTTCGCCTACGGTGGGAAAGAGAAGGGCTTCCAGCCCTCCACTTTTACCAGAGGGGGATACGAGAGAAAAGAAGAGGAAAGGCGACCGAGCCCTGTCCTGGACCGAGGTGGTTAGGAAGAGAAGAGGGACAAAAGTGGCGAAAAAGACGGTGGAGAGGAGGGAAGAAACAATGAAGCGGAAGAAGAAAAAGAAGGAAGAAACCGGAACAAGGGCTGGGGCAATGGCTTCGGCTCCGGTCCCAACCCGTGCTCCCAGCCGACCAGCGGCTCCCACCGAGAAGATCAAGCCGGAGGCCATCCTGCTCAAACCCGCAGCGGGACGACCTTCGCGGAAGTGCTTGGCACTGCGCGCAGGGCGGCCAACCCCGAGAGCTATGAGGTGAGGGTGAAGGCCGTCCGGCAGACCAGGTCTGGCGAGGACCTGCTCGAAATCGGGCAGTGTACGCCGGGAACCCGGACAGCCTTCTCGGATGCTCTAAAGGGCGTTGTTGGGTCAGCGAGCAGCGTCAGGCAGCTGGTCCCCAGAGCTACTCTGAAGATCAGGCAGCTCGACCAAGGAGGAGGTATTAAAAGCCCTCAGCAGGGATCTGGGGGAACATAATGGCCACCTTCAGGTCGCGATGACCCGTCCGAATGGCCGCGGCCAGTGCCTGGCCATCATAGAAGTGGATGAGACGGCTGCGGCGAGGTTGCTGCGGGCTGCCTGAGTGAAAGTCGGCTGGGTCGACGCAAGGATCCGTAGACGGGTGGTCGTGTCCAGGTGCTTTAAGTGCCTGGGGTACGGGCACCAGAGCCGAGCCTGCAAGGGACCGGACCGGAGCAAGCTCTGCTTCCGGTGCGGCGGCGGCGGAGACGGCCACAGGGCGAAAGACTGCACCGCGAGTCCGGTGTGTTTCCTCTGCCCTGAAGTGGCGAGGGAGACCGGCCCGCGCCGATACATGGCGGAGTCGGGGGAGTGCGTGTCTTCCGCAAGGCACGATCTGTTGGCTCAGATCCGTCTCGAGAAAGACGCTGACGTTGCCCTAGTCAGCGAACAGTATCGAGACGGGTCTGAGCCGACGTGGTATCGCGATACCCTCGGCACAGCGGCAATCTGGGTTCCGGATTTGCGGCGTTTTGGCGTCGCGAACCATACGGCGGGCGATGGCTTCGCTTGGGTGAAGAGCAATGGCGTCACTTACGTCAGTTGCTACTTCACTCCGAACGAGCCAATAGCAGACTTCCAGGCCAAGTTAGATGGCCTGGAGGACGCGGTCCGCGACATGGACGGGGATCTGGTGGTGGCTGGAGGTTTCAACGCGAAGGCTTTGGAGTGGGGCGAGCCTGTGCCCGACTCGCGCGTGAGGCGTGTCCTGGACTTCGTGTGGTGGTCGAGGACTACACAGCCAGCGATCACCAGTATATTACGTTCCGCGTGCGTGATATAACGCCAGTGCCCGGTACCCGGTGCTTGCAGTGCCCGCCCAGATGAGATGTCTCCAGGATGGACGTTGAAAGGCTGTCTCTAGCCATCACACGCGGCCGGCGAACCGTTGCCGGTACCTCGGAGGGGTTGCCACCTCTCGAGCAGGCTGCTCAGGCGGTGGAGTCCACAATGAGTGTAATCCACCGGGCTTGCCGAGAGGCCGTGCCGAGGAAAAAGGAGGTAGGGAGAGGCGAGGGAGGTCGACGGTCCACGCTATCCAGGAGGTAGTCGACGTGGCCCGGGCCACCGAATGCGGGAATCATTATTCTCGCCCGGTGTGCCTGCTGGTCACCCTGGATGTGCGCAACGCCTTCAACTCGGTGAGGTGGGGGGACGCGCTCGAGCGTGACTTCAGGGTCCCTCAATATCTATTGCAGATGATGAGGGATTACCTGAACGATCGCACCCTCACCTTCGTGACGGAGGATGGCCCGGAGACGAGGGTTATTTCGGCGGGGGCGGCCCAGGGCTCCATACTGGGTTCCAACATATGGAATTACACATATGACGGGATCCTTCGTATGGAGATGCCAGAAGCGTCTTTCCTGGTTGGGTACGCCGACGACATCGCGGCGGTTATTACCGCCAGGGATGTCGACAAGGCTCAAATGAGGCTCAACCAGGCTATGCGTCGGGTAAGTTCCTGGCTACGCTACCACGGGCTAGAGTTGGCACTCGCCAAGACCGACATTGTCCTTCTTACTAAGAAGCGCATCGATCTGCTGCGAGAGATGCGGGTAGGAGACATCACGGTCCCGACGCGGCGCTAGTTCAAGTACCTGGGGGTGAGCATCGATTGCAGGCTCACCTTCTGGGACGAGATCAGGGGCCGGGCCGATAAGGCGGCTGCGGTGACGGCGGCGCTGAGCAGGGTCATGGCCAACACTGGTGGACCCAGACCCTGCAAAAGGCGTCTGTTGCTCCGCACCACCGAGCCTATAATGCTCTACGGAGCAGAAGCCTGGGCCGACGCGATGCGGTGGGAAAAGTACCGCAAGCGCATGCTTGCGGTGCAACGCCGCGCGGCGCTCCGCAGCGCGTGTTCCTACCGCACTGTCTCGGAGCCGGCGGTGCTGGTGGTCGCGGGTGTCATCCCAATTGGGGGGAAAAGAGGCCGCGAGGGTGGCCCGTGCCAGGACCATAACGCCCTGGTAGGAAAGGTGTGATGGGGAGTCGAGGGGCCGGTGGACAGCTCGGTTGATCCCCCAGCTGGACACCTGGTTGAACCGTCAGCATGGTGAGGTCGATTACTACCTCACCCGAATGCTGACGGGGCACGGGCATTTCCGGGCCTTTCTCCACCGTATGGGAAAGGTGCCGAGCGCGGGCTGCTCGTACTGCGACTCCTCATCGGACTCCGCTCTCCACACATTCTTTGAATGTGCTCGTTGGGGAGCGGAGAGGGCCGATCTGGTGGCGGCGACGGACAGCATAACGCCGGACAATATAGTAGGGGTTATGCTGCAGAATGACGATTTCTGGCGGAGGGTAACCTCTTTCGTGAGAGGGATCCTTCGTCAGAAAGAACATGACAACAACAGGAGTTCGTAAGGGAGCCCCTGTTCGCTGAGGGAATGGAGACGGGTGGGCGACAAACAGCGGGCGGAGGGTGCCTCGCGGAGTAATGTTACCCCGAAGTAATGTCCCCTAGATGGTCCCGGGGTGGAGCTCCTGGAGACGGGGAGCGGGGTTTTAGCCGGTAGGGCTGGTCATCGACCAAGGAGTCCGGCAGACGGGTGGTTGCGCAACTGCATTTCCCCACTCCAACAAAAAAAAAATTATTTGATTCAGTAAGTCGAGCTATTTATAGTTATATCAGTATATGTATGTGCTAGAATTCTAAATTTTTTTTCAAAACTGCGTTCCGAGTGATATCTTCATCACTTAAAACCTAACAGGAACAAAATGGAAAATTTGGGTTCAAATATTTTAAAAACAAACTATAATTTTGATAAACCATTTAAGAACCCTTATTTTAAATTCCTTTTTTAATGAAACCCCACTTAATAGGATAAGTAAAAATATTCTTTTGTTCATCTCCACTTTTTATGTAGGAGATCTTCATTTTTTTTTTGTGCGAAATTTTAGTCCTAATATTCTCCGAACAAAATAACTGTGACACATAAACGGACAGACGGACATGGCGAAACTACACAAAAAGGATACTTGTATTGTGTGGCTACGGAAAACAGGAAGGTTATGATCTGATAAAGAAAGAAATACTCGTTCGATTTAATGAATTCAAACTAAAAAGCGTAACTTCAAAACCAAGGATTTCTTATTATAATTTGAAGTCCGCAAACTTTCTATTTATCATTGTGCATTAAATGATAAATTGTGATTAAAATAATAAAAAAATATATAAAATAAAATAAATATTGATTTTAAAGAGATATGGCCAAAAATAAAAAACGATTAGCTTAATTCAAGTTGAAGAGGTTCTGACACATGTGGATGTAATTGTATCATCATTTTGGTTCTTTTGTTAGTAAACAGAATCACATACATTATGCAACGGTTCCCGTCCATTTGCCCGACAACCTTTTGCTCGATAGCTATGTTCCTAAAAAATATGCAAAAACTTCCCTACTCAAAACACAATATTCTGTCAATAGGCATTTTGTAGAAGGAAAGTATTTTGTCAATAGGCATTTCACGGTCGTTGATTTCAAACCAACTGTCAGAAATAACGAACTCAAGATGGCGGACTGTAAAAATTCTGATAGTTGGTTTGAAATCAACGACCCCAAAAACCACCAAGTACCAATTTTAGTGCAAATTTCACAAACTTTAACATTTGACAATCCGCCATCTTGAATTAGTATATTCGAAAATTTGAACGTAGAGAGAAAAAATAATAAATTTCTTAATAATGGTTATTCAGCAGCCAAATATGTAAGTAAAGGTCCAGAAATAGCTCTCATTATTGGGAAGAATTATAAAAGTATGTCAATTACTCTTATTCGATAACAAATAAAACAGAATTTCTAAAAATTAGTTATTCGGTAACCAAAAAAAAAAATCCAGAACTAATTGTCATTACTGAGAAAAATTGTAAAAGTTAACTGATATCTCTTATCTCATAACCAAAATAAATAAATTGTAAAATAATGGTGAAAAGAAAACCATTAAGATTTTAAACTGAATATAACGGTTATTGTCAGAATTTTATCAAAAAATTTATAACGGTGCCTGATTTTTTATACAGGGGAAAGTGGTCACCCTTCGTACGCGGGGCACATTCGTACAGTAAGTTTAACAGAAAAACTAAACGGCACATAAATACGCCTTTGCTTGTGTGCATAGGCATACCGGCAACCATGTCACTAACGGAACTTCGCGCCGGTCGCGCCACCCTGTGTCGGCTGACAAGACGTAACGTTTTTCCGCGACCGCTGACTAAATTTTCTACTAAAGTTTAGTTCATAATTGTAAGTAAACTTTTTATGTTTTTGACAAAATAGTGATGATGAATTAATGTTAACATTGTTTATTTTGAGCTTTAATTGTAATATTTCTCATACTATTAGTATTTATATAGGTAAAGTTGTAATTAAATTTTGTGCAAGGTCTGGGGCATATTCGGACAGTACTACATGGGGCACATTCGTATATAGAAGACATACCTAATGATTGTAAAGATCTCATATACATAGGTTGATAGTCAAGTTTAGAATTATCAATAAGTAAACTAAGGGAAAAAGATTTTATTTTATTGGTACTTTCCTCAAAAACAATTTATTAAGTATGAGTCAAATGAAATATTATTTAAGTTAGTTTTATGATAAATAGATATTCTTTGTGATTTAGTAAAAGTTAATGAATTTTAGGATTTTTAATTACCCTGTATGAAAGTACCCCGCCTGCTGTACGAAAGTGCCCCACACGTGGGGTGCGTTCGTACAAATATCTTATCGTCGAAAAATGGCTATAACCACAGACTGTATAACTATCAGACTATTCATGTGACTGAAATCGAGAAAAATTTTCAAGCCCCAAAGATGCAAACATTGGGTTGTGCTTTCCAATGAGACTTCCACGCACAAGCAATCGGCGAACAGCGCGCTGCAGTCGCAGAGCCTGTGCTGTGGAATTGGAATTTGGAAAGGTTCCTTTTCCTTTCCCTTTTATCCCTTGCACTGCGTTGGGGCTTGTGCGGTTGCGCTGAGGTGAAACGTGAGGGGGATTCATTTGAATTTTTCTAGGAATCCTCTGAGTTGCGTGCTCTGCTCAACTCAATGAATGAAATCTTCAAGGGATTTTTGGTGGCTAGGTGTTTTTGACTAATTTTAAACAATTATTTAAAAAAAATAACTTTTAGGAATCGTTTTGGATACTTTTATCTGAAACCATTTTCAAGAGGATTCTTCGTTAACGTTTATTTTCACTTCAAGATTCAACCAAGATCTCATTGAAAACTTTTTTGCACTTATCAGAGCTAAAAATGGTAACAATAGAAATCCGTCTGCATCAATATTTAACATATCGGTAGCTAGGCTTACGTCTGCAAAAATTACCAAAATGAAATGCAGTGGAAAAAATTGTGAGGATGATGACGATATGCTCTTAGATGTGAATACAAACAAATGTGTGTTCAATCGAAAATGATCTAGTCAGTGAAATTGGACATTTTGAAATAATACCTCTAAATGAAAAAATGAGAAGGTCATTATACTAGAGAAATTGATTGAGGTAAATCTGGATAGATATTTACAACAAAAATTTAGAGTTTCCGATGCAGCGAAGCTATACTTTTTAGGTTATGCTATTTTCAAAACATCAAAAAAATTAAATTGTGAAGTTTTTAAGGAAAAGATGGTGAAGCATTCTTCAGAAAAACTTGAATTACCTTCAGAATTCATGATTATAAAGTAAAGATTATGGAAGTAAAACTTTTACTTGTGCACTTCAGCCACCCACAGATTATTTTTTTGATATATACATACATATCTCAAATATAAAAAAAACAATTATTGACAAATGCATAGAGGACTAAAAAAGATTTCCCCGAGTGGTTTCAGGAACACGATGCTTGGTATCAACATAAAACACAGATATTGAACTTTATAATCTTAGTTCTTTTAAGGAAAAACTGTACGGGTTGCCCAAAAATAAATCTGTGAACTCCGCAAATTCAAAATATTGTATTCTTAAGCAATAAAAGTTAAAATTAAAAGATATTTTCGATTGAACTCACATAAACATTCTACACATTCTCACATAAACATTCTACGACGACTTTAAATATAATTTAAGGTTTTCAGACTCCCTTTAGAAGTTTAACTTATGTTATTCCTTTGTATAAAAATATGTTTCACCACAATGCACGAATTTTCGCAGATATAATTTTAAACATATATATTCTTTAAGCTGATAAAAACCTATATTAATTGAATTAACTCTTTCAATCCAATAAAAATTAAACCCATTGCAAACTTACATCCAAAACGATTCCTAAAAGTTTTTTTTTTAAATAATTGTTTAAAATTAGTCAAAAACACCTAGCCACCAAAAATCCCTTGAAGATTTCATTCATTGAGTCGAGCAGAGCACGCAACTCAGAGGATTCCTAGAAAAATTCAAATGAATCCCCCTCACGTTTCACCTCAGCGCAACCCCACAAGCCCCAACACAGTGCAAGGGATAAAAGGGAAAGGAAAAGGAACCTTTCCAAATTCCAATTCCACAGCACAGGCTCTGCGACTGCAGCGCGCTGTTCGCCGATTGCTTGTGCGTGGAAGTCTCATTGGAAAGCACAACCCAATGTTTGCATCTTTGGGACTTGAAAATTTTTCTCGATTTCAGCCACATGAATAGTCTGATAGTTATACAGTCTGTGCTATAACCCTTTAACCTTTCGACATAACAGTTTCAAACTTTTTTATAACTAACTACGATATATTTGTTACACTAAGCTGCATAAACTAAATAATTTTGACTATTAATCATAGAGTAAAAAATAAAAATGTAAAAAGTGTACGAAGGGTGACCACTTTCCCCTACCGTCCCTTAAAAAGTTTTACTTTAAAAAAACACAATTACCGTCTTGGGACAGTAGACAGAAGTGGAAACTTCTACTAATAAATATTGAGGATTTGTTTAAATTAAACTCGTTTCACCCGTTTACTCCCATGAAATTCAGAGCCTTCCAAGAGAAGTTTGCACTTCAAAAACTTGTCAGGTAAATGGACGGGAACCTCATGCAGCAATATGCCAAAAGACAAAGAAGCCGCAACGAACACAAAACGGACGCAATGAAATATTAATAAATAACACATTATGTGACAAGGTTAAGCATGTAGAAGGCACAAGAAAGTCTAAAAGCGACGTTTTAAGTGTATTTTTACCAACATTAACATTTAAAACATTGGCATGTTTACCAACACTAAGTAACATGCGATTAGTAGGTTCAAATCAAAGATTATCCAGAATAAGATGTGACACTCATGACGTATTCGCTAAAATTTTAGTGACCTTGCCACCGCCACCCAAGCGAGAATTGAGAATTTTGCGCGAAGTAGATAGTAATAAGAAGCTCATGTCAAAGGAAGGGATAAAAAACTTCTCTGAGAGAATCAGACCCACTTTGTACGCGCCCGCTGGAGCCACACACAATCGACATGGTTTAGATGAAAAGCAAAAACAAAATCGCGCATCCGTATATAAAACCTGTGTGTGCTACCTGCCTCTTCCCCCTCTTCAATTCTGTCATTTTCTATAACAGAACATTGCAAGCGGAGGACACTAACACCATGCCACAAGCAGCCGGCACCGCATACATATGATTTGGTTAAATCCGACAACTCCATATAAAAAAGTGGTCACATTTATTCTTTATAATGTAAGCGCTGTAGGTGAGCAGTGGGTTGTTGTCTACTTTTGCCTCATTCGCTCTTATGGGAATTTACATAAGGAATGGTAGGCAGTAGTGCTTTGCTGCCTTATCTAAGGGCAAATTTATTTTTCCCAAGTTTTTGGAAATGCATATGGAATAGTGGTTTAGCTTAGTATCTTATTCTAGATAATCTTTGGTTCAAATACACCATAATTAGTTCTGCTATGCTTGGTTTTACGAAGAGTATAATGTCAAAAACATATCGAGCAAGAGAAACCGTCATTGTATGGGGGAAGAGAAACTGATCGTTTAAGGCAAACCTGACAAACTTGCGTTGGACCGACATGGATACCCCTCGCAAGAGAAATATATACATAATTGCTTATCTGTACTAATATATAAAGAGATAAAGTTTGTTTATATCAATGTAAGAGGTAGTCTCCGAAATTACTGCGCCGATTGAAATGAGTGCATTAGCGCATGAGCTCCTGAGTGCTACAGGCAATACTTGTTATTGGAAAGTGGAGAGCAGAGGAGGGGTGGCGGACTGTCAATTGTTGAAATTTATGCGATTTGCACCAAACTTGGTTCTTGCGGGTTTTCGGGGTCACTGATTTCAACCCGACTGCCACAGTTTACGAATTCAAGATAGCGCACTGTCAAATTTCAAAGGTTATGTGATTTCCACCAAACTTGATACTTGGAACTATTCGGGCTCCTGATGTCAATCCGGCTGTCATAATTTACGAATTCAAAATAGCGGACGGTGAATTTTATAAATTTTATATCTTTTATTTAGTTTTAATTTTTTTTTTTTTTTTTTTAATATATTTTTATTTTTTACATATTTTTGCAGGTGTATTGCACAGAACCTCCTGAATGCTTTAGTCTGTCTGTCTGTCTATCTGTCCGGGCTAATTTCGAAGCGGCTGAACCGATTTCGATTAAATTTTACAGGCATGAGAGAAGTGTGCCAAGAGTTACAAAGGCACTTAAAAAAATGTAAACCATCACATATTGTTGAAGAACGGACGTTCCCTAAACGTCGTTTAGCCGTGCAAGCCACTACAATCCCACTACGGCGTTCTACTACGTTCTCTTATTCTCGTCTGTCCCTCTCGACAGGTCTTTTGCTACACGAAGCACCACGCTTGTACGGTTTCCTTAATAAAAGTATCCTTCGCATTATCTGGTGTGTTTCATTTCTGATCGAAGCTTTTTCTCCCTGTTAATTCGTTCTTGGTCTGCGGTCGTTCGGTTGAGTTACGGGCAATTCCAACAGGTTATGGGCCCAGAAATGAGTTCCGCGGCGGTTTCTCGGTTCGAGTGTCTCAATCTCGAAAATTACGAAACATGGAGGATCCATATGGAGGCCTTGTTGATCCGGAACGATGAGTGGGATTTCGTGTGTGGTGCAAGCATTAAACCCGAGCCAAATGCGGAAAACGCTGCGGCAATTGCTGCGTGGGTTAAGGGCGACAGTAAGGCGAAATCAGATATTGTGCTTGCAATAGGCGCGGGCGAGCTGAAACAGATTAAGGGATGCAACACTTCAAGAGAAGTCTGGTTGAAGCTAGAAAGTGTGTACCAGTCGAAGGGGCCAGCAAGGAAAGCGGCGCTCCTGAAACAGTTAATGTTGCATCGTATGGTGGAGGGCGGTGACGTGCGCGAGCATGTCGCGCAATTCTTCGAAGCGGTCGATAGGTTGGGCGTCATGGGGGTAGAGGTGCATCCGGACGTGGTAGTGGTCGCTTTGCTTTATACCCTTCCCCCCAGTTACGAGAATTTTCGCGTGGCTATCGAGTCCCGGGACGAATTGCCTAAGCCCGATGCGCTCCGAATTAAAATCGTTCCGCGTAGGAATAAAAGTGCCAGGGGTGGCAGTTCGGGCGGTGAAACTGCACGACCCAAAAACACGAAAATGCAGTGCTTTAAGTGTAGGTTATACGGACACAAAGCTGCTCAATGTCGTAACAGGAGCGATAGCGATCGGAGCGCGAATGTTGTTGACCAAACGTCACTTTACGTGGGCATGCAAGTGAAGTCGGCAGGGCGCGCGCGGAAATGGTGTTTGGATAGTGGCGCGACGGCGCATTTGTGCAATGACAAAAATTACTTTTTAAATGCTGACTATTTGAAACGTGATAAACTGAACCTCGCGAATGGGGAATCCACTGTTAGTGTTGCTGAGGGTACAGTTGGATTTGTAGCCGATGTGTTTAAGACGGGCCGCGAAATTTCGGTCAAGAGGGCTTTGTTAGTCCCCGACTTGCGCACGAATTTATTGTCGGTCGGAAAAATAACTGAGCAAGGATTCAAGGTGGTTTTTAATAAAACCGGTGCCACAGTTTCGGACTCTAAAGGTAAAGTGAGGCTTATCGCGGATAAAATTGACGGACTTTATTGGGTGCGCGAGCGTGAGCAAACGGCCAGCGTTGTTATTGATCCGGGATTCTCTCCGAGGCCTTCATGGCACAGCCGCCTGGGCCATCTTAACATGGCGGATCTTCGCCGAGCGGTGCGAGAGGGCACGGTGCGTGGGATCTCCCAGAACGATTTGTGGGACGAAATCGATTGTGATATATGTGCAAAGGGAAAAATGTGTCGGAAACGGTTCCCGAGACAATCGCAGCGCGTATCCGAATTACTGGAACTAGTGCATTCCGACGTGTGCGGACCAATGCGGGAGGCATCCTTGGGCGGCGCGAAATATTTCGTGGAGTTTATTGATGATTGTTCGCGCTGGTGCGAGGTGCGGTTCATCAAGACTAAGGACGAGGTCTTCAAGGCAGCCAGGGAATACATCGCAATGGTGGAAAACCAGAAAGCGTGCAGAGTTCGGTGTTTTCAGACTGACAACGGAACTGAGTACACGGGCGGCAGGTTCGAGAGTTTCCTGGGGGAGCGAGAAATACGCAGGAGATTGACGGTGCCTTACAATCCGGAACAAAATGGAGTTGCCGAGCGAAAGAATCGCAGTTTTCTCGATACTGCACGATGTCTCCTCTTGCAGTCCGGACTCCCACAATGTTTTTGGGCCGAAGCTGTGAACGCGGCAAATTATATTAGGAACAGATGCCCAACGAGAGCTCTAAACGGAAAAACTCCCTTCGAAGTCTGGAACGGGAAAGCCCCAGATGTCGGTAATTTGCTGGATTTTGGAAGTAGGGTCTACTGCATGGACAGAAAACCTGGAAGAGGTAAACTGGACCCCAGGTGTAAGGTAGGAATTCTTGTTGGTTTTTCAGAGATTTCCAAGGGATACAGAATCTGGTTGCCTGAAGAGAGGTCTGTGGTCGTGTCTCGCGACATTAGGTTGGCCAGTAGTGCTCCAGCTGTGGGGGGCGAGCATCGGGATGTCGACTCCGATGATCACAACGAAGACCCTGTGGACACTTTCGTGGAGGTTCCGCTTCTCCACCATGGTACGGGTCAGGCCGATGAGGGGCGTGATAAAGGGGAAGTCGCAGTCGACGAAGACAGTTCTACTCCGCAGGGGCCGACAAGCAGAAGGGCTCCTGGTAGACCTAAATTGGTCAGAACGGGTAGACGCGGACGCCCTAGGAGGCTCTTTTCAAAAAAGGTTGCACAGCATATAGAGGAGTCTTCTCGGTCGCAACAGGTATTTTTGTCGGAGGTGTCTGTGCGACAGGCATTGTCTGGTCCCGATTCTGAGGAATGGCGTGAGGCTATGATCTCTGAAATGCGATCAATTCTCAAAAATGATACATGGCTGCTGGTGGAGCGACCGGACGATCGCCAGGTCATCGGCAGCAGGTTTGTGTTACGCAATAAGTTTGGGGCGAATCAGGTTTTGGAGCGTAGAAAGGCTCGTCTAGTAGCACAGGGGTTTTCGCAAAAACCGGGCATACATTTTACTGATACGTTTGCTCCGGTTGCTCGTTTGAGTACAATTCGATTGATTGCTGCCCTCGCTGCTCGACACAACATGTCCATTCAACAGTTTGATGTAACCACCGCGTATTTAAATGGCGAATTGCATGAGGAAGTTCTGATGGAGCCCCCGAAGCAGTTGGCGGACATCCTCGTTAGTATAGCTAATGACTTAATTATACTTTATTGTAGCTAATCAATTCAATTTACATTAATTCATAATTGTGTATGTATAGTTTTTACAAACGTGAAATAGACTTCAAGAATCCTAAATCCTATAGTAAGGTACGTATGCTATATACTATACAATATTTATAGCTGACCACTCACAAGAGCTAAGGCTCGTGGGTGAGGGTTGATACCGAGGGAGATCAGGACGTGGCAATTAAGGCGAAGGAAATGCTGGCGGAATTACGGCAGGGCAATAAGGTATGTCTTCTTGGAAAGTCGCTATATGGTCTTCGTCAGGCCGGAAGACAATGCCACGCTAAGTTGCGTAAGGCTTTGCTTGATTTTGGGGCTGTGGCTTCAAAGGGTGACCCATGCCTCTACTATAAAGGAAGAGGGGAAGACGTCACTGTCATAGCGGTGTACGTCGACGATATTCTCGTCGCCTCCAGGAACACTCAGACAACTGCACAGCTCGGAAAAGTGCTGTCTGATCGTTTTGACGTTAAAGACTACTACCACTACGGCGTTCTACTACGTTCTCTTATTCTCGTCTGTCCCTCTCGATAGGTCTTTTGCTACACGAAGCACCACGCTTGTACGGTTTCCTTAATAAAAGTATCCTTCGCATTATCTGGTGTGTTTCATTTCTGATCGAAGCTTTTTCTCCCTGTTAATTCGGTCTTGGTCTGCGGTCTTTCGGTTGAGTTACGGGCAATTCCAACACATATGTATGTTAAAATTTAGCAAACTCTGATCGCCAGTGATATGTTCATGGTACCTATGTTACGCAAAAACCGTTTGTCCGATTGAAGTGACATTTTACGGACGTATTGCCAATAACATTCTGAGTGACAGGCTATGCATCGCAATTGAAAAGTAGAGAGGTGAGAGATAACGGGCTGAAATGCTTACATCATTTATGTTCAATCAATATTAAAAATTTCAAGAGAATGTTTTTGTTAAGGGAAAAATAATTAATTTTTGAATCTAATAAAATTTTTTTATTCACCTATACAAATATTTTCTCTCTAAGGCTAGGTTCAGACTAGGTAAATATTTGTTACTTTTGCCGCAAATAAATTTGACTCAAGTATGAACGGGCGTCAAATAAGGCGAAAATATTTGCGGCATCTTGTTTGATCGAATTTGAGGCAAAGGAATTTTGGTCAAATATTTGGGCAGTGTGACCATAGTGTGAACACTTCATGTCAAATATTTACTCATTATTTGCCCCAACTTTTATTTGCCAATGCAGAATTTCTGCATTGTCAAAGTGGTCAAATAAAATTGTCATTTTAGGATGATATGAGCCGCTCAGTGCACAAATCGATTAACTTCATAAAACAAAAAGTTGAGAAATGCGATGAAATAATGTACATTGTTTATTAAAACTCCCCTTATAATATAAATTCAAATATATATTGTAGAATGCATAAATACAGATATAGTTTTCATCTAACGGTATAGAAAAATAAATTAGAAAGAATAGCCAAAAAATAATGGTCAGCAATGTTACAATTTTTATGTTACTGTTGGAGTGGAGTTAATCGATTTGGTAACTGAAAAAAGTAATAAAGTTAAAAAAACGACCAGTGTAAGACCACTGACAAATTGAAATAATTGTTAACAATAATTCAAACCCACATACGATCTGGGAAAAAAAATATGTAGTCTGTGTATTATTGGTAAAGTATACAATAGAAGTTAAAATATGCCCTCTTGTGGAATCTATTACATAACCAAATGTATTCTAGTGATAAGTATAAGACTATCTCATATGTCTCATTATGGCACTACTGACAGATAGAAGTCGTCAGTCAGTCGTCATCCAGTAAGACATGTAGGAGTCAGCTAAAGTTAAATAATAAAGTATTATATTAAACAACCTACAGTGAAGTTTCTATTTATAATAAGGTCAACACACAACATGGTGTCAGAAGTGAGTGCGAAATATGAGTGATAAAAGTAATTCATCGATAAATTCAGACGAGGACTCAAAAAGCACATCATGATCGCAAGTCAAAATGGCCGTCAATATACGACCTTTTCAAATCATACCTCCAATAAATTCGAAGAATCCAAATATGCCACTTGAATGGAAAAAATGTCTAAATGGATTTAAAATCTACGAGTACATACGAGCAACTGAAATGGAGACACAGAACACACAAACAGACACACAGAAAGTAGCATTACTTTTGCACCACATGGGTAGTGAGGCGCTTGAAATTTTTAATTCCTTTAATGAGGATCTAGACACCCTTGGATTGTCATACTTCGAGCCAAAAGTTAATATATCAGTCGAGCGATACAAATTTTTCACACGAAGACAGCAGGACAATGAATCCATCGAACAGTACGTAACCATTATAAAAAACCTCAGCTTAACATGTGATTTTAAAACCATGCGGGAGGAATTGGTGCGTGATATTTTCATTTGTGGCTTGCATCCAAATTACAGTCGAATAAAAGAAAAATTATTGACAGAAACAAAGATAGAGCTGGAAAGGGCAATAGAAATTGCTAGATCAATGGAATTGTCAAAAGAACAAGCTGAAAATATCCAAGGAAATAACAGTTTCATAGGGATGATATCAAAAAAAGGCCAGCAACAATACAACTACAAAAATTCTAGAAATTTTGGATCTACTCATGCACACAAAAGTCAAACACTAACAAGACGACGCCACACAGACAAGGCTTTCATTCACAGTCAACAAAATCCGAGCGATGTACCAGATGCGGTGAAATACATCGATACAAATGTCAAGCTAACGGAGTAAAATGCAACAAATGCGGTCGATTGAACCATTTCGCAAAGATGTGTAGAACCAACACAGCGTCAAGGTCAACCTCAACACCAGTTACGCAAGAGAAGAAGAAAATACATCACATCGACATTGATTCTCAGTCAGACTCATCTTTATTTATTGGCGTCATAGAAGAAAGTCACACACAAAATTCGTCATGGTGTATTACAATGGAGATCAACAACAAAGCAGTCCTATGTCAACTTGATAGCGGTGCCCAAGCGAACATCATGTCATGGTCACAACTGCAGCAACTTGGAATTAACAGAAGAATACTAGAAGCAACTTCAACAAAATTGACAACATTCAATGGAGAATCCGTAAGTCCAATAGCTAGATGTAGATTAAGGTGCAAAATAGAAAACAAGGAATGTATAATTAAATTTTACATTGTAAAAACAAAATGTCAAACTATACTAGGATTACCGGCTTGTAAAGAACTAAATTTAATTAGAAGAGTCAATGAAGTTACAGATGCGAGAAATTCCGGACAAATTATTGGTAAGATAAATGTCAATGATGAAACTACATGTAAAGAAAATGTAGACAGTATAAGAAATATTATTTGCAATTACAGGGACGTATTCGAAGAAATCAGATGCTTACCGCAAAAATATCATATTACCTTAAAGCCCAACGTGTGTCCCGTTGTCGATTGTCCACGAAAAGTGCCATTTGCATTAAAATCCTTATTAAAAGAAGAATTACGGCGCATGGAAAAACTTAACATAGTACAAAAAGTTCAGGAACCAACTGAATGGGTGAGTTCAATAGTCATTGTCAAAAAGGCCGATAGTAAAATTAGAATATGTCTTGACCCAAGAAGCTTAAATGCCGCAATATTAAGACCACACTTACAATTCCCTAACATTGACGATATCAAAACACAATTAACAGGTGCAAAATATTTTAGCACATTAGATGGAAATAAGGGATTTTGGATGGTTCCTTTAGATAATGAATCATCAAGACTTTGTACTTTCATTACTCCTTTTGGCAGATACTGCTTTTTAAGACTTCCATTTGGCATATCAGCGGCATCAGAATTATTTCACTCAATAATAGTCCAACATTTCAATGACATTGAATAATCTATATCGATGATTTTTTGATATACGGTACCACTATAGAAGAACATAATCGAACTTTAAATCGGGTACTTGAAAGAGCCAAGAAAATTGGTATTAAATTCAATAAAACTAAATCCAAATTTTGCTTGCTGGAAATAAAATATTTAGGTCATATTTTTAACGAGCAAGGAGTCGCCCCTGATCCATCTAAAATTGAGGCAATCCAAAAAATACCAAAACCAAAAAATATTTCAGAGCTACAACGATTTCTAGGAATGACTAACTACCTAGGTTCTTTCATAAAAAACTTGTCATAAAAAACTACTAATTTACGAGAACTTTTAAAAAAAAATACTGAATGGTGGCTCGATTTTCATGAAAAAGAATTCAAAAATTTAAAATCTATTTTAGCACAAGCTTCTGTTTTCACATATTACGACCCAAAGAAACCACTTTTATTATCTGTGGATGCTTCTAAAGACGCTATTGGAGCCGTAATTTCTCACAATACAAATCCTATTGCTTACGCGTCTTCAACTCTGTCACCTAGTCAAAAGAATTATGCTCAAATCGAGAAAGAACTATTCGCCATATTATTTATTTGGATGTACTATGTTCCACCAGTATACTTACGGTCGAGAGGTTTAAGTCGAAACCGACCACAAACCTTTAGGTTCTAACCAGATTACAGCGGTTCATGCTAAAGCTTTTGACTTATAATTTAAATGTTAGTTTCAAACCTGGAAAAGAACTAGTAACAGCCGACACTCTGTCAAGAGCACCTCTTCCCAATTCAACGTTAACAGAATTTGACAGTAAACTTAATTTACAATGTAATCTTGTCATGACCTACTTAGCTGTATCCAAAGAAAAATTAGAACAAATTCGTGAAGCAACAAAGCGAGATGAGATTCTGTCTCAAGTGAAACAACTCATTCAAAATGGTTGGCCAAATGATCTTAAATCAATCCATCCAATGGCCAAACCCTATCTTTACTTTAGAGAAGAACTACATATCATAAATGATCTAATCTTCAAGAATGATAGCTTGATAATTCCATGCTGTTTCGAAAAAACATTCTAGAGATAATACACGAAGGTCATATGGGTATTGAACGATCTAAATCTCTAGCAAGAGGAAAAGTATTCTGGCCCGGAATGAATAAAGACATAGCAAATATGATATCAAATTTTGAAATATGCATAAAACACCAAAAATCTAATTCTAAAGAGCCCATACAATTTCACGATGCAAAAAGCATTCCTTGGCATAAGGTCTGATTAGATTTATTTTAATACAACAAGAAGTGCTATCTATTGCTGGTGGATTATTTTTCAAAATATGTCGAAACAGCCCTTCTGAATTCAAAACATAATAGTGACATAGTAATAACCCATTTAAAATCAATTTTTTCGCGTCATGGCATTCCAGCCATTATAATTTCAGACAACGGTCCACCATTCAAAAACTTTACGATTGTTTGGGATATAGAGCACATTACTTCAAGTCCAAATTTACCTCGATCTAACGGACTAGCCGAACGAACCATAGGCACTATTAAGAAAATGCTTATAAAATGTGAAGAATCAAAGTCTGACCCATACCTAGCTCTGTTACAGTACAGAACAACCCCAAAAGAATCAACCTATTCTCCTGCCAAATTACTAATGTCCAGAGAATTACGAACAAAATTGCCAACATCAGAATCATCTCTTCTTCCATCAATAGTCGATTACAAGACATATAACGAAAATAAAACGAAATATAACTCACAGGTATCTTCGTATTACAACCGATCAAGCAAAAAATTAAAACCGTTCAAAAAAGGGGAAAATATATATTATCAAAAAACTCCAACATCTATTTGGTCCCCTGCTATAATTATCAAAAAATGTGAACAACCTCGTTCATATATAATCCGCGATAAAAATGGTAAAGAATACCGCAGAAATAGACAACATCTATTGAAATCATCTTTACCTTCACCTGAGCCTATAACAAGTGAAAAGGAATATAATATGGAAATCGTGGATACTCGAGAACCGGAAACATCTGAAAATAGTAATCAAACACCTAAAAGTAAATATGGAAGACCTCTGAAGAAAGCGCGAAGGTTTACATTTTCTGAATTTAATAAATAAATAATTTTGATTTAATAAATACATTTCATGTGAAATTGCAATGAAGCAATAATTAGTAATCAATTTATGTAACATACTGAAAATAAAACAAAACAATTATTTGTCTAAAATAGAAAAGGGAGATGTTGTGGAATCTATTACATAACCAAATGTATTCTAGTGATAAGTATAAGACTATCTCATATGTCTCATTATGGCACTACTGACCGATAGAAGTCGTCAGTCAGTCGTCATCCAGTGTAGACCTGTAAGACATGTAGGAGTCAGCTAAAGTTAAATAATAAAGTATTATATTAAACAACCTACAGTGAAGTTTCTATCTATCTTCTATATAAATAAAAATGAATTGCCAAATGTGTTGCTAAGCGAAAAACTCGAGAACGGCTCGACCAATTCAGCTAATTTTTTTTTCATATTTTCCTTAAGGCACAAGGAAGGTTCTTGTGGAGAGAAAAAACATAAAAATTGCTTGGAAAATAGTAAAAAAACACTTTTCTTTTCCCGCCAAAATCACAGAGTAAATTAAAACAACTGTGCACAAAATTTAAGTCAAAGTAACACTTTCCATGCAAAAAAAGTATGTCAAAGTTTACTGAGATGATTTTACGACAAAAGTTTTACACGGAATTACAATTCAAAAGAGTAGTTTTAGAGTATGTGGACCCATAATTAAAAATTGATTTTCATAAAATATAGTGGATTTTGAGGTAAGATTTGGTGAAAGCGAAATTTTGCAAACAATTACATTGATCAATCATTGATTTTTAGCGATACTAGATTAGTTTTGATTTGATACACGAGGATTTCAAGATTGTAAAGTTCTCAGGGAAGAATAACAAGGTAATTTCGATAGATTTCGTTCGTCCTCTAATTTCAACATTTTTAAAGGTATATAAAAGCTTTTTAACCAAAAATTAAACCGACAAAAAAGGAACTGAAAAATGAAAAATAAAATAAACCCTTTTAGTCTGAATAACTGAACACCTAAACTAATGTATGTAACTAATTTTTACTCGGCGCCAAACAAACAAAAAATTTTTCCTTTGGCGCCAATATCGTTCAAAAGGCTGCAGTTTCCAAAGTTTCATTTGGCCTCACGATAAATAAGTCCCAGGGTCAAACATTCTCTCTGGTTAGCATTGACTTGAAAAAGGAGTGTTTTTCCCATGGGCAATTATAAGTTGGCTTATCTCGAGTTGGAACTCCAGAAAACCAATACAATTTGCTACCATACAATAGCACAACAGAAAACATAGTATACAGAGAAGTCTTAAACAATTAACATACACGCCCAATACATACTAGCAGCTAACAAGAAATAAAATAAACATAAAATAAATCCTAAATACTCAGTACTAAGAACCACACAAGATAATTTCATCACAAGTAAAAATGTTTGACGCCCTGCGAAGTGGGCACGGGTCAGTTAGTTTATAATAAGGTCAACACACAGCATGCCCAATTAAACTTTATTCTTAATAATAACTAATTTTAATTTGACTTCACAAGTACTTGAGCCTGCGTAAATTCGGCTGTAACTGACCAATTTATTTTACTTTAATTCCGATAAGACGGCCACTAAAAAATTTACCGTTATCATTTAGCGCATTTGAGTTGCATTAGGTATAGCAAAATAAATTTTGTCGTTTAATGGGGTTAATTATTATTATTCAGTAAAGTTATTATAAATATAAAAAGTTATGACTAAACCAAGTGCTTTGAGACTTAAATTTAAGATTTTTCAAAAAGTGGATTTGTGCACTGAACGGCTCATATTGCAATTGTAACGATCAGTGAAAAACAAATCCCATCTGGTGTGATCGTTGCCGGGCCATCTGTTTAAAACACTTAAGGTTCAGAACCTTCTTGGCGATTCGGGCAATAAAACCATGTCTAGAAAAAACCAGGATTATAAATTGAGGACGTTTATGATTGTGTCGCCACAAGAATAATTAAAAACTGAAGATGTAGCTAATGAATTAGGAATTGTCTGTTACGAGTAATAAACGGCGCCGGTGGCTCCAGGGAAATAATGCAAGTACCTAATTGGGATAATTGGCATGAGGAATATAATAATTTTGTATACTTCTTTCCTATTAAAAGACCGACAAGACTGAACTGCAATACATTTTGCAATTAATATGTATATTACAAAAATAGGGAGAAAAAATTAAAAAAAATAATCAAAGTCTTGAGATGACATATGTACATACGAACAAAGATTTATAAATTAGGTGATTCCAAATGTAATTCATTCAGTAATTTAGCACAACACCAATCAATTTCTCGTCGACGCAACCATTTCCGAACCCAAACATCACGACGACGACGATGACGAATGGACTTTTCACTTTCCAATACATGTAATGCAGCCGCGCCAAGACAAAGAATCAATAAATTATTTTCAATATATCTATTCATTTTAAATTTTAAAAAAATTTTTAAAAAAAAAATAGAACCGACTCCAAAAAATCCCAAGCTCTAAAAAGTATAAAATAATTATATTAAAAGTCCTCTGATACTACTTTCAACATTAAATACCAAGCCTTTCCTAGACTTTTGAAGTCGGTGTGAAAACCTGACTGATATTAATGCAATTAATCCAGACAAACTGATTGCATTCATTATTTAGTATTGGATTAATATCAGTCAGGTTTTCACACCGACTTCAAAAGTCTAGGAAAGTCTTGGTATTTAATGTTGAAAGTAGTATCAGAGGACTTTTAATATAATTATTTTATACTTTTTAGAGCTTGGGATTTTTTGGAGTCGGTTCTATTTTTTTTAAAAAATTTTTTATTTCATTCTTTTTAGTGTAATATGTTTTAGTAAATTTTTTTTGGTCCGCCATTCTGAATCCTCGCAATCGGGCACCGAATGTACAACCAAGTACCAAAACCTTATCTGTGTATATATTTTGTTTTTTGTTGATTTTCTCAAAAAGCGCTGAATCAATTTCGATAGAATTTATATGGGACCACCTCTGAACTATGACCTACCAAACAAAAAAAGAATCATCAAAATCAATTCATAATTGGCGGAGTTATCGCGTAACGACATACAAAAAAAAACATACAGTCGAATTGAGAACCTCCTCCGTTTTTTCGTCGGTTAAAAAAACATCTTCATTTCGCGACAACAAAAACTGAAAACTGAAAAAACTGAATGGCAACAAATAAATTTCCATTTGCTCCGGACTTGAAAAATAAAATTTGGTGACAACGTTTGAGTCAAAGGTGAACGGGTGTCAAACATTTGCCCATGGGTCCCAATCAAACTGGTTTGCCAGCTGTCAAATATTTTACCCAATGTGAACAACGGTCAAATATCAAATGCGGTAAATAATATTTTGCGTAATATCAGGCAAATAAATGTGTGTCAAATATTTGCCTAGTCTGAACCTAGCTTAGGTAAACTAAAATGCCCCTCAAAATTTTCAGGATACTGATTGATTATGTAAAAAAATGGATCCGCTTTATCAAAATTTTATCCTTTGATATCAATTCGAATAGCACATCTTTATAGACTGTAATCGAAGTGAAGAAGATTACATCCACGACAGAAGGAGATTAGGTACCTCACACTTATTGACATTAAGTTCGCAGTTGTTGTGAACACACCAGGAATGAAAATTATTTAGGTACGCTTGAACTATTTAAATGACAATCGCCTGTTTTCTTGCAAACGAATTCATAAAAACTTAAAAGTGGCTTATAAAGCCTTTACAAAGAAAATGTCAAAAAACGTTATTGTTACGTAACGACTAGCACACCCCAAGCCCAAGTGCATCGAACCATAAATCAAAGGTCACCAAACACCGACTCAGCTGCAGAGACACCGATTCAGGTCAAAGTACGCGGCGCACTTACCAAGTGGCACGCGCAATAATTGGAATCAGGTGTCGGCAAAAATTGGTAAACGCAGCATCGAGTGGCAAGTGCGGTGACCCGGTTCGATGACACCATGAAAGTGCTGCGATGGAAAAATCGCTGGGGAAAAGCCGAAAGTGATAAAAGGGAGTTCTTGATCGGAACCGGGGAATTCGAGACAAGACTAGACGTGAGAGCCGATGTAAGACCAGACTTCCTAAATAAGTGAATAATAAAGTTAAGTGCTAATGCACAACCAGATGTCCAAATAAGTTAGTAATATGGTTAAGTGCTAAAGTTAAGTACCTTCAAAAAATAAAAGTTTTAAAGTGAAAAGAGTGGACTTTATATACCATTTGTTCCTGTTACAATTTGGCGCAGCCGGTTAGTGAATCAAGGAAGCCAGGGCTACACAAAAAAAAAAAAAAACACAAAACCGTAAGAGCTAATTAACCTTAGTTCAAAGTACCAAAGGGTCTTTGTTCTTTTTCAAAAAAAAGAAAAGACCCCAACGCTCGGGGAAATCAACTTAGGCGCCTCTGTCACAAGCAGACAAGCGTTTTCCCCTAAAGGTGGGTCCACACTGAGCCACCGAAAGCGAACATATGTGTTCGAGTACAAGTTTTTGCTTAATGTGTACGCGTTTCAAACGCGAACGAATCTGTTCTATACCCTGTGCTCTTGTTCCGTGCTGCTGCCAAATGTGGAAGCAAGAACGAACAAGTTGTGAACGAACAAACATTTCTACGAAAAGCAGTGCGGACGCCTCACGAATCTTTAGCGAAGGTAATTAAAAAACCCTAAACAAACAAAGAAGAAAACCCTAAAGTCCTAAACAAACAAACAAGTTTGCCGAGTGTGTACGTCAAGGAAATTAGAACGAATGTGTGCTATACCCTGTGCTTGAATTTCATTTCGATTGTGAAATTATAGCGACTCCAGCATATGAATTTTTGTCAGTTTTGCTCAATATATCGGACAAAGAATTTATAATTGCAATTACTGAGCCTTTACTTATATGCATACTGTGATTCATTAATAAATCAACAAAAAAAAAAAAAAAAGGCTGTTTTGATATCATGTAGGAAACGCTGTACCAATCGATTCCTTGGACATGTATACGAGTTACATGAGGGTTCAAATTCAAAATTTACCGAAGTTTGTATAGAAAATTGGTAGAAAACACGAAATATTCGCCATATTTTATATACATTCGCTCAGATTTTCCAACTTGAATGGAAAACATGCAAATGCAAGGAAACCTGATTGACGCCTTCTCAAAAGGCGTCCACACTTAAAAAACTTCGCTTGTGTTTGCTTGCATATCTACGGACGCCTGTGCAGCACGCGTGATTATGAAAGCAAACATAGCGAACGCGCATGTTTTTTTATGTTTCTTCAGCGTACACACTAGAAAACTTGGATTGCAAACATGTGTACTCATGCGTTCGCTTTCGGTGGCTCAGTGTGGACCCACTTTAAGACAGTGCAAAAAGGCACCAGCGGGGGACAATTTGGGGCTTCATCCCTGCCCACAGCTTTAAACAGACCTCCATGCCGGACAACATAACAACAACGGACAAAGAAGAAGCACCAAGGCAAAACAACGATAACAACCAGCAGCAACAAGCATCGATCAACGAGGAACCAGAGGCTTCTTCAACCCCCAGCACATCAACACAACACGGAATCGATTCGGAATTTACACCGACGACAACTCGCAACTCACAGGAACCTTGGTCACCAAGAAGACTTCGCAGCGGGAAAATCCTACCTGATTCAAATCAAAATAAAGTAAGTTTAGAAGCATATTTAAACAATTTATATGAGAAGACGCGGGAATCCCAAATAACGTTTACCAGTGTGACGCCCTTGAAAAAAAATTAGAAGAAGAACGGGCGCACAGACTCGCGAAGATAGAACAATTTAGAATAAGCTCGGAAAAATTTAAAAACGAATTAATCCAGTTTCAGGGATTCTCACGCACTCTCAATTTAGAAGATAAGATTAATAATAGTGAAAGTGAGAGCCAAGTTAAGGATTCGGACAGTGTTTGCGAGACGACCGCGGGGGAAATAGTGCTTTCGTGGCTAAGTGTGTCCCTTACTGAGGCCGAGCACACGCTTTTAACGAAATTAGATCAAAGCAAGTATTCTAAGTTTACGATGGGAGACTATATTAAAGTAGCTAAGTTAGCGGCCCAACTAGTGCCTTTGTTCGCGGGCGGCCAAGGCGCCACGATACAGATAGAGCTGCAAACGTTCTTAGGGTGTTGTAGGCGCGTACTTGATTGCTTATCGGCCGACGAAAAAGCCTTATTCCTTCAAATTTTCCCAACCCCCCCAATCCTCACCTTTGTCAGTATCTATTAACGCTGGGCAGTGAAACATTAGAAACATTAGTCCAAAAGGCATTAGACATGGAACGCTTACAACAGACGGCACTGAACATAAACCCTTACACAGGTCACAACCAAATCAGTCCGTCCCCTATTCAGTCTCAAATGTTAGCAACTCCACAATTCTCGATACCCCCAGGGTACTCAAGCCCAAGCATTCCTTCGGTACCCCATAATTTATACCGCCCTCAATCATCACCAGCAATAGCCTCGAATCTAACAAACCCATTTTATCCACAACCAAATACTACTTTAACACCTTTTCCGCCAAATGAACTCACCACAATTAACCAAAATTACAACCCCGCACAAGTGTTTACTAATCCCAGTCAGATCACGTCTCAAAACATAAACAAAGCAGATTCGCTTGCTAACATTATATGCAGCTATTGTAATAAGAGAGGGCACACTTATAGTGACTGTCTCAAACGGAAAAATACCCCGTTCTGTTCGGCGTGCAAGGCGTATGGTCACGACATCAGAGACTGCAGGAGAACACAAAATAACTCCTCGGGTTCACGCGGTGTAAATTCGGAAAACGACACAAACAGGCATGTAAGCAAAAAATGCGACTTCTGTGCGCCTAGAGGGCATTTAATGAATGAATGCCACCAAAAGACACGATGGGAGGCTAAGCAGGGAAACTCGACGCAGTCGGGCCGAAACTCCCCGGCTCGACACTAAACTCCCGCAGATCACAAGGCAAACAAAAATGCACTCAGCCGCCCCGATCGGGGGTTCCCACAGTCACACTACCGCTAGACATTTCCCGTCATGGGGAAGTACAACTAGTAGTAGACACGGGCGCTGAGGTCAGCATACTAAAAAAGAAAGTATTAAAAGACAAGAATAACATAAACACTACCGAAAAATGTACATTACAGACGCCTTTCGGGGACGGAACCACTCTAGGTAAATGTCAGGGAAACTTAGATTTCGAAGCTAAGATCCCCTGCACATTCCAAGTGGTAAACAATCTACCGGGACTAATAAACGACGGGTTATTGGGAAATGACTTTCTTGCTAATAATTGTAATGTTGAAGGGCCAAATCGGAAGCTACAGTTCCCTCGCACGGGAACTAATCCGAACGAATTCAGCATTCCCATAATGGGAAGCGCCGAAACAAAACACAGCCAACCAAATTATTCCGGGGGTCCTGAGGAGTCAGAAAAACCACCACAATCAAGTTGCACTGGTATCAAAAAATCGCCAGAAAGACTCGATAGCCACACAAACCTAACAGAGACAATGCAAACTAGTCAAAAGCGTGAAACGGAAGAATCTGCAGTGTTCACGAGCGAAGAGAAACATAAGGCACAAACGCTAGAGCTCGAAGAAGTTTCGGTCGTTGAGTGCGACGTTTCTAAGGCATTGCCTATTTTGCAAGCTGACTGTAATACTCCAAGCTTGAAGGGATCACGTCCTACTAAACTTGAGGACATTGAGAACGACACGCAGAGACGATCAGTAATTATTAAACTCGATCAACCTACTGCAGTTCCCGAACGATCCCAGGTAGTAATTGCTATACCTCTACAAATAGAGGAAACTATGCTTTGTTTATCTCGCGAAATCAGTACAGGAGTCTTCATAGCCAACTGTTTATTA